>OZ010788.1:272362102-273075227 GCA_963932465.1 Maratus speciosus
CCGGAACATTTGTAAATAATGATTTAACATCAAAAGAAAACATCATGTGACCCTTCGGCTTAAAATTATGAAGTTTTTTAACAAAATCAAAAGAATTCTTAACAGTGAAACAATTACTGAAAACAGAAACTAAATATTTGGAAAGCTTATAAGAAGCTGTACCGATACCAGAGACAATAGGCCTAAAAGGAATGTCAGGTTTATGGACCTTAGGTAAAGCATAAAACCTGGCACAATGCGCAATAGACGGAATAAGAGACTTCTTGAAGTTAGCAGGAATAATGGAAGAAGATTTGGTGGCAGACTTAATAGTGTTAATTTCACTAGTGGAAGGGTCTTTGCGAATATCCACATATGGACCATCATTGATTAATTTATGGGATTTTTCCAAATACGTAGATTTGTCGAGAAGAACAATCTGACCACCTTTGTCGGCCTTAGTTATAACTTGTCCACCCAGTCGTTTCCACCGTCTCTCTCTCATTGGTTGTTTTTGGCGCCTCCACTACCCGCATAGGGTTTATAAGCCAGCGCGTCTCTGTCTATCATTTTGTTCAGCCTTGCTTTTTCTAGCACGCTGTTCCTTTTTCCTTCTTGCACTGAAGAAGAATCTCGCTCGTAGATTCGAAACAGCTGTTTGCTGCTTTTTATGTATTATTTGTGCATTTTTAAACGTTGGTTTTCTGCTTTTTAATTAAAAAAATAGACATTAATAAATTACATACTGCTGTAGTTACCAGTGTTATAAAGTGAATCACTGTCATTGTCCGTTGTTTGCTATTCTTTTATTATTTGTATATTCGCTGATGATTCGAAACAGCTGTTTGCTGCTTTTCATGTAGTATTTGTGCATTTTAAACGTTATTTTATCTGCTTTTTAATACACTTGATATGTTTGAGAATGTGCACCAGTCCATGCAGCGTCAATGTAATGCATTTCTCCAGGTGTCTGGCCAAAATTTTAGTATCTCCTGTAGTAAAATGTGTAAAATATGTGGAAATACAGTATAAATAAAATGATGTTATTGTTCTCGTATTACATATAATATTCAACGCTCTCTAGTGGCCTCTGATGGCGTTTGCAACCTCATGTTCCTATATGATTTTATTTATATTGTATGACTGCTATTTCTTTCATTTTGGCCATGTTATTTTGAATCGCTCTGTAGATGTGGATGCTGGGTATTTATTCCTCTTCTCATGAAGTTGTTGTATTCATCAGAAACAAAAGTAAGTCTGTTCCAAATATTGCATCTTCCTTTATGTTAAAGTTATGAACAAAATTTAGAATTGAGATTGGAGTGAGGCTTCTTGCAGTTTGTCTGAATAAATGGATTGTGATACTAGTTTCATGTATAAAAGGTGTTTCTTGTAATGCGTTCTATTATTTAAAAATTCTAAATGGAATTTTGAAATGCTCTGCGTGTTAACATCGCATCTAAAATTTTCTTATAAGCAAACGCCGCATTCGACAGATAATAGAGCACATTTATCAAGAGAATGAGATGAAAGAGAATGAGAAGTTATGAGAAGAAAGAGAATGCACTACAATGGACATTTTACAGGGAACATGCAAATAAGGATATGAGGAAATTATGCCTAGACCTTTCTGCTGTTGAAGATCTAAAGATTAATGGATCTTGGAGCCCCAGAAAATTTTGGGATTTGAAAAATTAATTATATAGAATTTAGCAACAAGTCTAAAATTATGAATCGCTTATAAAAGTCATTTATTATGTTTTCGAAATAGAAAAGTCCTAGACCTTTTTTATTTTAATTTTCATATATTTTTTAACCTTGAATATGGTTGATTAAATGTGTATTAATATATTTAAGAAAAATTATTATAAAGTAACTAATAATTTCTTATGATTCTGATTTTCTTTCTTATTTCTTATGCTCTCAAATTTTTGTTCATTTTATTGCCATATATTCAATTTCATAACTTATCATTAGTATATAAATATATATACGTTTTCAATATAAATAGAAACAATATGTTTTATCGCACTTTTCTACAATAAAAAATATTCAGATAAGAAAGTGTTTTATGATTCTTTTGGGAAAAATATCTTGTCAATGTAAATTTATGAAAAAAATAAAGCTATAACATGCTTATTTGCTTTATCAAAAATTTATGTTTTTAGAAAATATAGAAATAAAAAATTACATATACATACAATACAAAAGAATAAAAAATTATCGAAACTCGAAATTCGTGTTGTTAAATTTATGAAAAGAGTATATAAGTCAGACAATGCTTGTTCTTTTATTTTTATTTTGTTTTGTTTTGTGTTATAAAAATATTATGTCCAAAAGAATTATTTCAGGTATAGCTTTTTGATTTTTAATAAAATACACTGCATTTTCCGTTTAAAAGTAGTGCAATAAAACTATCGATATTAAAAAAAGTATTATTTTGAGCATAAATTACAGTCATAGTTTTTAGAAATACTTCAGTTTTTTCACATAAAAATACTTTTGAAAATTGGAAGCCCTTTTTTTAAGTTTTAAAAATATATATCCGATAACTGAAGCACATATCATTTATCGAATACTTCAAACTGTGAAAATAAAAGATATCATTTTTATTTTATTGGTTTTAAGACAAAGAATGACACTTCTTTTCAGAAAATAAACTTTGCTATCTCAAAAAATACTTATATTACAAACAATGAAATGCATTCTCTTTGTCAATAAGATCATTTTTCTTCTCGAAAAGCAAATCACGGAACTGCATTCAACATGTAGTTATCCAAAGAAGATTCTTGGGAATTTTTTACTTTGCAAAAATGATTTGTAGGAAATAGTCATTTGAGTCTGTTATTTTTAGAAATGTTCATAGTTCCATTGTTTAAGTTACCATTGGTTTAAGTAAAAAAAAATGCTTCTTGTAGTTGCAGTGTACGTACAAAATGGGCTGACATTGACATTGAATTCCGCAGTAGTGGATATTTCTTTGGGACCAATAGAAACTATGAACTTTCACCTGGAAAGATCATTATTATACACAGAAGCAACAACAAGCCGTATTCTTTTTCAATTACATATTTATATAACTACAAACGGACACTCATAAATACATCAGTAGTATAGATAAGACAGTTCGAAAAAGAGGGTGGGTGGTGTGTGGAGGAGGGAGTGAAAATTATGCTATAGTAGGAGGGGGGTTTGAGAGAGTTAGGTTCTTATCAGCCGGAAATGAGATAAGAAATGATAATCTGATAATATCATGCTATTGAGAGATAAGGATAAAATGTAGAAACTGATTGCCGAACATAGAGGTTAAGATAGTTTTCGAACGTAAGGAGTCGATTATCCGTGAAGATCATACTACAGTATGATGGGCTAGGAGGAGACTAAATTTTTAGACGGGGATTAATTTTTTGTATCATCTTAGGGTTTGAATGAATGACCATATAAGGCGATGTTGTACTATAACAAAAGGGATTAGGTCTTTTTGGGAGGAATTATGAGGAAGCTTTTTTTTTTTTTTTTTGAATCGACTTAGGGTTTGAACATGAAACGGAACTGAAAAATGTTAGATTGCGCTCTCTATCGGTAGGAAATGGAAATGGAAATTGTAAGTATTGCAATTAGGTTTTTAGTAAAAATTTCACTTGGAATCAAACCTGTGGCAAAATAGGCTCTTGACGTGAAAATTTCAAGTAGGTTTAACTGATAAAGCCAAGAAACTATACTGTGACTCGAGATTTTAGATGTTTCAGGACAAAAAATTATGCTCCTCTCACTTATGTGCAAAGAGAGGTTGGCATGTCGGTTACTCAAGAAAAATCAACAGTTCTTATTTTAACTATTACTACACTTTGAGAATACATTAATGTTTACGTTTTTTTATTTTTAGTTTAACTGATTTTATAGATTCTGCGCACGAGAGTATGATCATTTTACCAAATCTTAGTTTCGAACTCGCGAACTTCGTATGAAATTTAATTTTTTATAGCTGATGTGCTACCCACTCTCAGATAATTACTTTAATGTGAACGATTTTTTATTTTTAGTTTAACTGATTTTATCGATTCTGCACGCGAGAGTGGAATCATTTTACCAAACCCTGGGTACGAGCCTCCGGACTATCATTCAAATTTCATTTATTGTGACTGATACATTATCCAATGTCCAAACCGTTATTTTTTAACATACCACTATAAATTAAGTATATTATTTTGTCACCATCCCACATATATTTTCAAAGTAAAAGTTTTATAAACATCGAATAAATATCTCTTATTTTAATTAACGTAATTGTTTATTGCAAACCCTATTGCATGTTATTGTAAATAAATCATTTGTGAAAAATGCAACAGTTTATTTTAAAGATCATTAAACCCAAAGCTTTCCAATTTATTCTTGATTTAATCAAATTTCTATCACAAACGTCAAACTTATATACAATTGATATTATTGAAAAGTCTTTACCGAAGTGTAATACTAATGATTTTATAGTTAATTTTATAAATTAACGATTAATAAATGCTTTATTCATACAGAAATAATTTTATTTTAGAACTGTTATTCAAAACTTTTATGCACAGAGTCAAGATTTCCTTGTATATCAATAACAAACGTTTTATACATTGAATTATATGCTTCCAATTCAAGTGGAAATTCCTAAAAACTGTATAATTACAAGTACGCTAAATAGAAAAATTTGAAAATACAACTGACTAATAATATAAAATACAACTAACAAATCATTCAAATTTTAAAAATAAAATAATATAAATATATATAAATAAATATATATAAATCAAGACACAATAATTTTTTAATGACACAGAAGAACTAGTAAGACATGAAAATTAAAAGTAAGAATTCAAAGTCGTAACTCGGATAATCATATAATTTTTAGACATCACAAAAGTACCTCTTGATATTTGATTGATCCACCTCCCGTAATCTTTGTACTTTATGACAGGTGATATTCTTAAATTTATGCACCAATCATTAAAATTTTTTAACATGCGCCCCTATGATTATATAAAATTGAATGGAATTAGACTTTTTTCATTAGTGTTTGCTTATCTTTGAATTTGTGAAGACGTTTTTACACTTAAGATAATATGGCTCGTTTTCACGATGGACATTATACTATGTTAATTGATGATGTATCAAGATTAAATGATCAAGACATGAGATTAACAGTAGGACCTAAAGTAGAACTCGTTTCAGATAATGAAGTCGAATCCTACGTATCAGAACTGAAGTCACCTTATATATCTACCATTTGCAGCAAGTTTTAGGAAAAGGCAATTTAAAACAACATTTGTTAATTCATTCAGAAAAAAGATTATTTGTATGTGACATCTGCCAAAAAGCATTCTCTAGAAAGGCTGTTTTGAATCGTCGTAAATTATCTCATTTAAAGATAACTTCACAACATAAATGCGATTCATGTGGTGAAGCATTCTGAAGAAAGTACGACTTATTAAAACACAAGATGATTCACAAGTCCTCCAAGCAGGATGAATGTAGTGAAATGAAACCAGTTTTATACGATCATGTAACAAATGTTTCGGATATTGAAATATCCCAATTGAAGGAAAAGTCCTTTGAATGTGAAATTTGTCATAAAACATTCATGCAAAGAACTGATTTAAAACGACATAGTAGAACTCATTCCAAGACAACCCCTACATGTAAACGTGATCAATGTGAAAAAGACTATTTCAGCAAGTTTTGTGAATAATGTATGAATTTTTAATTCATACGTTAATCACACATCAAACACCCAATTTGAAGAAAAAGCCGTTTGAATGTGAAATTTGTCATAAAACATTCATGCAAAGAACTTATTGAAAACGACATAGTATAACTCATTCAAAGACAATCAACACATATAAAAGTGATCAATGTGGAAAAGACCATTTAAGCAAGTTTTTGTTAAAAATTTACAGGAAGTCTCACAAGAAGTCCTTCACCTTATACAATTGTGATGAATATTCTAATTCGTTTTCTTCAAAGTCTATTTTAACTAAACATAAAAAAAAATTCATTCTAAGAAATATAAATATAATCACTGTAACATTATATTTTATCTCGATTTTGAGTTTATACAATATCTTATCAAAATGCATAAATGAAAACTTTGTCTAAACATGTAAATTGATTTGAATATCTATACATTTTAAAAATTATTTGTCTTTATATAACTATTGAAAATGATAAATAAATATTATGTAAGAGAAAGATCTTTTGTCTTTTATTTTTTGTTCTAATAACTTATGATTTTTACCGACTCACGAATTCGTAACGGCTTTACTTAAATTTTATCTATTTTTTTTTCAATTTCTTATCAAATGAATAATGAATTTACTATCTTTTATTAATTTCATATTAAATTCTCGAAGTCATCCATTAAATACGTTAATTTTTAAATTTAATGAAAAATAGTAATTTCAAATTGTATACATGAACTAGTAAACTTTAAAAATAAAATTTTTTATACATTTTTTTAAAATATGTAACTTGAATTCTACTTTTAAAATATTATAATCATTGAATTTCAAATTATTATAACCAATCATATTCCGTTTATTTCAAGTATAATTCATATCATATGTCTTATATAAGACATTTAATACTATTTTCTTTTTCTTTTAAGGTAGATATATATTCTTAGTATCACACAATACTGAAGACATCGGTTAAAGTGTTTAAACACATAGTTTAATTATATGACTCTTAAATCGACCTTGCTTAAAATTTAAATATTTATTTCAAATTGTATACATGAATTAATAAACTTTCAAAATTAATTAAAATAAACTAAAGTATTAAATTTTTCATATAATTTTTATAAATATAACCTGAATTCTACTTTTAAAATATTATAAACATATATCATATCATTGAATTTCGAATTATTATAATCAATCATATTCCGTTCATTTCAAACATCATTCATATTTTGTTTCTTATATAAGATATGTATTCTTAGTATCACGCAATAGTGAAGACATCAGTCAAAGTGTTTAAACACATAGTTTAATTATATGATTCTTAAATCGATCTTACTTGAATTTTAAATATTTTATTTTTCAATTTCTTATCAAATGAATCATAAGTTAACTTTATTTTATTAATTTCATATTAAATTCCTGAAGTTATCCATTAAATAAGGTAAATATCAATACTTTTTATATATAAGAATTATTTAGAACGTTTAATGTATAACCCACCGTTTGTATAAACAACTGTTATTCTTCGCTTATTAATAATGAATATTATCATATATTAGCATACTATTCTACAAAAAGGACAAAACCATTACTTAATATATATATATATATCATTCATCATGCATATAAAAAATGTTACCTTGTATTACCATATAATTCTTTAAAAAAATGATAAAACGATTTACCATGTATATAAAAACTGTTACCTTGTGTTACCACATAATTCTTCAAAAAAGGATAAAACTACCATGCTAAATGAATTGCTTAAAATAACAAAATAAAATGTGTTGCTATCCTCTTTAATCTGAATGCATATTTTTTCAAAGTGTTCGAGTATGGTATCCTTATTACAATGTTTAATGGAATGTTATAATTTGTACATATATAACTAAAGAAAAAACAATCCTACAATAATTAAAAGTATATAACATATCTATAAAATATCAAACTAAAAATCTTATTACTATAATGCATACTTTTCAAATATTAAAAATTTAATACTGTTTAACAAGAAGGAAAATACAATTAACATAATATATATCATTCCTCATGTGTATAAAAACTGTTATCATACAATTCTTCAAAAACTAAACTAAAAACTAAAAATTAAACTAAAAATCTTATTACTATAATGCATACTTTTCAAAAATTAAAATGTTAATACTATTTAACAAAAAGGAAAAACAATTAACATAATATATATCATTCCGCATATGTATAAAAACTGTTATCATACAATTCTTCAAAAAGGATAAAATCACCATGCAAAATCAATTGTTTAAAATAATATGTATAGCTATCCTCTTTAATCTGTGTGTTTAAAATTTAAAAAGTTTAGAAATTTAAAAATTAAAACTTTGAAAAAAGTTTAAAAAAACTAAGTTATCAAAATTAAAAATGTTTAGAAAATTTAAAAATTAAAACTTTGAAAAAAGTTTAAAAAAACTAAGTTGTCAAAATTAAAAAAAAAATATTAAAAATGTTTAATAAAATTTCATAAATTAAGTTTGCAAAAGCGAATTTATCTGCCTGTACGTGTATATGACTTTCATTATGTTATAGTTTCATAATATATATCTTCTTTCATCGTATAAAAACATTAGGTTAATATATGTATATATATATATTCTTAATAAAAAATATATGTAAGTAAAAAGAAAAAAAGTTATTATAATTAAATTTCGAAAAACATTTTTTATTTTATTATTATTATTTTTTTAATTTTAATTATAACTTTTTTTTTCTTTTTACTTGCAAATATTTTTATAAGTATATTGTATAGATAAATAAATATATATATATACATATATTAATCTAATGCTTTTTTTATACCATAAAACGAAGATATACATTATTAAACTATAATACAATGAAAGTCATATACATGTACAGGTAGGTAAAATCGCTTTTGCAAACTTAATTTATTAAGTTTCTTTTAAATATTTTTTTTTATTTTCATAAGTTAATTTTTTTTAATTTTTTCAAAGTTTTAATTTAAAAATTTTGTAAACTTTTTGAATTAAATTTTTTTGATAACTTAATTTTTTTTTAACTTTATTTTTTTTAAAGTTTTAATTTTTAAATTTTGTAAAGTTTTTTTTTATTATGAATTTTTTTTTTAGTTTCTTATTTTTTAAAATATAAGTTATGGTATTAAGATGTTTTGTTTGATATGTTATAGATATGTTATATATTTTTAATTATTATAGGATTGTTTAGTTCTTTAGTTATACACGTATAAATTATAACATTCCATTAAAATTTGTGGTAGGGATATTATACTCGAACGCTTTGAAAAAAATAAATACACAGATTAAAGAGGATAGCAATACATTTTATTTTAAACACTTCATTTTGCATGGTGGTTTCATCTTTTTGAAGAATTGTATGATAACAGTTTTTATATACATGATGAATGATATATATTATGTTAATGGTTTTATCATTTTTGTTAAAAATAATTAACTTTTTAATTTTTGAAAAGTATGCATTATAGTAATAAGATTTTTAGTTTGATATTTTACAGATATCTTATATATTTTAATTATTGTAGGATTGTTTACTTCTTTAGTTATACACGTACAAATTGTAACATTCTATTAAAAATTGTGGTAGGTATACCATACTCGAACACTTTGAAAAAATAAAAAAACAAATTAAAGAGGATAGTAATACATTTTATTTTATTATTTTAAACAATCCATTTAACATGGTAGTTTTATCCTTTTTTGAAGAATTGTGTGGTAACACAAGGTAGCAGTTTTTATATACATGGTGAATGGTTTTATCCTTTTTTGAAGAATAGTATGGTAACACAAGATAAGAGTTTTTATATACATGATGAATGATATATATATATATATATGTGTGTGTGTGTATATATTATGTTAATGGTTTTATCCTTTTTGTAGAATAGTATGCTAACGTATGATAATATTCATTATTAATAAGCGAATAACAGTTTTTTATACAAATGTTGGGTGATATATTAAAAGTTCTAAATAATTGTAATATATTAAAAGTATTGAAAATTACCTTATTTAATGGATAACTTCAGAAATATAATATGAAATTAATAAAACAAAGTTAACACATGATTCATTTGATAAGAAATTGAAAAATAAAATAAAATTCAAGTAAAATCGATATAAAAGTCATATAATTAAACTATGTGTTTAAACACTTTGACTGATGTCTTCACTATTGTGTGATACTAAGAATACATATCTTATATAAGAAATAAAATATGAATTATGCTTGGAAAGAACGGAATATGACTTTTTATAATAATTCGAAATTCAGTGATATGATATACGTTTATAATATTTTAAAAGTAGATTTCCAGTTATGTTTAAAAAAAAAAATGTATCAAAAATTTAATTTAAACTATGTGTTTAAACACTTTGACTGATGTCTTCACTATTGTGTGATACTAAGAATACATATCTTATATAAGAAATAAAATATGAATTATGCTTGAAAAGAACAAAACATGACTGTTTATAATAATTCGAAATTCAGTGATTATATATATGTTTATAATATTTTAAAAGTAGATTTCCAGTTATGTTTTTAAAAAAATGTATCAAAAATTTAATATTTTAGATTTGTAACGAATCTTTTTGGCAGCTTCTCCCGATGGTCAGAGGGCACTAAGGTCGTGGTTACTTGCGCACGGAATAACTTTTCATAACTGTTATACGCAGTTATGAGCTATCCAAGGTGCATGACGGGTCACATCAGTTGACCAGAAAAATCGAAAGCATCAAACCTGGGTGTTATATTTAAATATGTGAAACTTCTGCTGTTAAGTGTCGTCCTGTTGTCTATGTGTATGTATATGTTCGTGGCGTCAAGAAATAAAAGTCGTTTGTGACTACCAGAAATATCTTTATTTCTGTCAAAGTGTGCCACCCCGTTACAATGGCAACCAACTCGTGGCGTCTGAATCTTCGAATGCGTGTTCTTAAGTGGTGAAATGTGCATATTCAGAGTGTAAAAAATATCATCAACCTTTATTGATGTCATCTATTTATTTCTGTTGCTGAGCGGTCGATTCTCAGAGCAAATAAATTAATTGAAAATTATTTGCTGTGATTTAAGTTTATGTCATCATGAATAATCGTGCAAAAATGGCTATTTCGTACGTATAAAAAATAATCAATCTTTATTGATTTTATTCTACCTGTTATTGAGACAATTCTCACAACAGAAATCGGAAATAAAAAAGCCATTTCGAAACGTTATTTGCTGTGATGTAAGAAAATATAATTTAAGAGAATGTCATCGCAAATGTTAAATAAACGGAAATGTATTTCACCGTTAAAAAATTATTTAGATTTTCGATTGCTGACAGATCATCGAAGTAAGTCCTATTAAAAGTGAAAAGAAAATAACGTTTCTTTAAGAACAAAATCATTAAAAATATTCTTAAAAACATCAGTGCAATTTGTGTTCATTTTGAAGTGCGTTAGAAAAAAAAGCAGCGTCCTTGCGTTATCGAACATCCTGTTTATTTGAAACATTTTATTTCCAATATACTCTACTTTGATTATTTTATTTTGCTGAGATTTATTTTCTTTTCCTTTATGAAGTTAAATAAGTGGTCATGACTATGTTTTCTAAAGTATTAGATCATTGTTATTTTTATGTATTTTTGGTATTATCTTTAAATCTCTGTATGTGATTTTTTTTATATTTTTGTTTTTCATTTCTTTTTTTCAAAACTGGTACCAATGCAGGCAATTAACTTGAGTTTCGAAATTGTTTTATTTTATTATTATTTTTCATATATGTGTTTATTATATGTTTATTTAAGTGTAAATTATGATTAAAACGTGATCACGTTAAGTATTTAGGTTGGTAATCACTAACAATATCTAGGTTGGTAATCATGTTAAGTACTTAGGTTGTTAATAACGTATAGCATTTAGGTTGGTAATCACGTTAAGTATTTAGATTGGTATTTAGTTACATTGGTATACGTAACTGGTGTAGGCAAAACAAATTTATTGTTTTGGTAAGAAAATTTATTGTTTGAATTTTATTGCCCTTATTTATATGTTTATTTTGATTATTTTGTTTAATTTTTTGGTAAAGGTATGCGAGGAACTAAAATTTGTTTTGGTTGTTTATTTTGTAATTTACTAAGAGTAAAAATTAAAAGTTAGGATAATGGCTTTCATAGGGAAAGGGAAAAAGGAAGATTTAAAAATTTTGGTTGAAGAATTAGGGAAATCGTAATTGCGAATAATAAAATCGCCGATTTACGGGCTTTAATAGAAAATAGTCCTAACTACAAAGAGGAGTTTGTGAAGGAAATGTTAAATACAATTATAAACACTATGAAAGAAGAACAGGCTGATAAAGAGCGAAGGAGAGGGCGTTTGAACTTGCAAAATTAAGAATAGAAAATAAAGTTGATACTAGGGATTCATGTTTAAATCCTTCAGGTGAACAAAATCCTAAATTCGGATTACAAAAGTTAGTTTTTAAATTTTACCCAAATAATGATGACATAAGTATCTTTCTCACGTTGTTTGAAGGACAGTTAAAATTTACAGAAAGTATCTTGGTTGCACATTTAATTGGGTCTGTGCTCAGTGAAATTGCTAATTTGATAGCTAGATTTCCAGAGAAATTATCTCAAAATTATGCGCATATAAAATCAATGCTCTTAAAAAGATTTAAATTGAGTTTGGAAAAGTTTAAGCAGTTATTTAGCAAACATTAGAAATACGTACACAGTAAATGGAAGGACTTCTATTTTGAGTTGAAAAGTTATTTCAATGGGTGGATTTCAGGACTCAATATTAGTACTTTTGATCAATTAAGGGACATCATGATAGATGATCAGATTAAAAAGTGAGCTCCGCAAGACTCTAGAGACCATTTTTTGGACCAATGGGGTGATATAACATCACCAGAGGAACTAGTAGAGAAGTTAAATAGTTACGATGGTATTCTGAAAGATTCTGAAAAGGAAACATGTAGCAATATCCTTAAAAAGAAATAGTACCTAGTTACGGATAAGATTTACGAAAAACATGAAAAGTTTAAAGGCAATACTTTTAACACGAAAAAGGAAAATTTTTCAGATAGGAATAGTATGCGTTCGGAAGATCATAGAACCCCCCCCTTAATGTGTTATGGGTGTGGCAACCCTGGGTTCATTCGTTCAAAATGTCCCAAATATAATTATTCTCTCAAAACAGGATCTACAGAATTTAATATCTTAGTCTTGTATACGTGTGTGTCAGACTCTGTCCACCTTGCCATTCTAGATCTCTACATAAATGGATTTTATGGTACAGCATGTACCGATACAAGAGCAAGTAATTCCATCACGGGAGAGGCCTTATATAACTTATTAAAAATCAAGGAGTTGATTTTAAGCCCAAAGCAATTACCATGACTTTAGCAAATGGAAGTACAATAAATGGTGAAGTTTTATGCAATGAAGTAGCTATCAAAGTAAAAAGAAAAAATTTAAAACTAGAATTACTTCTTTTACCCACAGCTAAAAGTAATCTTACTTTGTTAGGTATAGACTTTCTGCAAAAGGCAGGTATTGTCCTTGATGTAAAGAACCGACAGTGGTATTTTCATGACAGTCCTCGTGAGGTTTTTGATTTTTTCCCTGATAATGACCCATTGCTTCCACAGAACCTGCCAAACGTTTTACATTCATGTATATTGCGTAAAGATGAAGGGAATCATCTATCTGAAGACCAAAGATAAGAATTAAGCGAATTGGTACAAGAATATGAGTATGTGTTCAAATCAGGGTGAGAGCCCACACTCCTTTTATAGAACATCATATTCCTACTGCGGACCATGTACCAGTCGCTGGATCGCCCTATCAAATGCCACCTATGAAGAAAGAATCAGACAAAGCAAACATTCTCATAGCATGCATGGTCACAGTGACGTCACTGTAAGTCACTGTGGTCACGTCACATCTGTGACCAAAATGCCACCACTCAGTGATGTCACATTGTGACTGAGATGTGAACTTCTTAGAAAACTTTAAAAAATTACGAAAATTCTTTAAAACATGTTATTTACTGTAAAATTATATTTTTCTGGCAATTAAAAAAAAAATGTGACGCCACTGTTATGTCACTGCTACGTAACGTATGTCACGTCACATATGTGACAAAAAACCCCACTATATTGTAAGTCACAGTGTGACAAAAATATGAACTTCAAAAAACTTTGAAAATGAAGAGAAATATTTTAAGCAGTCACAAGTTATAGCGGCATAAGGAATGAAAATATATTAGTGGATAGCAAATGGTAAATTCTGTCACTAAAGGGGAGAGGGGGGGGGGGCATAATAAATAAAGTGCACGATACAAGCATTAATAAACTAAATTTTCAGGCTATATTTTATCCATTTGATATCTAAGACAGTGAATGTATACTTTTTCATCATTTTAATTTTATCTAGCATTTGGATAATATATTTAGAATTAGGATTATTAAATTTATACACTTTACATATTTAGTTTGCTGGGAGGAAATTTCTTTCTTTCTTTCTTTTTTTACCGACCAGGATTATTCGAAACACTTCTGTGGTTTCAAACTAAAAATTTTCTATTACAGTTAAATCTGCACCTTTTAATGAGCACGTAGAAAGAGTCTTCAGAGTTTAGTCATCTATGCATTTCTTGCTTTAGAATATTTTTATAATTTGTATTCAAGTCGTAAATTCTACTTCTTTCAGACTTTTTAAATAAAATTAGCATTTTCCGAAAATAAAAGAAATATACAAACTTTGTGCAAAACAAACTTTACTTAAAAAAAAGAAGAAGAAAAAAAGGGGGGGGGTCGTTAATACCATAAAATTTATTTTTACACCTTTTAAAAATTTAAACAATGTTTTATCTAATAAACTCTAATTAAGAATATTATTATTATAATTATTTAGAAAAAAGGAACTTTACAATACATTTAACTTGAATTATTCGGTACGGATAAAAAGAAAAGGTTAAATATATAGGACATGTCTTCAAATACAAAATTTTAATTAACGATACTTTCAGAAAATTACTGCGCATTCAAGTTCAATATTTCTTGTATACAAAAACAAATAATCTGTAACAGAACATCTGCTTGAAAATCGTCTGCCCACAGAAAAATAAATATGAGAAGATGCGGGAAATTGTTCACTGTTTTTAGAACATCACCAAGTCTACAACACTTTAAGATAAGGAAATGACCATTTTAGGATACACGGATATTAATGGAACGTATATGTAAGTGTTATTTAATTTAAATATTTTGTTCCTGATTTGTATATTATGAGTTAAATAGTTTTATGTTATATTTCTAAGAGACTGATCTTTATGTCAGAAGCGATATTTTTCAATTTGATAATTGTAAAGAAAAATATCTTAATCTGCCATCGCTTGAAAAAAAAAAAAAAATCTGCGCAGAGACTGATTCAGGCTTAAGTTCATGCTGGAATTAATATAAACATTAATTTACTCTTACTTGAGATTGAAAATGTATGGAACGACAATGATTTGGAATTATTTTATCGGCTTCTTACTATTTTTTGATTACTAACACTTATAGTTATTATTATTTTGGGGTTAAATATGATGTTCGATTATCATGAGATTACGAAACTGTTTCAGATTAGAAATTAACATTATACTGGGAAAATATATTTTTACATATTACAGTAGTGAAACATTTGAAAGAATTTTCTTTTAGTGCTAATAATATTTTAAATTGTCTTTTAAAATCCTAAATCTTCAAACCAATGTTTTCAGATTTAACATTTGCCAAAATTATAAAATAATAGTAATTCCTTATACCATACGGAAATATTTTTGAGATATTGTTAAATCTAATAGTGCATTTAATTTATTTATTGTATTTTGCTGTTGTTTAATAGAACAATTATAAATACTAATTATTATTTTTAGTGTTTTTCAAATTGGTATATTTATTTTTTTAAATTGTATGTAAGAATTTTTGTGCTTGTGATTTTAATCAAACATTTAATTATTCTGAATCGGTTATTAAATTTTCTTCTATTGTAAATTCATTTTCTACGTTTATGATACGCGTAATTATTGACACTAAAAAGTAAAATATGATATTTAAGCATTAAAATAAAGTGTTTTTCATGCCTGATAGGAAGTTATAGATTAAACTGCTTTAGTATATATTTTTTAAAAGTTCATATAATACAGGATACATAATATAGGACATAAGTTGAAAAGTGCTTATGACTTAGGTTTGTCTCTCCGTCTGTCCGTCTAGCAGTCTGTCCGCACTCTAACTCCCGAAAATATACTCGGATTGCCCTGAAATTTTTGGATGTTATTGACGTTTACCATAGCACGGTACCTATTTGTAATGAAGTTTGTAGCATGCTTTGTTCATTTACAGGGCCAGCCAAAAGTTTTCAGTTACATTACGGCCTATGGGAAAAAATCGTTTCAAATGATTTTTAATGATTTTACGCACGCTTTTAAACATAATGAAATTTATATGCATTTATGAAGGGCACTAAAATATGCATTCTGTTGACTATACGATGCACAGAATAGCTATTGTTCATTTACAGGGCTAAAAAAGGAATTCAAATACATAATGATATAGGGGTGGAGGAAATTGTTTGCAGCATACTTTAATTATGTTAATCTATTTCATATATAATGAAATTGATGTATGTCGCTTAGGTTTACATACTATAAATTATTTCATGTATAATACGAATAATACGTATATAGCATTTACAGGGACACCCAAAATATTTCAGATACTATATTGTATCCGAAGTACTGTTCATTAGCGATGTTTGCTGGAAATGTATTTTTAATTATGATATGCGTTTTTATGATTCACTATATTTATGCATAGTATCGTGTATATAAATGCTATAATTCCTATACAAGGCTACACAAAAGTATTCGTAAGGATTACTGGGTATGGGCGCAAATTGCTTAAAGGTGGTTTTTAAATGAGTTATGTTTTTTTTCGCTGAAGTGCATTTAATTTACCAATAAATGTTTGTAGAATATGGATAAAATGGTACACAGGGTCACGCAAGGAAATGGATACATGGCCGTCTATAAATGATAATTTCTGGAAATGTGATTTCAGCAGTTTTAAGAGTGTTTTAGTTTGAATTAAATTTTAACTAAATAGTAGCGTGCAATAAAGATTCTAGGTAAACTACAGGGTTGTACAAAAGTATTCAAGTATCTTTTCTTACATTAGCATAAATTGCTGAAAAAGAATTTCAACCTGTTAGGCGTTTTCTTGCTAAACTAAATTTTCCCATTATATAGTATATATACACTTAAAAAATGGGTATACTCAAAATTGAGTAAGAAGTACTCAATTTTGTACTCAATTTTGTACTCAACTCTAAGAAGTACTCAATTTTAAATGCGTCACATACTCAAAATAGCTCCGATCCAAATGTACTCAAAGTTGAGAAACACATGTATTCATTTTTTATTCCATGGTTGTGATCAAATATGAATAGTTATGCAGTGCCCCCCCCCTCCCCAAAAAACCCCCCTAAAATTTAAAGTAAAAATGTACGGACATTTATTTCCCGTTCAAAGTTCTTAACAAGAAATGTTTAATTGATTATTTATTAAGAAAAATAGCAAAATTCTTAGCAAGATACTCAAATCGAATATTTTTATGACAAGAGCATTATTTCCAAGTACTTTTAAATTATTTTTAAAATGCTGTGCATAATTTAATATTTACATTAATAAACATCATTTATGCCGCTATAAATGAAATGAACCATTACAGGGTACAAAACTATTCGTTTGTTGGGTTTTATAACATGTGATGTTTCAAAATAGAGAAAGCATAGGTTCATTTTTGATCCAAAAATAGTCAATTCGATATGAGTACGTCGGTTTACTCATTTTTGAGTACTTCATTTTTTTTCAGTGTATCAACCTACAGATCAAATACAGGGCTGTTCAAAAGAATTGGAAAAAATATTTGGCTATGGACGGTAACTGTTGAAATCAGTTTTTCAAATATTTTATGCGTTTTCTGAAATGTTTACTTAGTTATATTATTTACGTCATTTCCCTAAATTACGATGTGTTGTTAAAGCATTCAGAAAGTGTTGGAAAGTATTTTATAATCTATGCTTAACGCATGATTTTTCTTACTCGTTTTTTTTTTTCTATTTCCTAGATCAGTCTTTTCCTATAAAACATACCAAATCTATTTAGCTCATATTCACAAAATACAATATACACGGGAATAAAAAATTTAAATAAATATCGCTTATCATGCCGCTCTATAAATAATAGTTGTATTAATATCCGTTAGTCTCCATGTTCATATTTAATAAAGCAATGACAAATAACAACAAATTAAAAAAACTTACACATTCTAAATATCAAGCTTGAACTCAATATCAAGCATAGAACTTAATAAAAAAATATGGCAGTTGATAAGCATTGTTTTTTAAGTGGAAAAATTTAAAATGTTTTAGAAGAATAGGACTCCAAAATAGCGATATTTTGCTAAAAAGTACGGTAAAAAGATAAGATTTTATATTTACAGCAAAAGTTTATTTTAAAATTCATCGCTGTATTAATACTTAGAAATTTTTCCAGAGAGAATCATTCGCCTTATATACAATATTTCAAATGAAAATCAAATATCAAATTAATTGCTTAAAAGGCGCAAAGGAGTGAAAAAGATTCCATGCCGGGACTCGAACCCGGGCCATCAGTATAGCACACTGACATTCTACCGACTAAACCACATGGAACGACGCCCAGCCTGTAAAATTTCTCACTATTACATGTTGGCAAGGCTACAAACGCAGCACAAGATGGAATATTTATCGTGAGCCACCGACATGGGGTAAACACGAAACTTAATTAAATCCAGCATCGATTGAAACTATATTAATAATTGGAAATTTTTCCAGGGAGAAACATTCGCCTTGCATACAACATTTCAAATTAAAATTGACTTTTAAGCAATTAATTTGAAATTTGATTTTCATTTGAAATATTGTATGCAAAGCGAATGGTTCTCGCTGGAAAAATTTCCAAGTATTAATATAATTTCAATCTATGCTGGATTTAATTAAGTTTCGTGTTTGCATCATGTTGGTGGCTCACGCTAAATATTCCATCTTGTGCTGCGTTTGTAGCCTTGCCAACATGTAATGGTGAGAAAATTTTCAGCCTGGGTATCGTTCCATGTGATTTAGTCGGTAGAATGTCAGTGCACTGTACTGATGGCCCGGGTTCGAGTCCCAGCATGGAATCATTTTCACTATGTGCGTCTTTTAAGCAATTAATTTGAAATTTGATTTTCATTTGAAATCAGTGTTTATGGCAAGTTCGTCACAAATGACACATATTTCACAAATTGGTCACAGTGTGACTTCAAAGCATTGTCGCTTTCGTCACAGGTTCGTCACAAAGTTAATGCCAAAATAGTCACAAATGACACACTTTTCACAAATTTGTCACACCGTGACTTCATAGAGTGGTCACAATGTGACGTCACAAACGACCTCTAAAACGGCCATAACGACCTCGCATTCTAGTCACTATGACGTCACATCGACGTCACGTGACGTCACATCGACGGTCACAAAGTCACAGTGTGACTTCACAACGACGTCGCCGTGACGTCACCATACCTTACGGGCATGGTTGTGGATATGCTATCTCGCGCACAGTATTCACAAGATTCACGTGAGTTGAATGCTGTTATAGTGGACTTTCCCACTAAAAGTTCTAAAGTCATTCGAAAAGAACAGTTGAAAGACCCAGAGCTAAAGACAATTATTGATTGTTTTGAGAGTAGCCCCCTGCTACGGTTTTAGTTAACTGAACCGCAAGAGGTTATTTAATTAATCAGGATGTACTGTACCGATATGCCCCTGACTCTGACGTCGAAGAAGCTCAGTTGGTAGTTCCAATTCAGGATCGTGAACGGATCCTAAAAAATGATCCCCCGACCGCTGGACATTATGACGATGAAGGAATTTTCCGTCGGATTATTAAAAGATATTACTGTACAGGTTTGAGAAAATTGATATCTGAATATGTTAAAGTTTGTCCTAATTGCAATATAAAGCCTCAAATCAAACACCAGATGCACTGCTACAAACAACAATTTATGCTCAAAGATTGGAATCTGTTTCTATAGATTTATTTGGACCACTTCCCGAAAGTAAAACTGGAAAAATATGGATTTTCATTGTTGAGGATTGTGCAACACAGTGAGTGGAGCTGTTCGCATTATTACAGGCTACCGCTAGGGAATGTGCATTAACACTTCTCAAAGAAATATGTTGACGTTACGGGTTACCTAGAAGATTAATTAGTGATAACGGGCCCCAATTTGTGAGTGATGTCATGCAGCAGTTGTGTCATCTATTGGACTTCATTATCTGAAACGGGTTCTACTTTAGGTCGTACTGTTAATCTCATGTCTTGATCATTTAATCTTGATACATCATCACTTAACATAGTAGAACATCCATTATGAAAACTAGCCATGTTATCTTAAGAGTAAAAATACCTTCACACAATCAAAGAAAAGCAAACACTAATGAAAAAAGTCTCATTCCATTCAATTTTATGTAATAATAGGGTTCTGCATGTTAAAAAATTTTAATGATTGGTGCATAAATTTAAGAATAACACGTGACATAAAGTATAAAGTTTACGGGAAGTGGATCAATCAAATATCAAAAGGTAGTTCTTTAGTGATGTCTAAAATGAATATGATTAACCGAATTACGAATTTGAATTCTAACTTTTAATTAATTTTTATGTCTTACTAGTTCATCTATTTCATTTAAAAATTATTCTTTATTGATATCTACCCTATATATATATAATCCTAATGAAACGAATTTATGTAACAATTCTATGAAACGACTGATTAAACAACTGATTATGTTTCACGGCGATTTCTCCTGAAATATGGAATACTTTGCGATGAAATTAACACCAAAAATCCGTATTGATCCATAGATCTCAAAATTGGTATTAGAATTTTAAAATTCGAATTAGTTTTCGAAATATTAATTTTTTTCTAATTTTAAATACTATGATGGCAACTCAAATTTCAATCATAACAGATATTTTTTTCAAATTTCAGAAAAGGTTATTTTAAATTAATTTGGCGACGAGTTTGACATACCACAAATGTATGCTAAGAAATGAATCATGTTACTTTTATTCATAATTCAATTTGTATTTCATTATCATTTTATTTAATACAAAACTTTCATTTAAAATTGAAACCTTTAAAATAAATGGCTTTTACTTCGTTCTTTTTTTTAAACGAAATGAAAAGAAAAAAAGTCCTTCCGGCCAGTGCCGGGAGGAAGAGGTAGCTTTCATAATCCTTATTTTAAAAAAGCCAACTTATATCATGCAAACACACGAAGCTCAATTTAGTGGAAACCGAATATAGGAGATTCAATACTAATTTTTATCAATATAATGAATGAGAATTTCGCGAAATTAGTCAGCTTTATCCAAGCTACTTTTCTTTAAAGTAACTTATATTTGGCTGCCAAATTCGGCAATTTCTTAAAGTGCCTGTCATTTTAATACAACATGGTGGATGAGGCTAAGCAGTGAACTTGGTCGAGACCTTAGTAATTGCTGTGCACATGCTCACTCACATCGGAATCGGTTTGTATAGGAGTGCTGTCGCATGCAAAAAATCAGATTTTTCAAAATGTCACCCACAATAGAAATTGAAACTGATATATCTGAGCCATTTTTTAAGATAAAGACAAACAAAAAATGCTCGTGAATGCTTATATCAAGGTCAAATAATTAAGAAAGAAACCTTTTTCAATTTCTAATTTTTTTTGCACCTCACTTTAAATATAATTTTATTTAATTTAATGGCCGCCATTTTGAAACAAGATGGCTGATGAAGCTGGCCAGAGAATTTGGTCGAGGTGTTGATCCTATCCACATGATAGGTTGTGACTATCCACATGCCTTCTTACATCGAAATAGGCGAATACGTGTGTTATCGCATGACAAATACAAGATCGTTTAAAAATGTTAGCCATGCTAGAAATTCAAAGTGCTATAAATCAACCATTTTTTAAGATATCAACAATAGAACAAATTTTCAGAAACAAAAACTGCTCCGGAATCTTTGTATCGAGGCCAAACACATAAAAAAAATCTTTTTCATTTTCCAATTTTTTAATACCTCATTTTGAATTTTAAATTTAATTTTTTTTAAATGACAACCCTTTTGAAACAAGATGGCGAATGAAGCTGGCCAACGAACTCGGTCGAGACATTGGTATGTAGTATGTACAGACCAAGTTACAAGCAAATAGGTTCATAAATACGCCTGTTATCGCGTGACAAATATCAGGTCGTTTTAAAATGTCAGCCACAAGAGAAATTCAAAATGCTATTACTCAGCCATTTTTTTTTTAGATATAGACGAAAGAAAAACTGTTCCGGAATCTTTGTATTAAGGTCAAACACATACAAAAAAAAAATCTTTTTCATTTTCCAATTTTTTGGTATCTCGTTTAAACTTTTTAATTTTTTAATTTTTTTAAATGGCCGCCATTTTGAAACAAGATGGCGGATGAAGCTGGCAAACGAACTCGGTCGAGATATTTGTATGTACTATGTACACACCAAGGTACATCCAAATCGGTTCATAAATACGCCTGTTATTACGTGAGAAAAATCAGGACGTTTCAAAATGTCAGCCACGCTAGAAATTCAAAATGCTATAACTCAGCCATTTCTTAAGATATAGACAAAACAAAAACTGCTCCCGAATCTTTTTATCAAGGTCAAACACATAAGAAGAAAATATTTTTTCAATTTTCAATTTTTGGTACCACATTTCAAATTTAAATTTTTCTTAAAAATTTAAATGGCCGCCATTTTGAAACAAAATGGCGGATGAAGCTGGTCAACGAACTCGGTCGAGAGATTGGTATGTACTGTGTACACACCGAATTACATCCAAATCGGTTCATAAATACGCCTTTTATCGCGTGACAAAATTCAGGACGTTTCAAAATGTCAGCCACGCTAGAAATTCAAAATTCTATAACTCAGTCATTTTTTAAGATATAGACGAAACAAAAACTGCTCCGAAATCTTTGTATAAAGGTCAAATACATAAGAAAAAATATTTTTCCACTTTTAATTTTTTGGTACCACATTTCAAATTTTAAATTTTTTTTTTAATTTTAAATGGCCGCCATTTTGAAACAAAATGGCGGATGAAGCTGGCCAACGAACTCGGTCGAGAGATTGGTATGTACTATGTACACACCGAATTACATCCAAATCGGTTCATAAATACGCCTTTTATCGCGTGACAAAAATCAGGACGTTTCAAAATGTCAGCCACGCTAGAAATTCAAAATGCTATAACTCAGCCATTTTTTAAGATATAGACGAAACAAAAACTGCTCCGGAATCTTTGTATAAAGGTCAAATACATAAGAAAAAAATATTTTTCCATTTTTAATTTTTTGTTACCACATTTCAAGTTTTAAATTTTTTTAAAAATTTTAAATGGCCGCCATTTTGAAACAAAACGGCGGATGAAGCTGGCCAACGAACTCGGTCGAGACATTGGTATGTACTATGTACACACCGAATTACATCGAAATCGGTTTATAATTACGGGAGTTACAGTGTGACATAGGTCAGATATATATATAAATTTTGAACGGAGGGTGGTTTCGGGGTCTGGGGGTCATGATCGATGAAAATATACCAAAATTTTTTGAAATCGCTTTCCTCCGAACGGCTGCAATAGGTAGCTTTTTTGTAAAGAAAGCTACCTAATATTAGGCACAGACGTCATATACGCAACGGGGTACCTGATTGGCGACAAAATGGCGTTATTTCGCTTGACATGGTAACCCGGCTACTGTTGCTTATTTATTAATAAATGTTTATTTGAATTTATTTTCTTTTTATTTACAAAAAATGTTATAATTGTTTTGTTCTATAGTTATTAATTAATTTTTTAGTTTTATTGTTATTTCGTTTTAAAAATAACAGAAAATAATTTAAAAATACATATGTAACAGGTATTTGAAAACAAGGTTTTTCGCCAAATTGTCGTAAAAAAAATCACGCCAAACCAATGCAACAAATCATGAAATTTAATTTCCCCTTCAAAGCAACGTTTTAATGTTAATACTTCTCCCGTCGACCAATTTCGCCAAATTATAGAAATTGACATATTTTATTTTTATTTTAAATAACAAAAGAACAAATAAATTAGTATAACATTAATAAAAATACAAATAAAACGTCGAAAGAAAAATCACTTGATGGCGCGGACATGTGTAACTTCCTTAAAGTCAAGTGAATGTGACTTTTACGATCAACCATTATAGGCATTTAATCTTATAGTTTGGCGACAGATTTTTGATCGATTGGATAACCAAGTAGCACCGTTTTAATTTACCACTCGAAAAATAAAAAAAAATGCTAACTGGCGAGTTAAAAAAAAGCTATTGTCGAGATTTTCACAAGGATAACATAAAAGTACCAGGAATTCTTTGCGATCATGGCAACTTTTGTGTAGTTTTATTCGAAAAAATAATTTTGATTCTTTAATCAAAATGGAAACCTTTCTTATGAAAAGCGAAGGAATCAGCCCGCTGTTTATGGCAGTTACATGACTTGGACTATTATAATATAAACGAAATAATGGCGATAGAATAATATTCGGCGACTTATCATACCTGTGGCTGGCTAACATTAAAGTACCAAAATGGCCGCCTAGAATATAAAAAGCGAAGGGATCCGCCTGGAGCTGTTGATGATAGTCATATGACTTAGGCTATTATTATAGAGATTGTTTTCAATTCTAAAAACAGCGCAAAGAATAATATTTCCTAACGATTAAAAATTTATTTTTACGCGACTATTAAAAGCAGAAAAAAAAAAAAAAAACTCTAAAATTACTATTAAATGAGTACGTGTTAAAAGCAGGAAAATATTGAAAATTATGCCTTGAAAATTGTATTTACACGTGAATATTAACCCCCTAACTGACAAGCCCGTGTTAATACGTTCACTAAGCTCCAGGTTTCACTGCAATACAAGAAATATTTAAAGTAGTATAATTCTATGGATTTAATGTATTTTTAATACATTGAACAATGATTAATACTTCCAAGGATTGCATTCATGTTCGTTATTAAGTTTTTTTTATAAAATGTTCAAAGAATAATTTTTTTTAGCATTTAAAACAAAATGCAGAGAAAACAACATTACAATTTTGCCCTTTTCCAAGACAGTCGGAGGGTTAAAAGTGAAAGGAAACTTTAAAATAATAAATACATTAATATGCGTTTAACCCTTTCACGGACAAGGCACTTCTATTCGTAAAATCTTGAAATCAGTGAATGGCACCAGAATTTACAAACAAATTTTGAAATACAAAAATGCTTTTTTTTCACTTACTTAATAAAGGGTAAATTTTCATCCCAATATTCTGGTGCTAATGTGCATTTAAGAATTAAAATTAAGTGGTCCAAAAAGGAACCACCGCCCTTGAAGAGGCTAAAGCAGCAAATTTTAGTAATGGTAGTAAATTGTAATATGTCAATCGTTTTATAACGCTGTTAAAAAATACCGGTCGGCAAAGACTCTGTTTACTTAATTAATTTTATTTTAGCTTCTTTTCAAATGTTTAACTGATCGTCTATAACCAAACACGAAAACAACCATTGGATGTCTTAACAGCAACTCATTCTACCTTAAATTTTTGCAATCAACAGGAATTGAATGGAAACCCGTTTACAGGGAGATCGCTACAGGTTTTTTCAGTATTATTCAATCTTCTCTTATCTTTTTAAAACCGATCAGATTAACGTGCTTTAGATTCTACAGTGTCTGAACCGGGGTTGGCGAACATAGCTTGCAGGGGGCAGAGCCCCCTAGTATATACGTATTTATGTATAATTATTTTATCTTATTTTTAAAATCTGAATGATTTGCTAGTTGTATTTTATATTATTAGTCAGTTGTATTTCAAATTTTTCTATTTAGCGTACTTTTAAGTAGGGGAGATCGGGGCAAGATGACTATGTTAACAATTTTTGTTGTTTATTAATTTATTTTTAAGTATAGTACAATTATTTTTACATGAGCTGATAGAGTATTCCTTTGTAGTATTAAATATATTACCTTTTTATGTTTCAAATAAAAAAATAAAGGATAATTTTATTTTTTCGTAACATTAACATATCGTCATCTTGCCCCAGTACTGGGGCAAGATGACAACACTTAAAAAGGTTGAACATACCCGTAAGGCATGGTGACGTCATGGCGACGTCGTTGTGAAGTCACACTGTGATTTTGTGACCGTCGATGTGACGTCACGTGACGTCGGTGTGACGTCATAGTGACTAGAATGCGATGTCGTTATGGCCGTTTTAGACGTCGTTTGTGACGTCACATTGTGACCACTCTGTGAAATCACGGTGTGACAAACTTGTGAAAAGTGTGTCATTTGTGACTATTTTGTCATTAACTTTGTGACGAACCTGTGACGAAAGCGACAGTGCTCTGAAGTCACACTGTGACCAATTTGTGAAATATGTGTCATTTGTGACGAACTTGTCATAAACACTGTGATTTCAAATGAAAATCAAATTTCAAATTAATTGCCTAAAAGACGCAAATAGTGAAAAAGATTCCATGCTGGGACTCGAACCCGGGCCATCAGTACAGCTCACTGACATTCTACCGACTAAATCACATGGAACGATACCCAGGCTGGAAAATTTCTCACTATTACATGTTGGCAAGGCTACAAACTCAGAACAAGAAGGAATATTTAGCGTGAGCCACCAACATGATGCAAACACGAAACTTAATTAAATCCAGCATCGATTGAAATTATATTAATACTTGGAAATTTTTCCAGAGAGAACCATTCGCCTTGCATACAATATTTCAAATGAAAGTCAAATATCAAATTAATTGCTTAAAAGGCAATTTTAATTTGAAATGTTGTATGCAAGGCGAATATTTCTCCCGGGAAACTTTTCCGATTATTAATATAGTTTCAGTCGATGCTGGATTTAATTAAGTTTCGTGTTTACCCCATGTCGGTGGCTCACGATGAATATTCAATCATGTCCTGCGTTTGTAGCCTGGCCAACATGTAATAGTGAGAAATTTTACAGGCTGGGCGTCGTTCCATGTGGTTTAGTCGGTAGAATGTCAGTGTGCTATACTGATGGCCCGGGTTCGAGTTCCGGCATGGAATCTTTTTTACTATTTTGGCCTTTGCATCTTTTAAGCAATTAATTTTATATTTCATTTTCATTTGAAATATTGTATATAAGGCGAATGATTCTCTCTGGAAAAATTTCTAAGTATTAATACAGCGATGAATTTTGAAATAAACTTTTGCTGTAAATATAAAATCTTATCTTTTTACCGTACTTTTTAGCAAAATTTCGCTATTTTGGAGTCCTATTCTTCTAAAACATTTAAAAATTTTCCATTTAAAAAACAATGCTTATCAACTGACATATTTTTTTATTAAGTTCTATGCTTGATATTGAGTTCAAGCTTGATAAGTGATTGTGTAAGTTTTTTAATTTGTTGTGATTTGTCATTGCTTTATTAAATACGAACATGTAGACTAACGGATATTAATACAACTATTATTTTTAGAGCGGCATGATACGCGATATTTATTTATTTTTTTTCCCGTGTATATTGTATTTTGTGAATATAAGCTAAATAGATTTGGTATGTTTTATAGGAAAAGACTGATCTGGGAAATAGAAAAAAAATGAGTAAGAAAAATCATGTGTTAAGCATAGATTATAAAATACTTTCCAACACTTTCTGAATGCTTTAACAAGACATCGTAATTTAGTGAAATGACGTAAATAAGGTAACTAAGTAAACATTTTAGAAAACGCATAAAACATTTGAAAAACTGATTTCAGCAGTTACCGACCAAATATGTTTTCCAATTCTTTTGAACAACCCTGTATTTTATCTGTAGGTTGATACACTGAAAAAAATGAAGTACTCAAAAATGAGTAAACCGACGTACTCATATCGAATTGAATATTTTTGGATCAAAAATGAACCTATGCTTTCTCTATTTTGAAACATCACGTGTTATCAAACCCAAACAAACGAATAGTTTTGTACCCTGTAATGGTTTATTTCATTTATGGCGGCATAAATGATGTTTATTAATGTAAATATTAAATTATGCACAGCATTTAAAAAATAATTTAAAAGTGTTTGGAAATAATGCTCTTGTCATAAAAATATCCCACATGGACATTCTGTCCCTATACCGAAAGTTTGGCAGTCCATGAGTGGGTGATTCTTGTCATAAAAATATTCGCTTTGAGTATCTTGTTAAGAATTTTG
This sequence comes from Maratus speciosus, assembly GCA_963932465.1. Classification (NCBI taxonomy): domain Eukaryota; kingdom Metazoa; phylum Arthropoda; class Arachnida; order Araneae; family Salticidae; genus Maratus; species Maratus speciosus. The sequence goes on from OZ010788.1 coordinate 272,390,223, forward strand.
CTATTTTTCTTAATAAATAATCAATTAAACATTTATTGTTAAGAACTTTGAACGGGAAATAAATGTCAGTACATTTTTACTTTAAATTTTAGGGGATTTTTTTTTTTGGGGGGGGGGGGCAGTACATAACGATTCATATTTGATCACAACCATGAATAAAAAATGAGTACATGTGTTTCTCAACTTTGAGTACATTTGGATCGGAGCTATTTTGAGTATGTGACGCATTTAAAATTGAGTACTTTTTACTCAATTTTGAGTACCCATTTTTTTTAAGTGTATATATACTATATAATGGGAAAATTTTGTTTAGCAAGAAAACGCCTAACAGGTTGAAATTCTTTTTCAGCAATTTATACTAATGTATGGAAACATACTTGAATACTTTTGTACAACCCTGTAGTTTAACTAGAATCTTTATTCTTCTGACTGTAAAATAGTCAATGAAACATTATCTTCATTTTGAAAGACCTATCCAATGATATGCCACTCAATAGGGTGCGTAAAAAATTTTTTCGTCTCTACCGCTATTTTGTATTTTACGACCATCACTTTAAATTTACAAAAACAAAACCTATAACCATCGGTTGGTTAAGAGGGATCGATAGAGACCTCATTTATTAAAATCCATCCAGCCGTTGGCATGTTTCGAGGGTATAAAAAAATCCACATACACAGATACGCGTGAAACACATAACCCTTCTTTTCGGTCGGGTAAAAAGAAATGGTGTCATCATGATGAAAAACATAAATAGGAGTACAATCCAGAATTAATTATATATATAGCACACAGAAATAGTTTAAGAAGTAAACACATTCTTATGAAACATTGATAATCTGAAACATTTTACTTGAATGCAGATAACAACATCAACAAAAAGAAATGGATTCATCATGATGAAAAACACAAATAAGAGTACAATCCAGAATTAATTATATATATAGCACACGGAAATAGTTTAAGAAGTAAACACATTCTTGTGAAACATTGATAATCTATAAACTTTTTCCTTGAATGCAGATAACAACATCAACAAAAAGAAATGGAGTCATCATGATGCAAAATACAAATAGGAGTACAATCTAGAATTAATTAAATGTATAGTACACAGAAATAGTTTAAGAAGTAAACACATTCTTGTGAAACATTGAAAATCTATAAACTTTTTCCTTGAATGCAAATAACAACATCAATAACAATAAACGGTCAAGTGCGAGTATTACTCGCGCACAGAGGGTTCCGCATAATAAATATATTAATTAGTAATTGTATTATTAAAAAAAAAATCGTTGCTAAAAGAATACTAACACTTTGTAAAAAACTATGAAAAGTAAGGTTGGGTATGACAGTATGTACTAGAAAAATGTAAATGGATATACCAAGAAAGTTCAAAGTGATATGGAACCTAAAAAATATCAAATATAGCCATTATGTATAACTCATTTTTACTTTCTTCTAACTTTACAAGAAGAAAGTATTGGATTCGTGAAAATTTTCGAATTTTGGTTTTCGACGGATTTATACGTTTTAGGGTACAGAAATAATGAAAAACATGTTTTCAAAAAATGTTTGTCTGTGAGTCTGTCTATCCATGTGTGACACAAATTTTGTGGGCGCTCTGTCTTAAGAACTATTGAACGGAATTTAATAAAACTTTAGATTCAGTTAGTCCCTGATATAGATTGGTGCTCATTACTTTTTGGTGTAAATCGCCCTGCAGGTGGCGCTGCTATGCTCAATTTTCCAGATTTTCGCAATAGCTGTAGCTCAAGAACTAATGCATGAATTTTCATCAAACTTTAGATTCAGTTAGCCCCTGATATAAACTGATCCTGATAAGTTTTTGGTGTAAATTGCCCAAGAGGTTCCGCTGCAACTCAGAACTTTTCACGATTTCCGTAATAGCTCTATCTCAAAAAAAAAAAAAAAAAAAAAAAAATTGCACGAATTTTCACCAAGCTTCAAATTCAATTAGAAGTTCACGAAAGTTGTCCCTGATTAAATTTTGGTATAAATCGCCTAAGCGGTGGCGCTGCTGTGCTGCATTTATCAGGAAGTATTGACATGTATGAGATAGAAGAAAGTTTTGGGATTGACTGATCCGACTTGTTTAATATTACCTTAATCTCTTTATAATGAACTTAATTCGGTACTGACAATAAAAGAAATGCATATTTAAACTTCATTTGGCATTTCATAAAACTAAATTCAGCATAGTAATAACCTTTCTTTCTACAATGCAGCTAAAACAAAACATTCGTTGAAAGTTTACATTTGGCTAATAGAAAATTTTGCTAATAGAAAATTTGAACAACATAATCACATATGAAAATATTTTTTTAAACAATAAAAAGGAAATTTTAGGTTCAGTTTATACAGATTAACATAAAACGTATGTTTTAAAAATTTCATGAAAAAATATTCAAATGTTTTTGAGATATCGTGCGCGATATGCTCAAGAAAGTCAGCCGGTATAATTATAAAAGCCATAACTTCTGTTCTAACGAGAATTTGAAGGAAACAATTATATTAAAATGTTCAGAAAAAAAGGAAGAATAACATCTAAAAAATTAAAATAAAAAATTTTTTGAAGCCTGAAGAGTCCCGAGACCCTTTTGAATTAATCTGTTTACAACAATTTGACGTTTATTGCTTTTATACTGTTACTGGCCATTTCATTACACTCATATATCATTAAAAGTTGTAATCTAGGCTTTAAAAGCCAATGATACATAGTGTACGCCGCCCCTGTCATTATGTATGTCCAAACTGTCCACATCTTTAAATGTTCGGCAGCCTAAGAGAGACTGCTCAGGGCCGGCTAGGCCTGCCCCTTAGAGCTTAACGTCTCTCCCGGTATGTTCCCCGACACGTTGGGGCTCGTTAGTGAGTCCAGTCCTGTCCGGCGATCTGCAGACGGACAAACACAAAATGCCCAAGGGGCAACGCTCACCCGCTAAGGGCGTCTATGCACCACCGACCACAGAACCCAGAATTTATTTGAAAAAGAACAAAGTGGGATTACAAAAATTAGACGAATGCCTTCCCGCCAGGAAAACGCCTACTCGCGACAGAGGGCGGGAGTATAAGAACATTTAAAGTAAAAATAAAATAAAATAAATAATAATAATAATAATAAACATCACTGATCCTGGCCGCCGGGGTATGAACCCCTCTCGCGACAAGGGGCGGCAGGAAGGGAAAAGAATGGAATGCGTGGCACAAGTAAGATGGCACGAACAAATACTCAAGCGTCCATTGGAGATGTAATGATTTGCGTGACACAAGTAAGATGGCACGAGCAAATACTCAGCGTCCATTGGAGATGTAATGCTTTGTGTGGCACAAGTAAGATGGCACGAGCAGATACTCAAGCTCCATTGGGGTTGTATCTCTTGATAGAATGGTCAGAAGCACGAGCAGAGGCTCTTGCGATCGTAGGAAACCACACATTGATGAGTAGGAGAATTTACTGGAGCCTACAAAGAGGACTGGATTATGGTGCTGTTTGAAAATTGATATGGTGGCAGTGAGACTGGATAAGCAGAACCAGGGCTTAAGTTAAGTTTGTTAAGTATGTAAGGAAATTGTGAATGTGTTTTAATTTGTTGAGTAGGAGGGTGCGAGAAAGGACGTTTTGGAGCCAGTTGACTGGTAGTATGTCTGGACGCCTCAAGTGCCAGCGTTGCGTGAGAGTACAACTGTAGTACGGGTGATTTATAGTGCCATCTTCACCGCAGACGCAAGTGGCAGTGGATCTTATTTTGAAGCGGTCCAGATATGCCATGAAAGGGCCATGTCCTGTTAAGAAGCTAGTGGTGTAGGGTGTTAAGTTATATAGTGTGAGAGAAACTTTAGGAATTAGCTTATATGTGTGCCTGCCCTTTTTTTAAGTATCCCAATGCCCCTGCCATCGCGTCAGTATCCTTGCTCTAAGGACCTTTTTGACGTATGACTGGGGCACTGGGAGGTGTGTGTCTATTGTTTCTTTCTGTGTGGCCTTCTTCGCTAGGTTGTCTGCTAGTTCATTGCCAAAGATACCTTTGTGAGCCGAGACGTGACCTAGTGAGATACGATGTAGGAGATTCTTAAGTTTTAGTTTGATTTGCAGTACTAGAGGATGTTTTGTCCTGTGTGCCTGTATTGCCTGCAGGCCAGAGAGGCCGTCGCTGTAGATGATAATACTATTGCTAGAGTGGGATTCCACCCACTCTAATGCGTTTAGCATTGCGAACAGCTCCGCTTGGAATACGGAGTTATTATCATCTACCCTTGCAGACCACTGATGGACCACCACCGTGCCCTCCGAGGCGCAGAAGGCTGCGCCCACGCCAGTCTCTGTGCCTGAACCATCAGTGAAGAGTGTGGTGCTAAGGGAAGGTGTGTAGCTGTTGCGTGTTGTGTTTACTTGAAAATGTGAAGTCTCCTCAGCGGGGTGGAGCTGCCAGCTGCTGACTTTGTATTGCAATGTTGTGTTTGGAAAAAGAGAATCTATTACTGTGTCACGTTTTAGCTGTAGGATTGAGGATTTGGCGTGTTCGTATTCTAATTGAAGTGTGATGGCTGAATACCTGTAAGTATATGTAGTGCATCTGTGGAGATTGTGCTGTAGCCTCTTGAAATTTGTAGGAGAAAAATGCGTTGTATTGATTTTAGTTTAGGTTGTGCTATGGATGATAAATTACCACCCCAGATACAGGCCCCGTAAAGTATTATTCTTTCGATTATTGTTAGGTACCAGATCTTCAGTGTTTTGTTGTCTACCCCTCCCAATTTATAAGTTAGTCTTAATGAATTATTATGATATGCTGTCAATTTAAGTTTTAGGTCGTTAATGTTCATATCTCAGCTAATTACCGACGATGTTTTTCGAAAATCATGATCAACAATGTTTTTATACTTCTACTACGATAGGCATCTTCAGCGCTGCTCAAAAGTTTTGCTGAATGCCCGTAAATCGAAATTTGTGTGTAACGGAAAAATGCGCTTTTCTCAAAAACTATCTGACCTAGGGTAATCGGTATAATTTTCCTGCAAGGTTTATATTAATGTCTACTCCCTCTAATTTTTTCATAATTTTAGTTTCAGTAGATTCGGAATTAGATGGGGGGGAACATATTTTTGCGCTACATTTTTGACTATATCTTTGAAAATGTAATAACTAAAATTAAAATAAATATATTTTTGTATTCAGCGTTACGAAAGCTTTCACACGATACCTCACACGATATACAAAGACACAATTTTTTTTTCAAGCAACTGAATTTACCCCTATACATTTTTACTTCATATATTTATAAATGTTTAATAATCTGAAAATATGTGGGTCAACAGTTTTTATTTCTTCCCCGAATTTGAACTTTCCACGTTCCATAGTTTACGAGCAAAGTGGCTGTGACAGACGGACAGACACAAGAGTGATCTTATAATAGTTCTGTTTATACTTTTTAAGTACGGAACCCTAAAAATGGAGTTATCATGAGGAAAACACAAATAGGAGTACAATCCAGAATTAATCATTTATATAGCACACAGAAATAGTTTAAGAAGTAAACACATTCTTGTGAAACATTGATAATCTATAAACTTTTTCCTTGAATGCAGGTAACAACATCACCAAAACGAAATGGAGTCATCATGATGAAAAGCACAAATAGGAGTACAATCCTGAATTAATTATATATATAGCACAGAGAAATAGTTTAAGAAGTAAACACATTCTTGTGAAACATTGATAATCTATAACCTTTTTCCTTGAATGAAGATAACAACATCAACAAAAAAGAAATGGAGTCATCATGATGAAAAACACAAATAGGAGTACAATCCAGAATTAAATATATATATATATCTTTATAAACTAATATTAAAATGAGATAGATTTTGTTTAAAAAGGAAGGTCTTGCCGTTAGTTATGTAACTAGAATTCAGCCTTGAGATAAATAAAATATTCAGTAAAGTAAAAAAGAAAGAGTTTCTCATTAAGGGAAAAGTTTAAAAAAGATCGCTGTAATAAGAATTTTCCTTTTTTGCAAACAAACAAGTATATTTTGATCAGAACGGAACATTTTCATCGATTTTCAATTTGAGTTTTGTATGAGTAATTCTGAAATTCTTTTGAAGTAGTTTAGAATATACAAATGGTATTTACGTAGCGAAAAAGTTGAAATTGTTTGTGATTCAAAGATAAAGTTTTCATTTGTTTACTAACTTATTTCATTGTGAATACATTAATTAAACTTTCAGCACTTCCAGCAAAATTTAAAATATCTCGAAATAACTATTAAAAAATATCATTTCACAAAAGACAGTTTATAGAAAGGAACTTGAAAAACAAAATTGGATTTCTAAGTAAACAAAGCATTATGATGGCATATAAATGGTAACTTTTCTTTTAAGAAATTTGATATAACGCTATTTTTAAGATCTAAGATGCGAAATTTAATTCAAGTATTTTAAATATTTTTCTTTCTTCACACAGCCATTTTTTTCCAAGATCCTTTAATCAATATTAAAAACCGTTTAAAATGGAGGAAAAATGTAAATAAAAACGGACCCTAATTAAAATATCTTTTTTTTTCTTCTTTTTTTTTCACTTTTCAAGCCTGACCAGATTAAATTAAAAATGATAAAAGCGTGCTTTTGACAACTAATTAATAATTAATAAAAATTAAGCACTAAATATATCTTTAACAGTTTTTTTGCGATATACCAACCTGCATTTCCTTATTAAATTTGTTTTTATTATGACGAATGTTTCTTGTATTAAGTATAATAAATAATTTCCTTTTATTTTCTTAATTTTAAAATGTTCAAAAAAAGCCGTTTCTTAAAATTATTTATATGTAGTAAGTTCCTTTCAAATATTTGTTCAGGCTGAAGCTCAGGAAATTATAATTTTTACTTTCCTTCATATACATAACAAGGAAGTATTGGATTCTTTGAAATTTTTTACTTTCTTTTTTTTTTCATGGATTTACACGGTTTTGGATGTCTTGAATACGTTTGACATTTTTATTTTCTGCTTTTTAAAGAAGAAAGTATTGTAATCGAAAATATGTTTTTTTATTTAGATGTTTTAGATGTGAGAGATCCCGAAAAACATGTTTATACAAAACGTTTGTCTGGCCGTCTCTCCGCGTGTCTTCTTTGAATCCTCGAAAAGTATACAAAGTTATGCATAGAATTGAACCAAGTTTTTGGTGTATGTGTGTATGTGGTCAGCAGGTTCTGAGGGAATTTGGAAATATTTCGACGGAAAGGGACTCTGTAATAGTGATTTTTGTGTCATTTTCATTATTGCACCATCGGAAAGTGCATGAAGTTATGCCTACAATTGAATCAAATTTCATGTGCATGTTTTTGGCTATAGCCAGCAGGTCCCACGTGAATTTGATAATAATCCGCTGGAAAGGGGCGATGCAATAGCTATTTCACTTGATTTTTCATTGCGCTATTATACATCTACTGTCCATGCAGCGGCGGTCAATTCGCATATAGCTTATCCGGCGATTCTCAAGCAGTTGATGTAAAACAGAATAACAAAAAATGTTGATTTTATTATATATTATGATTGAGATTAACCCGTTCAGGACCGACCTCTTTTACACGAATTCTATTCGTTTGGCATTACTTTTTGTTAACTATTTGTCTTAACTTTATAAATCACGAAAATGTCGTAATTAAATAACATCAATTTAACTTTTTTCTTACTGGTATCAAACTCAAGCGTTTTATGCACTTTTTGAGAGTGCATATATGCACTAATGGTCCCGAACGGGTTAACTCGTTTTTACTCCGTTTAGTAAAATGAGGCAGAGACTTAAGATGAAAATCAAACTTGGTTTAATATTGAAGTAATAACACTAAAGTATTAACATGTGTCACAACATTTTGAAATAGTAACATATGTGAAAAGAAGAAAGTTTTGGGATTGGCAAATCGGACTAATTTGACAAATGTCCATTTGTGTATATATCTGCTTATTGTAAAAATATTGCAACTTCTCTAACTAAGGAGGAAAATACAAGGAACGTCTTAAAATTTCAAATTTATTCAGACTTTTATGTAAATTGGTGCAGATTAGGTTTTGATGAATATCTCCCGACTGGTCACGCTCCTAAGTTGTGACTTTTTATAATTTCCGTTATAGCTATATATCAGCATGTACGGATGGAAATTGCACTGAATTTAATACAGAGAATTCGTGTATAACTACAAACCGCTCTTATTCAATTTTGTCTTGGTTTATTTAAGAGGGTACATTTCTATTCTATTGTTTTTGCGATGATTATTATAAATTGTTTCTCAGTTTCTATTTTGAAGAAATAAACCAATCTTTATATTTGAGGTTATAAATTAAGAATACACAAATTCATCTACTTTTGAATTTACAAATCTCGTAATATAGCACTATTGTGCGACATTTTTTTATTCTCTGTAACTCTGCGTTTAATTGAAAGAAATATGCTTTGTTTATATTTGTAATTGTGTATGCGTAACTGTAAAATTTAAAATAATAGAATAAACTCTGAGTAAGGCGGACACTGTGTAAGACGGTAATCTGTCTAACTCGGAAAGATTTTCAAGTCCCTGTGAATCCATAGATATAGAATAAAATTTGTCTAAGGCGGAATATTGTCTACTGCGGAAAATTTTCTTGGTCCCGATCGCTTCCGCCTTAGACAAAGTTTACTGTAATATATGAAAGTTTGGTATTTACAACAATATTCTAGTTGTTTTGTGGTTGTAAGTGTTGATTTACTGTTACACATTACGCGATTGATCCTTCTTTAAACAGAGAAAAATTGCAATGCTAATGCCATACAACAGCATAAATTGATATAGAGAAGATCTGAGAGTTGTGGAATGAGAATGAATAGCATATTGAATGGCAAATAATGAAAGTATTAATGAATGTCTTAACGCAATATCTCTATGTATAGAATAAAATTACAATACTAATCAAAACTGTATATAAGCAGAGAACTGTGTAGCTTTCTTGTCAAACTAAACAATTCGAAGATGACTAGTTCATTAATCCCTAAAATTATTTACATGATACGCAACTCGTACAAATCTCTTAGCGTTTCCTGTCTGTGGCAATTTTATTGAAGTAGGAAGAAGAAATAAAAAGAGCTGTCATATAACATTTACAGTCCCAAAACAAAAGATCATACTTTGCAGGATAAAATAGTTTGGAGGCTGTGCTCATACACTGATTTCCAAAAATTAAGGAAAAATCACAAAAAGAGCGATAACTCGTTCAAAAATGAACCTATCTGTGTGAAATTTGCACATGTTGTTAACTAAAAGATACTGAATAAAATTACAAAATACAAATTAGTTGCGCTGCAATCGGATTGCGTCATCTGTGAGGAGCATAAAAATGCATGCTAGAGAGTACGACCGCTGGGGTCGCTGTGATTATGATATAAGAAAACTGAGATAGCCAATTCATTAGTATGACCTCGAAGTATCAATTGTCCGCATAACCGCAATATAGAGCTATTGGGAGATTGCACGTAGGTCGAAGTCTGACAGAGGTTGCCAGATGGTTAAATCTGAGCCTTTATGTTGTTCATAGGCTTTGGAAACAATTTCAAACCACTGATTTGCCCTCCAGAAGGTTTAGCCAAGGATGGGCAAGAGCTACGACAAGCACCGATGACGATAATTGCGGTTATGTGCACGAAGGAATAGAACAGCAACACCCTCTCATCTTAAATTCTCTCTTGCTGCAGCCGCTAGAAGGTTGGTATGAAAGTCTACTGTGCGTAGAAGGCTTCATGAAGATGGTCTTTATGAGATGCGACAAGACATTTGTGTGCCGATCACCTCATGTCACCGGAGGGAACATTTAAAATGGGCTCATTCTCTTCACGGATGGCTTCCACTTCAGCCTCCAAAGCGACAATTGGCGTTGATTGATTTCGAGAGAACATGAAACACGCTATCATCTATCAAACATTCGTGAAAAAGATTGATATGGAGGAGGCAATGTCTGTGTGCGGGATGGTATCTCTTTGGGCGGACGTGCAGACCTCCATGTCTTTTCACCTGGAACTGTGAATGCTCGCATCTATAGAGATGACATTCTTGATGCTTATGTGCGCCCTTATGTCGGTGCAATAGTTAATGATTTCCTGTTACACGACGATAACGCTAGACAGCGCAGGGCTCACATCGTAGAAGATTATCTTCAGCACCAAACAATTCAGCGCATGGAATGGCCAGCTTGATCACTGGACTTGTATCCCATCGAGCATGTTTGGGATGGCTTAGGGAGATGTGTCGCTGCTCTCAATACCCCTCCTCAGACCCTTGCCACGCTTACAACTGCTTTACAAGAGAAATGGCTCATACATTCCAGCGAACTTATTTATCGCATAATTGATAGTATCACACATCCCTATATGTGCTGTATTGCTTCTAGGGGTGATCATACTCCATATTAAAGGTACTTTTCCTATACCAAACTGGCTCATTTATTTTGTTTATTTTATAGTGTTAATTTCTGAAACACCACAATCGTCTGGTACTTTATTTTAATGCAATTTTATACCTTACTATGGGTTGTACATTGTGGCTCAGTTTTATTAAAATCTGCTTGTAACATTTTGAGTAATCGCTACTTTTGTTGTTTTTCCTTAATTTTTGGAAACCAGCGTACTTCCATTCTGGAAAGAAGGAGACGGACATTATTTTAAAGTGATGTAGTGGAAAATGTGACAGGAAATGTGGTGAGAAAGAAGTACTTCCGTAGAACAAGGTATTTTCAGAGATTGCATGCCATTGAACTGTAGTTGTTAGTGTTTGCCAAAAGCAGAAAGGACATTAGAAGATCATTGCACAATTCTCAACAACCTCAAATTATGCAATCGACATTAAAGGAATAATCCGTCAGAAACATTGTACATGTTGAAGTAGATGTACGGTGAGAGAACAATGTGTCGTGCGGAGATACTTCCATATCACTCCGGCATCAACAACGGTCGTGAATTCGTATAAGGTAATATGTTGACTGGGTGACCAACAACATTTGCAGTAGAAGTCAAGATACGAGAGGAGATGAATATTGGGCCGTCAACAGAAGACAATCCATCAACATAATTGCTAAATATGCAGGTATTTCGTACGGGTGGTTGAAAAAATTATGACGGTCACACTGAACGCCATCTCGTTCCTTGTCTTCCACAAACAGTTTCTACAACTGTGCTTACCCTCATCAACAATTGCAATAGAGGGCAGAATACAAGAAGTGGTGACAAATGGACCGTCAACTGAAGGCAAAACATCAATAAAATTGGTAAATATGCAGGGATTTCGTACGGGAGGTTGAAGAAATTATGACGGTTACACTGAAAACAATCACGTTCAGTGTCTTCCAGAAACGATTTCAGCAACTGTACGTGCGCTGATAGAAGTGTATAGCTGCAAAAGGAGGGCCTATTTTGAAGGCGATTGTGTGTTAATAATCAGTCAAAATTGTTTCGCAAGACGATTTTCAGTCGTATTTTTTTTGTAAGGTACGTAACTATGACTTGTTTTAACGAGACTTTCATCAATAAAAATTTTTGCATAAGTTTTTATCATTGATTAAAAATAGTCTCACAAATTATCGATATGTACAATAAAAAGCACGCAACACTTTTGTATACTTAAATAGATGTAATATATTGTAAACTGGATGAATTTTCCAAAAATGTAAATTCTATGCTATACATCAGAAAATACAATTTTCTACAATTTAAATATCATTTTCCATAAATAAATTCGATAGATATATCTTTCAAAGAAATGACAGAGAATTTGTTTCATACTATAAAACTAAAATAAAATCGAAATTTTATTCGATTGTAGATCTTCTAAAAAAATGACAAAATGTCATACGATATTTTTTATTCGTATGAGAAAGCGCTTCCTTTTATTCTGCAGGTAAGACTGAAGTGGCCTGCGAAAATCGATCCTCGTTTGTGGTAAAGTAAATCTTGAGTAAATAGAGAAAATCAGACTATCGCATATCCTATTTCAATTGTCTTGTTTGTTTCTAGTCTTATTTAATTATCATTTTTATTTGGCAACTTTTTCGAAAGATATGTGGAATGTAATATTTTTTTCTTATTCTATTATACTTCATCTTACAGTTTTCTGTGTTTTTTATTTAATTGTTTTCTTGCTGTATATTCAGTTACACGATAGATAATAAACAGTTTTATATTATCTATATTTTAATTACAGCCCATTAATTTTATTTTTATATCTATAATTTTTTACTGATCAATTCATCATAAGTTTTGTTTTACAGTAACTGATGGTATTTAATTTTATTGAATCAGTTTATTTAATCGAGGTATGGCATGTTGAATAAATTTATTTTGGTTATTTTCCTGGTTGTTTATTTTTGTAAATATATTGTTATTTAATAATATTCCACCTTATTATCTCAATTTACGTACTATATGGCCATTAATGACCAGCAACTTTCAGTTTTAGACATTTTGTCTAATATTTAAAAATATCCTTGTCTTATTCTTCTGGAATTTTAGGATTAAAATGAACAGGTTTCAGCTCATATTTATCAATGTCGATTTGATAAGGAGGGCAATTAAGAAGCCAACAAAAAATTAAGGAAAAAAATAATACTTGGGATCACCCTGTAAAATAAAATCCACGAAATGATCAATCGCTACGGAATATACATAAGCAGACTTTGTACAATATGTGTATTCATTTGTGTAAGAATAACATGTATATTAATAGAGATAAGCGATTTTTTTAATTAAAAAAATTCTTACTTGTTTCTTGCTTATAACATGCAGGGTTTTTAACCAAATTTAACGCCAGTTTAAGAAAAATGGAAAAAATGTATTAGAAATAAAATAGTGCAGATGGAATATAAATATAATAAATATTTAAGGAAATATGAGCAGTTGTAAAAAATAATTTTTATCTACCATGCGCGAAAGATAACAATTAAATTTTTTGCATAATTTAATAGTCAACTCTATGGAGCAACTTATTAAAAAAATCAGTCTAGTATCATAAAAATTCAGAGAGATATCGGCGTTAGGGTGAGCAGTTTTTTAGTTTCTCCTTAAAACTCACTGAATGATAAGGGATTGCCCACAAATTGTTATTTTTAAGTCTTTATATCTGGCAGCTTTCGGAGGAAGTTTTTTGAAAAAGCTATTTAATTATAGTTTACGGTTATGTTTAGGAAGATTTTGATTCTAAACTACGATGAAAAAAGGAAATATAGTCCATACATTGATTACATTTAGGTAAATTGAAGATTTTATGGTAAAATTTTGTGAAATTTAGCTCAGTACGCAAAACTCTCTACAGTAAATTTGCATATATATGTATTTCTGCATACACGTAATTTGTATGACATTGGTGAAGACAATAAACTAAAATTTAAGATATATTGGACATTTTCATGAGTTATGAGTCTATAACTTGCAATTTCATTTTTATACTGATATTTCAATAGCTTTTTGAGAAATCCCATTTTGCGTATGGAATTTTCACTGAAAAGTTTTCCATAAAATACATTTATTTAAAAGAAACATTTATTTAACTATATTAAACTTTACTTAGCATTTAGTTGACAGTTATGTGAATTGGCAATTTATTGTATTTATCGATCAAGTTCTCTTTCTTTTGCGCCGTTTATATCTAAAAGACAGTTTTGGCGGCTTTTGTTCGAAGGGAAAAAAAATTAACGCTGAAACGTTTGGCACTTCCGGTTTCATTCCCAGCTATCAAGTAATTTTAGGTAGCTTTCATTACAAAAAGCTACCTATTGCAGCCGTTCGGAGGAAAGCGATTTCAAAAAATTTTGGTATATTTTCATCGATCATGACCCCCAGACCCCGAAACCACCCTCCGTTCAAAAGTTGATATATATATATATATATATATATATATATCCATATATATATATATATATATCTGACATTTGTCATACTGTAACTCTCGAATTAATGAACCGATTTGGATGTAATTCGGTATGTACATAGTACATACCAATGTCTCGACCGAGTTCGTTGGCCAGCTTCATCCGCCATTTTGTTTCAAAATGGCGGCCATTTAAAATTTTTTTAAAAATTTTAAATTTTAAATTTGGTACCAAAGAATTGAAAATGGAAATATATTTTTTTCTTATGTATTTGACCTTTATACAAAGATTCCGGAGCAGTTTTTGTTTCGTCTATATCTAAAAAAATGGCAGAGTTATAGCATTTTGAATTTCTAGAGTGGCTGACATTTTGAAACGTCCTGAATTTTGTCACGCGATAAAAGGCGTATTTATGAACCGATTTGGATGTAACTTCGTTTGTACATAGTGCATACCAATGTCTCGACCGAGTTCGTTGGCCAGCTTCATCCGCTATCTTGTTTAAAAATGGCAGCCATTTAAATTTTTAAGAAAAATTTAAATTTGAAATGTGGTACCAAAAAATTGAAAATTGAAAAAATATTATTTTCTTATGTATTTCACCTTGATACAAAGATTAGGGAGCAGTTTTTGTTTCGTCTACATCTTAAAAAATGGCTGAATTATAGCATTTTGAATTTCTAGAGTGGCTGAAATTTTGTAACGTCCTGATATTTGTCACGTGATAACAGGCGTATTTATGAACCGATTTGGATGTACCGTGGTGTGTACATAGTACATACCAATGTCTCGACCGAGTTCGTCGGCCAGCTTCATTCGCCATCTTGTTTCAAAATGGCTCCCATTTAAAAAAATTTAAAAAATTTAAAATTTGAAATGAGATACCAAAAAATTGTAAAATGAAAAAGATTTTTTTCGTATGTGTTGGACTTTAATACAAAGATTCCGGAACAGATTTTGTTTCGTCTATATCTAAAAAAATGGCTGAGTTATAGCATTTTGAATTTCTATTGTGGCTGACATTTTAAAACGACCTGATTTTTGTCACGCGATAACAAGCGTATTTATGAACGGATTTGGATGTTACTTGGTCTGTACATAGTACATACCAATGTCTCGACCGAGTTCGTTGGCCAGCTTCATTCGCTATCTTGTTTCAAAAGGGTTGCCATTTAAAAAAAATTAAATTTAAAATTTAAAATGAAGTATTAAAAAATTGGAAAATGAAAAAGATTTTTTTATGTGTTTGTCTTTGATACAAAGATTCCAGAGCAGATTTTGTTTCTGAAAATTTCTTCTTTTGTTTATATCTTAAAAAATGGTTGAATTATAGCACTTTGAATTTCTAGTATGGCTAACATTTTGAAACGATCTTGTATTTGTCACGCGATAACACAGGTATTCGCCTATTTCCATGTAAGAAGACATGTAGATAATATACATCAACATCTCAGCCAAATATAAGTTACTTTAAATAAAAGCAGCTTCGATAAAGCTGACTAATTTCGCGAAATTCTCATTCATAATGATTTACTATTGATAAAAATTAGTATTGAATCTCCTATATTCGGTTTCCAATAATTGAGCTTCGTGTGTTTGAATAATATAAGTTGGCTTTTTTAAAATAAGGAATTTGAAAGTTACCTCTTCCTCCCGGCACTGGCCGGAAGGACTTTTTAAATTCAGATAATTTAGATTTTTTTTTACAATACAATAAATTTAAGCGCAGATTTGGAAAGCTAAAAATGTGGCCTTTAATAAAATGTAAAACAAAGACGAAAATTTTAGAAAAAAATCTCATTTTAAACGTAATCAGATATCCTAATTTGTATACTTTTTTTTTATTTTTAATCGATACTTTAGTTCAAAAAAAGTTAGAACAATAAAAAAAAGACCTTGATCGATAAGTACAGTAAATTTCCAATTCACATAACTATTAAGTAAATGTTAAATAAAGTTTAAAACAGTTAAGTAAATGTTTCTGTTAAATAAATATATTTTATTTAAAAAGCACTTTTCTGTGAAAATTCAATACGCAAAACTTAATTTCTCAAAAAGCTATTGAAATATCACTATAAAAATCAAATTGCAAGTTATTGACTCTTAACACATGAAAAATGTATATTTTAGATTTTAATTTATTATCTTTACCACTGTCATAGAAACTACATGTATGCGGAAAATACATTTATATGCGACAGAATTTACTATAGAGTGTTTTGCGTATTGGGATAAATTTAATAAAATTTTACCATACACTCCTCAATTTACCTAAATGTAATCAATGTATGAACTATATTTTACTTTTCATCGCAGTTTAGAGTCAAAAACTTCCTTAACATAATCGTATTAATAGCTGTTTCAAAAACCTTGCTCCGAACGCCGTCTGATAACTTAAAAATAACAATTTGTGGACAATCCCCTGAATTTTTACGATATTTGGCAGATTTTTTATAATAAGTTGCTCCATAGGGTTGATTATTAAATTACGTAAAAAGTTCTTTGTTATCGTTCGCGTATGCGCAGATAAAAATTATTTTATACAACTGCTCATATTTCCTTACATATTTAATATATTTATATTCCAATTAAACTATATTGTTTCTACTACATTTTGTAAATTTTTCTGAAACTGGAGTAAAATTTCGTTTAAAGCCCAGCATGTTATAAGCAAAAAACATGGATGAATTTTTTTAATTAAAAAAATCGCTATATCTCAATTAATTTAAGTGCTATTCTTACACAAATTAATACACATATTGTAAATGTCAGCTTATGTATATTCCGTAGCGATAGTTCATTCCGTGCATTTTATTTTACATTATTATTACTATAGTATTACTTTTTTCTTTAATTTTTTGTTAGCCCCCAAATTGTCTCCCTTATCAAATGGACATTGATAAATATGAACTCAAACTTGTTCTTTTTAATCCTAAAATTCCAGAAGAATCTGACAAGTATACTTTTAATTGTTGGACAAAATGTCTAAAATCAAATGTTGCCGGTCATTAATGGCCTTATAGTGTATTTTGTGCTTTGTACACCGCATTTTATATATTCGAGTGAATTGGTGTTTCAGTTAATTAATGATATTAAAATAAAATTGCATCTGCGTAATGGAAATATATTGTTTTGTTAAAGAAAACCTCACATTTTAACAAAAGATTGCGTAAATTACAGAAATGGACATCTACAAAAATCTATACAAATAAAATAAAGTTTTGCTCTTTCTCACTGTATATGTGTGTGTGTGTGTGTGCTATGGCTAAGAAAATCTACGCCACGTACAAGGTTGCAAATGTATGTGAATTTAGTCCAAGGTCTCTCCTAATGTTCCCAAGACTCTGAAATTTGATATATTTTTTTAATTAATCGAGATATTAATTAACAACGACAAAGAACTCTCATAAAAAAAATCAGTTTTTCCATCGCGAGCTCCAAAAAGATCTCGTGCATGCCCATTTGCGCATCGAAAGTAGGCAAGGAACTGCTTTTCGATTTTATTTGTATGTTTTTCTTTTATAGTTTTGTTTTAACAAAAATCGACCAAACCGCTAGATACAATTCAAATTAGAAAGGATTTTCCGAATGATTGTACTCTTACGTCTCAAATTCTGCAATCAATTAAAAAAATATTGTACTTAACTCCTAGAAAAGAAAACTTAATAAGGGTCGTTTTTCCGACTTATGTCAACGCCCGTCTAGGGCGCAATTTTGAGGTAACAACAAACCAAAAATATGCTGTTAAAGATGAAACCTTCTTCCAATTGATGGTGTAATCGGTGTGATAAAATATGAATTTTAACCCTTTAAAATACACTGGCGAACACTGATCAATTTGCCTTCCACGGAGACGATATTTTTTTACGCTAAAAGAAACTAAACGACCGTATTTTAACACTATATTCTTAGTGCGTCTTCATAGACCAGTTTACATAACCTGCAGAAATTTCGAAACGTTCGAATAGGTAGAATTTTTTTTTATAAAATAAAACTGGTTAAAACTTCGACAAGAACAATAAAAACCAAGGAATTTCTGCATTTTTTCTCTGGACTTCGGCAAAAGTTTTCACTATTAATAAACACAGTTTTTCGTAAAATTTTAAAGAAGGCTTGGCTATAGTTATATTTACATTCTATCAAAATTTGAGATAATTCGGACGATAAGAACTCTTTATTTTGGTATGCTAATGAAACCGATGCGAAAACAAGAAAAAACAACAAGATGAAAATACATTTATTTTTTAACTAGATATCAGGTCACTTCGCGCCACATGGAGACGATATTTTTTCTATGCTAAAAGTTACTAAATGATTGCGTTTTAACACAATCTTTTTAAAGCATCTCAATAGACCAGATTTAGATCACCTACACAAATTTCCAAACGTTCTCACTGGTAGAAATAATTTTTAGAAAATAAAATGTGTGAAAATTTCGACGAAAAAGAAGTACCAAATAGTATATTTTCAATTCAATATTTTTTGCAATTTTTTCATTTAAAAAAATTAATTGTGACTAAATTGAGTTAAAGGTGTAAAATCATACAAATATAAGGTTCTTGTAAGATCATTATCACGGGCCCGGGCAACGACGGACCGGTCAGCAAGTATGAAATATACCACATGCAGATTAAAAATCTTCCTTGATGAATGATATTAAATAATAATAATTAGAAAGAAATAGAAGAAAGATAGACATTAGAAAGAAATAAAAATCTTAAAATAGGTCTTATTAAATATATATGGGCCATTCCCGAAAAGGTACAAAATAGCAAAATAAAAAATCTTTTTAACAGAAGTTAGTAAAAAAATCTTAAAAATCGCATCGATATTTTCATTTATGATAAATGAATAACATTATATTAGTTCTGAAGTTTTCTATTTTATTTGTCACAAGTTTTTGATTTTTTAAAATTCTGGCACGGCCACGAAGGCCATAGGAATGGTTATTTACATAAAAAAAAAAATAAATGAAGAGATAATAGTGAAATTATTGGGCGTATTTAGTATATATTTATTTCACGTATAAAATAAAAAGATTTGCTAAAATACTTATACTATGCACAAAAAAGGTAAAAACTTTCACAACATTAAATAAAAATTTAAAAGTTTGAAACCAACAAGTTTCAGCCACCCTGTGGCCTTCCTCGGGGTCATACTTCAGTTCAAGAGAGATAAATACTTATTAGTTCGTAAAAGTGAACAACTGTGTTGAACACGTCACAATAACAGCGCCATCTGTACATCCGCAGTCCAACCATCCAACTTCAAAAAACATAAAAAAAAAGGAAAAACTTGATGAAACCAGATTATTGTCAATAATTGCGTCAGACGTCTTTAAGTTAAATTCTGTTTCAAAAAATTTAACCACAACGTATGTATACCGTAAGAAACTCCTTCATTACAAACGTCTCCAATTCTCAATTCATTTTCTAGGGATTCTGTAATTATGCTTTTTCGAGGATAAGTGTACAGTAGGATGCTCACATGAAATAAATTTTTTTAAATTTTTTGGGGAAACCCCCCAAAAAAGTTGCCAATTGGCTAGAAAATGAGATTGGAACAGTTTCAGCTTATTTGGATAATATTAACCCGTGCCCCATTGAGGTCAAATTTCGAAAAAACGTGATTTTTTGAAAAAAAAAAAAAAAAAAAAAAAAAATGCTGTTTTTCCCTCATTGAATGAATACAATTAAATCTAGAAACATGATGCTGATCGCATTTCATAAAAAATCTTTTTGCCTTGAAAAAACACTCTCTCCATTTTTATAAAAATGTATAGATTTAAACATATGCGCGTTTTTCAGGACCAGACTTGACCTGAATCCTGAGAATTGACTTTTTATGAAAATGTGAAAAAACAACGTAAAATTCCATTTCGTCTGCTTTCAACATTTTTCTTTTTCATTTTGTATAGAATAAAGGGTTTAATTATGAGGAAAATCGAAGTTTAAACTGAAAGATTTAAAAGAATAAATGGGCAAAGAAAATATAAGAAGGGGGACAAAAACTTTAAAATGCATTTTATTATTAAAGTTGTGTTACAAGAAAGGAAGCATTATGAAGAAGAAAAGTTATTATCCATTCCAGTTGTCATGTTAAGGTAGTAATGGTTTAGATAAGGTCTATTTTGCAGAGTCTTGAAATGTTTTTCTACATTCAGATACAACTTTTAGCAGAAACGTTTTTATTCTTCGTCTTTTATTAAATGGGAATTGAAATCTTAGATTAATTTTATTCCCCTTTCAGTTAGCTGTATTACCTTAAAATCATTCGTTATTTTTCTTGATTTCAAATAATGTTTATTTTCACATCATACTTCGGAATCAGTATTTAAAAATTGTATGTTAATATAAAATCTAATAAAAGAAAATTTCAGCTTGACATTAAACAAAAACATCGACATCTTTGTTCAACAAATAATCCACTTGGTTGAAACTTATTGTTGCTTTTACATCCCTATCATCATCATCATTCTTTTTCTTCAAATGACATTAATTTTACAGCCATGCTTATTTTAACTCCCCCCCCCCCCCCAAAGTATTATCTAAAAATGAAAATTCAACTTGAACAGAGTTTAGATACCAGGTGGTTTATCATTTTAGCGGGTGCTTTGTCCGTAAGCTATTTATCAATTTTTCTGCACTCAGCAAGTGCTTTTAATAACTGCAGGTCTTGATTGGGGGACAAACTGGAAATGGAAGCGTTGAACCATGCTTTTACACAGATATTGATTATAAATCATCAAATGTGTTTAACACCTTCTTTTTCTAAATTTGTTTATGAGAACTGATCCCGGAAATAATATATTTTGAGAGAATAAATGACCTTGTACTACCCATCATCGATGAATTGAAATTGGATGTCTTTTGGAGGAAGACGTCTTATAAAAATTAAACAAAGTTGGATAAATTCTTTATAATATGTAAAGCTTCTTTATAATATAAAGCAAATTTTTCTGTTCTCAACAAGTGCTTTCAATAATTGCAGGTCTTGATTGGGGGCCAAACTGGAAATGGATGCATTTAACCATGTTTTTACATAAATATTGATTATAAATAATCAAATGTCTCTCTAATACCTTCTTTTTCTAAATTTGTTAATGAGAACTGACCCCTGAAAAGATATATTTTCAGAGAATAAGTGACCTGTGCCACTCATTATTCATGAATTGAAATGACGTCTTATAAAAATTAAACAAAGTTGGATAAATTCTTTATAATCACCCATGGGTTATTACTTCTTTTAATGTTCTATAAGAAAGCTTGAAAGTTCTTCTGAATAAAGAATTTTATACCAAATACTTTACCGTCAACAGCATTTTCAAAATTAGTCTGGTCAACCTTTGGCCACCCAATCTGAATTTTATTTTAAATACTGAATTAAAATTATCTGAATTTTATTTTAAATAATGTACAGTACTGCACAGCATGTACTGTAACACCAGATTCTCCGGTGTTCAGTTTCACTTGGGAATATTATGAAACAAAATTCCTAAAACTTGACAGTTACTTGGTAACCTATTGCCCGTGATTTGATGAGCATGTGTCAAAATAAAAAAAAATCTTGCATTGCTGGAATCATTCCGAATAAGGGAGTGGGGTTCGGAATTTTCGTCGATTTAAAAAATAAATAACGATAGCAGATAATAAAAACAGCTTTGTAATAAAAAGAGAAATCCAGATAGGTTCGTATTAAATACGCTTCAGCTGCAATACAAATTGTGAATTCTTCCCATGCACGGAACTAGATAACTAATAATTAACTATAATTCGTGAAATATTGTTAAAGTTACAAAAATTGTTCAATTTCTTTTGCCTTTAAATTCAAATAATAAAAATAATATCAAATTTAATAAAAATTATTCATTTGTCATTTTTTTCACTTATTTTTCAAAAATGTAGACTTTAAGAGTATGCTTAATAAGCTGACCTGAAAAACACTAAATGTCATTAAATACCAGCTTTGTTGAGAGTAAAAGTTCAAGGCAACAACATTTTCTATGAAATAAGATAAGAATAAGGTTCCTAAGACAAATAGTTTTCACTTAATGAAAGAAAAACTGCGGATTTTCGCCAAAAATCGCAAATTTTCAATAATTCAACCTCGATAAGGCACAGGTTAATGATATTCGATTGAGCTGAAACCTTCCCAATGTCATTTTCTAACTAATTGGCAACTTTTAGGGGGTTCCAGCGGAAGATAAGATTAAAAAAATATTTTCCCATTTAGCTTGTACCCTAGTGCACAGCCAAATAATTTTTTCATTTTCATAATCGATTGTTTTAATGGGATTTTTAGAACATAATTATGCAAGAGCTGTGGATTGTCTATTATATTTTATCTCTGCTGTATGTTCTTTCAATCTTGTTTCAATTTTTCTTTTTGTCATACCTATATTTTCACTATATTTTCATACGCTATATTTTCTCACTGTTATCTAAAATAATTGAATTGGACTTTCATAAGCACCAGCTAAACTCAGACGGGAGGGGGAGGTTAGAGTCAATTTTACTTGAAAGTGAATTAATAATAGACGAACTAATAAGTATTTCTCTCTCTTGCACTGAAGTAAGACCCTGTTGAAGGCCACAGGGTGAAACTTGTTGGTTTTAAACTTCTAAAATTTTATTTAATGTTTTGAAAGTTTTTACCCTTTTTTGCGTGTAGTATATACATCTTTTAGTAGTTCTTTTTATTTTATACCTGTTGTTAATTTCAAGACGTAATAGTCCTTTAATTTACATATTTACTTTTTATATTTAAACTGTTAAGGGTCATTCTCATAGAAAAGGCGAAATAGGCTAGAAAATTGTTTAAACTTTTGTATTTATAGAATTTAATTTCTAGAAAAACAACTTGCAGGAGAAAATAACTGAAAAACAAGCTACAGGATTTCATTACTTTACTAACTTCTCTTTGTATTTGAGACCGCTTTATGCTGCACACGGAGATTGATAAATGACCGATAAGCAAGGCAATATCATTAAAAATGGATATGGCAAGTTCACGGAGAATATGTCGTCGTCGGAGACAAAAAGTAAATTTTGAATTTTTAACTACTTTGGGTTTCACATTTCTAAAATGGTGCGTTTACTCTTAAGAAATTCACTATTAAAGCAGTTTCAAATTTGCATTATAATTATAAATTAGCTTTTTCTTACCTTATTTATGATGACCATGAAGTATACACTGAGAAATCTGCGAAACCCCAAATGGAACAAATAAATTGGAATAGATTTAATAGTTTCAAAGCAAAACAAAGAGTTATACCTAAAAAAAAAAAAATACTTTTCTTTCCTAAACTACCTAATGATGATTTGGCGTACACTGTCACCTACGGAACTTATTTTTCAGTTTTCAGGAGTGTGACTATTTTGACTAGGAATGAAGTTTATAATTTAATTCTTTAGTAAAAATAAAACCATGTAAAAAATAATAAATTAGAACTAAACAAAAGACTTTTAATTGGTTATTATTGAAAAATAAGCAGCCAAAAATAAAATAAATTGTTTAAAAGCCAGTGAAATGAATGTTGTGGTTTAGATGTAAGGACGTATATGGAAAAGAATTCCGACTTATATTAATTGAAAAATTAAAGTTAAACATGAAAAACTCTTTTGTCAGAAATGTACTTCATAGTTTTCTGAAAACTTCAATATGCATATGAAAAAAATATTAAGAAATTTTATTACCCTATTATTTATCAATTTGGAACCGTAAAATTACCTTTTTGTGAAAATGACCCATATACTAGAGGGTATCAATAAGCTTTTGTTCTCGCATAGAAATAATTCAGTAACAATTATAAAATTGCTACATTGTATTAGTCCATTTTTACACAGTCACTGTGCACTGTAACATATTTCTGAAAACGGTATTTCAAAAAGAGGATCGGGAGGATATATTCCACGAGGCGCGGTAGTAGATCCAAAGGGAGCCATTTTTCTAACTTATACCAACTCCCACATGTGACATATTGGTGGAAAGGCCTTTGATCATTTATTCATGTTATGCACATCCAGAGCGCCTCCTTCCAATTTTTCCTCCAGGTGGACCATTTTTCTAAATTTTCCGGCACCGATCATGCCCCCGGGTGCAAATTTGGCGGCGGAGGTGCTCGGGAGATGCATAACATGAATAGGTGGTCACAGGCCTTCCCAACAATACGTCACATGTGGGGGTCAGCAAAAGTTAGAAAATGCCTCCCTTTGGGTCTACTATTGCGCCTCCTTGAATACATCCTCCCCCTCTTTTGGAAATACCGTTTGCAGAAATGTGTTACTGTGCACGGTGACTCTACAGAAAAGGACTAATACAATGTAGCAAATTCATAAATTTTACTCAATTATTTCCATGTGAGGGCAAAAACTTATTGGTACACCCGCGTAAAACTCTGATTTTCTTATTCTCTCCCTTTTTTTAATCCAAGAAGATTTGAGTGAAAGCTCTTCTTCCAATGCTGCACTCCACGTTACTTCACAAAATCGATACATAGTATAAAAATACAGCAGTTCAACTTTCCAGGATTATGTGCGAGATTTTACAAAGAAGAGTATGTTTTTTTTTTTTTTTACTGTGAAGAAAAATCATAAATATTTAAAGTGAAATGCATCTAAAGAACGAAAGGATTTGTAGAATAAGAGGATTTCTTATGCTGAATATTTCAGCGCAAACATTCTCCAGATTACTAACATTTCAATCCTAAAACTGCTTATACCTTTTCAGTCAATTTTCTAACAGGAAAAAGGATTATTGTACTCCTAAGAATTAAAGCCGTAATTTGCGGCAATTGAACATTTTTTGGAAAGGAATTAAAATACTCTAAATCTGCTTAGCTTGTATATAAAAAAAAAAATTAAATGATACGTAAATATAGTGATTTTTATCTTATTTTCAATTACGGATTAGACAAGGAATTAATTTTCAGTTTTTATTGAAATTGTAGTAAAAATTACATATTAAATAATATTTTCACAGCATTTTTTAAATTGAATAATATTTTCCTATTAAAAATATTAAATATTATTCTTTATACATAATAACAAAATTACTTACAAAGAAACATAAATACACATTTGTAACAGAATGGGAATATTCTATTCAATTTTTGGTAATATAACTGCTTTTGAAGAAAATCATTAATACTTGTGAGTAACAAATTGTAATAATTATATTTGTCATTTCTATTACTAATTACATTTCATTTTTATCTGTTTAAGAAGGCACATAGATCATGCTTGAGAAGTTTCGACCAGTTTCTGGACTAACATGATGTGTGTTGTTTATTACGGCGTATTATCTTCGCAGTTGCCCTTCGTGGGGATCTTTCTAAGGGAGTCTAACCTATTTATACAATCTTATTCAAAGTTGAATGAAAACAACGGCCTAACATGGAAATTGGCATTCTATAAATAGATAAAGGAGGCTGGTAAATGAATGCACTTTTTAAAAACAACTGACTGTAAAGTTATAAATAGTAAATGTTTTAAAATTATGTGTATTTATTATTAAATCTTACCCAAACAGCAAATAATCTTTGGCCGAACTTCCGTCGAAAGTCCTGACACGAGTATTTTTCTTCCTAGCAATCTGATTCTTCGGGGTCGGCAGATAAGGCTCCTTGGCCTCCGGCAGATCATCTTTCGAGCATCATATCCCGACTACATTTGAATCAGTTTTGAAGCCTTTGTGTATTAGTTTTCGATAATTTGATTACTTGGCAATCTTTTACCGAGTACATTACATTATCATATGATCTTTTGCCAATTAGCTAATGATACCGAATAGAAGAATTTGTACGACGTTAAAATAGTACTTAAAACGTAAAAAATTTCGTTTTAATTGATAAATAAATATTTCTACTTGGGAATATTTTCCACTATAAGATACAAAAATATTTCCATATCAAGGATGTAATTAATTGAAATGGAAGAAATTTAGTTTGGTTTAAAGTCAATGGCTGACGCCTCGACTGATCCTTTATTTTATGAACAGAAATAATTACACAAACTAGATACACAATTTCGTCAACATACAAGAACGAGAGAGCACAAGGAAATTTACAACACCAGAGAATTACAGCCGTGAGCACCGCAAAGAGTGTGCAACGGAGCCAGCGGGAATTGAACCCACATACCTTCTATGCTCTCAAGAGATTAGCTGCGTGGTGCACTCGGCCATGGAGGCCCCTAAAATGACTCGCTATACTCTAAATACACATAATAAATAAATTTGTAAAGCATTCAATTCCCAATTAATGAATTCGGCATTAAACCACGAGGACCAACAACGAGTAAGACACAAACATGTTTCAAGCAAGAAAATCTATTTTTCTTGTGGGTCAGAATTTTGTTTTGACAGCAAGTTTTAATGGAAAATTCTATGAGTTCATAGATTCCGTTGCTAAATATATCAACTAATATTTGCAACTAAGATTCGTAAACTGTTAAAAATAGCACATTTAGCACAAAAGCAATAACTTACTATAAAAATCGGAGAAGGATTGTACTTTGTGCCGATATATTAAGAAAAAGAAACAACGTATAAAGACAAAAATAAAATATGCTTAAAAAGTATACAGCTGTTTCAAAACCTCTAATGTTTAATCATCAGTGCTTAAAATAAAAAGTAAAATTAAAACACTGTGTAAAAAGGGGGAGGGGTAGAGAGTCAGAAAGGCGTACCTTTCAGCTCTACTGCCAACGGTGAAATGCGACACACGGCTGACAAAAAGCTGCGGAGTTGATCTCACGCGCATACATAGAGAGACCAATCAGATTCGCCCAATTGCTCTGGAAGAGTTCAAACTTAGAGGAGAAAAGGGGGGAAGGGAGTGAACAGAACGAATTACAGAAAATTAAACCATATCTTTGAAAAATTGGCCGTACTGGATAAATCGTTAACTAAATTGTTTGAATTTTTCCATATATGAGAACCTTCCCAGAAGTCCAGATCGTAAATTGATGAGCATTTTTGTATTATGGAGGCTTCGAAAATTTTAAAATTATGGTTGTTGGACCAGCAGTGATTGGCAATACCGGAACGTTTGATATCACAATTTTTAACACAAGTTTTATGCTCCCCCAAACGGATCTTGAAGGCTTGCTTCGTTTGACCAATGTACATTTTGTTGCATTCGCAAGATATCCTGTGTGACAGCGTTTCTGTCCCATAGCTATAATTTTTATTCAAAATTAATTTAAAACATAATTTTTACTTTTAAATCACATTATCCTCCCCACCCCTCTTTCTTATGCTGAAATATGTAATTAAATACTTTTCTCAAAACCATCTAGCTTTTATTAAAAGATTTTGCTTTCTTCTTTCTAAAAACATCTTTATTTCCAGCCGCAAAGATTCATTTCTTTTTCCCTTTTCCTTATCTGTCAGTTACCGCTTCCAGTGCAAAGAAATAAATAAGAATTAAATGGCACATCTGCTAGTATCAAGGTCTGCATTTAATTCCATCGGATTTTTGCGCGCCACATGGATAAGAAATTTTTATCTCTACTAATTCGTGAAAGTTGAATATGTATTAACAATAAAAAAGTAAAAAAGAACAGATCTTATGGGAAGCATGTATTTATCGTGTTTTGTGGTCGAGCTAAAAGCCAGATGCCTGTGATTTCCGGCATTTTTCTCAGGCGGCGGTCTACTTTGTAAAATCTGTTGTATAAACAAGTTTCGCTTTTCTGACGCATTTCTCATCGTATTAAAAGCGCTTGCTTGCAATCTCGGCCTCCCCCGTCCGATTGTGTCACCACATTTTTGCGGTAATGTTTATCGCCAAAAGCCTTTGTGCACTTTCGCGCAGTCACCAAAAAGTTGTAAATTGGCGATTCTGTGCAACGCCAAGATTTCTTGACTTCTTGCAAAAACTGCACTCCTGTGTCAGCTTTCGAGATGTAAAGTTGTCTAAAAGAAAAGGCGCTTCGGCGTCCCATGTATTATGGGGTCTCTCTCTCCCATTTTTAACTGAACCACCTTTTAAATGACCTTTTTAATTAAAGAATAATTTCCAGTAAAGTTATAGTTGGAGTTTTTTTTAGCATTTAGAACCCGGTCTTCAATCTATGCTATATCCTGTAAATACCCAAATCTGAAAAACTATCAATTGCATGGTTCAGATTTGAGAATTGAAGTTTGTTAAAAGGAGTATAAACTACCTTAAAGTCAAATTTTAACATGATTTTAGAAATTTTATGCCTTATTTTCGGAAAATATGGAAGTATAATTAAATTTTCATTACCGAAAGTATTAACACTGGATTGAGTACGTTTACTTATTTTATTATGAATGGAATCGACGATTTCAGCTGTAAAACCTCGATCAATGGCAATGGATTTAATGTAATCTAATTCTATTTTTAGTAAACTGTCGGAAGAACAAATATTTAAAGCCCTGTAGACATAACTGTCAACTTTTGATTAGGTGGATGGGATGAAAGGCGGTGTGGGGGTAAGGATACTGTGAATGGTTTACGGTAAACAGTTGTATGAAACAAGTTATTATCGCGGAAAACCATAATATCAAGGAAAGGCAAACGACTGTTATTTTCGAGTTCGAAAGTGAACTGAATATGTTCATCTATAGAATTCATAATATCGAGAATATTAAGATGTAAATCATACAGTTCCTGTTCAATAAGAGCAACTGTATGAACACAGGAACTGTATGAGTTACATCTTAATCTATCCAACTCACATCACAATTTCACTTCAATTGACAACCAGTCTTGGTTTAGTACATGGAGCAAGTCTACCAAACATATAGCTACTTTGAAAACGAAATTTAATTCATTCTCTAGTACGCATAACAATAGTTTACCCAATACCTTACAGTTGGTTAACCAAAATGTTGTAATTAATCTTTCGAAAGCTAACATTAGTCAGGATGAAATGCATTATCTTAAATTTAATAATAATTTTGCACTTACTACTAAACCGTCTTTTCCTCATGTGATTGCCCCCATCAAAAGAGCGTTCAAGTTCAGTACCTTTAAACCTTCTCAGAAGGATTCAATTAAACCCCTAATTACCAACAATGTGAATTTCAATAATAACCTTCCTAAATCCAATATCAGTAAAGCTGCATCGAGTTGTATAAAAAATCTAAAATCTAATACTGACATAGTTATCAGCAAGGCTGAAAATATGGCCACCCTTATGGGTGGCCAGATTGTTGTTATGAACAAGTCACATTACCTATCCAAAACACAGGACTTGATAGACGAGGGTCCTTATAAAAAGATTAAATCTGATCCTTCTCAAAAAGAATTGAAAGCTATCAAATCGGCTATCGAGCACTCCCCTCTCATTTCCAACAACGCTAAATCCTTCCTCATTCCTTCAGTGTCACACTGCGCAAGATTTTATACACACCCAATACCACATAGTCCATAAACAAGGCATTCCTTTCAGACCGATAGTTTCGAACATTGGTACCTCTTCCTATAAATTAGCGAAATATCTGACCTCTATGTTCTCTCCACTGCTCTCTAACAACACCTACACTTGCAGGAACTCTTATGAGTTTGTTAATAAGCTTCGTAGCTTCGGCGGTACTCAAAACAATAGTATGGTTTCATTCGACGTTAAATCACTATTTACTAACGCTCCGGTTCAAGGTGCTTTAAATTGTCTTAAATTACGCCTACAAGAATTACATTATTCATATTACGAAATTGATGAGCTTATACATCTTACTAGCATTTGTTTATCGCAAAACACATTCATTTTTAATGGTAATTTTTATTGCATGACTGATGGTTTGTCCATGGGCTCCCCCCTCAGTCCCATCCTCAGTGATATGTACATGCACTATTACGAATCAAACCTTTTTAAGAAATTATCCTTTCCATTTTACATCCGCTATGTCGACGACTGTTTTGAATTATTCAACTCTGATGATCTTAATCTTACAAATATTCTCGATATTATGAATTCTATAAATGAACATCAGGGCTTGAATTTCAGGGCGGGATGTCGGGATTCGTGCCCAAAATTTTGAAATCCCGCCCAGAAGAACACCGTGGGCGGGAGGATCCCGTCTAAAAAATTTCACCCTTTTCAGGAAAGTTTAGCATTTTGAAACTACAATCAACTCTTGCGAATTTCGTGATATTTTCGCGCGACAGATTGACCCACATTTTGCGA
The DNA here is from genome assembly GCA_963932465.1 of Maratus speciosus. Lineage (NCBI taxonomy): Eukaryota > Metazoa > Arthropoda > Arachnida > Araneae > Salticidae > Maratus > Maratus speciosus. The sequence continues at coordinate 272,420,284 of OZ010788.1, forward strand.
GTTTTTTACCGCGAAAGATCGTTGAAATTCCTGATTTTTTCCTGCGACCGATTGACAAATGTCACTATTTTTCTCCTGACATCGGTTCACAAGTTTCGCGTTATTTGCGGAGTTCAGAGGTGATTCTTTTCCAAATTTTCTGAAAATTTAATGCATTCAGTTTCCGAAAAATATGAAAAATCAGTCATGAATTCGGACATGACATTAAAAAAAACAGAAAAATATCGCGAATTTCGACAAATGATTGCCGAAAAAATCGCGAGAAAAAGTGAATTTTGTCAAAGGGTCGCGGAAAAAACGCAACAATCTCTTTAGAAAAAACAGCACACAAACATCTATGTCTATTATTATAGGTATAGTTTTTAATCTGAAATAATATACTGAACTAACTTTTGGAAAAAATGGGTTTAGCTCGAACCCAACTTGCGGAAATCTACACTCAGTCTGAAATCAACATGAACCAAAAACACTTGATTCAACCTGCTGCAAAAATAATTAGCTCCAGGAGAGTATTTCCCAATCCCTTCCCATCCCTTTCATAAAATTTGCTGTGAATTTGAGATTTTTTTTTCTTTAAATTTAGAATCATCCTCGAGTTTCACAGATATTTTTTTACGACAGATTGACGAAATTCCCAGTTTTATACCATGACATTTGGTTGAAAGTTGAAAAATAGACTGTATAAAAGATTGACTTTCGTCCTTTTTTAAATAAAAAATATTTTCCATAATTATTCTGAGATGTTGATTTAAATTGTTTGAATGGTATTTTGTCATGTCTGTATTAATGTAATTCTTCAAATAGCATGTAAAATAACAGAGGGTTTTAAAGATTTTTTTCTCCCTCCCAAATAGCGCAACTCCCCTCCATTTATAAATGTTGGTAGGGAGACTCCCCTCCTAGGAAAAATTGAATTTCAAGCCCTGAACATATTCAGTTCACTTTCGAACTCGAAAATAACAGTCGTTTGCCCTTCCTTGATATTATGGTTTTCCGCGATAATAACTTGCTTCACACTACTGTTTACCGTGAACCATTCGCAGTATCCTTACCCCCCCCCCCCCACACCGCCTTTCATCCCATCCACCTAATCAAAAGTTGGCTGCCTTTAACAGGTATGTCTACAGGGCTTTAAATATTTGTTCTTCCGACAGTTTACTAGAAACAGAACTAGATTACATTAAATCCATTGCCATTGATCGAGGTTTTACAGCTGAAATCGTCAATTCCATTTATAACAAACTAAGTAAACGTACTCAATCCAGGGTTAATACTGTCGGTAATAAAAATTTAATTATACTTCCATAATTTCCTAAAATAAGCCTTCAAATTTCTAAAATCTTCTTAAAATTTGACTTTAAGGTACTTTATACTCCTTTTAACAAAATTAATTTCACAAATCTGAAACATCCAATTGATAGTTTTCAAACAGGGGTATTTAAAAGATATCTTGCGAATGCAACAAACGTACATTGGTAAAACGAAGCGAGCCTTCAAGATCCGTTTGGGGGAGCATAACACTTGTGTTAAAAATTGTGATATCAAATGTTCCGCTATTGCCAACCACTGCTGGTCCAACAACTATAATTTTATATTTTCCGAAGCCTCCATAATACAAAAATGCTCATCAATTTACGATCTTGACTTCTGGGAAGCTTGTCACATATGGAAAAATTCAAACAGTTTAGTTAACGATTTATCCAGTACGCCCAATATTTCAAAGATATTGTTTAATTTTCCCTAATTCGTTCTGTTCACTCCATTTCCCTCTTTTTCTCCTCTAAGTTTGAACTCTTCCAGAGCAATTGGGCTATTCCGATTGGTCTCTCTATGTATGCGCGTGAGATCGACTTCGTAACTGTTTGTCAGCCGTGTGTCGCATTTCACCGTTGGCAGTAGAGCTGAAAAGTACGCCTTTTTGACTCTCTGCTTCCCCCCTTTTTGCACAGTGTTTTAATTTTACTTTTTATTTTAAGGCACTGATGATGAAACCTTAGAGGTTTTGAAACAGCTGTATGCTTTTAAAACATATTTTATTTGTGTCTTTATACGTTGTTTCTTTTTCTTAATAAGTTACTATCACGCGATTGTTTGAATGGCATATTTATTTATTCCTTAAGTAGTGTTAAAAGTAGCGTCAGAATTCGCTACAAACTACTATATTTTTGTATCGCGCTACTTTTTACATTATTTTGTTCAAAATATAGCTTGCTACGCTACAATCTTCTGAAGAAAGCAGCGACTACTACAGTTTCGCTACTTGTAGCGGCTACTTCAAATCTCTGATATAGTAAATAAATTCCGTATCATCAAAATACCTGTTTTAATGTGTATATTTAAGAGTTTATTTTTTTAGAGCGCTCGAAAGAATGATTTCACAGAAATTACTACTTCTGAAGGTGTATTATTGAACATCGCTTCAGACAGCCAAATTATAGCATTCTTCGTCATTTGCGGAGACGTTTTATATCTCATTATCACTTTCAAAGTTTTCATTTTTTGAGACTGCGCATACTATGAAATCGTCTTTGAAGTAGATTTAAATATCATAGACTATTGAATTTCATGAGATATGCAATTGTTGAAACATCTTTAAATTCTGACGGAAAAATAGAAACAATTTGATATTATGTTATTGCTCTGCACGGACAAATATCTGAGCATTTATTTTTTTTTGCATAGGTTATGTAATATTTTTTACGACACTTTATGCCTCTGTTAAACGGCTTCATCTTGTGATGAAAATCCAGTCAATGATATATTTTTTTCTGTATAAATATACAGTTTTGTAACATGCGGTGCGATATTTGGTTATCCAACAGATGCACTGGATAAAACTTTGGCGAGTTTTGCAACATTTTGCATGCATTAAACAGTCTGTAGGAGAGATTGGGGAGGGTTGACAATAGAAGAGGCTTGACCTACCATTCATTTTTCATATTTAATGGAATTTCGGAGTTTTGCCAATAGGTGTCAAACAAAGCTACTGAAATGCTAAAACAATAGTCTTCGTTTCATGCAGATAATTGAAACAGGTGTGGTAAAATCAATTGTGAAGAATTTTCAGATTAAAACGGTATATTTAAGAAACATTTTGTAAGATTTTCCCAGATAAAATAAACCATAGAAATTTAAGTAAGTTTTGAGTCATACAGAAATATTGAAATTCATTCCAGATATAAGGATTGTACAGTAAATTAGACTAAACATAAACATGCGTTCTACTTTAAAATGTAGCTGTGTGGAGAGGCTTAACCCAATCAATGAAGGGAGGGTTAACCAGATGGTCAAAGCTCCCTTAATTGTTTTTGGAAATATTTTTATTATGTCATAATGAAGAGTTAATGATTCTATTTATAAAATATTGTAAATTTATTCTGTAAAGCTGCAGTAGAATAAGGTCATATAAAGGGTTAAAGACTAAAATTGATTAAAGGAAGATAGTATTTAACTAGTATTTTTATTCAGTTAGTACTTGACAGGAATTGACGTTTTGTACATTTTGGTGCAAATAGCTCAATAGGTGGCGGTGCTATGCTACATTTTTCAGAATTTCCGCCATAGCTCTATCTAAAGAACTAATGCAAGAAATTTTCATCAAACTTTCAAAAATTCAGATATACTTTGATATGAATTGGTGCTAAACTGGTGTAATTTCTTTATTATTTAAATGATTTAATTGACGTGATTTTTATAAAAGAAAGTTTTGTGATGGCCACAACATACTAGTTTTAACCTTTGTTACAAAATTTGAATAGCCATCTTCGTGTCTTGTTAGATAAAAGAATTATACATTTCCTTCCGAAAATGTTTTAGAAAAGTAACAAGTTCAATTTTTGGAGAAAACAGATAAAAATTCTTTTGAAATTGTGAACTCATCTGTTAGGTCTGTTTTCATGCAATCGCAATTACTTTTCAGAAGCTTATAAACCAGTCTTAACCGTTTTCCAAACACATTTGAAATTAGAAGCATGCCTCGCACTAGCATGTTTCTATAACGAATCAATGTTTATACACTTACCTACCTTACAATTACAGTAAGTGATAAAGTGATTCTTGTATATTTTCAATTAATTGTATGTAAGTATTTTTATTGTTAGATAAGCATATATTTGCAGTAGTTTTCTATCACCTACTATATTAGACTACGTAACTTTCTATTCCTCGAAAAAAATTAGAAATATAAAATAATGAACATGCATTATTAATTTATATTTCAATCAGATCTATTTATTCGATACAGATAACCCAAATATTAAATGAACAAAATGTACAACAAATTAGAACATAAATGAAATTAGTAATTTATACGATTGAAATACTTAAAAAAAAAAAAAAAAAAAAAAAAAAAAAACAATATTCTATGTTCTTTTCTATCTGTATCAAATATGAATAAACTTTTTTTTGTTGTAAACTTGAAACTGCCTAGAAAAATCAATCGTCATTAGTGCCAAACTGTAACTACAGTAACTAAAGGGAGTAGGAACAATTCTCTCTCATTTCAATTTGCTTCTCTTGGTTGTCTCTCCTTTATTTAATTACCATTTTTATTTAGAAAATTTAACGAAAGTGTTTGTTAAGTAAGACATTTCGCAGAGCTATAACATTGTTATATTAAAGTTTTTGTTTGTGTAATAAAGCGGGTTGCATGCTTGCATAGTTACATAATTATTTTTGTAATTCAATGTGGTAGATTAGAGTAGATCTATCTTTTAACTAAGCATGTTTTGTGAATATTTTTTTACTTTCTTCTACGTTAGGCCATGAAATTTTCTGACCATCCTTAAAAAAAGAAAAATAAATTAACAAAGTGAGAAGAAAATGATTGGAAACGAAAAACATATACAAGAAGGTCTTTTTTTTCCAGATGGTGAGTAAAAACACTGCATAAGGTTTTTCAATGTTTTTCAATGTTTGTACTCACAATCTGCAAAACTACAAAAGGTCCACTTCTATATGTTAATTATGTATGGAAAAACTTTTCAATGTTAATTTATATTTCAGTCAGATTTATTCATTGAATAATCCAAAGAAATAATTAAAAAAATCATAAATTAAAACGAATATGAAATTAATACTTTATTTGAATGCGATACGTCCGAAAAAAAAAATTATATCATAGGATACTTTTTATCTGCATGAAAAATTAACGTTTTTTTATAGAGTAAAGGTGACACGGGATGGAAAATCGATTTCGTTACAACAAAACTGTATCTACTATAAATAAAGCCAATCAGACGAATTCTCTCCAATTTCAGTTCGGTTCTCTCAATTCTTTCCCCTCTTTTTTATATGCCATTTTTATTTAGGAATTTTTACGAAAGCGTTTGTTATGTAACACTTTTTTGTAAGCTGCTGTTTAATCGTTAAGAAATCTTGTGGAACAAAGTGTATTACATGCTCGTTTAGTAATATAATTATTTTCGTACATGAGAGCATTATTTTACACATAGTGCTGCTTTGAACATTCATTTTTGCTTTCACAGTTTTTTGAGGTGCGTTCGTAATTATATAAATACGTACATCTATACTTGTCGTCTCGTTTGATTAGACTGATCTGATCTGTACTGATCTGATCTGCACTGATCAACTGAATGGTTTGAAATTTAATATATATAATCGTTGCAGAATTTTGACGATTCATTTGAAATTTTATGAAATTCGAATCAAAACTTAAAAATATATTAATAAAAGTTTTCTTCATTATATTAAATCCTGCCACACATAATTAATTTAATGACATCCCATGATATGTATCGATTATAGGTTGCCATGGTGATAACGTCTTATTTAAGATGGAGTCCTATTATTTCTGTATTACTGAATTTAATATATATAATCTTAATAAATTTTGCATTCCTGCATTTTTGCGTAAGAGGGAAACAGCTATTGCACACAGATCTGAATATTTATAAAATTAGTTATAGTACAAATGCACCTCATTTGACAAGTCTGACGTACAATTTCCGACTTGTTCTATTTTAAGGAAATTTTAAAGTAGCTAATAAGTGTTTTAGTAGGTTTATGATAGCGAGTTCATTGAACTGTTTCATTTAACATCGGGAATATTCCCAAAATGCGTTTATTTGTGCATTCTTGTTAATATTTCACAAAATACACAGATTGGCAAAAAATTTCTGAAGCCCAAATTATGACAAACTTTTAAAAAGTACATCATGGCCACTATACTGAAAAAGTACCGCGCTTTATATAGTCGGACAAAAGTTAAATTCGCGGTACTTTTCCAATGTAGGGGCCTTGGCGGAGAAGGGAAATTGGCAACAAATTTCTGGCAACCTATTCGCTGTTTCATTTCATATACACACGCAATTTTTTTCAATATTTATCCAATTTATTTAGCATAAGGAAGCCATATATCTAATTTTATAATATAGACATGACCTGTAATCAGCAAAAAGCTTCAAATCCGCACAACACTTGGAACCAAGCTGTGCTGATTAGTAGTCTTCTTCTGTATTACAGTCTTTCATAAATGAGTTTCGTTTTTAAAATCTGTTATTTTCATCTATCCCTGCAGAACAAGCGAGAAAAACTCATATTCTTGAATAGATGTTGTATATATCTATGTATCTCATATTCCGTCGTTTTTGACGGGCTATCTTTGTAGTAATAATAATAATAATAATTAATCTTTCTAGTTCTAAAGGTAAGAAATAAACTATTATTCATCGACCGTATGATTTTCATCCTTGCCATCTTTTTCTAACCCCGCCGTATTTCATTGAACTAGGTTTATCAGTAGATTGAAAGAAAAAAATGTATCGCCTTCATCTAGAACGAATAGGTAGTGATTTTCGAAATCCCTAAACTAGAAATATAGATTTCCAAGTTGTGCGATTAATGTAAACAAATAAACTGAATACACGAAGTGATCGAGAATTTCTAGTCTATATTTTTATAGGTGATGAAACTATACATTAATCGTTTGAATTGGGAGAAATTATCAATTGATTTCTAGAATTAATTCATAAACTAGAATTATAGTTACTAAAACTCACTTCTTGTGTTAGCATTTATTTGCAGAGATTTTTAAATAAATTTGACCACGATTATTAGGAAAAGAAAATGCCATTGAATATTAATAGAAATAACTAGAACTCTCTAGTGAAGGGAACTAGAATTTATAACGATGACATGGAACTTTTTTTTCCGGAGCCACAATTTATTTTCTAGATGCCAGCGGCAGAATATTTATCCCTCATTGTAATCAATATATATTTTTAATGAATTTTTACATTTTGAATTTTTTTGGAGATTTTTTTAGTGAGGAATTCAAATAACTTATCAGTGGTGAGTAATTTCTTGCACTGTGAGGTGTTAAAAATGACACCACACTTGAAGATTGAATTCCGGTTCACTACTCAAAGGTTGTTCTGAAGAGAATTTTCAATAGTGAATAATATGAATATGCAGCAGGATTATCTGATTCCCTAGACGTGCTGCCCCGACGTATGACTGAACGTATAAAAACTGAGTTCGTCACCTTAACCACTAAGTTATATTGACTTCGTTTTTAGTTTTGAGAGAGGAATTTATGTAATTTCGTCTATGGGAATTCGTGAAATTATGAGATATCTGTATATATCGATATTTGTTTCATATTAAAAAAAAAAAAACAATTAATGCAAATCAAGGTTTTATGTATTAAAAAATATATAAGAAGTATAAAATACATCAAAAATGGAATAAAAAATATAGATCGATACTTCTTTGTTATAGCAGTCTTTCGAAGATAAATCACCAAGTGTTAGAGATATATATCCCAGTTACAGGGGGGGGGGGGGATATTTCAGGAAATCATACCAGTCGTTGATTTATTTTATCAGCCGGTAAGATACAACGTGCAGTTGAAAATTGTTTTGACAAAATATACTCGACTGCAAAAATAATTAATTACCATTAGTATAATGCATTGTTTTCGTAATTGTTTTCTATAAAATTAAACAATATATGCCACAGAGGAAAGTTTAGTATAGGATAAAACTTAGTACTATGTTTATATCGCGTAAATCTGGAATGTTGGAAAAAATATATAATTAGTGAAAAAATAAAGATTTTGGCATATCTCTATAGCCTGCAGTTTTTCAAAAATAATGGAAAAATCCCTCGCACTGTCAGAAAATCCATTCGGAAATTAAAATGACGTACGTCCCTACCCGTGCCAATTTAGGATGTAAAATGTCGTCAAATGGCTTGCAGCTCTAGAGAAACGGCACGTGTTTTTACTGTTGTCATATTTCTTTTTTGTTGATTTTCTAGAACATTCTTAATATTTCTTTATTGCATGTTGTATTCTTATTTTCTTAAATCGAATTTATTTAGTTTTATAAATTAGGAAACAATCTTTCATTTTACTAGTACTATTATGGATGTAATCTCATTTTTTCAAATGAAACAGCTATGCCAACATGGTCGTGATATGATACTCTATGATACTAATGCTGAAGTAATAAGCAGATGCAACATAAAAATTCAACTGTTCATGAGTGAAAATGCGACAGTTGATTGGAAGTTTTATGTGAAAGAAGTGATAAAATATTTAAAAAATGTTATTCTTGTGAAGCATTGTGCGATATTGTTATGAAACATTAGTATGAATATGTTATGAAGCTTTGTAATATATTCTTATTAACTATATATTATAACTTTTATAACTTTCAATGCAGTGGTATTTTGTTTTATATCTCTATCCTACTTGCGCGTTACATTCGTGCTTCTACGAGCTTGGCTACAACCATGCCGAAATTGATTGCAACTGGACATAATCGAAACTGTGGGGCTCGCTATACCAAAGAAATACACTGTTAAAAATTTTGCAGCATTCTGGCAGGTCATTCGACCGTTTTTTGAAGAAACGGTTTCATAACCATAATTTAACTATATTCTGACCATAAAATTGCCAATAATATGGTCAGAATTGTGTTAAAATTATGGCTGTGTAACCGTTTTCGGAAAAAACGGTCAAATGACCTGCCAGAATGCTGCAAATTTTTAACAGTGTACCTACATCTGTACTAATGTGTAAAGATTATATGGAATAAATCTGTTATAACAGAAGATCTGATATATTATATGGAATATAGCATCTGTTATTTTATTTCACTTTTTATTTTTTTATTATTAATGTATTTTATATTATATTTCATTTATTTTTTTTTATATTTTATGAATTATAAAATTGTTGTTATTAGAATGCAATCTATTCTAAAACACTGTATTATTGTAAAGCTTTTAATTGTAAGTAGATAGAATTATAAAAGTGTACAGTCGGTGATCAATGTTAAATGAAAAAAAAAATAATTTAGAAGAAAAAAATATTTATATTTCGCAATGTATCATCTCAACTTTAACAATACTTTAATCAAATGTTAGTAAAGTATAAACGATAAAAATCTTACTTAAGGTGAAAATGTAAAAGAATTTCTTAGTAAAGATACATTTTTACTTTTAAAAGAAATACTTGATTTAAAATAAAATTCTTAATCGATTTTAAATTTGAACGCTATGAGAGTTATTATAAAATTATTTTACGGTCGTTTAGACAGTTTTTGTAATTCCAAAGTTTATTTATTTATCCAATAATTTAAGCTTATAGGAAATTATTTTCTTTTTTCTAACAAACTTGCATAAATATGAAAGTTTCTTGGTAAAACTTTAGGAAACTACCATAAATCTTTTCCCCAAATCTTTATGAATAACAATTCAATAAAAAAAAAAACATTCAAAAGGAATTTCAGAAAGTTATTTTTAAAAAAAAATGTCACTTTTACGTTTCAAGGACGTATTAAGGTGGCACATAAATTTGATTTGTAATAATAATGCCCTTCTGACAATCTAAATTAATTTAAACTGTGAAACTGATTTTAAATGTTTTAATTTATTTTACAGTAAAACTCGCGAAAACAGAACCTGTCTATAAAAGAACCCTGTCCACCCGGAATAATCTTGTGACTAGATAGGAGAATTACCATGCAGTTTTACAAGTCAACAAAAACCTGTCTAAACCGAATTGTTCAACGGGTTTCTTGCAACTCTATTTTTTCAGGTTTTACGGGAAAAAATATTTATTATAATCCAATCATTCTTATGAATGGAATTTATAGGAAATTTGGTTTGTTAACCAATTAGCGTTGAAAACACTTTTTAATACACATTTTCTTTCAGACGACGAACACAATATGTAATATGTTAATTCTCATGTGCTTGAAATTAAGCTTTGTCTGTACATGCCTTTTATTCATTCTTAATGCGTTTTAATATACTCCAGTTAAATGTTAGTGTAATGTACATATTTTTGCAGAAGGATCCGATATGCTCTTTAAAAAGCAAGATAGGATGGTTGGACCAATATGAACAAACGTTGCTACTGTATTATAAATTATCAAAGAACATACTCAACAAAACTGTTTATTAAAATTCAGTGAAGGTAGAGTATCAATATAAATGTTCTCAATTAAATCGTGTAAAAATATTTTTCATGCAATATTTACGTATATTCCTTGTCCAAATTTAACACTGATCAACTTTCATTACGTGAAACAATGGATCATTTCACTTAAACACTATATACAAATTTAAACTACAAAAATGCTATGTTAATGGCTAACATGAATCCAGGTTAATGTTACTGAGAATTTCTGATAAATATAATTGCTATTCGAGATAAATGTCTCTTTAGCTACTTCTAGAAGAGAGAGAGTGAACTAGAAAACTACTGCACGTATTGACTGAATCAAAAATAACACCTTCTTGAAAAAAGTTACCGTTCTCTAAAACACACAGTATTTTTCAATAAATTTCAAAATATAGTAATACCTCGGTTTTCGTTGACTTCGGTTATCGTCGGTTTCGATTTTCGCAGATTTTTTCCGCGAAAAACTTGTCTCTGTTTTCGTCGGTTGCCTCTTATCTCGGCAGCGTACTCATGTGACCTCGCCTCATTTTCCATAAATAAATGACGCGACCCACCCGTTTTCCTGCTCAGTGTGGCGTTTTTTCTTCTGTATGTATCCCTTCGCGAGTCCAGGCAAACAATTTCGTTTATTTCCATTGTACTTTTGTCCTTTTTAACAGGGCTTAATTTCTATCAAAAAAAGTACCGGAGCCCTAATATTTTGTCCTAAACTAATAACCGTAGCGTCCCCTCCCCCCCCCCTCCACAATCACTCTAATCCACATATTTATATTTAATGCATTATTTGCAAAATTTAATGCTTTTTTTTCTTTAGCCAAATAAAATTTTAAGTATTTCTGCATATACTTAGCTGTCAATTATTTCACTTTTTAGTTATCACTCCTTCCAAATAGAAATCTTTGCCTAATTATAATGTTAATTAATCGCAGGATTCTGTGAGTAAATAAAATAAGGATTATGATTCGAAAATAGTGTTAAAACAAAAAAGGGATAGTTCGCAGCTATACATTTTTATGAAAAAAATGAATGAAATTTTCAAAAATTAATACTGATATGCTAAAGATTCAAACAACGTTTTTCAGTTTCCTATAAAAGCTGAATATCTTAAACTGTAATCGATTCCTTCCATAGAACAATCTTTCGTGATGAGTCTCTGAAAATCAGATTAAATTGAATATTTGACACCGTGATCAGAAAGATTCAATGCTTTTATAGAAAAAGGGGAAACGCTGCTCCATTGCTTAATATAAAAATAACAATACATGAAAATTATATCTACTTACAAATGACTACTACTTACGACTTTGTAAATCTCCAAAGCAGAGCCGCATTCATGATAAAAAATAAATTGAAAAATCAGTAACGTTATTTTCGTTCTCGTACGCAATGGAAGACTAAAAACCTCAATCAAACAATATCTCAAGCTGATACTCGTTGACTAAAAAACGAAAATATTCTCTTTTGGTTAGATATCTAAATTTAAAAAAAATGATCCAATTAAAAAATATCCTAGTATCAGAAAAAGTATCAAGCTGAAAGCAGATTCACTTTTCGCGCTCTTGAATGGCACCAATATACATGTCGCGAAAATCAATACCAAACATAAATCTGCAAATATCAGTAGGATAAACAAAAGACAATTTCTGTTTCTCCTGTTTTGATCAAAATATCATTAAAAAGGTGGAAGAGTTATTTTATTTTTCTATATTTGAGTAAATGAAATTTTTAATTTACAGACAGTTGAGTTCGAGCGCTTCGGTTTTTCGGAAGGTCTAATGCACTAGGCTCCGGAGCCCTGTATTTATGGGCTCCGGTGAATTCCGACCAATATTTAAATATTTACTAAATACAGAGAAGTGCCGGAGCCGGGGTCCGGTGGGCTCCGGCGCAATTTAAGCCCTGCTTTTTAACACTTTCCAACAAAGTTGAAAAGTGTTTACGCATTCGGTTTGTCTGTCCGTCTGTACGCGCTCTAACTCCCGTAAATATACTCGGATCGTTCTGAAATTTTTGGATGTTAGTGACATTTACCATAGCACGAATCCTATTGCAAATGAAGTTTGTAGCATGTTTAGTTCATTTACAGGGGCAGTCAAAAGTTTTCCGTTACATTACGGCCTATAGGAAAAAATAGTTTAAAATGATTTTTAATGATGTTACATGCTTTCAAACATAATAAAATTGATATGCATTTATCAAGTGCACTAAAATATGTATTCTGTAGAATATGCGCTCCAAAGAATAAATATTATTCATTTACAGGGCCACACAAAAGAATTCCGTTACATAAAGTTATACGGGTGGAGGGAATATTTTCCGGCGTATTTTAATTATGTTAAATTATTTCATGTATAATGGAATTGATATACGTCGTTGAGGTTTACTATAACTTTTTTCATGTATAATACGAAGTGCATAGCATTTACAGTGACACACAAAAGATTTCAGATACTATATTGTATCCGAAGTACTGTACGGTAGCGATGATTGCTGGAAATGCATTTTTAATTATGTTATGCGCTTTTATGTTTCACTATATGTATGCATTGTATATGATGTGTATAAATGCTGTAATTCATATACAGGGCTACACAGAAGAATTCGTAATGGTTACTGGGTATGATTGTAAATTGCTTAAACATGGTTTTAAATGAGTTATGAATTTTTACGCTGAACTGCATTTTGTTTGCTAAAAAATGTTTGTAGATAAAATTATAAAACATAGATAAAATTATATACAGGGTCACGCGAAGAATTTGATACATGGCCGTCTATAAATGATAATTCCTGAAAATGTGATTCCAGTAGTTTTAAGAGTGTTTTACTTTGAATTAAACTTTAGCTAAATAGTGGCGTGTAATGAAGGTACTAGGTTATCTACAGGGTTGTATAAAAGTATACAAATATGTTTCCATCTATTAGTATAAATTGCTGAGAGAGAAATTTCAACCTGTTATTAGTTTTCTTGCTAAACTAAATTCCCCCATTATATAGCACATATATCAACCTACAGATCAAATTCAGAGCTGTTCAAAAGAATTGGAATACATATTTGCTATGGATGGTAACTTCTGTAATCAGTTTTTCAAATGTTTTATTTGTTTTCTAAAATGTTTACTTAGTTCTTTTATATACATTATTTCCCTAAATAACGAAGTTTTGTTAAAGCATACAGGAAGTGTTTCATAATCTATGCTTAACGCATGATTTTTCTTACTTGTTTTTATTGAGTGCGAGTGCTCCATCGTGGGACTAAAGAATGTTTCCAGATCCAGCAGCCCTTCAAAGAAGAAGACCAGGAACACGACTGAATTGAAGAAGGAATTTTTTCAAAAATACGAGAAGGCCATTAAGATTGCTGAAATAGTCCGCATGTATGGGAAATCGCCGTCCACGATAAGTTCCACTGTAAAGAACATGGAAGCAATAAAGAAGACTAGTGTAGCGAAATGCGTGCTTGTGTAAACGAAACAGAGATGGGAAACAATTGAAGATATTGAATCAAGAACAGTTAGATGGGGATTTTTTCGGAGGTCATCATATGGGAAAATTGCCAGATTATTGCATTCTGATCTCATTCATAAAATGCCAGAGATGAGTGCTAGTCTTAGTGACTTTAAGGACAGCAGAGACTGGTTCGAAAATATTCAAGAGACGCACTGGCATGCACAGTGTTATTAGGCACGGTGAAGTTGCGAGTTCGGACTAGTCTGAGGTTGGAAAAATTGCGTTCGAATTCAAAGATAACATAGAGGCTGAAGGATCCATCCCTAACAAGTCTTCAACTGCGATGAAACTGGCTTTTTTTGAAGAAATTTCCAAATAGGACGCTCATTACACATGAAAAAAAGTAACTGTCAGAACATAAACCTATAAAAACTAGTGTACCATTGAGAAACTCCTAGAGGTTTTAGTAGGAAACATGTGTTTAAAAGTAAATTGAGTGTTAAGTGGAGGACAAACAAGAGAGCATGAGTAGCGAGGTCAATATTCAATAAGTGAAGCGTTTGGCCCGAGTGTGAAAAAATACCTCCAGTTGCACATTAAGTTCCACGTGGTAAAGGACGATGCTCATGCACATCCTCCAGATTTCGAAGATAGATTGTTGGAGGAGTTCAATATTTATCAAATTGAAGGTTTTGTCCCCTTATGACACAAACATTCATCCAGCCCGTGGATTAGAAAGTCATTTCAAATTTCAAGAAACTGGTCACATAAGCAATGTTTCAAAGTTCTTTGACATCAGACACAGAATTGTCCTTCACAGAGTTCTGGAAAAGATACTACAAAATTCTCAACTGCATTAGCCTCATAGAAAAGGCTTTGCAGGGAGTGACATTCAGGACGATGAGCTTTGCCTGTAGGAAATTTCGGACAGTATGTGTATACGACAGAGATTTCGAAGGGTTTGAACCTTCCTCTGATGACCCTACACATCTGCTACGGTCAGTCGTTGATTTCGGGAAATCCATGAGTTTGGAATTAAGTTGTGAGGATGTGGAAGAGTTTGTGAATGAACACAGTAAAGATCTCACCATTGAAAAGCTCCACGACATTTACCTAGAACGGCAACAGACGACATACGAAGAAGTTGCTTCAGTCCAAATGTGCCTTCTTCAGAGATTAAGGCCATCATCTTTATGTGGAGTAAGGTACAATAGCTTGTGGAGTAAAATCACTCAGACAAACGTATTGAAAGACGTGTCTGCAAGTTGATTAGTTATAATGTGTTGCCTCATTTTAGACAAATGATGGCAGAAACAGACCACTCTGAACAACTTTGATCGGTCCTCTGTCTAACTAGTGCTACTGCCAAAAGACCAAAAAGTCCCCTGATATAGTGTATTGATATCATATGCCAAGAACATTACATTAATTTATTATTTTTTTAGTATTAAAAACTGTAATCCTGAAATTGTGTTGTAATTCTCCATAAAACGTGTTTTGGTACGTATTTTGGAGTGTTTAGAACGAATTAATTGGATTTACATAGTTACATATGGAAATAACTGCCTCGGTTTTCGCCGGTTTTGTGTTTTCGGACGGATTATCGACGAAAACAGAGGTATCACTGTAATAATTTACGGAGAAAGAAATTTCTATTAGTTTTTAAGTACCATCTGAATAGCCATGTTTTAAAAATGAATTTTCACAAAATTTATTCTTCTTAAAAAAGCACTTGTGGTCAGAATTCAATCGATACTCTGAAAGTTTCCATCATAGAAGAGGGTGGCCAATTTTGTATATAAGGCAATATGTGCACATTTGCACAGAACGCTCGTATTCTACAAACGCTTTCCTTTCAAGTAAAAGAAGTAAACGCATTATATTATTATTGATAGTTGAATATTTACTTGCAGATTTTAATAATTAGCTATTCTGTGGGAATATACAAGATATTTAACAATCCGAATAGACCATGATTAAGAAATCTTGCATTCAGAAAAGTTCAAGATCTTAAATTATTTATATTATGCAGTTTACGCAGATATTATGCATTTGGTAGTCGAATAAACCCCGAAGTTTTCATTGGGGGAGGGGGGGGGAGAGGAAGTGTCTTGATTGCCTAAGAGGGACAGCTCAGACAAGGAGACCAAGTCTGTAGAGCATAGTGTCCCTACCGGTCGCTGTTCCGGCTAATTTTCTAAAAGCTAATTAGCCAGCGCATGCTCTATTAGAACCGTCTACTTTTGAACTGAAACGAATTAATCTTTTTGTTGATGTTAGAATTCTTTAGATGTGATGTGTCGAAGTAACTTCATAGATTTTTTTTTATGTTCCGTTTTGTAATTAAATGTTTGTTTTGTGCCGTAAAGAATGTTGATTATTCGTAAAAATAAGTTACACTGAACCACCTTGATGCTAGATTTATTTTGAAATGAATGTTTAGATTAAGTGGAAAAGAAATTGATTATTCGTGGTGCATCGCTCCGTCAAGTCCAGATGTGAAAAGATAACTGCGTAATATTTTTGTTTTGTTTCGATTTGGAACTGGTGAGTGCTGATTTTTGTTATTATATTTTATTTTTTGAAAGTGAACGAAATAAAGAACGAAAGATGCGTGATACGCATCGAAATTTATTAAATAAGTTATTTGAAGAAATTGAGCAGTATTTAGCTAGTAATGAGTATTCTTTAGAAAATTTACAAGAATTAGTCGATAAGTTAAACGTTAAATGTAAGACTATTAAGGATCATGATAATAACATTTTAAGCCTAATAAATGCTAAAAATGTCGAAAATGAAATATTGAATATTGATGAATATGACCAGAAAATAATAAGTTACAGAAATAAATTAAACTTTAAAATTAAAAGTTTATCTTCTAATGCAGATATTACACATAGTAATAACATTGATTCAGTGCGAACATGTCATGCTGCTACTGAACTAAAAAGAGTAAAATTACCAAAGCTAAAAATAAACCGATTTTTTGGGGAACAAGACAAATTTTTAGAATTTTGGAACCAGTTTGAGATAGCGATAGATAAAAACCCAAATCTAACAGAAATCGAAAAATTTACGTATTTGAAAAGTTTGGTTGCAGGAACGGCTGCAAACACGATTAATGGTTTTGGATTAACTAAAAATAATCATGCAGCGGCCGTATCGCTTTTGAAGCAAAGGTATGGTAGACATGACATGCTCGTACACGCTCGCTTAAACAATTTATTAAATATGAAAGGTTTGAAAATTTCTTCTGACACTGGTGGATTAAGAAATTTATACGATAAATGTCTAGTGCAAATTCGAAACTTAGAGTCGTTAGGTGTAAAACCTGATACATACAGTGAGTTACTTTACCAATTTTACTTAAGTTAATACCCCATATTTGACCTTGGAATTTAATAGAAATCTAAAAGACGGAGAAATGTGGGATAGTGATAAACTTATGAATTTTCTTAAAAATGAAGTTGAAAGTAGAGAACGGGTATCAACTATCCATGACTTAGATGGTAAGAAATCATTTTCTAATAATAATAAATTTGAATATAGACCAAAATTTACAGATAAGCAATTGAAATGTAAGCCGCGATATCAATTTAATACTATAGGATACAAACAAAATAGCGTTCCAGCTACTGAATTAATGGCTTCAGTAAATAAGAATTCGTGTTTGTTTTGTAATAGTATTGATCATAATAGTGAAATGAGTAAGTCTTTAACCATTGATCAGAAGAAAGAAATACTAAAAAAGCAGGGAATATGCTTTTTATTTTTACAGTGCAAACACAGAATTAAAGACTGTGAAAATACCAAAATGTGCGATATTTGCGGTAAGAACCATAATAGGGCTATTTGTTTTCAATTTGGAAAGGATTCCAAAATAAACGTTGATAAAAGTGCAGTATCTATTTCCCATTGTGGTAACAATTCCACTAGTAATGTACAGAATGAAAACATGCATTGCAACATATTTTTGCAGACTTGTTTTGTTATAATAAATATCCTAAAAATGATAATAATGAACCAGTTCGTGTCTTATTAGATAATGGCAGAATAAGAACATTTATAATTCGTGACATTTCACAAAAATTACAATTGCCGGTTATTAGAAAAGAAACCTTATCTGTTTATGCTTTTGGAGCCGAAAGGGCAACTGAGAAAACTTTTAACGTAGTAAAGGTAAAACTTGTAAATAGAGAACATCCCTCTTTACACATTGAAGTTGAAGCTCTGGAAGCAGATCAAATTTCCGCTGTTTGCTTACCCACTCCTGATAAATACATTAGGAAAACTTATAATAAATTAAAAGGTTTACAACTTGCTGATAGTTATGAATGTACTAGCAAACAAATTGCAGTTTTAATCGGGACTGATAATTATTATAATATTGTAACTGGCAGAATCAAAAGACTAAAGAATAATCTCGTAGCTACCGAAACCCTTTTTGGCTGGCGCTTACAGGGTTATACGGGGTCAGCCAATGAATTGTTCAGCATGCAAATTATCGTTGAAGAAAAGGATATATCCGATGAAATCAGAATTTTTTGGCAATTGGAAAGTCTAGGAATTGAATCCGAAACTCAAAATGTTAGTAATGTGGATGATGACATTATGGCTGATTTTCAGTCTAATATTGTTTTTAAGGATAACCGGTATAAAGTAAAATTTCCATGGAAGGCAAATTTGAAAATGCCTCTTAATAACAATCGCGAAGTCGCATACAGAAGATTTTTGAAATTGAGAACGAGCTTTAGAAATGACCTTTTGTTATTCTCAAAATATAAGGCTATTTTAGATAGTTATTTAGCAGACAATATCATCGAACCTGTTGACAATACATCTAACGTAAACTCGTTTTACTTACCACATAGAGCAAAAATTCGTGAAGATAAGTCCACCACTAAAGTTCGCATTGTCTTTGACGGAAGTGCCCATGCTAAGGGTGAACTGTCACTAAATGATTGTTTACATACGGGATTAAATCTCATTCCCGAATTGTTCAGCCTTTTAATCAAATTCAGAAACTTCCCCATAGCAATTACTGCGGACATTAAAGCAGCTTTTTTGCAGATCGAGATTGATGAACCAGATAGGGACTTCACCAGATTTTTTTGGGACGATGAACCATGGATGGATGATCCAGGTAAGGAATTTAAAATATTCAGACTAAAGAGAGTGCTTTTCGGTGTGAAATCGAGTCCCTTTCTTCTGGCTGCTACCATCAAGCATCATCTACAAAGGTATGTAGAAACATTTCCTGAATCTTTTGAAATTTTAAATTCATCGTTGTATGTTGATGATTTTATAACAAGTCAACCGAATCTTGATTACGCATTTAAAATTAGTAAGGAAGCCTATGAAATATTTCAAGAAGCTAATATGATTTTTAGAAAATGGAAAACCAACTCGCATGAACTGCCTAAGAAATGGAAAGTATATGGTTTACATATTGATGAAATTTCTGATAACATAAATCTCACTAATCAAAATTTGATACCTTCCAAGGTTTTAGGGGTTGCTTGGGACCCAAATAGTGACATGTTTTCATTTACGACTCAAAATCTAGAAAATTTCCTCTGGAATAACTTAGTACTAAACGTTATTTATTGCAAACTGTTGGCCGAATTTTTGACCCAATTGGATTTATAAGTCCTTATACTATTAGAATTAAATGTTTAATTCAAGAAATTTGGTGTTTAGGACTTGATTGGGATGAACGCCTACCTAAACATTTAGACAATTTATGGAATGAATGGTTTGAAGAAATAAAACAACTAAATTGTATTAGCATTCCCAGATATTACTTGGCTGATATTGCCCTTGATGAAGTTGATTATTTTGAGTTACATAGTTTTTCAGATGCTTCAAAGAAGGCATATGATACGGTAGAGTACCTTAGAGCAGTGTTAAAGAATAAGAACATTGTTACTAGTTTTGTGGCAGCAAAAAGTCGAGTCGCCCCTTTAAAAACTGTCTCTATACCTCGTCTGGAACTTTTAAGAGCTCTTTTGTCTGCTAGACTTTGTAACAAAATTGCTAAAGCATTAGCTTTTCCTGCAACTTGCTACTTTTGAACTGTCTCTACTATTACTTTCTTTTGGATTAGAGGTGAGCTAGAAAGATTTAAAATGTTTGTCAGAAACCGGGTAAAGGAAATCAGAAATCTTAGTGATCCATTAAATTGTTTCCACTGTCCTGGAAAATATAATCCCAACAAAAAGTTTTCGGTAAAAAAAAAAAAGCGCCAAGTTCTCCTTAATGTTTCGGCCAGAAAAAGTAGTGATATCTGAAGTTCGCACAAGTTAAAAGCCAAACATCCCAAATCTTTCATTGAAAATGGCTTCCTGCGACTTGGCCGTTAATGCCTTCTACAGCATTTCAAAATTAATGATTGAGAAATTACACATTTATGAATTATTTAAATATTAAAAGTAATATGAGAATGCAAAGAGGCAAATTCACATAAAGACATTATAAGTAAAAGATTTCTGATAACTACCATTCAGTTTCAACAAACATTAGTTTTTATTACAGATCATTTAGTCCACTTGTGGTTTAATTGCCATTTTGTACGGTCTAAAGCTAAAGTCATTAACGTAAAACCCAAGAAATAAAACAAAATTTACTTACTTCAAATCTTACAATATGTTACATTATATTTTATTGTATAATATTGAAATCTTGTGTATTGACGAAAGAGATTTATTTCGTTTGAACATCTAATACAGTTTGTTTGCATACATTAACAGGTATTTGATTTATAAACTGATAAAAACTGATACTAATTATGTTTTAGCAATTAGAGCTCCTGAATACAAGTATTTTGTTATTTTTAATTTCTAAGCATTTAAATAGACTGAAGTTGTTTAAATGCTTTTTTCAAATGTGTATTTTATTTCTGTACTCTGTGCCACAAAATGCCTAAAATAATCAAAAAATGTAGTTGGCATGTAGCTCATTGGTACATATTTTAAAATTTGAAAAACTCTCTCGAAGGCATTAACGGCCAAGTCGCAGGAAGCCATTTTCAATGAAAGATTTGGGATGTTTGGCTTTTAACTTGTGCGAACTTCAGATATCACTACTTTTTCTGGCCGAAACATTAAGGAGAACTTGGCGCTTTTTTTTATTTTTTTACCGAAAACTTTTTGTTGGGATATCACTACTTTTTGTATGTTTTTTCAAATTTGTTATTCTAAACTATATTAATATGAAAAACTTAAATTTCTTTACTTTTATGCTAGCCGAGAGCAAATCTCCTCATTAGCCTTTTGTTTTTTCGCCAATAGCAGTTTTCATTTTTCACATGTGTAAATTAGAAACAATGCTTTGATTTTCAAATAAAATATTTTGGTTTACGTTATTATTTCTTATTTATTTATTTATTTATTTCTATGTTAAATATTCTATTAAATAAAATGAGGGAAATGCATCTATTTTAAATGAGATGACTGAAAAGTATATATCTTTAAATGAAATGAATGCAATATGAACAATGGAGTTGGGAACATTATTTGACGATTTGCCACTTACGCCCGGCTAACATAAAAATAACTAAATTAATTTTATTGAGCTATACAAATTTATACTTTATTTCTTTTTATATTAAAGTACTAGCCGCCTCTAGCAAGCAGTATTGACCGTATTAATTCCATGTTAAACATTGCATCATGTGTCTGTTATTCATAATTTAATTTACTTGCCCATTCTTTTGCCAAGCCGGAAGCTTTTGATAGAGAAATCAAGAACTCTTTACAATCATGGAAGCACATCATATATTTTGTGTTGTTATGTATTTCATCTTTCGTGACAAATATCGCTTAACTCACTTATGCATGTTTCCTTAGCAGTTATGATTCGTTCTTTTTAATCCTATTAAGTAATCTTTTCTAATTGGGGTCACTGCCAATTGTTGTATTTTAACTGATCTGATGCGACTGGGTACAAGTGAAATGGTTCTTATGAAATCCTTTGACAATATCTGCATTTGTATTAAACCATATTGATGCTAATATCTTTTTTTTCACGTTAACCTTTTCAATAGACTCGATTACGGAAGAATAGAAGGTCTACCGGCTCACTGCCATGATCCATTTGAAAATCTATCATTATTCTCATCTGATCGTGTTGAACAATTAGTCAATGTGCCATGGTTTTAAGATTTTAGCTAATTTTATTTGAAACCTGAAAACTAAAATGCGAGGAACCGGATTATAGAAGATTCATTCTAGCGTACATATCGATTAACATGTTACATATTATAGAATTATAATAATCATAAGGAGAACTGGCAGTTTCGATGCTTTAATAGTTTTCGTAAATTTTCTTTACATAATACAGAAGTTTTAGCGGTGTAAAGATTAACAATATAGTCACAGTAAGTATAATAACAGTACAATATAATAACAATAGCAGAGGCTTTGGGCAGTGACGAAACTATTAGCACTTTGGAAATATTAGTACGTTATATCATATAACTATTCAGATGATATGCAGAAAAATAAAAAATAGATGGCTCGCATTAATAATTAACTCATTTAAAAATAGCCACTAGCGTCAAATATTCGTCAAGCTTGGCGACATTTAGCAAAGTTTCGCAAAATTTGGTAATATATCGTGTCAATTCTCAAATTTGGCGACAAAAAATGTTTTGTTTATTCTGACGTCATAATGATGCATATGTATTATGTATTATACACATACCTATAATATGTATGATGCAAATGTATTACGTATTATATGCATATGTATAATATGTATGATGCATATGCATAAGTTCATTAACATCATTAAAACGCACTTAAAGGAATAGTGTTCATAAATAGTAGGGATAATTGCCAGATTGACCAGAATGCTATTGAGATTAGAATTCCGACATTTATAATAGACCGGGAGGCGTCTGTACACGCCATAACCTCATCGAGTTTACAGCTGAAATTTTAGGATTAGTTAAAAGTAGATTAGCATATTTAAATGCAACAGGTCTGTTAAGTCATATCTTGGTAGAAACCACTTGAAGACCTAATTTTAGTGGTTAACTGAAAGATTTACTATTGTATTTTCCTGCATCCAAAAGTTTGGAAACATGGAGGAATGGGTGCAGGAAAACACAATGGAAAATCCACCAATTAACCCGTAAAATCGGGTCTGTAGGTGGTTTCCACAAAGATATGACTTGGCAGACCAGTTACATTTCAATACGCTAATCAATATTTAACAAATCCTAAAATTTCAGCTGTCAACACGATGAGGTGGTGATCTGTGCAGACGCCTCCCGGTCTTTAATAAAATTTCTTTTAAGGAAGTAAAAGATAGAAAGATGGACAGATAAATTGAAAGATTTGCCATATAAAGATTTTTGTAAAAGCATATGAAAATTCATTCAGCTTGAAATCATGTAATACCTTTATAACTCAGGCTAATTTTCTTTAATCGGTTTTGGCGACTAACATACCTTATCTATAACTGTAATCTTTCTTTTAAAGATTTAAAATTAACAATAAATTAACAGTAAGTAGGCTAATAATACAATATAATAACATTAGCAGCGGACTTCGGACACCGCATCTGTCGCACATCGTTAAAGACAGTTTATTAGTTACACATTTCATTTAATTAAAAGGAGATTTTTAAACACTCATATGGAATTGGGATATTTTTCCACTATAGGGACCTTGGCATTTTTTTTTTAAATCTTGGCGCAATTCGGACTTCAGAAACTGAGATATGTTGCCAAATGATATAATCAACTATGAAAACAAACCTGATGAACTTTTATGTTGTCCATATATGTATGTATACATATAAACATTTTATTTATACATGTATAAAATATAGTTTTTTATGTACAAATTATTTCTGTCTGTATATAAAAATAAATAAACGGGTTCCTTACATCAAATAAATTGTATACATATGGAAAAAATTGCTTGTGTATATGAAACAGTAAATAGGTTGCCAGAAAATGCGTTATTACTAAATTTCTTTTCTCGTCAAGGCAATTTTTTCTATTTCGCCAAGGCTACTATATTGGAAAAGTACCAAACTGCGATTATATTTTGTTAAATGTGCTATTGTTTTAATATTGCGAATATATCATAACCTATACTAATTAAAATTTTTAGGTATATTCATTTTTTCTATTTAACACACATCTTTGGAAAAGCATATATATAAAATGTTATTCTGATTGAAATCACGTGACCCCCTTCAAAACTCTGTAATCGAGTTTTGGCGACCAACATTGGCACAAAGAACTGTTTACGGCCAAATGAACACCCCCTGTTTGAAGGGTTTAGAGGCGGAAATTCTGTGTTTTCAGATTTTTCTGGTTAATTGTGCTACAAACCCGACTTACTTGTGAAATTTCATGATTCTACGACTTTTAGAAGTACCTTAGTTATTTGATGATGCGAAGTGAGTCAGTGACAAAAAAGCGCTTTTTCGGAATTTAATATTTCGAAAACTACTAAATATAGAAACATGAAATCGTGGAATCTTAGTTCAGTTTGACCATACGAGCATGTATATAAAAGAAAAAATTCTATATCTCTCCCTAAAACGACGTTATGAGGGGGTGAAAAGTATGCCGAAATGGTTCAAGAAAAGGTAGCTTACGGCTTGTGCGAACTTGGCGGACGCACTGCCGTGCTCCCAGATCCTGCAGATCTAGGGGTTTTAAAGTTTCAGAGATGAAAAATAACCATCTTTGGTGAGAAGGTTCCCAGTGGTTAAAGCAAGATAGATCTCTTTGCCAAAATTGGATAATACATTCGATAAATTAGATATTTCTGAAGTTAAAGATCAGTTAGAACTAAAGAAAAACACTGTTTTAAAATCAACTATTGTAAATGAAAATCAGTTACACATTGATTTGATTAATCGATATTCTTCTTTTATGAAGTTAATAAGAATTGCTGCATGGTGTTTAAGATTTCTGAAAACTGTAAATTGAAATCAGGAATTAGAAAATATGATTATTTAGATACTTCTGAGTTACAGAATGCGACCAAGAAGCTGATAAAGATTGTTCAAAATTCCGCATTCCAAACTGAAATTCAATGTTTAAAGAAAACCGTCCTCTCCCAAACAACAGTAAGATCTTAAACTTAAATGTACTTCTAGATGCAGTTGAACTGTTAAGAGTCGGTGGAAGACTGAAATTTTCTAATTTATCAGAATCTCAGAAACATCAAATACTTTTACCAAAGTCTCACTATTTTACTGAACTTTTAATGGATTATTACCATAAAATATTCCTACATTCAGGTACTCAGACAACTCTATCTTTATTGAGACAATTTTATTGGATACCATCTGTTCAAAGTCAAGTAAAGAAAATTATAAATAGGTGTGTGACTTGTCTTCGAACAAAACACCGAACTCTTTAACAATTGATGGGTGACTTGCCCCGTGATAGAATTGTACCATCTAGACCGATTGAGAAAACAGGCGTCGATCTAGCAGGTCCTATTATACCAAAACCTAATTTAAAACGTTCAAAGATAACCCTAAAATCATATATTGCTATATTCATTTGTTTTTCTACCAAAGCGGTTCATCTAGAAGTTGTTTCGGACTTGACCACAGAGGCATTTTTAGCCTGTTTGAGAAGATTCATTGCTCGAAGATCTAAACCCTGTGTCATATGGAGTGATAATGCCGCAAATATTAAGGGTACTTGTGCTCTTTTGAAATCGTTCTATCAAATCTGTTCTTCGGAAGAAATTCAGCGATTTAGTGCCGAAGAACGAATTCAATGGAATTTCATACCACCTGCATCCCCACATTTCGGCGGATTATGGAAATCAAACATAAAAACCATGAAGCGGATTCTCTTGAAGATAACTAAATCATCTATCTTAAATTTTGAAGAGCTGTCAACATTTGTGACGCAAATTGAAGCAGTTATGAATTCGCGTCCGTTAACCCCCTTGTCACCAGATGTTAATGATCTACAACCACTAACCCCTGGTCATTTCCTCATTGGAGGTACTCTTTTGAATGTTCCTGAAAATAATGCCATTTTAGACTCTTTACTTATTTCTTCTAGGTGGACACAAGTTCAAAGATTAAAAATGCAATTTTGGCACAACTGGAGCCGAGAATACTTAAATGAGCTGCACGTCCGCAGTAAATGGAAAAAGTCCTCGTCAAATCTTAAAGTTGGACAGCTTGTGTTATTGAAAGAAGGAAATGATAAGTTTATCGACTGGAAACTAGCTAGGATTCTGAAAACTTATAAAGCTGATGATGGATATGTCCGTGTAATTTATCTCAAGACCTCTACAGACATGTTACGTCGAAATATCACCAAAGTAGTACATTTGCCATTTTATGATGATGTTGGACAACCGTCCAACGCCGGGCCGGATGTTCCGGCTAATTTTCTAAAAGCTAATTACCCAGCTCATGCTCTATTACAACTGTCTACTTTTGAACTGAAACGAATTAATCTTTTTGATGATGTTAGAATTCTTTAGATGTGATGTGTCGAAGTAACTTCATAGATTTTTTTATGTTCCGTTTGTAATTAAATGTTTGTAAAGAATGTTGATTATTCGTAAAAATAAGTTACACTGAACCATCTTGATGCTAGATTTATTTTGAAATGAATGTTTAGATTAATTAGAAAAGAAATTGATTAGCCGCCTTTATTACGATCTTTAAAAAATACAGTTTTCAGCCAGAGCTGAAGCCGCCAGAAACACGACAGTGGGCGGTATGTATATAAAATCCCGTGTCAGGGTCTGCCAAGTGAAAAAAAAATCCCAACACGACAGGGGCCAGGTAAGAGAAGATAGGCGAAAAAAATTACAAAACAAGATTCGTACCGCTGGGTAACAGATCGCCTACGTGAAAAGGGGCGGATCAATGTGCGACAAAATTACCTCGCGACAAGGGGCAGCTGAAACTGTGGCATACTCAGTCTACGTAGTTAGTATTGAAATTTCAAAAAGGTGTTTATGGAAGTGTTTTAATTTGTTTAGTAGGAGGGTGCGTGTAAGTATATTATGAAGCCATCCTTCTGGTGCAGTTACCGGGCGTTTTAAGTGCCAGCGTCGTGTGAGTTCACAGTGTAAGTAGGCATGGCAGGGGGTAAGTGTTTTAAAAGTCACTGTTTATATACCAATTTTAGCGACAATCTTTCAATGACTTTAAAAAGGGTATCGCAGATGGAATGAATTTGAGGACGCAAGGCATTCTCCGTCAAGTGTGGAATCAGTGCATTTTATATCATTCACGTACAAAACTAAAATCTATTAATTTTTCTTTAATGAAAATAAAGCAATTTTAGAAGAAGTTGTCCAAATAAAGTTTGCAAAATGAAAATAAATGAAATGGGAACTTTAGTTATAAGCCATATTTCGAAAAATCAGGAGCAATACAGACTAAATTTATTCTTTTCCCTGGAAAAAAGCTACTTTTTTCCGGTAAATTTGAAACGAACTGTAAAAATCGATATTTGTTTATGCCAAAGTAAATACAGACTAAATAAAAGGAATGAGAAGAAGGTCTTATTTTAATTAATTTGTGTGTTTCTATTCTTATTTAATTACATTTTCTTTCAGAAGCATTTTATGTAATACTTTTCTTTAACTGTATTATATAGAATATTACAATATATTCACGGTTTTTCTTTTGTATAACATCGGAATTGTATGTTACAAAGATATAAGATTCCTTTTTGTATTTAGTTTCATATTTATTATTTTTGTAATTTTTCTATATTTTCTTGGTCCATCCTCTTTTTCAGTTTTAATTTAAAAAAGTACTTAGCATGTTAATAATATATAGTTTATTGAAAATTCTATTTATCAGTGAGATAGCGCGTGCCATGAAATTATTCCTATAACTGTTCCGCAATAGTCTTACAGTATTTTGCATTTCTTTGTATAACTGAGATATTGCATGAGCACTGAGTTACATATTAAATAAGAATTTTGTATTAGTATCTTATAATTATGTATGCAATTATTATTTTCCCATTATATTTTGTTTATCGTTTTTATTTTCTGTTTTGTTAAAAATTTCCCTTGTAATGAATATTTTAAACTATCTAATATAAGAGTTTCAATATATTAAAGAAATCCAATTTAGTAAGCTGGACTATATGTTCCGTGTGATAGTTTACCTGAATATCCTGTGTATGCTTGTAATGAATTTGTAGTAAAGAATTGTAATTTTGTTGTTATCTATAGTGTTGCTGTAGTTAGTATAATATATTTTCTGTGTAAACTATGTTTTAAAATATATGAATGGAGTTTAAAATAACTAATAAAGGCCTTCTCTTACTAGTATGTTTCTTTTTAACACTTTCCAACAAAGATGAAAAGTGTTTATGACTTCGGTTTGTTTGTCTGTCAGGCCGTCTAGCCGTCTGCCCATGCTCTAACTCTCGTAAATATGTTCGGATCGTTCTGAAATTTTTGGATGCCAGTGACCCCTACCATAGCACGTTCCCTATTTCAAATGAAGTTTGTAGCATGTTTAGTTCATTTACAGGGACAGTCAAAAGTTTTCCGTTACATTACGGCCAATGGGAAAAAATCGTTTCAAATGATTTTTAACGGTGTTACACTCTTTCAAACATAGTAAAATTGATATTCATTTATGAAGTCCACTAAAATATGCATTCTGTTGAATATGCGGTGCAAAGAATAGTTATTGTTCATTTACGGGGCCACACAAAAGAATTCCGTTCATAATGGTATAGGGGAAAATGTTTGCGGTGTTATTTGAAAAGATTTCAGATACTACATTGTAACCGAATTACTGTATATTAGTAATGATTGCTCGAAATGCATTTTTAATTATGATATGCGCTTTTTTAGGGTTTCGTTCATCTGACGAAACCCTATTCGTCTGGCTCCTCTGTCTGTCTCTCTGTCTGTCTGTCACAGAGCCCGTTCTCAGAAATTATACATGTTGGAGGCTTGAATTTTGCATACTTATAGCTGAACACCACACATCATACGAGAAATCATAAAATTTTGAAAAAGTCGTATATTTAAACCTTTGGGCTCCCACATGTGTATTTTAAACAATTCTTTCTAAGTGAGCCCCTAATTAGGTTAGGGGCGTGAAATTTTACATACTTATAGCTGAACACCTCACATCAAACTACAAATCATAAAATTTTGAAAAAGTCGTACGTTTAACCATTTGGGCTTCCACATGTGTATTTTAAACAATTCTTTCTAAGTGAGTCCCTAATTAGGTTGGATGCATGAAATTTGGCATACCTATAGCTGAACACCTCACATCAAACGACAAATCATAAAGTGTTGAAAAAGTCGTACATTTAACCCTTTGGGCTCGCACATGTGTATCTTAAACAATTCTTTATAAGTGAGCTCCTATTTAGGTTGCAGGCGTCACATTTTGCATACTTATAACTGAACACCTCGCATTAAATGACAAACCATAAAATTTTGGAAAAGCCATTCATTTTAACCTTTGAGCTCCCACATGTGCATTTTAAACAATTCTGTCTAAGTGAGCCCCTATTTAGGTTGGAGGCGTGAAATTTTGCATACTTATAGCAGAACACCTGAGGCCAGGCGACAAATCATAAAATCTTGAAAAGTATTACGTTTAACCCTTTGAACTACCACATATGTATTTTAAGCAATTCTTTCTAAGAGAGGCCCTAATTAAATTGGAGACATGAATTTTTTCATACGTATAACTGAATACCTCAGACCACACGGCAAATCCTGAAATTTTCAAAAAGTCTTATATTATTTACTCCTCCGGGCTCTAACTTGTGTATTTTAAGCAATTTTTCTAACCTCCGCCCTTTTCAGTCGGAGAGCACTTTTCCAACTTTTGCCGACACCCCTTTGATCATTCTTTCAGGTTATGCACCATAGCCTTACATATTTTAGTTCCACTTTTTACCGCCAGGGGCGCCTACTTATCTTGGGTGCTATCGGCCCAATCCCCTCAACTAATATATTTACGGATAGTATATAAAACGGAGTTTCGTTCGGATAGATTTTTGTTTAGAATAGAATGTGGAACTAACAGATTTTTCAAAAGGATAAAGTGTTTTGAAAGGAATATTTAGAGAATGGATTGAAGGGAGATGATAAAAATATCTCGGTGACTCAAATAATCAGAAGGTTTTGTAGAAAAATAAACTTTATTAACATAACAACACATAGTCAAATATTCGCCATCGTCACTGACAGAATAATCTGCCGCTCTCTGCAGAGTTCGAATGTTACTGCGTCACGTGACTTCAAAAGCTCTCCGCAGAAAACGCGGGGGGAGGAAATGCGCCTCATTGCTATTGGCTGGCGAGAGAGAGAGAAATAGCAGACGGCTACAGAGTATGCCCCCAGTGACGAAGTCGCGATTACAAAAAGGTAGCAATTAATAAGATACATAAGAAAGGTCTTGAGTAAAATTAAAGTACATATGATGCAAAAAAAAAAGAAAATATATTATGCATTACATGAAAAACAATACTTTTGAGAAGGAAATAGTATGCACACTATATACATCAAATGTTTTAAACAATATAATCCGTAACGAGATGTTTCGGAAAACGAACTTTACGACCAGATTTGGTGGTAGGGTGTTCAACAGGAGTAGTTGGAAAATTTAAGGGCTCATTTTGTTTTTGAGGTTGGGAAGGTGAAATAGAATCTGCTAATTGATACGCAGGTTTAATGCGATCAATAGATACAGCACAGTGCTTCCCATTTATTTCCAAGTCAAACGTTTTCTCAGACCTGTCAATCACTCGATGAGGTCCTGTATAAGGGGGTAATAAGGGAGGATTGACTTTATCTGATCTAAGAAATACGTGTGAACAGGTTTTTAATGAGGGATTAACATAAATTTTAGGATTGCCGTGCATTGCAGTGGCAATGGGATTTAACTTTCTCATTTTTTCAGTTAACTCAATGACGTATGTAAGAGTAGGTGGTTGATTTATAGTTTCAGTGTTTATGAGATCAGAGGGTAGTCTGATATTTGTGCCATAAACAAGTTGAGCACAGGTCGCTTGGATATCATTTTTAAGAGCAGTGCGTAAACCAAGTAAGACAATGGGGAGGATTTCAGTCCATTGAATTTGATTGTGAGCTTTAAGAGAACTCTTAAGATGGCGATGGAATCTTTCAATAAAACCGTTAGACTGTGGATGGTATGCTGTAGTTCTGATGCGTTTACATCCTAATCTATTTGTAAGCTCTTTGAAAAGAGTGGACTCAAAGTTTCTACCCTGATCAGTAGTGATGGTAACAGGGGTTCCAAATCTGGAGATCCAACTATGTGTCAATGTACGAGCAGTTGTTTCTGCAGTCATATCAGATGTGGGTATAACTTCGGGCCATCTCGTGAACCTATCAATGATGGTCATGCAATACTGATTGCCATCGGATGATGGTAAAGGTCCGATAAAATCAATATGAATATGGGCAAAACGAGCATCAGGTTCAGAGAATGTACCAATTGGTGATTTGGTGTGTTGAAAGATTTTAGCTTTTTGACATTTCGTACAGCTGCGAACCATAGATTTTATGTCCTTACGCATGCGAGGCCATACAAATCGTTTAGAAATTAAATCTAATGAAGCTGAGATACCAGGATGTGAGAAATAATGTAAAGTTGAAAAAAACTGATTGTCGCATACTTTTAGGAACAAATGGTCGAGGATGTTTTTGTGACATATCGCAATATAAATGTACATCTTCGAGTGGAAAATAATGTTTTTCAAATTTTAATGAAGTGGTGTCAAATTCGAGAAGTTGTTTTAGCTCTTCATCATTTGTCTGAGCAGTGGCAAACTCTTTAAAATCTAACACATTAGGAGAAATTGAATCCATCTCAATTCGAGATAATGCATCGGCCACAATGTTGTCAGAGCCTTTAGTATATCTAATATCAGTAGAAAACTGTGAAATATAGTCTAAATGTCTCAATTGACGTGGGCTACATTTATCAGGGTTTTGTTGAAATGCGAATGTAAGGGGTTTTTGGTCTGTATAAATAATGAAATTCCGACCTTCTAGCATGTGTCTGAATTTTTTTATAGAACAATAAATAGCAAATAATTCACGATCATAAGTAGACCAATTTCTTTGAGATTTATTTAATTTACAGGAATAAAATGCTATTGGTTCCCATTGTTTTTCGGAGAGTTGCATTAAAGATCCACCAATTGCGACATTGCTGGCATCGACCCATAAGCTTAGCTGGGCGCCAGGAATTGGATGTCGTAATAATGTAGATCGAGCTATAGCTTCTTTTGAAGCAGTGAAGGAAAGAATGGCTTCATCGTTCCATTGCAATTGCTCAGTTTTGTTAGCATTGGAACGGGGATGTTTTTTCGTATTTTTGTGTCCTTCTAAGAATTTAACGAGTGGAGCTAAAATATCGGCAGCTTTGGGAATGCACCGTCGATAAAAATTGAAAAGACCTAAGTAGCGTCTTAGTTGATTTAAGGTAGAGGGCTGGGGGAAATCTAGGATGCATTTTACACGATCAGGTAAGGGTTCAATTCCTTCAGCTGAAAGTTTGAATCCTAGAAAATCGATAGTGGATTGGCCAAATTTACATTTATCAACATTAATACACAGACCATACTCTTTAAGTCTAGAAAACAACAACTCAAGGTGTTCTAAATGTTCAGTTTAATTATTTGATGCAATTAGAAAATCATCAAGGAATGCGTAAACAAATCCTAAGTCACGAATTACGTCATCAATAAATCGTTGAAAAGTTGAGGAAGCGTTACAAAGGCCGAATTGCATACGAGTGCTTTCGAAAAGTACGAATGGAGTGCAAATCGCAGTTTTATGTACATCATCAGGATTTATGGGAATTTGATGGTAGGCTTTTACAAGATCAATGTGACTGAAGATTTCTTTACCATGTAATTCAGCAGTGAAATCTGCGATACAAGGGATAGGATATTTTTCTTTAACAGTTTGTGCATTTAGAGCACGATAATCACCAACAGGTCTCCAATCAACAGATCCTTTCTTCGGCACCAGGTGCAAAGGCGAAGAGTAATTACTTTTAGAAGGTCTCATATGACCGAGTTGTAGCATGTGCTGAAATTCAGCTTTGGCAATTTTTAACCGATCTGGAGCTAGCCGTCTAGGCTTAGCAGCGACTGGGGGCCCCTTAGTGTTTATATAATGCACAGTATTATGCTTAACCGGTTGGTTAGGATCCGGTAATTTCGTGATTTCAGGAAATTTAAATAATAATTTACCATATATATCATTTACAACATTGGGTTTCACAGAAAATATATTACAAGTACTTAATATAGCAGGAGCTTTTAAATTAGTAGTGGAATCAATAAGACGACGATTCCGTAAATCAAGTTTTAACTTAAAATTATGCAAAAAATCAGCTCCTAAAATAGCACATGAAACATCACAAATATAAAAAGAATATGTAAAATTTCGGCGTAGACCTAAGTTGATATTAATACATTTACGACCATACACATTAATTTTTGTGCCATTAGCAGCACGAAAGGTTTGAAGAACAGGCTTAGTTTTGTCATTTTTATTCGCGGCCACAAGTGAGGCATCAGATCCAGAATCGACTAGAAAACACATACCTGAGTTTCTGTCTCTAACGAAAAGGCGACGAGAAGGTGCTGGGGAGAAGTCCGTCGCCGCTACTCTTCCCGCTTCTGGTTTTCCGAATAAGAACAAGGCGCTAGGCACTTTTTTGCTTTTTCTTGATATTTTTGGTGATACCAACACAATGTTGCATCCCTATGGCGGGACTCAGAACGATTTCGCTGATGGTTATCACTTCTAGATACACTTCTTGAACGACGAAGATGAGCGACCTCTTGGCGTAATGCTTGGATTTCTTTTACGAGCATATCAATAGCTGGTGGTGTCTGAGATTCAGTTGTTGGTGTTCGAATCGAAACAGAACTAATGTTGGAAGGCGTTAATTCAATTATTCTATCAGCAATATCCGCCGCTTTATCTGGAGTAATTTTTTCAATGGAAGCTAGAATCGTTTGCACAGTGGTTGGCATTTGTTGAGTAAACAGTTCTAAAAGAAGATCGTTACTAATATTATGGCTTTCAGCCCGTCTTTTCATTAATCGAAGTAATTCAGTTGGTTTTCTGTCACCCAGGCTTTCTCCAGCTAGCAGTTTCCGTATTTCTAAAGTACGACTTTCTCCGCAACGTTCGATAACTTTTGCTTTCAAAATCTGATAAGGATCAGTAGGATCAGGACTCATAATTATATCTCGAACCATAGTAGCAGTAGCAGGCTGTAGATGCGCTACAACATAATTATATTTTGTTTTCGACTCAGTGATAGCTTTAGGAGTAGCTAATTCGAATGTGCTATCCAGCATATGAAACCATAATGTAGGGTCCACAGGGATATAGGGTGGAATGACTACACTGTAAAAAAAAATTTGTAAGGTTACTAAGAATTTTGTAGGAAACTGGGATGCCTAGAACTTTTTATGTAATCACAACATAAGATAATCATGTAAAATCACAGAAGTTTCTTCAGTAACTGTTACTAAATATTGCTTAGTAAGCGTACTAGTGATTTTTAGGGAGTTTCCCCAAAAAACTATTGTAAATTTACTAAATATTGTTTAGTGAGGTTACTAATGCTTGTTTAGGGAGTTTACTAAATAAGTTTTAGTAAATTTATCGGTGAATATATTGTAAACGTACTATCCATTTTTAGGGCGTTTTCTAAAAATTTTTTTGTAAATTTACTAAATATTGTTCTGTAAATTTCTAACGGTTTTTCAAGGGAGTTTCTCTAATTAGTTTTTGTAAATTTACTAAATATTTCTTAGTAAACTTACTAGCGATTTTTTAGGGAGTTACTAAAGAATTTGTGGTAATTTATCCAAAGATAGTTTAGTAAACGTACTAAGGATTTTTTAGAGGGTTTTCCAAAGAATTCCTTGTAAGTTTACTAAATATTGTTCAGTAAACTTACTAACGATTTTTTAGGGAGTTTACTAAAGAATTTTTCGTAAATTTACTTAGGATTATTTAGCCAAGGTACTAACGATTTTTTAGGTAGTTTCCTAAAAAATACTTTGTGAATTTTCTAATGATTTTTTAGTACACTTACAAAGGAATTTTTAGTACATTGACTACGAAATTTTTTTGTAAATTTGCGAAGGATTTCATAGTACATTTACTATGAATTTTTTTAGTATTGCACCCAAAACCTTACATATACTTTAGTAAAAAATGTTTGGTAACTTTATTAAAGTATCGTCAGAAAAATTACCAATGATTTTTTAGTGTTGTATCTAAAACAGTTTTTGTATTCTCGCCAGAAAGTTTTTTGTAACCGTGCAAGAGATTTGCAGTAAAGTCAAAATTCTTCGATCAAAATAAGCAATATGGCCTGACGTGTTTTTCAGTAATACCACAGCAATTGCCAGAAATATTTGTATGTTATGCATTAAAAAACTGACTGAAGCTTCACTGTAGATATTCAAATAGGTACAAAATCATTTCCATATTAAATTAGCATTATAACAACAGCAGTAAATAAGCAGATAAGCAGAATCAGATCTTACTGTTATTTGTTAAATTAAAAAAGCGAATAGAAACAATAATGAATGTAAAGTATCATTACTAAGTTTATAAATTATGCCTATTTTTTTTAAAAAAAATGTTATCGATACACTGTTAAAAATAAAGTGTGATGTTTCACCAAGAAAATGGTGAAAAGTCGCTGAAATTTAGCTGCAACCAAGATATTGGCGATAAGTTTTACCAGTTTATTGGTGCTTTCTCAAATACCATTATATTAGTGAAATATTAAACAATGATTCAGGTTTTTTATAAATCCAATTTTCTGGTGAAAGGTTGAACCATAAATCAGGATTTTTTTTTAATCCAATTTTCTGATAAAAGGTTTAACCATAAATCAGGTTTTTCTTTTTAAATCCAATTTTCTGGTAACAGTTTGAACCATAATTTAGTTTTTTTTAATCAATTTTTCTGGTAAAAGGTTGGACCACGAATCAGGATTGTTTTTAAATCCAATTTTCTGGTGAAAGGTTAAATCATAATTCAAGGTTTTCTCTATTCCAATTTTTTGCTAAAAGTTTGAATCACGATTCAGGATTTTCTCTCATCTTTTTGTGGAATGGTTACACCGGATTGTAGCTTTCTTTTTTCCCCTCACTTTGGTTTTAAATTTACCATTTTATGGTGTAATAAACCAAATTTCAGATTATGCGAGATTATCTTGCAGTAGGAAAGCTTACTTTTTTTGTTTTCATTAAACCGAAAACTATTTGTTTTAATTATTGATTCTATTGTCTTTGAAATATATTAAAAAAAAACAAATGTAAACCAATTTGATCCAATTTCACAAAATAATTGCATTTTTTTCACCACAAATATTACCATTCTGTCCTTTTACATTTTGGAATATTTCTTCGCACTCAGTTGCACTTATAGTCCATTTAGTGTTTGCTTATTCACAAAGAAAAAAAATTCTTTAGGTTTAAATACATACCCTGTTTTTATTATTGTTTTAATTTAAACAATGGCTGAATAAATTTCTTCAACCAATATTAATTTTTGCACGAGTTTGAAAAGGTTTTTTGCATAATGCACTTAGCTGCTACTTTCATGATGTTTTTTTTTCTTTAATTGTTGTGAATCTATAGATGCTGAAATTTTCATGTTATACAGTTTTCAAATTTTTACCTTCTTTTCACAAAACAAAAAATAAAATAGAAATATTTTTAAAATTTATATTGCAACACAGTTCAATTATGCAAAATTAATTGATTTGAATATAAAACAACAACAAAAAAAGTTTAGTATTTGTTTCTGTTTAACATTCAATAATGAATATAACACATTTGAATAAATAAAGCACAAACATAACGAATACATAATCAAAGTATATGCGTAAATACTGAAATAATCAGCATTAAAAAGGCAGCTATAAGTAGCAGAATCCATTTAACCTCTAATATCAGCTAATACAAAATATTACTTTAAATTTTAAAGCTTTTTTAAAATACACAATGTATTTCTATAGTATATTAAATGTTTACTTTGGAGGGTTAATTTAATAACAGCAGTGTCGCCACCAAGCGACTAATTATTCTTACATATATAAGTATTTTTTCAGTATTCCTAAATGATAATCTATGACGACGATTTATTTATTTTTTAACAGTACTCGTAGAAAAGGAAAATATTCACCAGCAGCAGCCTTGCAATAGCTGAAAAAGAAATGGTTACAGACACTATTAAATAGCAACACATTTAAGTTGGTTTGCGGTATGCCGCTCCATTTATTGAAAATACAAATTAAATAATCATTAAATTATATGTATAGTATGTCAGACAAATATTTACTGTGATATAATATCATTTTACATAAAGTTTCTCTCAGACAGTTTTAGGAGGGTGCTGCACCCTCTCTGACTATTCAGGTCATCAAATATAAAGAATTCTTGAAGCTTAGTATGTTCTGAATCAGGATTTCAAGTCAGGAATAGATCCAAGCATCAGGTTAAGTTATCCACCTATTTTAAATGAAAGAGTAAATATTTTAAGACATAAAATATTTCTTGTGCAGACATAACAATAATCAAATTTCACACAGGGGAATTAATCAAAAAATTAAACAGTATATCAATTCAAATCTCTTTTACAAGGAAATCTTCAGCATTTAAAAAATCAATCAGTGTTCGAAATCATTGGATTGGTGGTCCGCTGGTCCGAGAACACCAAAAATTCATTCGGACCACTAATTTGAAAATTTTAGTGGTCATCAGGAACAGTAACCCCCCCCCCCTCTCTTACAGGGTCACAGGTAAACTTAAATTTTCCCGTCTCAGAGAAAACGGCAACCAAACACAAATCACAGAATTTTATTTTAAAAAATAAATAAAACTGCATTAAACATTAGTCAATTGAAATATTGGAATTAAAATATCTAAATTAATAATTTTATAGTTTTTCTTTATGTGCTGTTTATTTAATTTTTAGTTATAATTTTATATTTTATTAGGCTGAAAATTTTGGATAACTGCAAAGAATGTTTGTAAGAAAAAGCTGCAAAATTCTCCATTTGTTAGGTAGAAGAAAAATATTGTGAAATTCTTAAATCAAATGTGGAAAAATATTGCAAAAAGCGTCAGTTGGTTGAGGGAAAAAAATCGTCAATCAATCGTGATTAACAAAAACTAATGCTTGCCATTTGGCTGCAATAGGGTGTTAACGATTTTAATCAACGATTAAATCATTATTTTAATCAACTGATTTTTTTTTTTTAGAAAAATTATGATTTTCATCAATGATTTTTTATGGTCTATTTCAATGGTCTGTAGGGAAAAATCATTTGTAGTATATTGGAATGATATTACACTATTTCAAACATATAGAAATTGATACACATCACTGAAATGTACAAAAAGATGCTTACTATAGAACATGATGAGCATAGCATTAATTTAATCGTTTATTTATGGGTTGAAACAAAAGGATTCGCTTATAGTACTGTATAAATAAGCAATAATTGCTGGAAGTTCGTTATATGTTGTGGTACGAGTTTTTTTTTAATTTAACTAATCAACTAATGAATTTTATGAATAATGTTAAAATTAATTTTACTAATGAACTGATTTTTGATTTGAAGGGGAATTTTCAGCTGTGAAAATGCGTTTCTTAAATGAACTAATGTTTAGCATACTATTTGGTATATATTCAAATCTATAGATCATATGTAGCGTTGCACAAAGGAATTCGGATATTTTCTGATGACTGATAATAATTGCTGAACTTTAATTTTCAAATGTGTTACGTATTTTGTAATTTGCTTACTTAGCCATCATATTTAACTTTATTAAACGTTGATTTTTTTTTTTTTACATAATTCTGAATGTGTTGGAAAATTATAATCTCTCGTTGAAGCTTGATTATTTTACGTTCTTGTTTAAAAAAATATTTTTATTTTGTATGTGTATATATATATATATATATATATATATATATATATGGGCGAGTTGTGAAAAACAGGGTATGTGGGTTAAGCCGGGTAGCGCAGATCCCTCCTTCAGTTGTACTTCTGTCTATCAGCCAACACGAGGAATTACTTGTCGGTAACCATTATGGCATTTATAGCTGATTGAAACGTTACTGTGTGCGATTTTTTTAGTGTGAAGGAATTAGTTTCAATTACTCTTAAAAAATTGTTTTATTTGATTCTAGATTTTACGCGTATAACCACTATTTTTCAGCATATTAAATATTCCTGAGTACTACATCTAATTTTTTCCTTTCCTGATAATATTTAAAAATTTTTACTGATCTTTTGCTTATAGGATTAAGAGTAGTGACGCCATATTTTAAATCTGTCATGTTGGGGTAAAACCGGGTACTTAAGAGTGGGTCAAAACTGGGTATTCCCGATTTTGTCCGACACTCATAGAATGTTTTTTAGTATAGTTAATAAATTAGTATGGAATTTTAAATTGCATTCTTAATGCTGTTAAGTTATAATATAAATCTAAATCTTTCTAGTTATAATGAAAAAAACTAATTTTGATTTTGTTTTATATTAAAAAGTGGGTCTAATTTTTAACTTACATTTATGAAATTAAATAATTTGCAATTATTAATGAACAAAATAATGGTACTAATTAAGGCATAATTTTATATTATGCTTATTACATTTTAATAACTTTCTAATCTGATGTGTAATAACTTGTGTTATAGGTCCACTTAAAATGCAAATATATTTCGTGACTTGTTTCTCTAAATAAAATAATCTGCCCAAATTGACAAATAATCCATAAAATCTCAATCCTATATAACTAGGCTATATAATCTATAACAGGATTTTTTTTTATCAAATATTAAAACAGGCAAGAAAAAAACCTCTTGATGAATGAAACTTTCCCCGACTCATTTGCTGTATATAATAGGAGTAGATGGATTACGAAATTAGGTCTTTATTTTATTTCGTTTAAAAATGTATAGATTTTTCCAATCCTCGTCCTGAAAAGCCCGTTTTTTAAATCCTTAACAGGAGTTCAATTCATATAAAAGAATCCTGTTAATCTAGTAAGAGAAAGCAATGCATTTATATACGATTCTTTCCTTACGCAACGCATCGATTTCAACCCCTTGATGTGTCATTCATGCATCTCTAAGTTCATAGTAAGAACAAGAGGTGAAGAAATGGTTATTTTCCAACTCTACGCGATCTGTAACAATTTACCAAATTGGAAAATTATTTAAAACTGCATTTTCGAGAGCAGCAATTGTAAATACTGCAATCAGAAGATTCGAGAAAACAGGGAGTTTTCCCTACAACAATGTTTTTCCAGACCATCTTTTCGCTCCTTCGGAAGTGATAGAGAAACTCATGAAAGTCATGATAATACACCTAGGTCTATGCAGCCACAGGTTTACATAGCTGCAGAAATAAATATTTCTGAAACATCACAGGATAATGGAGCTCAACCTTCCGAACATAAACGAGTTGACAACATCCAGCGTCTTTCACGTCGAGCTGCTTCCAGATGCAGCAGTTAACATCACAGTCACAGACGTCATCACTCATTCAAAATTTTATATCTACAAAATACATTAGTAAAATTATCCATTCGACATCTTCAGACTATATAACCCAGCAATCTGTATTTCCAATTTCGCCTAAAATGTTATTATCCCCTTCTAAGGAAGGCTTTAGAATTGAGAAAAGAAAGGGAAAAACTTATTTTGATTTCTTCTCCCTATAAATTTCAGGTCGAAACAGATATTAAGGAGAAAAAAGCCAAACTGCAAGACGAAAAAAAAAGTTTCTTAAAAAAAAAAAAAAAAAAAAAAAAAAAAAGAGAAACCAAAAAAGATTGCGGAAACATCTTCAGAAGAAGAGGATAATGAAACCTATATGTTTTGCTATGAACTTTACTCAAATTCTAAATCCAAATACTATGTTTGAAATGCCACGGATAGGCACACGAAGCATGTAGTATTGCAGAAGAATATGATGACAAATTCATCTGTGATTTTTGAAGCTAAAAGAAAACTCTTAAACGTACAGTGTAAAGTAAGCAGGCCTATACAAGGTAGAAAATTTTCCAACGAATTATTTTTTTTACACATGGAAGAACACCTGTGCAATTTCGTTTTGTTAAAAATAATAAAAATGTATTTTTTACTATATTAAGCAAGACCTTTTAGACCAAAATGAGTTTTCCAGTAGTTTTAAGTGGATACCCAGTTTTACCCAACCAGCGAGGTAAAATCGGATTTTTGCATACGTTTGAAAAAAGCTACTTTTTTTAAATAAACAATTATATATATTGTTTGAAAAGAATGTTTTATTATAGCCAAGGATTCATTTTACATTAAAAACAATGTTCAAAGTTTGTTTTCCCATTTCACAGCATTTGAGACTAACAAACTGTTATGGTACCCGATCTTGCCCCACCTTCCCTATATATATATTTATTTAAAGGATGCTGTAGAAGAAAATAACATGAAACATTTATTAGCTCCTTTCTACATCTGTTTCTACTAAAATTTTTGGTAACATGCCATTTATCTTTTAAAATAAGCAATTTTTCTATTCGCATACACATTACGGTAGTTATCGCGATATATCACCAATATTAACACGTTGATACATTCCGATATTAAATTTACGATATTCTCCCCACCTAGCAGTTAAACTTTTGAAAAAAAGATGAAAAAAGGTTTTGCGAAAACTTGTAGCAATTTATTCCAGGATGATATTTTAGAAGTATCGGCAAATATATATATATGCTCTAAAAGTTAAAATCTTCTAACTGATGATGCAATTGATTTTTAAAAACATGAGTTTTGACTCTTTGAAATACATTGGAGAGCGTAGGTCACTTCGCCCCTCACAAAGACTATATTTTTTCTACCATAAAACTAACTAAACGTCCGTATTTTAACACAATATTTTTTAGAGCAACTCAACAGGCCATATTTACATTTACTTACGAAAATTTCGAAACATTCGGACAAATATAAATATTTTTTACTAAATAAAATGTGTAAAAACTTCGTCAAAATTAGCAAAAACCTCAGTTACATCGTGGTAAAAATCTTACCAGCCTTTTTCCCACTAAATATTTTTTCTTTCACTCGGGCTACGAAAACATTATGTTTTTAACATCTAAAAATTTCAAAGAGTTTGGATGATAACGGCAAACTTTAAGAATTTAAAATACTGGAAGAACCTTGTCCCTCCCCCACCTCCCTTTCCAGGCATATTTCAAAATTACACATAAGACTCCAAAAATCAAATTATGCAGAATATTAATACCAAATAATAATAACAATACCAAAAAGCATATACTTTCAATTCTGTTTGAAATACTGCAATACATTTAAAAAAATACAAAATTAATCTTTAAAAAAATTCATTGTCCGAAGTCACTTTTCTGTTTTTCTGCACATTTTACTGTACGACTCACATTACGTATATATTATTTTAAAATACACAATGTTATACAGTAGCTTTGAAATTATCGAGTATTCATTTGATTCAGATATAAATGGATTTAAGGGTGAAAAAAATTAGTTTGAAAAGAAAAAAACCCCACCAAGATTTTGATATGAAAATAAAATCTATATCTATCTATATTATAAAAAACAAATATATCTGTGCGTAACGCTGACGTCATTTTGCAAATGGCAGCACTTTGAAATCTGGAATGAAATTTAGGTTTTGCAATTTCCGTGTTCAGCTCGTCGTCAGCTTAAAATTCAGAGTAAAATGAGAACTACATTTAACATTTTTGTTGAACATTGTCACAATTCTATTTCAAAGACCCGTGATCGGGGGATGTAACTCACAATTATGTGGGTGGGAAACTGGAAATTGTTTTAATCCCTTCCGTTTAGGTCTAAAATGAAAGTACTAAGTTTTATCCCACGTACTAGGTGAACATTAGAAAATATGTACATATTTATAGTCGAAAAACACTTTTTTTTAAATTATCTTAACAATATCTCAGAACAATTCTTTCAAAAACATTGTCAATACAAATGTCGTAGAACTTGAAATTCTGAATAAAATGAGTACCCATATTAATATTTTTGCTGAACATTAAGGTCGCAATTCTATTTCTAAATTTTGTCTTAACCGCTAATCAAGAGAGAGACAGAGTTAACAATCCGCCCTGCCTCCGTTTATTACATACATGCATTTTCTTTAAGTTGTTGAGGCCCTCGCGATGTTTCTGTAATTATGTTAACGCTTTATTTTGTATATTTTGAGGATTATAATTCAGTAGTTATCGAGAAAGAGGTACATAATTGACAGCCGTTTTACATGCCATTTCTCAACTGATATCGTGAACCTTAAACCTTAGTTAAGAAAAAAAAAAAAAAAAAAAAAAAAAAAAAAAAGTAAAGCTTATAATACTTTTTTTTCAATATTCCGAAGGTTTTAAAATTTTATGAATTTAACTTAAGATGCTCATATACTAGTCGAAAGTAATTTTTATTAAAACCATCTTATTAAAACCATCCATTTCGTTAAATATCGAAGTTTAAAATCGTGCTATTGGTTGACCTATAATTCCTCTAGCGACAAGAATCCTGCACACTCATTTGTTCCCTCGCTCCTCCCCACTATTTTCGACCTCCTTAAATGTGTTTCATACGCACTGTTATTCGCTATATATGTCAAATTAAATACGACGCATAATTCAAATACAATATCAGAGATCATAAACAATATTTCCCATCATTTACAAATCATTTTTGAAATATGCTAAAAATCATGAAATAATGCACTTTTTAAGTTATCTATTTGTTCGTAGCGACAAAGCCACACCTAGTAGGGCGGGAAAACTTAGTACGTTTATTTCTGACCTATGTCGAAAGGATTAAAACAATTTCCAGCTTTCCCGTATTTAATTCCGAATTCGGCCTTTTTTTTCATTTCCTACCACTGGGCTATAATCCGTAATCAAGAGTTTAAGCCATAACTCTGAAAATATCCAAAATAAAGCCTAAAATAATTAAAATCCTCAAATAGTACCTCAATAAATTAAAATATATATAGGGGAGATGGGGGCACATGTGAACAGTTCGCATAAATATAGGTTTTTCTCATGACTGGACTAATTTCTATAAACAAAACCTACTCAATACAGTAAATAGAACTTTCTTTTATACATGGTAATTTTTTAAAAATCACCTGTATAGTTCTTACATTTTTTAATAGTTTTATAAATTCGAAAAATTGTTCACATGTGCCCCATCAGCGGGGTAGTTGTGAACACACGTGGGGCACATGTGAACTTAAGGAAAAATATCCTTTGACATGCTTTTTATTCTGTTATTCATTTGTCATCGTAATGATTAGTTAATTACCTGTGAAATTTGCCATAAAAAGTATATATATATATTTCTCTAGTTTCTGGGTGATATGTTTAAGCAAAAGATTATAAAATGAAAATAAGTAGATTTTGGGGGTGGAGGCTTAGATGATTCATTAAGTCTTGCTGAAATAAAATAAAAAAATAAAGAAGCAATTTTAAAAAAGAAATTAAAACTTAAATTTTGCT
Source organism: Maratus speciosus (assembly GCA_963932465.1). Taxonomy (NCBI): domain Eukaryota; kingdom Metazoa; phylum Arthropoda; class Arachnida; order Araneae; family Salticidae; genus Maratus; species Maratus speciosus. The sequence continues at coordinate 272,464,737 of OZ010788.1, forward strand.
TAGGGGGTTTTGTTTGGGAAAATTTTGGGGGAGGGGGCGTTTACATACAATTTATCTCAAATCTGACGAAATACGAAAGATTCCCACTGCTTTATTTGCCTTATTTACCTGTAAATTATAGATAAAGAAGGGGTTTTTAATGATTTAAAAAAAAATCTCGACTATAACCTCCCCCCCCCTCCCCTAACTTCTTTTCCTTTTGAAAGAGTGAGGGGTTACAATAGGGATTTTAAGGTAGTTATAAGTTTAAAAATTTTACTTTCTTAAAATATTACTCATATGTATCTCCATTCAAAGCGTCATATACATAACTGTTTTAGATGTGGAAGTAAGTCATCATTGCAAGTTTAGAACAAATGTAATACAAAAATTTGCAAAGTTGTTCAGGGTAATACTTTTGTATTAACAATGCATAAAAAATATTGTTGTAAACTCTTTAGTAAAATAATATATAACACTTATTGGATTTTCGAAAACATTGAATATATTTAAAGTACAATTGAATGTAAACGAGCTTGTTGCTCTTTATGTATTTGCTGAAAGATGTGTTTGATGAAGTTTCAATGCAAAATCAACTTTGTGTGAGGAAAATATCTTCTATTTCAGGAAAATTATAGGTAATGGAACTGACATTATTTATCATTAACTGAAAGGAACAGAATCACAGAATGATTATTGGGGCACTTAAGTACTGTTCATATCTGCCCCAACTTGTCTGTTCACAAGTGCCCCACATTGCTGCTTCTGTTAAATTGATAAATTATTAACATTTCTCAAATTTAGAAGAAAAAGAACTGTATTAAAAATATTTATTAGTATTCACAGTGCATGTTAAAACACTCAAATTCAAATAAATGAATAAATAAATAAAGTTAAACGCTTATGAACTCGGAACAAAGATTTTACTTTTGAGATCTAAAAACAGTGGGCTACAGAGGACAAATAAAAGGTCAAAAAGCTTCAAAAAATTTTTACCGTATGTCTACAGGTGTTGTCATCTTTAGTAATTTTTTTCAAATAAAAAAAACTTACAATAACCATTGAAAAATTGCGATGTTCACATCTGACCCTGTACACATGTGCCCCCATCTCCCCTATAAATTAGAAACAGGGTGAACTGATAACCTCGTCTTGTCTGGCTTCAATCACTTGATTAACGAATTAGGCAAAACTTTGCAATATAATTGTAAAAATTCAACAGAAATATTAAGTACACATTTCAATCAGAATTTTAACCTCTACAACATCTGTATTGACAATGTTTTTAATAGAGTTAGTTTTTTTTAGATATTGTTATGGTAATTAATAAAAATGTGTTTTTTGACTATAAATCTGTACATATCTTCAACCACTCACCTAGTAAGAGGGGGAAAACTTAGTACATTCATTCTAGACTTAAAGTAAAGGGATTAAAACAATTTCCAGCTTCCCCTAATTAATTCCAAATGCGGCACTTTTTTCCTCCCCTACCACTGGTCTATAAAGAGTTTTAAAGACTTTAAAATTCTATGCGCTCTAAGTTTTTTTTTCGTGGGGGGGGGGGGGGGATGCCAATTTCGAGTGGGAAGAAAAATCTTGATTATTTATTGTGACAATAAAATGACACAGAACAGATATATATATATATATATATATATATATATATATATATATATATTAATTTAAGCAGTTTTAAAGAGTTTTGAAACTTTAAGTATTATTACTGTGAGAGGTGAAGAAAACGGGGAAACGAAATTTTGAAGGTGAAATTCAGATAAAATTTTAATGAAATGGATATGATAAAATGAATAGTTAATGAAATTTTGGACTGATTATTTATTCACTTAAAGTGACAAATACAGTAGAGCAATTTTTTTTAAAACATGTAACTGATGTCAAAGAAATTGTCACTTAACTAGTGTGAATCGGTCTGTGAGACCGCTCCAACGAAAGATGAATAAAAGCCGCGATAAACTCATAGGATGTTGTTTTTGTACTAAACTTTATGTAGAGGAGAGTTATAATTAAATTTCACCTATTCAAAAGTCTCTGGTGTTAGTACTAAAGTTTCAAACAAAACAAAATTTCAGTAGTGTTTGTAGAGAAACTGAAATTTGCAAGTTAAACTGTGAAAATTGAAAAAAAGCAGTGGTCTGTGAGACCGGTAACATCAGTTAAAGGATAAAAAAAAGTTTTAAACAGTTTAAACTTTGGTATTGCGGAGAAGGGAGTAAAAAGGGGAGGTGAAATTTCAGAAGAAAGGTTAGCAATGGAGGATTTATCTTTATTTTTTAAATAAGAAATGAAAAGAAATGCAGAAGAGTTCCACCACCGATTGAGAAATAATATGACAGTAAAGCCCTTTTAAAGACTTAAAAATTTTTTGTATGAAAATAAGCACTTTCAAGCACAAAAAAATCCTTTTTGAAAAATGCAAGTACTTTTAAGGACCGTACGAATCCTGATATATTGAAAATTTGCCGACTACAGAGTAGTCCTGCACGGGTCAAGTGGCAAAAGACACAAAACCGAATATTATACTTAAGTCAACCCGCATCTAGATCCGAACCCTTCAAAAATATTTCCTCGATCCGCAACCTGACCAGAATCAGCCAAAATAATTTTCAGCAACCTGCAACTCAACCTAGACTTATTTCAACCCGAACCCGAAATAAAAGTAAAGGAAATCGTGTTTTATTGATATTATGAAATGTAATCTACAATTACATCTCTAATAACAATTTATGTTTATGTAGGAAAATGGACAAATGTATATACTTTAATATCCAAACATATGTGTGTATCATGCCCACAAGTATTTGAAGTGAGGACAGCTTGTTAAAAAGCCCCATCGATATTCACCACCATGGTTGATCTCAATGGCGCTTGGTGACAAGTTGTCCACATGGCTCACAACAATCACATGACACACCTAAGGGATGTACGATAGGTGGGGGCTAAAGTTACGCACTTATCATTAATTTTGATTTTTAATGAACACATTGATCTAAACTTATATGACGACTGATTAAAATGTTGTATTAAAACCTTAGGCACGTTCCACTATGTAACGACATTCTGCCAAGTTATAATTCCGTGAGAAATTGTAATTAAAAAAAAAAAAAAAAAAAAAAACATTGCTGTGCGTATCTTTGCCCCAATGGTTGGGCTAGAAGTACGCAGTGATGAGGCAAAGATACTCAGTGCGCATTTTTGCCCCATTATGGCCGGATTTTGCCTCATTTTCACTAAAAAGAATGAGTAATGTAAAAGTACTAGTAAATTTCGATAGTATTTAAACTGAAAATTCTAAACTAGACCATGAAAAAAACAGCGGTCTGCGAGATCGCAAATAGCAGTTAACCTCTAACTGTTGTGATAAAAATTGTGTCATAAATACTGTAAACGGTCTCCGAGACCGCTTAATCGTTGATTGAATAAAATGGTTGACTGACTCATAAGAGGCGGTTTCTGCGCTAAACTTTATGCAAAGGGCTATTATAGTAAAATTTACCGCATTCAGAAGTCTTCAGCTATACTTCTAATTTACCAAAATTAAACTAACATAACTACTTAAATTGAAAGTTACAAGTTAAACTGTGAAAACTGAATATTGCAGCGGTCGGTGAGACCGTTAACAGGAGTTAAGGATTATTGTTTAAAACAAAAGTGATTCATGAAACAATATTGATTTTTAAAAGTAGGTAGGTAGATACCTACGTTCTATATTAAAAAAAAAAAAAAAAAACTAGAAAAAGGAAAATGTAGTTTACTAACTTATATTAGTTAAGTAGCTATTATATTTTATATAATACAAATTTAGAAATTGTGGAAAGCTTTGCATCTAGCTAAAACGATAGGGCAAAAAAGTCCCGTATCTTAAACATGTGCGTATCTTTGTCCCAAGAAGGATGCGTACTTTTACCCTATTCTGCAGTATTTTGCTTAACCGGCTACGCATAAGTATAAACAAATGTGATCGAGGTAAACTGCGGCATTTAGAAGCTAAAAATCTTTCGATCTCCACTAAAATTTTGGATTTGTAAAAATTCCAGGTACTGTTAGCTAAAGAATAAAGTGAAATTTTAAAAATATTAGATCAAAATTCGAAAATTTAAACTTACCTCATTTTCTTAGCACAAATTGCTACTTTTATCAAAGGTTTAAACAAATGACTAGTACACTTGAAACAAAACTGCCACCTATTGGCCAAGAGAGCCGAAATGTAACTTCATATGAAATCAGCCGGTGCGTAATTTTGCCCCGCTCGTATCTTTACCCCTACCTACCCTATATCTCTCTTTGCATGAGAAAGTAAAGACTCGGCATTTTATCGCTCAGAAACTCACGTAAAATTAAAATGCAAAAGTTTATATTTAGGTTTTTTCCATGTCTAAGAATTTCACAAAAAGTTTGAGCAGAACAATTTTTCAGATAAAATAAATACATATTTCAATATGAATGAGTTATTATTAAATTTACTCCTTAACCTTTAACTGATGTCACAGAAATTGTCACCACTAGTGTGAAGTCAACTAGTGTGAAGTTGTCTGTGAGACCGCTTTATTTAAAGATGAATAAAAGGCACGATTAACTCATAGGATGGTGTTTTTGTACTAAACTTTTTGTACAGGACTGTTATAATTAAAATTCACCTATTCAAAAGTGTCTGGTGATGGTACTAAAGTTCACAACGAAACAAAATTTCGGTAGTGTTTGTAGTTAAACTGAAAATTGCAAGTATATAAAAAATTGCAAAACTATAAAAAAAAAAAAAAGCAGCGGTTTGAGAGACCGGTAACATCAGTTATATCAATATATATATATATATATATATATATTAATTTAAGCAGTTTTAAAGAGTTTTGAAACTTTAAGTATTATTACTGTGAGAGGTGAAGAAAACGGGGAAACGAAATTTTGAAGGTGAAATTCAGATAAAATTTTAATGAAATGGATATGATAAAATGAATAGTTAATGAAATTTTGGGCTGATTATTTATTCACTTAAAGTGACAAATACAGTAGAGCAATTTTTTTTAAAACATGTAACTGATGTCAAAGAAATTGTCACTTAACTAGTGTGAATCGGTCTGTGAGACCGCTCCAACGAAAGATGAATAAAAGCCGCGATAAACTCATAGGATGTTGTTTTTGTACTAAACTTTATGTAGAGGAGAGTTATAATTAAATTTCACCTATTCAAAAGTCTCTGGTGTTAGTACTAAAGTTTCAAACAAAACAAAATTTCAGTAGTGTTTGTAGAGAAACTGAAATTTGCAAGTTAAACTGTGAAAATTGAAAAAAAGCAGTGGTCTGTGAGACCGGTAACATCAGTTAAAGGATAAAAAAAAGTTTTAAACAGTTTAAACTTTGGTATTGCGGAGAAGGGAGTAAAAAGGGGAGGTGAAATTTCAGAAGAAAGGTTAGCAATGGAGGATTTATCTTTATTTTTTAAATAAGAAATGAAAAGAAATGCAGAAGAGTTCCACCACCGATTGAGAAATAATATGACAGTAAAGCACTTTTAAAGACTTAAAAATTTTTTGTATGAAAATAAGCACTTTCAAGCACAAAAAAATCCTTTTTGAAAAATGCAAGTACTTTTAAGGACCGTACGAATCCTGATATATTGAAAATTTGCCGACTACAGAGTAGTCCTGCACGGGTCAAGCGGCAAAAGACACAAAACCGAATATTATACTTAAGTCAACCCGCATCTAGATCCGAACCCTTCAAAAATATTTCCTCGATCCGCAACCTGACCAGAAACAGCCAAAATAATTTTCAGCAACCTGCAACTCAACCTAGACTTATTTCAACCCGAACCCGAAATAAAAGTAAAGGAAATCGTGTTTTATTGATATTATGAAATGTAATCTACAATTACATCTCTAATAACAATTTATGTTTATGTAGGAAAATGGACAAATGTATATACTTTAATATCCAAACATATGTGTGTATCATGCCCACAAGTATTTGAAGTGAGGACAGCTTGTTAAAAAGCCCCATCGATATTCACCACCATGGTTGATCTCAATGGCGCTTGGTGACAAGTTGTCCACATGGCTCACAACAATCACATGACACACCTAAGGGATGTACGATAGGTGGGGGCTAGCTAAAACGATAGGGCAAAAAAGTCCCGTATCTTAAACATGTGCGTATCTTTGTCCCAAGAAGGATGCGTACTTTTACCCTATTCTGCAGTATTTTGCTTAACCGGCTACGCATAAGTATAAACAAATGTGATCGAGGTAAACTGCGGCATTTAGAAGCTAAAAATCTTTCGATCTCCACTAAAATTTTGGATTTGTAAAAATTCCAGGTACTGTTAGCTAAAGAATAAAGTGAAATTTTAAAAATATTAGATCAAAATTCGAAAATTTAAACTTACCTCATTTTCTTAGCACAAATTGCTACTTTTATCAAAGGTTTAAACAAATGACTAGTACACTTGAAACAAAACTGCCACCTATTGGCCAAGAGAGCCGAAATGTAACTTCATATGAAATCAGCCGGTGCGTAATTTTGCCCCGCTCGTATCTTTACCCCTACCTACCCTATATCTCTCTTTGCATGAGAAAGTAAAGACTCGGCATTTTATCGCTCAGAAACTCACGTAAAATTAAAATGCAAAAGTTTATATTTAGGTTTTTTCCATGTCTAAGAATTTCACAAAAAGTTTGAGCAGAACAATTTTTCAGATAAAATAAATACATATTTCAATATGAATGAGTTATTATTAAATTTACTCCTTAACCTTTAACTGATGTCACAGAAATTGTCACCACTAGTGTGAAGTCAACTAGTGTGAAGTTGTCTGTGAGACCGCTTTATTTAAAGATGAATAAAAGGCACGATTAACTAATAGGATGGTGTTTTTGTACTAAACTTTTTGTACAGGACTGTTATAATTAAAATTCACCTATTCAAAAGTGTCTGGTGATGGTACTAAAGTTCACAACGAAACAAAATTTCGGTAGTGTTTGTAGTTAAACTGAAAATTGCAAGTATATAAAAAATTGCAAAACTATAAAAAAAAAAAAGCAGCGGTTTGAGAGACCGGTAACATCAGTTAAAGGTTAAGAAATAAAAAGTATATAAAAAATGTGATAAATTCTTTTTATTTAAGGCACAGTTAAGAACGATTTTTTCTTCTCTAGGAATAGGAAAAATATTACCAACATTTCATTTTTCATATACACGCAAACACATGTATAATATTTCTGATAGTTTTAAAACACATACCGAAACCCATGATACATGTGTATAGATAGAGAAGTGCCCAATATTCAGAGTTAAAAGCATAGGAGAGAGTATGGAGGAATGGGACACCTTTTACAAAAATAAGAAAAAGAACTTTGTTTGACACAAAAACAATATTTCAGTTTACAGAATACAAAATGAAATACTTTCTATTGTCCTTGAACAATGTAGAAACTTAATTTTCAGAAACAATTTTATAATTAAAGGAATGGAAATATAACAAAATTTAACTCATAAAGAAGAAATATTTACTTGCATCCTAATTTGAAATCATAATCAAGATGGATGCCTTGAACACCTCTGTGGCTGCGTGAACAGTCATTACGTCATCATTGAAGTCCTTTCTCATTGGCTGACAGGTGCGACTAAGATATTTCATGTATTTGTACTATGCGAGTGGTAAATATTTTACCCGGTTACAGATACAATTCTAGTAAACATACAGATTTCTGTAGTTTTACAAAAACTAGTTTTGTAAGATTACAGATTTTTTTTTACAGTGTACGGCAGATGTTTCAGCAGTTGCCATTTTGCTAGTTAAACAAAACGTTCCATGAAACAGTTGAATAGTTCGACGTTCTATGAAACAGTTGAAGGTTCAAAAATCCGCGGTCACCATTTTAGAGAATGGATTGAAGGGAGATGATAAAAATATCTCAGTGACTCAAATAATCAGAAGGTTTTGTAGAAAAATAAACTTTATTAACATAACAACACATAGTCAAATATTCGCCATCGTCACTGACAGAATAATCTGCCGCTCTCTGCAGAGTTCGAATGTTACTGCGTCACGTGACTTCAAAAGCTCTCCGCAGAAAACGCGGGGGGAGGAAATGCGCCTCATTGCTATTGGCTGGCGAGAGAGAGAGAAATAGCCGACGGCTACAAATATTAAACGAAACCCTCTGTGCGATCTGTGATCACACTTACCTACTTGTTCACTATATTTATGCATACTATAACGTGCTATAGTTCATATACAGAGCTACAGAAATGAATTCGTAAAGGTTACTGAGTATGAGCATAAATTGCTTAAAGGTGGATTTTAAAGGAGTTGTGCATTTTTACGCTGAACTAAATTTAGTGTGCTAAGTTAAATTTATAGAATATAGATAAAATGATATACAGGGCCACGGAAAGAGTTGGATACATGGCTGTCTATGATGATAATTTCTGGAAATGTAATTTCAGTAATTTTAAAGCGTGTTTTAGTTTGAATTAAATTTTAGCTAAATAGTGGCATGTAATAAAGGTACTAGGTAAAATACAGGGCTGTATAAAAGTATTCAAGTATGTTTCCATCTATTAGTATAAATTGCTGAAAGATGAATTTCAACCTGTTATGCATTTTCGTACTAAACTAAATTTTCCCATTATATAGTATATATATCAACATATAGGTCGAATACAGGACTGTTAAAAAGAATTGGAATACATATTTGGCTATGGGCGGTAACTACTAAAATCAGATTTTTAAATGTTTACTTAGTTATCTTATTTACCTTATTTCCCTAAGTAACGAAGTTTCGTTAATGCTTTCAGGGAGTGTTGGAAAGTGTTTCATAATCTATGTTGAACGCATGATTTTTCTTTCTTGTTTTTATATGATCTATATTCTGCTATTTTGTTCATCGTATGACCTATAGTGTCAAAAGTTCTAAAAAGTTTGAAAGACACTTTTTATTTACTGGTTAGAGAAAAATAGGCATAACAAATTGTAAATTTCCACAAAATAGGGTACAAAATAATGTTATGTTAATGGACATGTCACCCATTTTTTTAAAGTTACACGTTTTAAATTTTTATACGTCTCACCACATTGTCCAAATTGTGTTGTAAAGTGTTGATAAAAAAAGAATGTCATTAAAAAAAGTGTCAAGTCCACCTATGCCTGTTAATCTTTAAATTAAATTGTAGAAGTCGGAATTCAGTAACTAGGTATCGTTTTCATGGTGTGGAAAGTTGCTGTTATGGTGTCTTCTGCGCTAATGACAATGTTCATGTTAAGTTCATGCAAGAATAATGAACCATAGAACAAACCTCGGATATACCTATATCAAGAGTGATGATTGGAAAATTTTTCTATATAAGCAGTTTGTATAAAATAAATTCTCGACATCTGCTCTGACTTTCTGAAACACCGTGTATATAATTGTAAGCAAACTTAGATGATAAATATTTATTCTCACAAAACATCATTATGTTTCAATTGGTATGTTCTATAAAAAAAAAAAAAAAATTGTAATTATTTAAAAAGAAAAAAAACATGAAAAAATGCAATATGAATTTAATTTCGTATATATTAAATATCATTCGAATATAAAAGCTATAATATATTATGATTTCAAAATTTCAAATATATCAGAATGATTCGACAAAATCTTACCCATAATAAATATTGATGAATTTCCTATGCTAAAGGAGAATTGCTGATGTCCAGTATGACTAAATAATTTGATGACGTTACTATTGTAACAAAATTTCTGAACATTTTGCACTTCTTCTTTATCTAGGGAATATATTGGATTTGCATATTGATAGAGAATATTTAGAACTAGATAATTTATTATGTACACAAATTACACGTCTGGTGTGCATCGTAATCTATTTAAGTCATGTCAAAGATTTCCGTGAAAGATATTTATACTCAGTAAAATATGTTTTCTGATATTTGATAATTAAAAATTTTTTCATTTGTTTGAATCTTTCAAGTAACAGAAAATTTGTATTCAATTTAGTTGTAAGATTAATTTATTTATAGTGCCTGTTTAATTAGTAGTTAATTAGTTGTTTATAAAATACGTAGTATTTAAAATTGTTTAATATAAGGAACTTTTCTTTGGCAGAAAAAAAAAAATATTTAAAACCCTGACTGCCCAGCAAAAAGGCAAATTTGTAATGTTGCTTAAGCTGTAAATTTTTAAAAATGCTAAAAAAAGGCTGATTTTTCCAACATGTAAAAAATCTAATTACGTATTGATCGCGGCCATCATTCCAATGCCTTAAATAAGACAATTGTTCGACTTATGGAAATAATCTACGTTGTATCACATTAATTCTTCATTTTTTCTAAAACCTTCAAAAGATATTAAATTATAATGTTTTAAGTTCTAAATTAAAAATAACCAGATACCCACAACAGATTACCAATATAAACAAATGAACATTTCAGAAATTGTGATTAATTTTACAGATGCATACAATGTGTACTGAGTCATTCATTTTTGAAAATTCATTGAAAAAAATTAAAAAAACTTTTGCGCGTTGAACATTTTAACTCTTGTAGAATTAATTACTTTTGACGTCTTTCACCTAGGAACGAATGAAAATCGTTTTTGATTTAAAAGCAAAGTCTTAGTAAGCTCAACACTATTTTCGGTACTTTTATGTTATCCGGGCTCAAATCTCGCCAATAAGGGGATTTTTTTTATGCCAATAGAAGTTACTTATGATGACTTATGTGACTTATACTCACTATAGTGTGACTTACTTATGTGATTTAGAATCAATGCTTTGAAGTTGAAATAAAATGCTACGATATTTATTATTATTATTATTATTGTTATGTATTTTAAAAGCGTATATATTTTAAGTGTATGAAATATATGTATTTTGAATGTTTGAATTTTAAATATAAGTTTTGCTTTTTAAATGAAATAGTTTAATTTTTTTTTATTTTAAGTGAAATTAATGCAATATCAATGATGTCAAGGGGAACAATATTTGGCTATTTATCACATCGTCAAGCTAGCATAATAGTACTCTATTTTTTGAGTATTAATGTAATAAATATAGTGTTTAGTTTATTTGTTTCAGGTTTCTATGTTTAATTTATTTCGAAAAAAATATTTGATGAATAATTAATCCTTTTTCCTCTCCCCACAAACTTAATTTTTTTCTCAACGTCGCGTAATTTTAAATTTTAAGCCGTTAGATAGGGAGGGTATACTTTCAAATGTAAAATGTTTGAAAACTGTATTGCAATTTACTGACATTTTATGGTTTTTAAACCCAACATCTCGATTACGGAATGACAATATATGAATATTTTTATCAATTATTTCAAATTTTAAGGGAAAACCATGATTTCTGCTCACCTTTCTAGGGCGGGCGTTTACACTAGTATGACTATAATCGTTGAGAGTGTTAATTGTTATTCAGTTATTAAAAACTGCATTATATCTTAATTTAAATAATGCTTCGATTAAAGTGAAACCTACACTGTTAAAAATTTGCAGCATTCTGGCAGGTCATTTAACCGTTTTTTCCGAAAACGGTTACACAACCGTAATTTTAACACTATTCTGACCATATTATTGGCCATTTTATGGTCAGAATATAGTTAAATTATGGTTATGAAACCGTTTTTTCAAAAAACGGTCGAATGACCTGCCAGAATGCTGCAAAAATTTTAACAGTGTATAGCTCAGTGAACGGATATATCAGTTCAAGGTGCTGAGAAGGTTAACCTTTAAATTTTGTGCATAAAGCTTTACAATATGAGATAAAATAACAATATAATTTATGTTTATAAAAATAAAAACTACTTTCTTTTTATGAAAGTAAGCTAACATTTAAGTCTATAATCCCATGCAATGTTTCTAAAAAATGCAACATAATGCATATTGAGCATGAAAATGTATTGTTTCTTTCCTATTTAAATCAGAAGAATGTGGTTCAAGACCCTTATTTATTACATGCACAATTTCATTTAAGGAATCTCAGGAGTCTTACTTTTTACCTGGCGGTGCAATTTAGCCACATGTCACATTTAATTTTTTTTCTCAGTCTCTATAAAATATAAATGCATAAAATTTTTAGTATAGGCAAGCTAATATATCTTCTATTTAAAATATTTTTTTAAATATTCTATATTGAAATTTTATTTTAATTTTTTATGTTTAATTTTGATTAAAAAATTAAAATTGTTTTCTGACTTACATGCACTGCTCGCAACGTTTCTCATAAAAAATAAAGCAATTTACATGGCACTCGGTAAATATCTTCATTTTAAGGTAAAGAATAACTTATACTTCAAATTTAGTATTATAATTGCATTGATTATTTAAAATTGTCTATTTTTCAATAAAAGAATGAATTTTTTCAAAAATTTATAATTTAAATTTAAATTTCAAATAAAATAAATAAATTGCTTACAAATGAAGTATACGTTTAATATACATTAGGTTTGCATCATTATCAATATTTTGAGGGCTCTTGAACCAATAATTTTGCTACAGTCTTGCGCGCAGTACATACAAGTAAAAAAATAATAATAATAATTTTTTTTTATCAAAATCAAACATAAAAAAAAAAATTTCAATATAGAGTATTAAAAAAAATATTCTAAGTAGAAGAGATATTAAGTTGTCTATATTAAAAATTTTATGAATTTATGTTTTATAGAGACTGAGAAAAAAATTAAATGCGACATGTTGCTAAATTGCACCGAAAGGTAAAAAGTAAGACTCCTGAGACCCCTTAAAAAAAGATAATAGGCAATAAATACCAAGAAGATAAACCGACATCAATTAGTTTTTTCTTATAATGAAGTGCAACAGCATTAATTGTAATAGTACGTTGTTACTTCGACGTGGATCACACATACCTATAAGTAAAATTAGTGATGTGTAGAATGCGCTCGGTGGGAAGTCAATACGTGGGAGAAAGGTACAGAGACGAGAGATGTCCTCCCCCTTTCAGGTTCAAGGGGAAATTTTTAGAAAACCTTGAGGCCAATTTAAGTGCATTTTAAATGGAAATTTCACGTAAATTCTTTTCGTTTTAAGGACCTACTTGGCCGTTCCAGTCAAACACGGAACATTAGAAACAATAATAACAACAATATTGGGAGAATAGTGTATAGGGAAATAGAAAGAACACTTTGATAGATAAATGAATAGACACTGCGTCAAAAGTAGGGGAGCAAGCAAAATAATGAAGAGAACAGTACGAGACAGCCATGAGTGGTAATAAAATGGAGAGAACATGTGTATTAATGCGCAATACAAAAAAAAAAGACGCAAACAAAATTTGTAAGAGCGCTTTAAGTCTTTGAAACGATGGATAGAACATGAAAAGATGTTTTCAACAATTTGGTTACATGTAAATGAAAAAAAAAATACAATTTAGGAATGATGCAAGGTAATTAATAAAGCGTGTGGCCACCTTGAATAGATGAAACTGCCGCACACCTGTTTTCCATGGATTTGATAACATTATCGATAAGAATTTGGAGAGAACTATTCCACTCCTCAAGCATTGCAACCTCCAAGTCCCCGACAACAGGAGGATTTTGTCTTGCTACAATTCATCATCGGAAAGTGTCTCAAACATATTAGATCGGACTCAGGCCAGGAGAACATCTTTGCTCTTTCATACGCTGTATTGTTTCAGCTTTAACCCGAGAATAGTTCCACCTTTTTTCAGAACGGTAGTGGTCGCGTTCGGTCTTTTTGCTGCCGGTTCCCCCGAACAAGGAAAAATGCAAAATAACGAACAATTTTCCTTTAATATTCGAATATTACATGGTAATTATTTTACATATTTGCAGTTTACTTAAATTATACATTTTTCTCACAAGATCTAGACTGACTATTGGTAGTAGGTAAAAATGAACTGACAGTACTGAACCTTTCAAAGAAATGTAATGAATTTCAACTTTGCTTTTAAAAATGAATCTTAAAAAAGAAGCAGATACGTCCTGTTACTTGACTATTGTGGTTTAAAAACATTTAATACCAGATATACGGAATTTCCCCATTGTAATTTTACAGGTAGATGGGTTAGGAGAAAATAATTGATAATGGGCGGCAAAAAGACCGACACGCGATTATTGCCGAGTTAAGCATGTTCTCCTCAAGACGAGCTGTATGCGGTCTGGCAGTACCATACATGGATAAAAAGTAATTAACAATTGCTGTAGTGTAAAATAAAACATGGAGTATCAGTATCTCGTCTGTATAACATTGGGGCGTCAAAGCGCCATTTCGAAAGATATGCAGGTCTGTGCATCCACCTATATTTATTCCAGCCCATATCATAAACCCACCTCATCTGTAATGAGATTTTTTACGAACGGATTATTAACGGATTATTTCGAGAACGGAACGGATTATATTGAGTGCCTCTTTCACTCCATACCGAAAAATGTTGGATACGGATGCCACATCCGGGCTGAATCGGTACTCATCTGTAAACAGCACTTAACTCTAACCACGTCGCCTCCAATCTGAATGTTCAGTTGTCCACCTTCTTTCGGTCACACAGTTGCTTGAAATCAATGGAATACAGAGCATTGGCGTAATGCATAGAGACCACTCTGATGAAACCTATTTCGGTCAGTTTGGTTGGTCACCCTTCGCCCTGTGGCTAAGAACAATTGTGGTCGTAGCTGAGTAGAGCTGACTATTTTGTCATAACGAGCTGTTAACTGGATATATCGGTCATCACTTTCTGTGGTAGCACATGACCGATCTTGTTCTGGTCGACGTCTAACATTCCTTGTGTTTTGGGTTCTTTGTGTCGATTCGACAGCCTTGCATTGACACTTCTTGCGACTCCAATAGTTTCCGGTACAATTCGTTGTATTTACTCGAATTCAACTGACCCCATACTACGCAAAGCCATGGATTCCGGTAAATCATGTTGTTGTGACATTTGTAAGTCATATTTTCTTTAAACTTAAGCTGAGCATTTGAATTTTACAACTGAGACAATGAGACAGACGTGTAGAACTCGATTTCTACACCTACCTCCTTTTTTCAGTTTTTGACGACATAAACTTTGATTTGCATGTAAAGTTTTCGTCATCGGTTTTCTACTACGCTTTAAATTATGGTATTTTTATTTTATATTACTTATCAGTATAAGTATTTGAGTAATTCTGTTAGAACCATGTGCTCCCATAATTGTTTTTAGCAGTGTATTTAAAAACCCGTCGTGCACTTGGTTTAATCGGCAATACACACTGTTAAAATATTTTCTGTGATATTACAAAGAATCTACTGTAGTCCATTATCTTAAGGGGAGAGATCACCCTCAGAAGCTCGATATTAAGTAATTTTAACACAGTATTAAAAATTTTTTTTTGAAGCTGTAAATATTTCTTCCAATTAAACAACTTTTTTAGAATAAATTGAACAAATCTTCGTCTATGTATTCCTTTTAAATAATTTTAATGATGCATAATTAAAATTTATCCGGTGTCCTAAAAAGGACTGGCTAATTTTAAAATTCAATAACTTTCAAACGGTGACAGATATTTAAAAAATTCTTGCAGGAGGGTTATGCATGATGTCAAAAGTTTTTTTACAGTGATTTTTGATTTTAGTTAGAATTACAAAAAATAGATGGCACTGCGATCAATAGACGCTAAATTCAGGCTCGAATTTTGGCACTTCGGGACCCACACAATACATTTTTATCTCCGTTTTCCGCATGAAAGAAGAGAAAGGCCAAAAAACCGAGCACTTTCTGACTGGATAAAAATCAAAAATTGGAAAGATGTTCAAATAAAAATAATACGATTTCATTTTTCTTTTTTCTTTTCCTTTTCTTTAAAAATCACACTGATTAAAGCTTGTGTTCTGTTTAAAGACATAATTTACATAACATATAATTTTCAGTTTTGTTTGCTCGTGCATTAATATTTTCATATTGGATAATAATCATGAGCTATTTATTTGTTACGTTAAATCTAAAAAGTCATTTCTTGTATACATAAGAGCTGTATAAGCAAACGGTCTATATTTCTTATTTTTCTTTTAAATCTTGCTCGGGCATGAGAATTATCTTGAAACTAATCTGTAGTTGTATTCTAATATTTTGTAAGATATATTTGCGTTTTAAATGCATGCATAATTAATCGATATGCTTGAAAGAAAGCATTGTTGCTGTTATGTAAATTACACTGTTTATGCTGTAGAACAAAGTAAACTTTTGTTGCTAAGTAAATATTTTGTTAAGGTAAATATATTCGTTAGAATTTTAAAAAGGAATAAAATATTCTACGTTATACAATGCTTAGTTATTTGTTGAATATGTATTGAAATTTAGATCGCACGTGCATTTCATTCGGAAAGTTTCTATCCGCATATGATATGATTATTATTGACTAACAATAAAAATAATTATAATCCGCATAATTCAAAAGTGATCCAATAATCGTAGTGCAAGTCATGCTATACGCTACAGTTTGATTCGATAGCAGCCTCAACACGATGTGTTGAGTCATAAATATAAGATTTGCAACGATAAATAATAATGCTTATTTGAAATAATATTCATCATTCGCACATCTTACTAATGTTCTAACCGGGAATTTTCATAGTAGCGTAGGACAATTTTTAATATATCAATTCAATATTTGACTGGCCACTAGGTTATCTAAGTTTAAATATGAACTTGATTCCCCGGTACCTACTCCCTCCAAAAAAAGGACACCACAGACAGGCAGTATCTTTTTTATACTTGTGATACCTCTCATTTCAAGATGTATAAATATTTACTATTTGAGTGTTCAAGAGGCGCTGCCAGACGAGGGAACCAACTCTTAGAGCATATATGCCACTCCCACTTCTTCTTATTAAGATTTAAACAAGATACAATAATCAGCCGCACCTGTACCGACGTAAAGAACGACAGGAGGCGGATAACATATAGAAGTTGAGTTATTTGTTGTAGAGTGTGTCTATGGTTCCGATCATGAAGAATCAAATGGTTCCGAAAAAGTTTAAGGGAAAAAAATCTTACCGTAATTAAAAAAAAGGGTAAATTTCAGAGATGAAGGAAGAATTAAAGAAAATATTGATAGATGTTGGATATTCATAAAGAATTAAGTTCTGTTACCAGATAGTGAACTTAGCCAATTACAGAAAGATTATTTAATACCGGTATCCAGCCCTGACTAGAAGCTGTGGAAACCCCGAAGAAATTGATCCGAAGACAAGTGATGGTAAAACGAGTGGGTACTATGACCACGAGGATGAAGGTACTTGAATGTTCTGAGACATTGAATATTGCTCTGGATTTGACTAAAAAGAATAGTGGTGACCATAAAGACTGAAAAAAGGCATTGAAGCATGATAAAAACTCAATTATGGAAATATTCGCGTAGTTTAACATTATTGCTCCAATGATGAATTGAAATAAGTTCAATTATAGCTGTATTCGTTGGCGCCTGTTATGTAAATTGATATAATATTTTTATATTGGGTTTTCAAATTTTTCATGTGTACAAAACTTCGACTGCATTTTTTTATTGTTTGTTTTATGTTGTATGTTAAATTTTGAAAATTATTTTTCAGAACAAACATTCTTGAAATTCCGGACAACGCCGGGCGCTTTAGCAAATATTTAATGAAAATACCTACGGATACCCGGTACCTTTATCGTCTAAACTGTATCATGGAAATATACTCGGAATGAAATGTAATTTATATATGTGATTGAGGTTTACAATAGAATTTTCGCTATTTAAAGTAAATTATTAAGCATTTGTAGTTTACAGGGACACAAAAATAATTCCGTTACATTATAGCCTACAAGAAATATTCTTTGAGGAGCATTTAATAATGTTACGTACTTCAAACGTAATAAATAATACGTGAAAAATCATTTGAGGCGCATTTTAAGGATGTAACGTACTTCAAATATAGTAAATCATGTGTGAAATAATAATTGAGGCGCATTTTAATGATTTTATGTACGTCAAACATAATAAATCATTGAAACAGACTAAAACATGCTTTGTTTAGAATCAGTAGCATTTATAGTTCGTTTACAGGTACGCATTTGTAAAATCCCTCCCATTAAGATCGATGGTTAAAAATTGCTAACAGATAATTTCAAGATTATTATACTCCATTCAACTTAATTAATTTTACGTACATGTATGGGGGGAACTATAACATGTTTTCTATAGATAATGTAGTACACAGTATTTACCATTTATTTACATTGACACAAAAAAATAATTCGGTGACATGGCTGACTGTGCGTGGCAACTGCTAGGAATATGTTTTCAGCAGTGATATGCATTTTGAAACGTACATAAGTTTTAATGTATTACGTGGTATATTAATCATTTACAGGGTTAAACGAAGGAATTCTCACACATTACAGGTTATGGGCAGAATTTGCTGAAAATAAATTTTTGCTTCGTTATATGTTTTTTTGTTCATTTAGATATTTCATTTCATTGTTCAAAATATGAAATTTAATAACACTATTCCGATAATGTTAGATAGTGCTTCATAATTTATGCATGATGTGTGATTTTTCATTCTTGTTTTGTATGTTGATTAGATGCAAGCTTGCGCAGCATCAGCTTATATCAGTAAACTTATGAAACTCTTCAGTAAGTAAATAAAATGCTACAAAAATTTAAGTTTTTATTCATGATTATTATAAAGCTTTATTATAAAATTAGTATCTTTAGTATGTATCTTTAGTATCTATAAAATTAGCATATTTAAAAAACATTTTTTACAGTAATATATGCCTATCGATAACGTATGCTCTAGTTAGTTTTCGATAAACAAAGTTTACACTTTTTCCTCTAATCACAATAATACAAATTTTACAATGCGTAATATGCTTTCCACCGGTTTTTACTCCTGCATATTTTCTACCTTCGTACTTTACCGAAAAAGTTGTTAATAAATAAAATAATAAATTATTCGTATATTTTAGAAATATTTTGACAACTACGAAAAAAATAGAGACTCCTTTAAGAAGATTACAAAGAAAAAAAAGAACTTTACAATATTAATTTCCCGAGTAGATGTATTAAAAATAAGAATGAATTCTACGCCCATATATTTATATTAGCGATGGGACTTTGGGAATTCACAGACTAACAGCCTTAACGACTTACGCCTTTACGTCTGTTAAAGACTTACGCTTTACATCTTTTAACGGCTTACAAACCTTTTAATATTGAAGGTGTTGTAGAATGTGCTCTTAATACGCATAAAATGCTGAAGAAATACACAATTATTGTTGGAAATATATATTTTGCATATTGTTGTTTGTAATAAAAACATTTAGATAGTGATGACATCAATTCCAGTGACTTACGACTTTGTAACGGTGTAAGGGTTAATGAAGTATGATCTTCGTGAAAAATGCTATAGAATACATAATTATTACCAGAAGTATATAGATTTTTAATGTTGTAATAAAAAAGAAGAAAAATCATGCGCCAAGCATAGATTATGAAACACTTTCCAACACTTCCAGAATACCTTAATAAAACTTTAACAAAATTTTTACTTTTAGTAACTTTAAGAAGGTATCTAAAAAAAAAACATTTTAGAAAACGCGTAACATGTTTGAAAACCACACTGACAGAAAAATATACCACCTTCATACAAAACGACTGGTAGTCATTCTCTAAATCTCTAAACTAGAAATATAGATTTCCGAGCTATGCGAATAAGGTAAGCAAACAATCTGAATAGACGAAATGATCGAGAATTCCATGTCCATATTTTTCTAGGTGATGAAACGATACATTATGTTACGAATCTTTTGAATTGCGAGAAATTATCACTTGATTTCTAGAATTAATTCATAAACTAGAATTATAGTTACTAAAACTCACTTTTTGTTTTCGTATTTATTTCCAGAGATTTTTAAATATGTTTCACCACGATAATATAGGAAAAAACCCTTGGATTCTAATAGGAATAACTTGAACTTTCTAGCAAAGAGAACTAGAATTCATAAGGATACCATAGAACTATTTTTTATAGAGCCACAATTTATTTTCTAGATGCCAGAGTGTCATAATTTGTTTTCAGTGCAGATTTCACCAATTACTGCACTTGGCAGGAAAAGTACCCCATTCCTTTTGTGCAGCTCTGTATATCATCTATAGAATTGTATATTTTCTACGCAGTATGCTAATTTTTTTTTTACTTTTGTACAGCCATGTAATATAATCTGAAGACTTTTATACAAGTCACGTATTATGCTGAAATTTTATTGAGGCAAAAACACTTTAAAATTTCTAAACTTACACTACCAGGAATTACTAACGATAAACAACCAATTATCCAGATTTTAATTAGCCCTGTATATGATTTTATTTAAATGTTACAAACATCTCTGAGTATACTAAATGTAGTTAATTTTGAAAATGCATAAATCAAATAAAAAAAAAAAAAAACCTTTAAACAATTCACACTTATTCTCAGTAATGCTTACGAAATCTTTTGTGTAGTCTTGTATATTGTCTATGGAATTTATATACATCACGTAGTCCGCAAAATGTTAGCTGACCTTTAAACGTATACCATAACAGAAAACACGCTTTCAGAAATCATCCCTAATAGACAATACTTCTTTCGGATACACTATTGTATCCGAAATCTTTTATGAGTCCCTGTAAATGAACGTTAAATGTGATTCACATTATACTCTACTGCAAGCATCTTATAGTGAACCTCAGTAATTTGTATCCTTTTCATCATATTTGAATAATTAAAATACACTGCTAACGGTTTCGCCCCGTAGATTATTTTATAACCGACTCTTTTGCCTGACCCTGTAATTGAATGATAAATGCTTTGCACCCCACATTAAACAGAAAGCATATTTTAGTGCACTTCAAAAATTTATGTCAATTTAATCATGCTTGTAACATAGTAACATCATTAAAATACGCTGCAAACTATTTTTCTTCATAGTCCATACTATAATACTTTTGAGTTCCCCTGTACTAGTACTGTGAATGCTACACATAGCATGTTCAATAGGAACCATATTCTAGTGTATCCTAGTATTGTATATAAATTTCATTATGTTTAAAATTTCGTAAGACTTTTAAAATACATTGAAAATAAATTTTCCCCAAACACCATAATGTTACGGAATACTTTTGAGTGCTCCTGTAAATGAGCAACGAATGACACCAGAGTTCATCTTCAATACCGAACATGCCATGGCAGACCTCAATAACATATATAAATTAAATGTCAATCCGAGTTCCAACTAAGTTCCTAAGTCTTTATGAATTGGGTTTGTCTGGCCGTCTGATTATCTGTCCGTCTGTTTGTCCGTGTCTAACTCGCGTCACTCGGATTGCCATGCAATTGATATGTGTTATTGATGTTCACTATAGCATGTTCGTTATTGAAAATGAAGTGTGTAGTACATTTACACGTTACATAGTTCATTTACACGCGCACTCAAATGTGTTTCGTTACATTATGGTGTACGGGAAAAAATCATTTTCGGGGGATTTTTATAGTGTTGCAGTATTTTAAACGTAATAGAATTTATTATTATGCATTATAGCGGTACACTAGAACATGGATATTATAGAATCTATCCTGTGTAGTACTTACAGTACGTGTACAGGGGAACTCAAAATTATTCGGTTACGTTACGGCCTATGAAGAAAAATCATTTGTGACGTCTTTTAATGATGTTATTCTGTTACAAACAAAATGAAATATAAATTTCTGAGGTCCACTAAGGCATGCTTTCTGTAGAATATTGGGTGAAAGGTACTTATCATTCATTTACAGGGTCACACAAAAGAATTCGGTTATATAATGGTCTACAGGGTGTTCGCAGCGTATTTCAATTATGTTACACTATTTCAAACATGAGGAAATTGATATACATTATTGAGATTTATTACAAGGTACTTGCAATAGGATATGATGTGCATTTATCGTTCTTTTAAAGGGACACATAAAAATGTCGGAGACAGTACTGTATCCGATGCCTTGTCTATTATGCAGGATTACTGAAAGTGCGTTTTCAGTTATGGTATGTGGTTTTAAGTTTAGCTAAATTTTTGCATTCTACGTGGTGTGCATAAATTCTATAGAATATATACAGGGCTACACAAAAGATTTCGTAAGCATTACTTAGAATGAGCGTGAAATGCTGAAAAATGTTTTTAATTTGCAACCTCAAGTTCATTTTCAAGCTCTACTACATTTAGTACTACATTAAGAGGCGTTTAAAGAATATAAATAAAATCGTATACAGGGCTATGCAAAGAATTGGATATATAAACGTCTATGGATATTAATCCTTGGAAGCGTGATTTCAGTAGTTTTAAGCATATTTTTACATGAATTAAATTTCAGCATAATATGTGGCGAGTATAAACATCTGTATGTAGTATACAGGGCTGTACAACATACTTCAAGTACGTTTCTGTCTATTTTTAGAAATTGCGGAAAGGGAATTTTCAACAGTATTATGCATTTTCTTACTAAACCAGAATTTAGCATACTATGCGGAATCTAAAGAAAGGTATATATCATATACAGAACTGACCAAAATAATTGCAGTACTTGTAATGTGGCAATGCCTGGTAATTGTTTAAATCTGGTTTTTAAATGTGTTGTATGTTTTCGAAATGTTTACTTAGGTATCTCCTTTACCTTATTAAAACGCGATGTTTTGTTAAAGCATTCTAGAAATGTAGGAAAGAGTTTGAAAAACTTTGCTTGACACAAGATTTTTCTTGTTTAACGTTGCAATAGTCAGTGAAATAGTCTTTTAATATGCATAAAAATGGTGTAGAAATACATAGTTCTTACCATAAGTACGTAGTTTTTTTAATCCGTGAAAAACACAAAACAAAAATATATATGTAACTCAAATAACTAATTTTGCGTAATGCCTTCAAGGATCTCGACTTTGAGAATTCACAAGAAGAAACAGCATTTATATTAAATTGAAATAAGCTAGCAAATGGAGAGGTTTAAAGAGTTTTTTTTAAAACAAAATCTAAAATAATTATATAAATTGAAAGGAATCAAAATAAGGAAAAATTCTTTCAAGACCACTTGTACCAAATTTAGCATTTTATTAAATTTTATCGATTTGAATTGTCGAATTTATCCGAATACCAGTTTAAAATATCTATTCAAAATTTTTCAAATTTAAAAGGTCTGAAAAAATATATAAAAAACAAATTTAAAAATAAACTTAAATATATATAAAATGAAATATAGTCTTTTTAAAAATAGTGTATCGAAATTAACTGTAAAATTGATGAAATTTTCTTTAATCCCTTTTTTATTAAAATAAAGGAAATTCATTTGTTTCCTCGTAAAGTTTATTAAAGTAAATACATTTCATTAAGAATCTTTATTCAAAGTATTTTTTAATTAAATACTACAGACTTCTGGATTGTCTTAAATTAAATTTTTTATGTCTGAAATTAAATATATCGAAGTTTTCATTTGTGATCGATGATGCTTTCATGCATGGTAAATACTGATTATATAAATTTATATAACACATTAATACCTAATTACATAAATTTATGAAAATTGTACTAGAGATATAAAAATTAACTTAATTCTATATTCATAAAACTGTTTTTATATTAAAAATTACATCCTAAGCGTTTTTACCATGAGCACAACTCAATACAAAATTACACGATTAAACTAAATATTTTGGTATTTTAGTGATGCAGTCATGTTTATTCATTTTTATATCCACTTTACCAAAATAAAAATTTCTTATAAACAAGGTTTCATTACAATATTGTTAAACAAGTGATTAAAAAAAGTGAGATTTGTGTATTGAGAGAATTGTATTTTAATAATAATATATATTGGTAAAATTTCATATTTACAAAATTCATTGTTTCAAGCAACAAGTTTTTAACTCATCAAAAGGAGTTGGAAACTTGTTTTTAAAAAAAAATTCAGTGCGTTTAATTGTAAAATTAATCCAATGCTTTTAGAAATAACCTATAAAATAGATATGTTAATCCGTAGTTCAAACGAAAGACATTACATAATTTATTTGGCTGTAATATTATTTTTTACTTTTGGGACACATATAGAGTAAGGAAGGTATAGTAATCATGATAAAACACGATTTTGAAGTTTTTTCTGTTTTTGTCCTAAACGAATACTTTCGCCATTAAATAACATTCAAACAACATTTTGCTACTTAACCCATTTGTGCCTGAATTTTTGTTTTCTCAAATTTTTTGGTAAAATCACTTTAAAATGTTGCAAAATGAACTGAAAAAATACTAAGAAAAATTTAGCTTACATTTTTTTGTATTTATTTGATAAAATGTAAAAGAACTGAATATGAGTATTTCTGGTAGAATAATATGCATAATTATATATTTTACCTACATTTATATTTAAAAGGTTTTTAAATTGTATATTATGTACTAGAATTAGTATTTTTATGAACTAAAATATATATATATATTTATTTCTTTGCAGAGACTAATAACGTTATAACTATTATTATAATAAAATAAGAATAATCGTATTGCAGACTTAAAAACAATTTATTTCATAAATATCTTCGAAAGGAGATTACATAAATAACTGTGTCCTAAATTTCTAACAAAAATATATGCACATTTGTGCCTAGAACCGTATATTTTGGACATTACAAAAATGCATAAAATATAGGCTTGAACATTTAATTTCGCAATTTAAAAAATACGTATTTCAAAAACGTCTACAAGCTAAGATTATAACTTGTAATTTTGCATCCTTGATAGAAAAAATACAAATAAACTTACTTTTTACATTTTGCCATCTTGAAAAATTAAAAATCTATAAAAACCGAAAAAAGCCTTAATTTAAGCAAATAAATATCCACCTTATGCTGTCGTCTCTCGGTTACAGATAAAGACATTTATAAAGAATGATTTCATGCAATTTTCCTGTTATAAAGGAGAAGAAAATTATACAAATTCATCAAAATTTGAAACGTCCCAAAAATGGGATGCTAGGCATAAATGGGTTAAAAATTACGAACCTCGAGGCTTTTAAGCTATACCAGAGAAAAATAACTGACTGCAAGTATGAAATACACTGTATCATTGTGCCAAAAACCTATATAATTAAACTATCAGTTTGTTTATGGAAAAAGCAACAATCAATTGCAATACTGTATAAAGTTGATATGAATTACTTTAAAAATGCTTGAAAATACAACACTAAATTAACGATGAGCATACATTTATTCTTACAAGATGAAAACTGAATTCATTCTGTCAATAGATCAAATAAAGAAGAATGTTTCAACAAACTGCTACGAATAATAAATATTGGTTGGTCATTTCGCCACATCGTAATAGAATTTCTGATATCTAATATATCTAAGTAATTGATGACTCTGATGGTAGAACATAATTTGAGAACAATTTGCACTGTTTGTTTATCTAGAAACTATATTGAATTTCCAAGTTTATAGGAAAATTCCGCAGCAGATAATTGATTTTATACATAAAAGTATATCGATCCTTTCATTGATAATATATTTAGAGCATGTGGAATATTCTCATAAAAGAAATTAAGAAGTTATCATGCAACTACATATTGTTTTTTGAAATACGACAACATTTACGAAAAATTCGTTTAGTTGCAAGTGTATCTATTGGAGTGTGCATATGTAATTCAATGTTTAAAGATTAATTTTCGTCTTACTTGTTAAAGTAATTTATATGATTGCATTTTTATAAATAGTATAGGAACTCTAAGCAAGGTTGGAAGAAAAACTATCGATTACCTGATGAGAGTAAAAATGTTAAGAAAGTTGATCATTTTAAATACCCCTTTTCTTGGAGACACAGAGACATTGGGTTATACGGATATTACAATGTTCTTAATGCAATGCAATATTATCAATGAGTTAATGATAGTCAATTACATGCTTTTTAATAGATATTTCAATAAGAATAATTTATTCGACCACAATCCGCATTAAATACATAAATGGGTAGGTAATAATAATATATTAATGTACCTATTACAAGTATTCTGGAAGAATGCTTTGTTATTTTGAAAATCTATTATGATGTTGTTATGCAGTCAATGACAGATTCTCGGTTATACACACAGAGAGATATAAAAATTGTCGTACAATCAGTAAGCACAATTTTCATGCTGTAAATCAATATATGCAGCTGAGAGTTTGGAAGTTACTAATGTGATTATAAAGAATTTCGTGTACATAATTATGAAGACAAATAAAATGTTAGTCAAAATTAAATATTTATTTACAGTGAATTTATTTTATAATTTGTAATAAAATCCAATATTCAACGGAAGACTATCGCGTTTAACAATTTAAACAGGTCAAACCATGTGTTATGAACCAGGAATCCCAGATAATATATAATGTGTATATGTGGTTATTGTAGGCAGAACGTTTTTAAATGTTGTGCAATTCTAAGAGATGAAAGTACAATTTATACAAGAAGAATGCATAACAGAAAAAATAAGACAGTCATTATATACTACTGACTTACTTTTCTACGATTGTCTCGCACTCATGCATAACCAAACTCCGCTTTTGTCTCGCACTCTTGCATAACCAAACTCCGGTTAAATTAAAAATAGCCCATCGAAGCCCTTTGGTTTCTGTAATTTTTTCAATAGTTATTTCGAGTTAATAATCCTACGCACCCTCCCCGTGACTATTTTCTGAACCCTCCTTAGGTTCGAACGTCCATTTTTATTTTACATCATATTAAAAGTTGTGTTATGGTAAATTCAGTGTTATTTACAGAATTTAATTAACAAGAGCCCTTCTATTATTTTATTTAATCTCTGAGATTCTCACTTGCTTACACAGTACTTATCACTATTTTTACGTATTAAAAAAAAGTATAACAATAAAAAGGTACTGATTTTGAAATTCACTCATTCTCAAAACTCTGGTTAGAATGGATTGTACGTTATAACCAATTATAGCAATACAGAGGACTGTAGGAAAATGGTATTTTAGCTGATTGCATCAATTTCTCATTCCAAGGAAGAATAATAACTTTTAATATGATTTATGAATTGAAAATACTGTTTTTTCAAACCATAGCTCTTATTATTTTCCTTTTTACCCGACTGCCAAGAAGGGTTATGTGTTTCACGCGTATCGGGGTTTGTGGATTTCTTTATACCCCCGAAACATCCCAACGGCTGGATGGATTTAAAGGAATGAGCTCACTATCGATTCGTCTTAACGTCCGATGGTTATAGGCTTGGTTTTGTTATTATAAATTCATAATGGTGGCTGTAAAATACAAAATGGAGGTAGACATGAAATTTCTTTTGCGCATCCTATTGAGTGGCATATCATCGGATAGGTCTTTCAAAATGTAGGCGATGTCTCCTTCAATAATTTACAGTCAGAACCTCCGTTAAAATATTACACAACCTGGATGTTGTGCCGGTTGGATCTCCAGCTTTTCTGCAACTCTAACTATCACAGACAACTATAGGACTCATCAAAACAATGTTTATAGATAGGAACTAGCAATTAAAGATAACTTAAAAGTCATCAATACAAGTAAATAAAAAATAAGTAAGTAATATAAAAATAGTTTCACATTGATGAGAAATAATTAATTTTTACGCAGTCGGGTTTTTTTGATTTTTTAAATTAAATTATTATTTAATATTACAACTATTCTAAATTGATAGCAAAGTCCTTTTGAGATTATGTTACCACTTTTTTATTTTAAATATGCTAGTAACCGTACGCAATAAATGTTAAAATCATATATTTATGTTTAATATCCATAATAAATTTAGTAATATATCGCATAGGTTAATTAATGCCTCATTTTATCAGTGAAAGCTTTAGAATTGAGGATTAGCAGTTAGAAACAAAATTAATATGAATAGGGCCTTTCAGTGTTGAATTCAGACAATTTTCTACGGTGGATTTCTGTGGCTCCGCCAGTGAAAATTGCACTTCTTTGATCATGGAAAACACAAACTCTAAAATCTTCCGGGGGGAAATCTCATTGCTCCCGACTGAAATGCCACAACCTGGATTTAATACTGGGGCCTCTAAAGAAGATTAATATATAATAGAAGTATAGAAAATTTGTAATACGGTTAGGACCTTTTAAGAAAGATTACATATATTAGAATTACAAAAAATTGTAAATAACAAACTTTAGAGCAAGTCACAAGATTTTAATTTCTAAAATATCGGTTCTTATGATGAAATTACCTTGCCTGAGGATATACATTTTGTTTTTTCAACTAATGATAGTATTTTTCTATGTAAGACTTTTATTCTGGACGCAACCATTCACACTTCTTCTATGGGTAAATGTAATTTGTTTGTAAATAAAAAATTTCTATTTGTTGAAATCATGTAATTATATATTACGTATTTCCTATTATACAGCTTTACAATCGTAGAAATAATTTTCAAAGATTTTTATTATTCATTTAAAGCTTTTATATTCCATTAAATTTCATTTGAAACTGAGAATTGTTGTATTCGATACAGAAAGATATTACAAAAAGTTAATTTTTATTTTATGGTTAAATATTTTTGAATTAAACATTAATTTTCTTATTGAATATTACATTTAAAGAACATTTTTTTTTTGTAAATCATCTCATAATGCTGTTCAACCTATGTCAAGATAAGATTTATTATTTAATTTATGAAGTAAGCCACTTGGATATGTTTTCTGCACTGTTAAATGCCGTCCGTTCATTTTAAACAAGCGGTAATATTCTACGAAAAGTTAGTTTTAATTTTACTGTAGACGTCTTTCTACAAAAAATTATTTAATTGTTCAAACGAACATTAAATGATGTAACAGTTGGATACTGTTGCGTAATATTTAATTAAGAAAATATTAAGTTGGTAGTATTCTTGTAATTCATCATTTAAATAGATGTTAATTCTTGAACAACGCTTTTTGCAGAAGAAAAAGCGTAATCTTTTCAGAAGCGTCTTTCAACGACTCATGTTATTGTTGATTTTTATTTTACAGTTTTATTTTATTTAAAATTTTTATCAATAGTAAGAAAATTTAATAAATGATTAATTTGAAGCTTCTTGTTCCTGCAAATTTAGAACATAAGTGCAAGTAAAAAATTTAAGGACAGGAAAAAATTGTAAAAATTTTGATAAATTGAAAATGTGACAAGTGAAATGAAAATTTAATTTTGATCATAAAGAAGAAATACCAATATAAAAGTCCACAGAATATATCTGTGTCCTTTTTATAGCGAAAAAGTCATAATTATGCAAATAAACGCTATTTTTGACTGTGTAAAAATTTTAAGGACACTTGTATTTTTTATGGAAGTGTTATATATAATTATTTTTCAAGATCGACAGAAACAGGTTTTTAATGCCGAAACCAAAACCGAATTTTGGAGATCTTCCTATTTTCGGTCGAAAACGAAACCGAATATGTCCAAAAACTTTTTTAAAGAATTAAATTGTATGTATTTAAGTAATTAATACATACGTAAATATATTAATAATTAATTGTACGTATCCATTAAATAGGCATAATAATTAATTAATTATGCGTATTTATTAAATATACCTATTAATTAATTTTA
Source organism: Maratus speciosus (assembly GCA_963932465.1). Taxonomy (NCBI): domain Eukaryota; kingdom Metazoa; phylum Arthropoda; class Arachnida; order Araneae; family Salticidae; genus Maratus; species Maratus speciosus. Next base: position 272,494,328 of record OZ010788.1, read on the forward strand.
CGAGTGGCCCAAATTGTCTCTCTGTGCCTTAGATCCAAAAGAAATGTTTTTATATAAAATAACACGTAATTAATTCATCAACGTCACAGGAAGATTTTCTAATTATACGAATTTAATTTAATTAAAAAATATTTTGGCTTTATGTATACACACCTCTATTTATCTTTTACAATGATTTCTTTAAATGATCATCTGTTATACTAGAACACTCTCAAAGAGTATTCGAAACCCTTCTGCGGTTTCAAACTGAAAATTGTCTAATACTTTTAAGTCTGCACCATTTAATGTGCACGTCAAAAAGTTTAGTTATATATGCATTGCTTGCTTTACAATTTACATTCACGTCTTCAGTCAGTGATGACCGATAATTACAAACAATGAAGTTCGTAGCAATAAATAGTCTCATTTGAGCCGGCCGATAAAGCTCTAATCGATGAGAAATGTTAAACATTTCCGAAGGAAAAAACGAAAACGAATTTTCGGCGAAACTCAGATTTTGGATCGAAACTCAACTGAAACTACCCGTATTCCAAAAATCTCGTTTCTTTCTTCGGAAATTTTCAACATTTCTCATTGATTTGAGTTGAACAGAAGTGCATTTCTTGGACGTTTTGGAATAGATAATATTACTTACAAAAGCATTTGTAAGGGATTTTACCAATTTGAAGAAACAGGCTGTATTTGCAATCATGTGACTTTTTCTTGTGTCTTTCCAACCATCCCACAATGATACTTTTTCTTCTAGGGATTTGTGAAAGATAGTGTGTATGTGGTACCGCTACCACGCAACTTGCACGAACTAGAAATACGCATATGGATTGCTCTGAACATAATAATACCAGCCATGCTTAAAACGAGTTTGGAAGAACTAGACTATCGACTGGACATTGTCCATGAGATTAGAGGAAATCACGTAGAGCATTTATCTATCTATACTCCTATTATAAAGAGGAAAAAATTGTTTATTTGTAGGAGGTAAGCTCTGGAACTACCGAACCGATTCCAAAAGTAATGGTATCAAAATGTTGGTGTTAGACCAACTTAGAACATAGGCTATATCTTATGTCGGTGCCACTACCCCAAAGGGGGTGTAGGAGCAAAAAACGTTCTAAAAATGCGGTTTTAGCGTTAGTGAAGGGCCTAGAAATATGAAACTTGAAATATTAGCTACTTATTAGATATAAAGGATTTCTAAGAACAGTTCTTAAAAAATTCGAAATTTGAAAGGGGTGAAAATGCACAAAAAGCGTTCTAAAAAACGTTCTAAATGGAAGTTTCTGCACAATCTCAGGAAATACCAAACCGATTTAAAACATATTGTTGTCAAAATGATGGTGACAACGCTTGCTCCAAGATAGGCTATGTTTTAGGTCGGTGACACTACCCCAAAGGGGGTGCAGGAGCAAAAAACGTTCTAAAAATGCGATTTATGTGTTACTGAACGGCCTAGAAATATGAAATTTGAAATATTAGCTACTTATTAGATATAAAGGATTTCTAAGAACAGTTCTTAAACAATTCGAATTTTGAAAGGGGTGAAAATGTGCGAAAATCGTTCTAAAAAACGTTCTAAATGGTGGTTTCTACACAATCTCTGGAAATACCAAACCGATTTAAAAAATAATGGTGTCAAAATGATGATGACAACCCTTGCTCCAACATAGGCTACATTTTAGTCGGTGCCACTACCTCTAAAGGGGGTGCAGGAGCAAAAAGACGTTCGAAATTGCGAATTTTGTGTTACTGAAGGTCCCAGATACATGGAATTTGGAATGGTAGTTACTTATAAGATATAAATAATCTCTAAGAACATTTCTTAAAAAATTCGAAATTTAAAAGGGGTGAAAATGCGCGAAAAGCGTTCTAAAAAACGTTCTAATGGTGGTTTCTACACAATCTGAGGAAATACCAAATCGATCTAAAAAATAATGGCGTCAAAATGATGGTGACAACCCTTGCTCCAACATAGGCGATGTTTTATGTCGGTGCCACTACCCCAAAGGGGCTGCAGGAGAAAAACGTTCTAAATTGCTGCTTTTGCGTTACGGAAGGGCCTAAAATCGTGAAATTTTGAATGGTAGTTAGTTATAAGATATCTATGATCTCTAAGGAGATTTCCTAAAAAAATCGAAATTTAAAAGAGAGTCAAAATGCGCAAAAAGCGTTGTAAAAAACGTTCTAAATTGCGATTTCTATGCAATCTTAGGAAGTACTGAACTGATTTCAAATATAAGGGTGTGAAAATGATGGTGACAGATCTTGCTCCAAGATAGGCTATATTTTATATCTGTTTTCACTACCCCAGAGGAAATGCAGGAGTAAAATGCGCGAAAAGCGTACTAAAAACGTTCTAAATGCCGATTTGTCGGCAATATCTCAGGAAGAATGAACCTGATTTCAAACGTAATGGTAGGAAATTGATGCTGACAGCCTCTGCTCTAACATAGATGCTATTTTATGTCGGTATCACTATCACCAAAACGTTGCAGTAGTAAAAAAGCGTTCTAAATTTCAATTTTTGTGATCGGTTGGGGCTAGCATCTTAAAATTAGGCAAGGTACATATTTATTAGATATAAATTATCTTTAAGAACAGTTTCGAAAAAATTTGAAATTTAAAAAGGTGTGAAAATGCGCGAAAAGCATCCTAAAAACGTTCTAAATTGCGATTTCTACTCAATCTAAGGAAATATAAAGCTATTTCAAAAGTAATGGTTGCAAATCAATGGTGGCAGTCCCTGCTATAACATAGGTTATATTTTATGTTGCTGCCACTGCCACCTGAGGGTTGCAAAAGCAAAACATGTTATAATTTGCGTTTTTTGCACAACTGAGGGGTCTAACACTTTGAAGTATGGAATGGTATTTACTTACAAGATGCAACTGCTTTCTAAGAACAGTCGAAAGAAAATTCCAAATTTAAAAAGATGAAGTGAGTGAAAAGCGTTATAAATTACAATTTTTAAGCAAACTTATAAATTACCAAACCGATTAGAAAAATAATTATGAAAAATTGTTGGTGATAGATCCTGCTCAAACATAAGCTATATTTTATGTCTGTTCCACTACCACCAGAGGGTTGCAGGAGCTAAAAACTTTCTAAATTTCGATTTCTGTGATACTGAAAAGGCTAGAAACTTTAAATATTGCATGGTAGTTACTTATAAAATATAAATGCCCTCAAAGGAACGTCGAAAATAAATTCGAATTAAAAAGTGGTGAAGCGAAGGGGTGTGGGGGGGGGTGCGAAAAGCCTTCTAAAAAAGTTCTAAATTACGATTCTATGCAATTTCAGGGAATATAAACCGATTATAAAAGTAATAGTTGCGAATCAATGGTAATAGTCTCTGATCCTACACAGGCTATATTTTATGCCGGTGATTCTACCACCTGGGGTTCACAGGAACAACAAACGTTCTAAAAAATGCCTTTAAAAGCTTTTTAAATTACGTTTCTGTGGAATATTAGGAAATAACAAACCGATTTCAAAATTAATGTTGGCAAATTAATAGTGGCAGTTCCTGTTGCAACATAGCCCTTTATGTTGAGAGAGGTGGTAGGACTTGGAACTTGACATGATGGTTAATTTTAAGATGTAAGAAGATGGTTTCTAAAAAATTCAAAACTTCAAATGAATACTGAAATGAGCGTATTAATTGAGCATAAAAGTTTCAAAATATTTTCTAAATTATCATTTATTTAGTTTTATTTCCTTTTATTAATTTAAGTCTCATTTCTGCCTAATGCATTGTAATAATTATGTTTAATCAAACTGTGTTTTAAATAGTAATTTTTGAATTATTCCTAAAAGTAATAAGTACCTTTTAATAAAAAAAAACATTTAATAAAGTAAAATATTACCTTTTAATGAAATAAAAATTTAGTTAGTATCTTTTAATAAAAATTAGACATATAAATATCACTTGGCATATTTCAAATATTACGCGAGCAAAGCCACGGGGTTTGCTAGTAATGTAATAAAATGAAAAGCTTTTAGTAGTTTTCTTTCATTTAAAACCCGTTCTGATAAATATCCTTTTCAAAATGATTTTATTATAGTAGCATTTAAAAATACCGCACATCATTTTGAGTAACCCTGTATATTACATATCTTTCACAGATCAAAGAGAGGCACTTTAGAAACATTGAATAATCTGGTGTTTAAAGTAAAGGAAAAAGAGAATGTAAGTCCAGATAATATGTAAGATAAAATATTCCTAGATATATAATATATTGTTTATATCGTTTCTGAATACATTTTTAAAGTATTGGGTAAACATGAGAACGGTAAAAAGGTAAGAGGAAAGTGCACATCAATAATTGCTTGAATCCAATATCATATTCAAGAATGTATCAGGTTTAGAATAGTCATAAATATTATTAAGTCATCCAGATAACTTTGATTTCAAAAACGACAAAACATAACGCAGAAATATACAATAGTACACTGAAAGAAAAAATATACCGCCGTCATCTAGAACGAATAGATAGTCCTTTTCTAAATCCCTAAACTAGAAATATAGATTTCTAAATTATCCGAATAAGGTAAGCAAGTAAATTGAATAGCGGAAATGATCGAGAATTTCTATTCTATAGTTTCTAGGTGATGAAACGATACATTATATTATGAATTGTTTGAATTGCAAGAAATTATCACTTGCTTTCTTGAATTAATTCAAAAGCTAGAATTATAGTTAAAATTCACTTCTTGTGTTAGCATTTCTTTGCAGAGATTTTTAAATAAGTTTGACCACAATAATATATGAGAACGCCCTTGAATTTTAATATGGATAACTAGAACTCGCTAGCAAAAGGAACTGTAATTTATAAGAATGGCATGGAACTATTAGACATAGAGTCGCAATTCATTTTCTAAGTGCCAGTCGCTTTTTTCAATATGTAATTTAAAATGCCTGCAATTTTACACATGTTTGCCCGTTTATGGTGAATATGCAGATCTTGATGAAATTAAAAGAAGAAAATTTACATATTGATATTTTGATAATATTTGATAATTGCCGATATGCTGTACTGTACACTACATTTCATACGTGAAGGGCGTCGTGTTTCAAAACACCTTGAAAGTACCTGGAAAATGTAGTAACAATGTGTATTGGTAAAATGAACACTCGTGAACTACAAAAATTATGCCAGATAAAAGATAAACAATAATATAAATTTTATATACAACTGGAAAATATATTTTTATTTGCAAGTAGTTTGCAATAGGGAATTTTACCTAGCAAAATTAATGGTAGTTCTAAAAATCAGCTTACTTTATGTTTTTTGGGTCGCTGAATCCGAATTTGGAACTTCCCACCAAAGTTTTCCCCGGCAACCCCCCCAAATTTTGGTAAAAAGGCCCCCAAAAAAGGTTTTTAGTAAAAAAATCAATTTTTTATTGTTTCAGGCAAAAAGTATCTATAAATTCAGAAAGTAGACAAAATTTGCAACAAATTAGATATATGACATTATGGCTTAGGATGAAGGGGAAGTGGGGATCTGCCTCGGAACATGCGCGCGGTGCTGCGTGGACTAAGTTGCACAATTCCACTTAACCACTCACACGTTTAAATTCGCCCGCCCATCTCCCCTCCGAACATTCCTTATAAGTTTTACTTTAAGTTTTTTGGGTCGCTGAATCCGAATTTTTAACTTACCCCCAAAATTTCCCCCCTTGAAAAGCCCCCAAAATAGTTGTTATTAACTTACATTTCTTAACGTTTCAGGGAAAAAGCATTACGAAATTCAGAAACTAGACAAAATTTGCAACAAATAGGATATATGACATTATGACGTAGGATAAACGCGGAGAAAGGGGCTGCCTCGGAACATTCCCCGCGCGCTTTTCTCAAAAACAATTTTTTTTTTTAAAAAATCAATTTTTTGGGGGGGTTGCTGGGTGAAATTTTTGTGGGAAGTTACAAATTCGGATTCAGCGACCCAAAAAACATAAAGTGAGTCGAAATCCAGAACTAGTAATAATTTTTCCAGGTAAAATCCCCTATTGCCTGGACTTCATAACTTAGTGCACGTATCGCCGCAGTGCATGTTCAGAGGCAGCCCTCCCCCTCCCCGTTTATCCTACGTCATAATGTCATATATCCTACTTGTTGTAAATTTTGTCTAGTTTCTGAAGATCGTAATGCTTTTCCCCTAAAACGATAAGAAATTTAAGTTAAAAACAACTATTTGGGGAAGGGGGGGGATCGGGGGAGGAAATTTTTGGGGTAAGTTAAAAATTCGGATTCAGCGACCTAAAAAACTTAAAGTAAACCTTATAGAGAAAGTTCGGAGGGAAGATGGGAGGGCGAATGTAAACGTGTGAGTGGTTAAGTGGAATTGCGCAACTTAGTTTACACAGCACCGCGGGTATGTTCCGAGGCAGACCCCCCCTTCCCCTTCATCCTAAGTCATAATGTCATATATCTATTTCTGAATTTCTAGATACTGTTTCCCTAAAACAATGAAAAAATTGATTCTTTTATTAAAAACCTTTTTTTTGGGGGGGGGGGGCATTTTAGCAACATTTGGGGGGTGGGTGGGTTGTCGGGGGAAATTTTGGTGGGAAGTTAAAAATTCGGATTCATCGACCCAAAAAACATATAGTAAGCCTTTTACCAGAACTACCATGAATTTTGCTAGGTAGAGCTCCTAAACGGTCTCCATTGCCTGGACTAAAGATTCTTTTTCTGTTTTAATTAATTTATAAAAGTTCAACTAGTCAAACTATATGTAATATGGAAAATTCTTTTTTTCTTATGTCGAAGTGTAAAGTCCGCCTATCTTTAGAAATATAAGTTTAATTGAAATTTAAAGAATTCGACAAATGACATTTAACCATTTGCATTCAGGTATTCCGCAAATAGCTGCCAAAGCTTTATATACATGATTCTATTTCTGTATTCTATAACACCACTATATTTTAAAAGGGAATTTTTTAGTAGATTTCTATTGCACATGTTGTCAAAGTACAACTAAAAATGTTTTTTTTTTCTTCTTCTTAAAGTGGTGTACGAATAAATTCGTGTAGGAGATGCCTGTCCCTATGAGAATTACTTCGGCCGCAAAGGGTTAACTTCTAAAATCGTACTTCGATATGTAAAAACAAAAAATACATCAGATATACATACATTTTAACGTATGAATTAAATCAATATTAAGCTAACAATGAGACACTAGACAGACTTGAGTACATTTAAAAACAATTTAAATTATACTTAAAAATATTTAAAAACATTAAAAACAAGAACAATTAAAGTAAAATATATCCCTAAAAACATTTAAAACTGAAATCAAAAACGTATAAAATATACTGTTTGCTATGTCCTCCTCATATGTCTGTCTATAGCCTCCTCATTACTAACATCAACCACAACAACCAAATATTGAACAAACTGGATTCACGTGAATCCAGAGGAATCACACTGAATCCAGTGACGTAGATGTTTTGTTGGTGTGGTTGATGTTAGTACGGACTAGGCTATGCGATGACATAACGAAAGGTATACTTTGTGTATTTTTAATTTTAACTTTAAATGTTTTTAAGTACACTGTAAAAAAATCTGAAAAGTTACTAATGTTTTTCTAGGAAACTGGGATTTCTAGAACTTTTTATATAAAGGCAACAACAAAAGATCATGTAACAGACACACTTTTGCGCCGAAAATCAAAAAATCTGTAAGGTTACTAAGAATTTTTTAGGAAACTGGGATGCCTAGAACTTTTTATGTAACTGCAACCAGGGTTACAGATAAAACTTTAGTAAGATTACTGTAATTTTAGCAGATTCATTTGTAAAGTTACAAATTTCTGCAGCTTTACAAAAACTAGTTTTGTAGATTTGCAGCTTTTTTTGTACAGTTATAGATGAAAGTTTAGTAAACATGTAACTTTACATATGTAGAACTTCAGATTTTTTTTTACATTGTACATATTTTGATTTAATTGCTTTTAAATATATTCACGTCTGTCTAGTGGCCCATTTTTTGTTTAAACATGATGCATGATACAAAGAAAATATTTATTCTTTGAGTTCACTTATCCATTTAATACATTATTTTATAATGACTTTAGCACTATACTTACAAAGAAGCTGCTATCATCAATGTTGTATTGAAAATTTAGTCTCTAATTGCTTAGATAATAATACTATTAAAAAATGCTTATTTTGTTTAGCTGAACCGAAAGATTTAGAATCTGAAACAAATCAGCGTAAGCTATGTGCTTTTTACTAGAAGACTGAAGCAAGTACTTTGTTACTGAAAACAATTTAGTGGAAATTATGTACTTATAATTAGGAAAAGCACTCTATGTATTTTACTTTTGTCGAATACCTAGTAAAATTTACATTTGTTTACCTGACAGTATTTCTATGTATGAAGAACTTAAAGTTACATGAACGATTCATTACTTAAAAGATGATTCACAGTTAAAAAGATGTTAACAATCGAGTACTTTTGGCTAATACTTAGCCATCATCAGAATTTAAAATCTTAACAGTTGTTAAACGTAGCGTTCGAATAACTGTTCGTGGTATAATTATTCATGTAGCTCCAATTCTTGAAATTATTACTATAAAATAATACATCTGTTCTCAACATATAAACAAAATCCCGTAAAAATATCTAGCCGTTTTCACTTCTATTTTCAAGTAACAAATACACCGTATATACTATATCAGCATAAAGTAAAATTAGTATAATTAATCTTTATTCCAAAGTTATATGTATTTGCAAATTTTACGTTGCTAAATAGAAATACATTTTTAAGCTCATGCATCATTAAAATAATAGCTTCAGATTTATTGAACTACTATTATCGATCTATGTTTAAAATACATATTGAATTGTTTTCTTAATTAAAATAAGTGCTATACCTCAAAATAGTGAATTTGTAGGTCAATAGTTAGATAAAAATATTTTTTGTACGTATATTTTTTAAATTTGAATAGGTTATACATCTGAAAATTATGAATCTGTAACTTGTTTCATTGCTGATCTGGAGAAACAAAATTAACTATGATTTTTTGTTACTTATATTGTGAAAATTCGGATTATCAAAAAATAAACCTGAGAAGAGAATGTCATTAATTTGATAGGATTATTTACTTACAAATTTTAAATGATCAATTATTATGCACACAAATCTGTGAATAACATTTTTAAGAATACAACTTCAGACATTGTACATACCATAGAAAATTTGCAAACATTGACAGAAGTTTTAATGAAAGGCACAAACAATCTTTTCTTATTTTCAAAAATATTTCCTTTTCAGAGTTTATGATAGATCGATTTTCAATTTTAATCTTCTAAGAATGGGCATGAGATATTTACAGTGAAATTTATTATTTCTGAAGCACTGCTTATTGTAGAGAAATATCAGCCCCTTATATTTATTATTAAGTATAAATTCCATATAAATGGGAAATACTATCAAAGATATAGCAATTACATTAATAACAATCATTTTCGAACAGTTCATCAGAGTTCAAACGGAAAACTTCTAATATGACAGTATTTTATCGATTTTCGATATATAATGTCGAGCTTTAGGAAAAGTCACTTTGAGATAAATTGAAATATCAGTTTAACTATAAAATAAATATATATGGAATGAGTTTAAGTAAAATGTTATTTAGAAGCGAAATAAAAGGAGTTACTATATGCATTGATCGTATCTCTGGAACACAAAATTTCATAACTATGAATGTTAGTAAATTTTCTCTGTTTAGCTCTGAATGTTAGTAAATTTTCAGAAAATAATCCAGTGTTTAAAAAAGTATGGAGTTTTATTTAACAATCTCCGAAACTTATTAATATTTATAAATATTTGCCATATCTGGCCTCCAGTTTTAAAATTAGAATATCAGGGATAAATGGAATTTTATATAATACCTCATTCAGTAAATTAACCACACAATATTCCAAATTTTTATAAACTCTTCAACATTTCAAATGAGGGTGCATTGATATGACTAAAACAAATTGATATAATAAAAATTCTAGAATACACATTGGATATTACAATACTGCAGTTTTATCATTAGCATGTAGTTTTATAATTTTACTGAAAAAAGAAATAAAACTGCAATTTTTTTTTTTTTTATAATATTAGAAATTTAAAAGATATCAGAAAGAAAAGAAGAAACCTTTTGTAGAATAATGCCATTTACTGACAAAGTTTTGTATTTTCGCTCTTTATAAAAATTTCAAAATTCGAACTGTATTTGAAAATTCAACGATCTAAATTTATTTATATAGGGGAAGTAAATAAGTATTTATAGAAATTGAAGAATAGAGAAATAAAATTTACTTCATAATAAAATTAAGCTAATAATGCAGAAGACTTCCATTTATAAATATTTAATTTAACTTAAATTTTAAAATTATGCAGATTCAGTTATTTAATTATATGCGAAAGAAAAAAAAAGCTAATTTATATCTCTCTGAAGTTTCACTAAAGTAAATGTAATTAAAGATTTTTGAAAATAAAATTTTATTTTAGAATTAATATTCCACTCTTCAAGCTGCTTTAAAATAAGGATCAATTTAATATGCATCTGAAGAAAAATCTTAATGCGTGCATTCTTCGATAATACAGAATTTTTCAGAATGTATGTGTATCGTGTTTTTTCTATAAAGCAATTAAAAATATCAACAATATTTTCACTGAACAGAGTAAAACATAAGATTAGAAAGATTATTTTTAAAAGTTAACGCGTCATCGGAGATGGCTGTGAATATTAAACATAATTTTCTTTACTTGTTTGTTTACCTTGCGAAAGTTAATAACAGTGATCTGAATAAAGTTTATCCTTCGATTTCTGAGTAATACAGTCATACCGGCTATTTATTTCCCACACAGTTAAGGGGTCTCAGGACTCTTAAAGCTTTAAAATTTTCGAAATTTTGATTTTTTTATATGATAAACTCCTTTCTTTTCTAAACATTTTGATATAATTGTTTCCTGCTTTAGAGTTATACCTGCTCAAATAGCTGAAGCGGCGTTTCCGAAATTTTCATTTTTCTCCAAATGATGTTTATGGGCATAACGCGCACGATATTTCAAAAACTTCTGGATATTTTTTTCATGAAACATTCAAACCTGAAACATTTTCATGAAACATTCATGTTAGTCTGTATAAACTGAACCTAAAATTCCTTTTTATTGTTCAAAAAAATATTTTTTCTATGTGACTAAACTGTTGAAAATTTCTAAATTTTGCGTTAGTTAAATACAACTGTGTATTAAAAATAATAAAATGCTTTAAATACCTATTTCTTCAGGTTCAGGGTAATTATTACAATCTGAAGTATAAGTTGGCACCAAAACTTTCATTCTAGTTGCAAAATTTATTTTGTAATCCTGCGCGTAATCTGTTATGTCAATTTTCTGCTCGTCAAAAGTCTTACATTTTGGAGACCCCTGTAAATGCTAATTATGCACCTTGTAATTTTTAAATACATGAAAAGAAAGATAATACTTATATCTTTGATTCCAATAAAAATTGTGTCTTAAAATCAAATGCATTTTAAGATATTAAATGTTGAAAATGGTCTTTATTTTTAATATTTTCTAATTTTTAGAGTTCTAAGACCCCTTAAGGTAAGTTTTCTAATAAAGCGAACAATACATATTTATAAAGTTTTATTATTCTCGAATTGAAAGCATACTTTCACTGAGGCTATATATGATTATATAGTTGATTTTCTATATATATTTATAAATTTTTATTATTCACGAACTGAAAGCTTGCATACATGACCAAATATGAAAGAAATATCCATTCATAAAATATTTAAACACACTTTTTGTGCAAACGAAATTAAAATTTATGATAGGTACAACATTATCACTCAGTCATCAGTATCATGCTTATTGTTCTAAAAACATGTTTTACCATGTTATATTTACATGTTATGTTTTTTCCCAATTTCTGTGTTCTTTAGAGAAAATAAAATAAAATTGCAAATTAACTTCAAATTAATTCCAAACATTTTAAAATAGTATGTAAAATATTTAGTATTCGTTTTTATTACACATTTATTTAATCCAGCAGGAATAATAAAACAAGGATGCTGCTCATATGCCGATGAATATTAAATTATATGGGGAATGATAGAAAATAAATAATATTTTGCTTAACCAGACATTTAAATTCCATTGATGTACTGTCGAATCTGGATACTGAAAGACATGCTGGTATTTTTGACATGGGGTGATAAGACTAAAAAAGTGTAAACAATGCTTATTGAATTTTGCTGGATATCAGTCTATGTAGCATAAAAATTACCAGAACACGTTAAAACATTTGCTTATAAAAATTGTCATAATTCAACAAAATCTTCATATTTCCCTTTTTCGTAAATTTTTAAAGAAAACAGATTAATTTAAATTAAAATTGCTAAAATCCTTTCTCGTTTTAATTTTAAAGTTATCTTCAAACGTATGAATAAAATTAAATTCTCTTCTCTAAAAAATCCTATTCCTACTGAGAACCGGCGGGGTGTTTATTTTATTCCTTGCTCTTACAATTTAGGTTATATTGGTCAAACAAAGAGAGCTTTAAAATTCTGATTAGGCCAGCATCAGAGGTATATTCCAAGTCAAGAAATCCCTAAATCTTCTAATGCTTCTCACAGTTGGTCTTCCAATCATTGTTTCAATTTCTCCATGGTCAAAATTATTTCTTCCCCTGCCTCTCCCTATCACTTGGATTTTCATGAAGCATATTTTATTTCTAAAAATTCTGCTAATCTTGTCAATGACCTCCCATAATCTCCTTTCCCATCTCCAGCGTGGAAATTACTTTTGTAATTCTTTTCCCTCTTCTCTTGTTTCTTTCCTTTTTATTTTGTCAAAAAAAAGGATCTGTTGGTTTTTTTTTTTGTTTTATTGTTTTATATTTCTTTCTTTATTATTATTATTTATACTTTTTAATTTACTTCTTTTATTTTATTTTAATTTTGGTTTATTACTTTTATTTCCATTTTTTCCTTCTCAATTTCTCTTTTATCTTTTTGGCAACACTTTTCTCTTCTGCATGTGCTCCTTTCGCCATCTGTCGAATTCTTTGCAACATTCTCTACCTTTCAGTTCATTTTTGACCTTGTCTCCTTACGGACACGTGTTTACTGTAGCTGATGACGAGTTGTTATATTTTTAGCTCGAAACGCGTCCTATGTATTGTTTCTATTTTATGGTGATTTTTTACAAAGTTTTATTATTTTAATTGCTATCGCCAGTTTTCGGTGCTGTTTCGCAACAGATTAATTTGTTTATATGATACCCAAAATTTAAACATAAGTTTTATAAAACAGTTTAAAAAAGGGCAAAAACTAAACGAAGTTTGAAATGAATAGTTTCTCAATCTAAAGAATGAGAATGATAAGTAGAATAAACAAGTTGGAAATTGCTCGTCAAACGTGGCAAATGAGGTGCGTTCGTACTATAACTAGTTTTATAATTATTTTTTGCACCCCATATTGTACTGAATGTATAATTTTTTGCACTTCATAAAGTGCATAGTCTGATACATCATTAAAATGCACATCCAATAACATTTTCCCATTCCCCGTAATGTAACGGAACACTTTTGACTGTTCCTGTAATTAAACTATACATCCGATTTTCCTAAAATTTGAAATAGCTCAACAAAATTTTGCAACAATTATATCTTTAAAATTTCAGACCATTCGGAAGGCTGTAATATCATTAAAATGCATTTGCAATAATTTTTCCCATTGGCCGTAATGTAAAGAAAAACTTTTGACTGTCCCTGTAATTAAACTATACATCCGATTTTCCTAAAATTTGAAATGGCTCGACAAAATTTTGCAACAATTATATCTTTAAAATTTCAGATCATTCGGAAGGCTCTAATATCATTAAAATCCACTTGCAATAATTTTTCCCATTGGCCGTAATGAAAAGAAAAACTTTTGACTGTCCCTGTAATTAAACTATACATCCGATTTTCCTAAAATTTGAAATGGCTCGACAAAATTTTGCAACAATTATATCTTTAAAATTTCAGATCATTCGGAAGGCTCTAATATCATTAAAATCCACTTGCAATAATTTTTCCCATTGGCCGTAATGTAAAGAAAAAATTTTGACTGTCCCTGTAATTAAACTATACATCCGATTTTCATAAAATTTGAAATGGCTCGACAAAATTTTGCAACAATCATATATTTGAAATTTCAGACAATTCGGTTTGGTAGTTTTTGCTCTGTTACATGCGGACAGACGGACGGACAGACGGACAGACGGACGGACAGACGGACGGACAGACGGACGGACTGAACGACGACTATAGGTGCTACGTATTTATATAATTACGAGCGCACCTAAAAACTGACTATATTTAACACCACGTCAAAAATATTTCGAATTTTTTTCAGAGTTTCTTCAGAGAAAATGTCAAGTTCTTAAGCAATGGTGCTTTAGTGGAGGGGACGTAAAAATAATTTCCCAATAGAATAAATTCCGTTTCTTTCAAATTATTTTTAAACTAATTTATACATTTTCTTTCAACCAAAGCTCAAGTTTATTTATTTTTTTTTTTACTTTCTATCAAAGCTAAATTGCTGTTACAGACCTTCCCAGAAATGCAGCACTGTTTTCATGTCACACAATGTCATTTTTTTTTTCGGCTATCATTCCTCATATCCGATGAGCAATAACTGTCTCTATTTTCTGTTTTCTGATCCAGTTCTTTTTTCAACTCTTCAAGATTTTCTGTTGTTAGGTCTTATCGTATTCTTCAACTAACTTTTGCACACATTTTCTTCAATTGCATTTAAATTTATCGCTTCGTGCAACAATCTTATCTACAATTATTTTTTCTGTAACATTTAAAGAAAAATACGTAGCAGTATCATCAGCACATAGAGCACTAGAAACAGCTTTTTTACCTTGCTTCAATAATATGACCATTCCAGGTAGCATTAAGCATCATAACCGTTATTTTGCCACATGCTATGTCAATAAATTGAATAGAAATAAAGTTTTTATAAGGTTTCCGGATATTATCCAGAGTCGGACATGTACACTGTAAAAACGTAACTTTCTATTCCTATCTGCTCTGAGAGTACAGGTGATTTCATAAGTAATAATACTGCACCAAAATGATATATTAGTGCTTCTACTGTCTAAAATTTATCCGGCTAAATTAAGACATTTGATCAGATTACTCGTGCTGTGAAATTATAATAGTTAGAATAAAACAACTGATTTACCGCAGCCATTAAATTTAGAGCATCTGCTTCGTGAAAAATATATCAAAGGAGCTAGTAGAAGATAATGCGACATAAATAAATTCCCTGTTCAGTACTGGTTTAAAACAACAACAACAACAAAAAAGATAACTTAACTGATCAAATAAAATCATGAAAGCTTTTTGTGGTTCCAAATCTAGAAAATTCCTTAATAATAGAAAAGTACTTGTGAAATAGCTTTAAAAACTTCGTATTTTACCGACCCCTACTTTTGGCGAAAGGAATTAGAAAAAACTAGAGGCATGTATACGGTAATTCTTAGTTTAAATACTTGAACAAAAAAAGATACTTTCTCTTTTGTTGTATATAATTAAAAAAAAAAGTTTCATGTATATTTTGTTTTGACTATTTGATAAAAATGACGACAATCGTACATCTAATCTTTTGATGTAAAGTGGAAAATTTTCTAATGTGTAATTGAAATTTATTTTTGAAACTAAAGATTTTTATTGCATACATAAACGAAAGAGAATCTTTTGTTAAATAATATTACATCGTCTGAAAAAAAAAAAAAAAAAAAAAAAACAGCAACAACAACATCAACAACAACAACAACAACAAAAACAAATAGAGAGAGTAACTTAAAAATTTATTGACTAGGTTTATTTTATAGATTTACATTTTGTATGGTAAAAAAAACGAAACTTAAGGGGACACGGTACATTTTAAACTATGTTTTCAATTTTGAATAATGCTGTAATATGCTGTAACATATGTGGTAGTATTATATTTAATACAAATAAAAGAAATTTGAATTTTTTTGTTATCTTTTTAAAAATCCCTACTACTTTTTTAAATACGAATATTTTGTTTCTAAATTTTATCAAATTCCTTATTTAACATTCAGGATTAGAGTTATTATTTTTTAACTATTTATATTATGAGTTTTTTGAATTTCCTAGATTTTTTACTATACACGAGAGAAAAAAAAAATATATTAAATGTAATAGCTCATACATATAAAAATCCATGCACAGTTTTATGTAGTATATTAAAAGGAATGTGAAAAAAAAATGAATCAAAAATATAGATATTTAAAAAAGTAGTAAGGATTTAAAAATTTTTAATTTACATTAAAATTAAATGTCAGTTAAATAGGCTGTTCCACAAGAATTTTTATTTTCAACTTTTATTTTCAAGAAATTTTATTTGCTTTATAGTATTAAATATACTGCCTCTACAGATATTGTAGTATTATTCAAAATTGAAAACATAGTTTAAAAAGTACAGCGCCCTCTTAATAAAAAAGACGTATTTTCAAACCACAAAGAAATTTTATTCCACAGATGCCAAACCTTTTTATGAACTCGTGCCAAAAATACTAAAGTGTATTTTACACAGGATAATTTGAACAAAGAAAAATTGTTGCAGCGCAGTGATCAAGGCTCCTGCCTCGTGAGTTTTCCAATCATTCACGCTGGGCCCATATCCCTCGTGCAGATAATTGGCCGTCATAAATACAGCCAACCAACCAATCTAATCATTCACCAGCTGTTTTGGGTGATATTGGTCATTGACACCAAGTAATGTCACTATTAAAAGAGCCACGAAAGAACTTGTTACTCTCGGGCGATACAATTTTGGCGTGTGGCTTGAAAAGTATTTGCTTGAAACAAGCAAATTTTTATTGTTGGAGCATTTATGTTGTCTATTCTAATATTATTATAAATGTGAAAGTGTGAGGGAATTTTTGTGTATAATCAAAGTCAAGACGGATGAATGCGTAAGTATGTTTATACATATAGATGGATTATAACGCAGAAATGAACAGAGGCTATGTTCACGTGAGAAAGGAAAACGGAATAGAAAAATTAAGAATTAAAAAAAGGTGAATAAAACGTCATATGGGAAATAAAATGGAAAATTTTAAGAATTTCTTACTAATTCAACGTGCATGAATCTGAGTAAGAACGCAAAGCAGGCAAATATGTCATATATGGAAAATAAAATGGATATGCTTTGATGTTGAAATAAAACGGTCTTGAGTTATGGTATTAATTCTTATTATTTAAAGAAAATTATTATCAATACTTGATTGCTTATCATTTGCGCACGGTTAACATAAAGATTTAATTTTAAATTGAAAATTTAAAAAAAAGTTTAAGAAAAGTTCGAAAAGAAAATGGATACTAAATGTCAATAATATGCAATTCAAAATTATCCGTGTCGAAAATGACGTCACAATTAGCGGGGAATAGTTATTTTCATTCTTAAAAACTAAAAAAGTAATTCGATTGCCTAAAAGAACAATTTTTGACGAGTGTTAATTCCCAAAGCCGTTCATTTCAGAAAACAGGTATAAAAATCACCTTTTTTTAAAATAAGAAATGCGCTATTTCGTTCATAAAACACAAATGCTTAATATGATTGCGTCAAAGTAACATAATTTACTTTCTGCCAGTATCCAAATTCAGGTTCGGTAGGTTGAAGTATATTACAGATCCGTTGGTAAATTGTGGCTTGGCAACCGAATTATAATTCCACGTGCCTTTTAACTTTAAAAAATATGTTATATGTATGTTAAAGTGTATTTTAGATGATGTCATTTTTAAAAATAGCTTTTTTTTAATGTTCTTTTCATAATAGATTTTTGTGCTCTTATTGGATGCAATGCATATATATATACAAATTTCACTTTAAATACCACGTAAAATGACTGTTAAAGCAGAATTCTTCCATCGCTGTTTCGTCGCTTTTACAAAGAAAGATTCGTCGAATTCGAAGATTTTACTTTATCCTAGGGCTGCGGCGAATATTTTGTTATTCTATTTCGCACACTTTTTTCAAAACAAAAATCTTTTACGTACGTTTCGATAATATTTAACAATAGAAATATTCTACACAATGCATTTTTAAAAAATAGTGGTGCGACCAGAATATAAAACCAGTTTCAGTCCTGTTATCCTTCCCTTTCTTCAGTGATTGAAATGTCCTTTTCGCGATTGTTTATATTATTCGGTACAGGATCTCTCTTTTTTATGATTGCGTTATGACAAGGCCCTTATAAATAAGAAATACCGTATTGTCTTCTGTAAAATGTGAAAAACAGTTATTTAAGAATATATAGTTTTAATTATCTGTTGTGAAATGTTTTAATTAATTCATTTATCTTTAATTTTTGTACACGACGTCACAAGTTACAGCTTGTTCTCTATATATGGAATAATGTTGCGCTGAACAGCCAATGAAATGCTTCGAAGGAGGAATTCACACTGCTTACTTGCAGCAATTTGTGTCGTTTCAATTTATCCATTTATCCCGTGTAATAAACACTTAAGCAACTGTATAGGCGAAAAAATTGCTTCAATAATTAATAATATCTTTAAATATTGCAATGTGCTAAATATTTACATAAAAAAATATTAAATCATGGGCATTGATACGAAACACTGGTTAACGGAATCATTAAATAATTGATAAAAATGCAGTAGAAAATTAATTAAAAAATATCAAGACGAGTTATCTAATAAGATATGAAACAATACAGAATTTTATATGGCATTTTCTATTCGCTGGAAAAAAAAGCTACAGTAAATACGAAATGAACAGTAAAAATCGATATTTGTTTATACCAAAGTAAATATAGACTAAATAAAAGGAATGAGCAGAAGGTCTTGGTTTAATTAATTTGTTTCTATTCTTATTTAATTGCATGTTTTTTCGGCATTTTTAGGAACCATTTTATGCAATGCTTCTCTGTAATCTATATTGCAGATAATATTGTAATATATTCATAGTTTTTTCTATAACAGTAGCATTGCGTGTTACTGAGATATAAGATTCTTTTTTGTATATAGTTTCATATTTATTATTTTTATAATTTTTATTTGTTAGTTCTTTTATTGCCATAATCTCTTTTCTATTGTTTTCTTTGAACATAATATTTTATAATATTTAATAAATATATTTATCATGTTCATGATATATGTTTTATTGAAATGTTTTATTTATCTTGCACGTTGTACGAAATTGTTTTAAACTACTCCGGAATTGTCTTATTATAAAGTTTATTGCATTTCTTTCTTTAACAGAGGTATTGCATGATCACTGAGTTATATATAGAATAAGAATTTTGTATTAGTATCTTATAATTATATATGCAATTATTATTTTCTTATTATGTTATATCTGTTCCTTTTATTGTCTCTTTTTCAACTATTTTCTTGTAATGACTATTTCAAACTAACTAATATAAAGATTTTAATACTTTAATGAAGTCCAATTTAATAAACTGGAATGCATGTTCTGTGTGTTACCTTCGCTATATCTTTGATACATTACAAATTAATTTTTTATGAACGTATGTAATTTTATTGTTATTTATAGTTTCATTCTTCTTTGTTTAATAAATTTACTAATATCGCCTGTGTAAACTATATTTTAAAATACATGAATGGCGTTGAAAATAATTAATATAGTCCTTCGCTTATTAGTAGATATCTTATTTTGTATATCATCTATAGTCTGCAATTTTGTTCAGCATATCGCCTATGCAGGGTGTTGGAAAAAGAGGGAAAAGTGCATTTTATTTTACCTGTTTGAGATTGGTAGATATTGAAGATTGAAAAGGTGTACAAAATGAGATAGAAAATAATATTATGTTAATAGAAATGTTCTCCAACATTTTTCGGAAAGTTACATGTTTTAAATTTTTATGCAATAATTAAAATAGTCCTTCGCTTACTAGTAGATATCTTATTTTGTATATCATCTATAGTCTGCTATTTTGTTCAGCATATCGCCTATGCAGGGTGTTGGAAAAAGTTTGAAAAGGGCTTTTTGTTTTACCTGTTTGAGATTAATAACTATTGAAAATTGAAAAAGTGTATAAAATAAGATAGGAAATAATATTATGTTAATAGAAATGTTCTCCAACATTTTTTGGAAAGTTGCATCTTTTAAATTTTTATGCAATAATTAAAATAGTCCTTCGCTTACTAGTAGATATCTTATTTTGTATATCATCTATAGTCTGTAATTTTGTTCAGCATATCACCTATGAAGGGTGTTGGAAAAAGTTTGAAAAGTGCTTTTTGTTTTACCTGTTTGAGATTAATAACTATTGAAAATTGAAAAAGTGTATAAAATAAGATAGGAAATAATATTATGTTAATAGAAATGTTCTCCAACATTTTTTGGAAAGTTGCATCTTTTAAATTTTTATGCAATAATTAAAATAGTCCTTCGCTTACTAGTAGATATTTTATTTTGTATATCATCTATAGTCTGTAATTTTGTTCAGCATATCGCCTATGAAGGGTGTTGGAAAAAGTTTGAAAAGTGCTTTTTGTTTTACCTGTTTGAGATTAATAACTATTGAAAATTGAAAAAGTGTATAAAATAAGATAGGAAATAATATTATGTTAATAGAAATGTTCTCCAACATTTTTCGGAAAGTTACATGTTTTAAATTTTTATGCAATAATTAATATAGTCCTTCGCTTATTAGTAGATATCTTATTTTGTATATCATCTATAGTCTGCTATTTTGTTCAGCATATCTCCTATGCAGGGTGTTGGAAAAAGTTTGAAAAGGGCTTTTTGTTTTACCTGTTTGAGATTAATAACTATTGAAAATTGAAAAAGTGTATAAAATAAGATAGGAAATAATATTATGTTAATAGAAATGTTCTCCAACATTTTTTGGAAAGTTGCATCTTTTAAATTTTTATGCAATAATTAAAATAGTCCTTCGCTTACTAGTAGATATCTTATTTTGTGTATCATCTATAGTCTGTAATTTTGTTCAGCATATCGCCTATGAAGGGTGTTGGAAAAAGTTTGAAAAGTGCTTTCTGTTTTACCTGTTTGAGATTAATAACTATTGAAAATTGAAAAAGTGTATAAAATAAGATAGGAAATAATATTATGTTAATAGAAATGTTCTCCAACCATTTTTTGGAAAGTTACATCTTTTAAATTTTTATGCGTCCGACCCCCTAGTTCAAATTGTATTAGTAAAGTGTTAGTAAAAAAAATAATGTCGCAAAAAAGTGTAAAGCCCAGATATTCTTGTTAATAGTTAAATTAAGGGGATCCGAGACACAAAAATCTTCAAATTTTGCAAAAACATTTTTTTTCATTACATTTTTCTCTGTTTTTTCCTGCTTAAGATGTCATTTAAATCATGTTTCTATCTGAATTAGAACAAAAATATTAATTTTTTTAAATTTTGGTTTGTTTTCAAAATCTAGCTTTCAAGCAATGGCTATAATGGAATCGACTTATTGCAAAAATGAGTTTTTCTTCATGATAGGTTTTTTCACCATTTCTCATATTTAAATTCTTATAACTCAAGAACCGTTAAAGATAAACGGTTCAATCTTCGAGCACATCTTTTTCAATTGTTTTTCTTTAATTTTGATTCAGTATATTTGAAAAAAAAATATTTACTTTTGAAAATATCATTTTTTTTAAAAAGTTGCACCACTTTTTTTCTAATTTTTTCGTTCAATATTTTTAATTTTTTTATAAATTAATAATTTAATAAATGCTGAATCAAAATTAAAACTTACATATTTTCGTTTATTTAAATGAAAAAAAAAATTGAAATTCTATAAACAATATTCCGAGTTATAACGATTTTAATTTACCCCACTTTTTTAATAGATTTTATTATTATTATTTTTTTTTTAAATAGGAGAAGTTTTATCATGTGACTTTGTTTACAAATGATAAGGTTTACCATTACATAAAAAATTCAAAATTGTAACTCAATAAATAAAAATTATTTTAAAATGTGTCCCGGACCCCCTTAAATTGTTAATACAGTAACTAGGCAACGTTTCTATTGAATGAAAAGAAATGAATTGCTATGTTGACGTTTGCTATACTAAAACTAATGTTCATGTTGAGTTCATGCAGTATACCGGACAATAGACCATACCTTGAGTACTTTTAAAACCATTTACGTTTGGAAAATATTTCTATATTGTGCAGTTTGAACGAAATAAATTCTTGAAACCTGCTATTTCTTTCTGATACTACCTGTATATTATTGTTATCAAACTTAGATGAGTATAAGTAGTGTAGCATTGAAGTTTTTATCCCAGGCATTTTTTAATTTTTTAATGCAGTTGGCTAAATTAGAATTTTTCCATAAGATAAAACCATATAGACTAACGAGATTCTAGAATTTTAGTATTTTAATTTTTGATTTTTCTAAATACCTTATATAATTTAGTGGCATTCCCACGCAAAACGCAGAATTAATAACAAAATTGGTAACGTTTCTGTGTGATTTAAAAAAAAAGAATATATTTAATTTGTTATACGTAAAAGAAATTCACAAATAAGTATCAAATTGTACGGGGGTGGGGAACTTAGCCATTTAAAACAGACGGATTCATGTTTATTCTACAGAATTCGAAAACATATTTCGCAAATTAACTATGTCGTCATCTTAGATAGCTTCTATCTGCATTCCTCTTTATTTTTTTCACCTATACTTATTTGTATTCTTTTTAAACTGCAATTATGCATTTTTAGCTTTAATTTTTGCTGGTTTTATTATCATTATTATGTAATAAAATTTATGTTATTTTGCTGTATGAATTTCCGGATGTGTATTTTTACTGTACATCAATCTTCCACCATTGGACAAATTGTATATTTTTTATAGTATTCAAATGCATTTTCAATATATAGTATATTTGTATATGTACGTTTGTATTATTCGTGCAGATGTTACTTGTAATATAATGTAGGGGAGAAGGTCCAAACATAGGCTAGGGTCTAAAAACGAGATAGTTGTTGAATAAGGTACTAGAAGGTTTTACATGTGGTGGGCTAGGGCAAAAACTATGATATTTTGATACAGAAAAAGACAGGAGGAAAAATAAATAGTTGCTTCATCGCTGCCGTCCGCAATTGCCATTTTGGTTTAATAACATATATCTAGGTCTTAATGTCAGGTAAGTGAATTCAATTTTCTGTACATTTTAATCAAAACCTACTGCATATTTTGTTGTTACCACGTCATTGATAAGGTAATAAGTGAGGTTTTAAGATCATTGATAAAAAAAAATGCCTGTGCTCGACCTGTGCTTGGAAGGTCGGTCTAAAAACAGACTAGGTGTGAACCTCCAATGTATCTTGCGGGTCATCTTCCCAACTGAGTCCATATGATATCTCTCCTGTAAAAAACTGTTTCCAAGAAAAAGATCAATCTGCGTTTGAAGTCCTGAAAGGCATGTCTTTTTACCGGCTCATCATACCGGAACGAGTTGACTCGATCCTTGTGCAAATCAGCACTACATAAAAACAAGAGCAAGTTGAATCTAGGATCTGTGAATGATATAGAAGACTCAAAAACCAAAAGGACTAAAACTTAAAATGGGCAGTCTAAAAGTGGCTCAAAGGGGGATACGAAAATTCAGTCTTCCGAATTCTTGGAAGAAGTTAGTTAAGACCAACAATGATGTTAGTGGCAACGACTAGGATAATGTACCAAGAGATGGCTTCCATGGCAGCGTTGCGACATACCACTTCTATGAAGACGATTCGTCTCTGCAAATAGAACAGAAAATACTTGAGTGCAATGTTTTTAGAGTCAAATGGGAGCACACGCATAATGTGTTACTGTATGTGTTACATAATGCAGACAATGTTATATATATGTGTTATATATAATGTTATATATATATATATTACCGCAAATAAATATAGAAACTAACGTTTTCATGATTGTTGATTATTTTTATAATTTTTTTAATCTTCTTTAACAAATGGCTTTACCACCAGTTGAAAAACGATTAATTTCATAATTTTTGCATTTATTTTATCATACAGGTATTAATATCTTGAAAATAATGGTTTGATATCATAATAAAAACAGGCATTTAGAACATTTCTTCTAGTAATTTTCTTTATAGTATTTGACTGATAACTAACTCAATATTTTCAGAACTAAAAGAAGTATTTCCTTTAAGTGTGTGGGAGTAATTGTGCACATCTGTATAAGGATTCATGAAAAAGTCCTATAAAAACCATAGGTGCGAAGATTAATATAAAAATTTGTTGCATATTTATTTTATTTAAGCACTGGAAAACAACATGAATTTAAAAATTTATTACAACATATTTTAAATTAAACAATTACATGCCTGAAAGCGATGATTCAAGCTCTTAAACGTTTAATGCAATGTCTACTTAGAACTCATTCGTACTTATGGTTTTTAGTCTAATTTTAAGCAATACATTGGATTAGACCTTTGTTAATTGATTCTAAGCAGTATTATTAAAAACTTCAACATTTGATAAAAATCAAAAAAAGGAAAGAATATAAGTACTACCGTTTCTTCAAACTTACTATTTTCAATTTCTTTAAAAAATACACTATTTAGAACATATCTTCAATTTAAAGATAATTTACATAATATATAAATTCCAATTTTGTCTGTTTCGTACCTTTTTATTTTTATATTGGAAAATAATCATGATCTGTTTATTTATTACGTTAAGTGTTAAAAGTTATTCTGGGTACAAGAGGTGCTGTAAACAAACAGTCTAGATTATTTTTTTTTCAAATCACTCTCGAGCATGAGAATTATTTTGATTCAAATACTATTTCATTTTAAAGTTATATTTGCGTTTTAAATGCATGCATATTTTATCGATAAACTTGAAAGAAAGCTTTGTGGGTATTATAGAACTTCACTGTTTATGGTGTAGAGCAAAGTAAACTTTTTTTGCAATGTAAATATTTTCTAGTAAGCAAATGCATTCGTTAGTATTTTAAAAAGGAATAATATTATTTTACATTATACAATGTTTAGTTATATGTTGAATATTTATTGAAATTTAGATAGCGAGTGCATTTTACTCGCAAAGATTCTGTTCAAGTAGCTTGTGATTAATACTGACTGCAGTAAAAATGAATTACAATTCTCAAAACTCAAAATCGATCCATTATTTGTAAAGATAGTTAATCTGTAAGCTACAATGTATCTTGACAGCAATCTTAATACAATGTGTTGAGTCATAAATATGAGATCTGGAATGATACATAACAATTCTTATTTGAAAAAAATATTCGGCGTTTTTACATCTTACTAATATTCTAACCGATTATAACGTTCTAACCTTATAGAAGCATAGGAAAATTGTTAATATATCTGAATAATCATTCTCTGTCTGACCTATGTTTTATATACACGAGGATTATTCAGAAACCAAGGTCCAAATCGCCGTAGCTAATCGAATGTTGTTTGAACATTGAAACGCGCATTCGAACTCCCGACATGCCTTGCTCGTGAAACGACGCCATTTGCATTAGTATTGTTGTAGAGTGCTGTTTACACTGTCAGTTCAAAATGTTTAAAACAATTGATCAGCCTGCGAACTGTGAAATACGGTAAGTAATTTGGTTTTTGACAGCAAGGATCCTGCTCGACCCTGACTAAACTTAGACGTGCAATACAAAATAAGCAATTGGACCTACTGACGTCTGGAGTTTTGCTATAAAAATGTAACGATATGTACCTTGTTTTGTATGAAATGTGATAACATCACAAAAGGTTCTGAAAAAACAGGGTGCTCGCGCAATCGATGATACCGTATGAACTGATAATCACAGTCCAAAATGTGCAGTGTCAAATGCATACTGCTGGCGCGTATAATGGAATCTTCTACTATTTTTATTTTTGTGTTATCATATTTACAACAAAGGTGAGCATGTCTATTAAAAGTTTCATTATAATATACATGGTGTGTTCCCAAAGTTTCAAGACTGGTCTGATAATTCAAAATTTATTAAACATTTTTATATCGCGAACTAAAATTCTTCAAAATGTGACTCTTGGGCATCAACACACCGCTGTCAGCGTTTTTTCCATTGGTCATAGAAGTCTTCGCGCGAAAGGTTGTTAAGGGACTTCGTCGAAGCTGCCTAGATTGCTGGAATCGTGTCGAATCGCTCCACTTTCAGGTCTTTTTTGACCCGGCAGAACAAAAAAAAAGTTGCTGGGACTGAGGTCGGGCTGTAAGGGGCTTGTAGCAGTATTGCTACGTTAAATATAGCCAAAACTGATGGAGCACTCCAGAAAAAAACTGACCTGGCCCGTCGCGTCCGCCCAGACATCAGAAACAAATTGGATTGTTCTCCACGTCAATGCACTCTCTCACACGTCGCTCGCCGCCGACGAAGTTTTGGCTATCTTTAACGTGGCAATACTGCTGCAATCCCCTTACATCCCCGACCTCGGTCCCAGCAACTTTTTTTTGTTCCCCCGGGTCAAGAAAGGCTTGAAAGGAAAGTGATTCGCCACGATTCCAGCGATCCAGGCAGCTTCGACGAGGTCCTTTAACAACCTTTCGTGCGAAGACTTCTATGGGGCCTATGAATAATAGGAAAAAATGCTTAATAAATTTTGAATTATCAGACCAGTCTTGAAATTTTGTGAACACACCCTGTACTTCAGTTTTCTGAAAATTATTTATCGTCAATCAAAGTTGGATTAGTGTAGAACACCCTGTAAGTTGTGATTAAATGGGTGGTTTGCGAGCCTATGTTCCTATGGTAATTATTTCTCGTCTGGATGGGTACTTTTACCCGTCTTATTTTGTAAAATCAATTTGGACTCACCCTGTAGATAATACTGTAGAGTATCAATAAATAGTATTTTAGCTGATTTCTTCAATTTCGCATTCTAAGGAAACTGAATATATTTTAATATAACGTATGAATTGAAAATACTGTTTTTGAAACCATACTTATTATTATTTCTATTCAAGAATATTGAAACTATTCCAAATTGCTTGTTGAATGCTTTTCAGACGTTGCAACGACGTTTTGTTTTTCTGTTAGGAAAAGTATTTTACTAAGTGTAGAAGTGTAAGTGTGTTTTAGTATCTGTGAGATATTTAGTTATTTCCAGAAATTTTAATAATATCGCATAGCTAAACTAAGGTCTTTCTACATAAATATTTATTTTCAAAATGCATAACACTTGTAGAAAAAATCTTAGTTTTGATAATAACGTTAGCAATACTTTATAAATGAAAGCGTTAGTATTGAGGTTTTGAAGTTCGCATAAAAATAAGTCTTTTAAAAAGACAACCCAAGCCACTTAATGCTGCGATTATTAGAAATGAAGTTTTAACTATTGTTCGGTGTGGTTTTAATATATGCATTATTTCATACATTTTTTTTTTTTTTTTTTTACAAAAGAATTATGTTCATATAATGTCCTCAGTCGCGATACTTTGAGTATCGTGGTAGTGATTTGAGTATAAATAGCATTTTTACTTTTCAAAACCTTGCATTATTTATTTAGAAATATATTTTCTATACTCTATATGGGTGCCATGTCATCAGTTTGAAATTGTTTTAAATAATCAAGGGTATTCTTTGTAAAAAAGAAATAATAATAATAATAATAATAATAATAATAATAATAATAATAATAGAGAAAAAGAAATGAACTGCATTTTCTTCGCAAGTCCATGAGCAGAAGTATCAACTTCCAAAGGGAATTTTTACAAATCCATCTGACCCACAGATTTCAAATTAAGGTATAGTTACATTACATTTGTTTACAATAATTTTATTTAAAAGTTTAATTTTAAATGACAGTTTAGAGCAATTAAATGTAATTTTAAAAATGAGGATTAATTTTTGATAATGGACTAATTCTAGATTATAACCTATAAGCTAATCTATTAGCCTTTTTTTCAAATTTACCTCACACGCATGTCAGGAAAACTTGCATAAGATAAGATATGAATAATTGTGATAAGACTGTAGAAGATATCTAGGTGTGCTTATCAATTAATGCCGAAGCAATCAGTGTCTGCTGTTTATCCCCTTAATTCTCACTCCCGTGATATTCACGGGCTGTGTCTTTTATTCAGATTGTTTGATTCCCACCAGTTTTATAAAATAGTTTAATTGTCTTTATTATAGTATCATTTTACCTGTCATTAAGAAAGGTGAATATTTCTTTTCTCAAAAAAGTGGTGCCAATAAGAAATTTGAATTTTTCAAACGCAATTTAATGCGACCGTTAAGGGGTTAAATTAGATTTACGCCTAATAACTTTTCATTAATAAATTTTAAAAATATTTTTCTTTCTTAATATACCTAAATTTACCGGTAGAAGTGTAGCATCTGTGTAGTCAGAAAATAAAACACATATTGTTATGTTAAAATACGTAATACCCTAATTTCTCCTCCCACGGGTTACTGGAGTATAGTTATTTTTTACTTACTTGAGATAAAAAATAACGGCAATAAATTTAACCATTATATAGTTCCATTCTATACGAACACTTTCTTATATGAAATCATAAAAAAAAAAAAACCTGTCTTTTCTATGATCTGTAAGATTTTAAAATTTATAACTTATTGGTTTTTATAGTGAAATTACTGAGGATATACATTTTATTTCAACTAACAGCAGTATTTTTCAATGTAAAACTTTTAATCTTGACGCAGACATTCCCAAACCAAAAGAGACAACCTATGACAAGATAATAAAGTAAAGCCAATCTGAAATTTCGTGCAGAAATGTTCCAAAGTTTAAAATTACATATTTGTCTCTTTTTTTAGTATGTAAGTGTAATCTTTTGTAAATAAAACATTTCATGCAGGGAGACTGCAAAGTTTAAAATTACGCATTTTTCTCCTTTTACGCGTATAAGTAATGTTTCGTAGATAAAAAAGTTTCTATTTGTAGAAATGATATGTATATGCATTATGATTTTTTTTATTATACCACTTTTTAAACCTAGAAATGCTTTTCTAAAATTTCTATTATTCGTTTAAAATGACAATTTTCATATTCTATTAAATTTCATCTAGAACTGGAAATTGTTTCATTCAACGTAGAAAGATATTGCAAAAAGTTAATTTTTAATACTCGGCTAAATGTTTTCATGTTTACCATTAACTCAGTAATTGGATATTACATTTTAAAGCACGATTATGAAATGAATCATTTAGTGCTGTTTTATGTATTTAAGGAGAATATTTATCATTTAATTTATGAATTAGCCACTTTGATATATTTTCTGCACTGTTAAATGCCATCCGTTTATTTTAAACAGGCCATAATACCCAGTCAAGAAACGTTATACGTAATTTTAATGTAGACATCCTTCTCAAAGTTTTATTTAAATGTCTAAAAGAGAACATTAAATGTTGTAACAGGTGGATTCTGTCACATAATATTTAATTAAGAAATATATTAAGTTGATGTTATTGCTGTAATTCATCATTTAAATGGATGTTGATTCTTCAACAACGCATTTTTTAGAAGAAAAGTGTAATCTTTTCCAAAGCATTTTTCAACGACTTATGCTACTACTTATTTTTATTTTAATATGGTAGTTTAATTCAAATATTTATGAATAGTACAGAAATTTAAAGTATAAGCAGTTTGTAACTAATACTCTTTTATTCACATATAGAATATAACCAGATGTTTGCACCATCTTATCAATGTAATGAGTTTTTATCAATGCTAAAAAAACACTAATAAGGATACTTATTTAAGAATTCTTAGGTATGAGCAATGAAAACATTTAAAGATACCAAAACGTTATATATTACTGTGCGTAGCATTTAAAAAAAGGATTTATTTCCCGCAATAATACTTTAGCTAGCTTTTATAAGTGCATTATCACATCTTGCTTACTTATTGTTATTTATCTTGGGGTAAGACAGGTTATTTGAGAGGAATACAACCGGATATTGGCGAACAATTCTCGAAAAGCCGATGAACAATGTTTGAAGAAAGAGCAGTAAAAAGTACAAGAACAATAGTGATAATGACTTTTCTAAATCCAAAAAATGCTGAATATCGTTTCAACAATTTCTAAAATTGTAATATAGGTAATTCCCATTTTATTTTTAAATGTCAAATATGATATTTAGAATTGTCAAATATTGTATTTAG
This sequence comes from Maratus speciosus, assembly GCA_963932465.1. Lineage (NCBI taxonomy): Eukaryota > Metazoa > Arthropoda > Arachnida > Araneae > Salticidae > Maratus > Maratus speciosus. The sequence continues at coordinate 272,524,511 of OZ010788.1, forward strand.
ACTTATATTTAGAAGATTGTTAATTAAATTTCTTTGTTAAAGTTATAAAATAAAATATTTTGTCCATTTTCAAAAGAAAGTCTAAATTCTTTCATTTCCTTTGACTAGGGGGCTCTGCCCCCTACGAGCTACGCTCGCTAACCCCCGTTCAGACACCCCAGACGCTAAAAGCATGTTAATTTCATCGGCCTTAAAAAGGTTGAATTATAATTTAAAAAAAAACAGTGACGGTCTCCCTGTAAACGGGTTTTCATTCATTTTCCTTTGATTGGAGATTTTTAAGACGAAATCAGCCGCTGCTAAGAGATACAATGACTGTTTTCGTCTTTGATTAACAACAAAAAAGAAAAATCATGCGTACAGCATAGATTATGAAACCCTTTCCAACAATCCTGAAAGCTTTAACGAAATTTCGTTACTTAGAGAAATAAGGTAAATAAGATAACTAACTAAACATTTAAAAAACTGATTTCAGCAGTTACCATCCATAGTCAAATATTTATTACAATTCTTCCGAACAGCCCTGTATTTCATCTGCAGGCTGATATATATATACTATATAATAGAAAATTTAGTTTAGCAAGAAAACGCATATCAGGTTGAAATTTCTCTTTCAGCAATTTATACTAATAGATGGAAACATACTTCAATACTTTTGTTCAACCCTGTTGTTTACCTAGTATCTTTATGACACGCCACTATTTAGCTAAACTTTAATTCAAACTAAATCACTCTTAAAACTACTGAAATCGCATTTCCAGAATTTATCATCTATAGGCGGCCATGTATCCAATTATTTGCGTGGCCTTGCGTATCATTTTTTCTATATTCAACAAACATTTCATAGAAAACTACATGCAGTTCAGCATAACACATTTTAAACCCACCTTTCAGCAATTTACGGTCATACTCAGTAACCTTTACGAATTAATTTGCGTAGCCCTGTATATCAACTATAACATTTGCACACACCATATAGTATGCATAAATATAGTGAGACTTAAAAGCGCATATCATAATTAAAAATGCATTCCCTGCCATCGCCGCTAATATACAGTATTTCGGATAGAAAATACTTGTCTGAAATGTTTTGTTATGTTCCTGTAAATGCTATGCACTTCGTATTATGCATGAAATAACTTAAGTAAGCCTCACCGATGTATATCAGTTTTATTATATAGGAATTTGCATAGTTAAAATACGCCGCAAACAATTTCCCCCTATATCATTTGTAATGGAGTTCTTTTGTGTAGCCCTGTAAATTAATAGTAACTATTCGTTGCACCGCATATGCTACAGAATATTCTGCATATTTTAGTGCACTTCGTAAATGCATATATTTTTTATTATGTTTGAAAGGGTGTAACATCTTTAAAATTCATTTGAAATGATTTTTTCCCATTGGTCGTAATGTAACGGAATACTTTTGACTGTCCCTGTAAATGAACTAAACATGCTACAAACTTCATTTGAAATAGGGTTCGTGCTAGGGTAAAAGTCAATAATCAAAAGTTTTAGTGCGATCCGAGTATATTTACGAGAGTTAGTGCGCGAACAGACAAACCGAAATCAATAACACTTTTCAACTTTGTTGGAAAGTGTTAAAAATTAGTTAAAAATTTGAAAGTAAGCTAATGTAAAATGAATTAAGTACACAGAGTGTTTGTCTCTCGGTACTTTGAGAGACAAAGATAACTATGAGAAAGTTTTTTAAATGTATCATTTTAAATCTGACGTAACTTACACCAAAGTTTCCTTTCTCTTTTTAATATTCACATGAAAATACTTTTGTTGTTAGAAAGGAAATATTATTTGCGCTGTCTTAGAATTCACGATAATAGTTGAAAGGATTATCTCAAAATATGAAATAAATGTCTCGTGCAAATATATTTTTAAATATAAAGTGTATTGGCAACTTTTATTTATTTGGCCTTTTTAAATATGACGTAATTTCCTTCATTTGTGACTTTTAACGCATAATAATGAATTTAGTATTTAAAAATTTCCTTTCCCTTTTAAAATTTACGTGTAACTGTAGTTTTTATGATGCAATTTTCAATATTTTTCCGATTTTTAACACGTAATCACTTAATTCTAATTTGAAAGGTTTTTTCTGTTTATAATAGCCACGTGTAAATAAATTTTTTATTTGAAGGAAATATTACTCTTTGCGCTGTTTTTAAAATTGGTAACAGTTTAAAATAATTGCCCTTTTCTAAAATGTGTGAAAAATATCTCTCGATGAAAATTTGAATTTTAAATGGAAATAAATCCTCAAAAAATGAGTCAAATAAAAAAGATAATTGCTTTCTGCACATCGGGAACTTCCAATGTATAAAATGATCTAAAAATGTTTAAATTCCTATGTATATTTTTTCTCCTATAAAACTTTTTTAATGGAACGATTTTGACCATCTTTAACATTAAATGTCTCTTAAAATAATTATTAGATTTAAAAACTGTCTGCATCAGCGTGTTTATCAAACATTTCTCTATAATACCACTGATTTTCATTTTTTTGTATGAAACAGTTTTCTTAATATTAACGAAGAAAAACCCCCCGGTCATAAAAAATATGGATGCCGATCTAGTGGGAGTATACCCGGACGATCTACGCAGATTTTCATTGGTCCATTTCCAAATCAAAACTTTTTTTTTTATATAGAAGGACATATCCGTGCGGTCTTACGCCAGTAGGGGAGAGGGTAAGGACTGATGATTTGGATATTTTCTATAAAACAGGGTTGCCACGCTTCAGGGAGTTTCCAGACATAGAAATTCTTCGGTACCAGTATTTTCTTATAGAAAATCTCTCCTTAAATAAGGCGAAATTTCTTGCGTTTAACTTAGATTTATTTTTCTATAAACAAATACTGATATTCTTCCTGGAAAATGCCTTGAAGCGTGGCAACCCTGTAAAAGTGTTTATTAATAAAAATGTGAAAAACATATCCTATATTTATAACGATATTAATGTAAAAGTTATGCGCAGAATATTTACTCAAATTCTCATCAAATTCTGCTGGAACACTATAAAAAAAAACCTGTATTTTACAAAAAAAGATGATGGCCCACCGACTGCTTACACAGTTGCTGTAAATTTTACAAGCTTCTGTCTTTAAAAACGCTGTAAAATTTCTAATGCCAGGGGAAAGTCGCGTTGCTATTGTCTGCGTGGTGCATGTGACAGCAGGTATTCGATTTATACTTCACTTGTTGCATGAATTCGCTTTCACAGCATGAGTGCTTGGAAAATTACAACATGAACTGCAGGATTTTTTTTTTTTTTTTTTTTTTTTTTTTTTTTTTTTTTTTTTTTTTTACGGTGAAATTTTATTTTCAAGAAAAAACTTTCAATAAGATATCCGTTTTCATGGTACTTTCCCCTACACATCTTTTAAAGATACATAATATATTACTTATCTTTTATAGATTTGGTATAGCCGCTTTACAAATAACGAATAATATAATATTTTTAAAAAATATGCAAGGCTATAAAATGTATTCGATATAATATTTCCTATATATGAAATATTTTGTTCCTATTGTCCCTCAATACATTTTTTTAAGTATTGGGTAAACATGAGAAGGATAAAGTAAATAGCAAAGCGCACATCAATAAATTTTTGGAGACAATAAAGTATTAATTTAAAAATTCAATAACGTCTTATGTTTAGGATAGTCATAAATATTATTAAATCATCCAGATAACTTTGTTTTCAAAAACTGCAGAATATAACTTAAAAATATATAAATGTAAGCAATTTAAAATGGTTGCAATTTTACACTAATTTGTCACTTTTATGATGATTTATGCAAATAGTGATAAAAGAAACAAAACACATTTACATCTTGACATTTTATCGTGTTAAAAAACAAATTCAAATATTAGATAATAGTCAATATGCTCTACTGTCCCCTAAACATCCTTCAGGAAGGGCGAAAAAATATCACGATACTATCTGGAAGATTTGGGAACGTTATGCTTTGGCAAAAAATGAACTCTCGTGGAGTACAAAAAATATGACTGATAAAAGTTAATCGACTTTTTACATTTTATATTCAATTAGAAAAAAAAAACATTTTTATTTGGAAGATTCATTTCCTGTTTTAAATAATTTCTAAAAATTAAACTGGTCAAACTATATGTAACATGGAAAAATCTCCCTTTATCATTATTTTAAAAATCGAAATGAAAAATCCGCCAAACTATGGAATTACAAGTTCCATTAAAATTTAAAGAATTTGATAAATGATATTTAACGTCTAACAACCTACTTCAGAATGTAAAAGGTAAGAAAAAATGTTTTTTAAAATGTTGCTCGAAAATTGGAAGATGTGATTAAAGTTAATTTATTCTTCGTAATGGTTTTCTTTAACAAAAAACGCTGTCGGTATGTTTACCATGCATGCAGAATGATATAATTAAAGAAGCTGTTCGTACAGAATGATTTGAAGCTATCTTCGTTAATTAAATTATAAACGTTAGTTTAAATATGTGTGAAGTGTGAAAATTGTACTGTTTTTGAGTGTAGTCACACTGAAAAAAAAAACGACATTTTTACAGTACAAAGTACTGTTCATCTCGCTCACAAACTCTGTTAATTTTACGCAACTACAGTATTTTTCATGTTTATATAGTCAAAAAACCAAAGAAAGATACAGCACATTCGACTGTGATCGAGTTTGTGCTGGCAAATATACGATCTTTTTTTTCAGTTCAGTAAAGATGATGTCTCCATTTTATTTTGCTTAATCTTTATGGACATTAAAACTTTTACTAAAAACTTTGAGGAGGAACATCATCGAGTTATGGTCCCAGCGTCTATTAACCTATACCCGACGTAAGCAGAGAAAATGAGCTGTTTTTCGAAAAAGGTAGTCATGGATGTATCTACGACTATTACCGTTTTATTTCCGAACAATTGGTCGACATGGAAAATCGATGTAAAAGTCCTTCTTTGGCAGTATGGTTGTTGGGATTTTGTTGAAAGTGTCGACTAAAATTTGTATTAGACTAACCTGAGCTATAAAGAGAAACTTGACCGGTAACTTCGAAAAGACCGTTCATACACCCTAATTTATTTGGATATAAGTAATGATCTCAGGTATCTCATTTCTTCTTCTACTGATGGAGCTAAAGTTTATGTATTAAAAGAACATTTTGAACCTGCTACAAGGACCCAAGTTATACACAGTGCTTTCATAAAAGTTCCAGGACTGACCGAAAAAACAGGCCATATAACACAGCGATTATACTTACATTTTATATTAAGCTTCTACGTAGTCTCGTAATAATTCAAAACAATTCTTGGGACGAGTGTGCATGTACGCAAAGGCTTCTACTCTAACCCTATTCAGTTCTGAAGTCACAGACGCTATAATGCCATTTATCAACTTTTACCGCTGCCGCTTCATCTTCAATTTCAACTTGTATAATAAAAAAAAATTCCGGGAGACAGATCTGGTGACTAGGGTGGGTGGATAATGCAAACCCCGCCTTCCTGCCAAAAATGCTACAGAAGGATAGATTTGTGAGCCGGTGCGTTGCCGTAAAAGAGACACAGATTTACATTTTCCTAAAAATAGGGCCTCACATGTCGCAGTCCTTTCACAAGCCAGTACAAGACACTTTTGAAGAATGCACCGAATATTGTGGAACCTTGACGACGAAATTCTCAATGAATGATATCCCGTCAGTCAAAAAAAGATTATTGCCGCATTCAGTGGACTCTTTTATAGAAAGCCCCTCGAGGGGCGGTGGGATATATTAAGTTTAATTAAAATAGTTTTACTTTTATAACTTTGAGGAAAAATAGCTGAAAAATTGCTTTTCCTTATTTAGAAATAAAAGTTTTGAATATTTCCGATGAGGATTCAGCATTACACAAACGCAATTGCTTGCCCCTAGGGGGGTTTAGCATGAAACATCGAAAACCACTAATACTCTTGAACGACTCATAGCATCGTCACTATGCGAAGTATAATCATTTCGTATGTTTCTCTGGCCGATTTGTCCAAAAAATTTGATGTTCGTTTATTGTTTCATTTTGTTTTCAGTGCCAATGTCGCACACACTCGCTTTACGGAAATGAATACTACCAAGTCGTGATTACAAAGAAAATAATAGAACCACTTGATACGTGTAGCTGAGAGTCGTTGATCGGTCTTTCCGCCAGTTTCGCAGAGATAGCGAGATTTGTGTTTTTCTACGTGCGGCAGTCATGGTACTTTTTAAATGTACTGGGTAAAACTAGGTAAAACAGTGAACTAGAATGAAAAGCAGGTAAAAAATTCAATTTTTCCACAAACCTTTGAAAACTGACTTTGTTTAAAATTTTTACAGAATTTATTTTTAAGCAGCAAGCTTCTTTAAGTTGAAAAGAATTTAAAATATTTCCATCAAGAAATATTAATACAAATTGATAAAATCAGAAATATGTGCAACGCATTTCAAATGTTTCCGTCATTTACAAATTTTGTTGACTTGTCCGGAGATCAATGGGTTGCATAGCGTTGTTTGTTTTATAAACATAAGGTATTTGATCTAAAATAAACGAAAATTACTAATATGTTTTAAATTGGGTAACTAATATCTTATTTACTCATGCTTTCCACGTTTATAAAATACAGGGTGTCCATAAAGAAATGTTCCAGTTTCAATAGTATATTGTAACAGTTTAATTTAGACTATTTACAACAGTGTCCATAAAAGGATGTTCCAGTTTCAATGGTATATTGTAACAGTTTAATTTAGACTATTTACAACAAATCATACATCCAATTGAAGGTACACTAACCTAATTTTACTTACAAATATTCAAAATGTGCACCTGTAGTTATACGGCACACATCCAACCTAAAGTGATATTCTTCCCACACTTCGGTTAACCAGTCCAGAGTAATGGAAGCAATAGCCTCTTAAATTGTGTGCCTTAACTCTGGCAAATTATTAGTTAGCGGCGTAACGTACACACGATCTTTTATAAATCCTCAAAATAAAAAATCGCAAACCTCTAAGGGCTTTTAAATCTTCAGCCCATTAATAATGCTTTACGCTCAGAAGTCGCCATTTTGCGCAAGTGGCACCGCAAGAGAATCAATAACAAAGCTGTATTCTTGTATGTGCTTATCTAAAACTGTTGGAGTTACTCTTTATTTAGCGAAACAGCACCGAAAACTGGCGATTTGAAGTAATTGAAATAATAAAACTTTGTAAAAAATCACCATAAAATAAAACAATACACATGACGCGTTTCGAGCTAAAAACATAACAGCTCGCCATCAGCTACAACAAACACGTGTCCGCAAGCGAACAAGGTCAAAAATGAACTGAAGGTAAAGAATGTTGCAAAGAATCCGACAGATGGCGCTAACTGAAAGAGGCACATGTAGAAGAGAAAGGTGTTGCCAAAAAGATAGAAGAGAAATTGATAGGGAAAAAATGGAAATAAAAGAATTAAAATAAAATAAAAGAAGTAACTTAAAAAATATAAATAATAATAATAAATAAAGAATAGATAGAGTAAATAGATAGAATAAATAGAGTAATTAAATTAAAAAAAAGAAAGAAATCAAAGTTGTATGTGTGTTTAATAAGACCTATTTTCAGATACTATATGTTTATTTCGCTCTAATAAGACCTACTTTATTACTACTACTTTATTACTATTTAATTTAATTTAATTCTTAAATTTAATTACTCTTTATTTGTGACCTTGAACCAGCACTCTACAACGCTTACAGTTGATATTATTAAAAATTAGAACTGGGACGTTATTTTATGGACCCTGTATATTGAATTGGAATATTTGCGGTAGCCAGGGTTTGCATTTGTATAAATATAAGCTTTATAAATTTTAATAAATGTAAATTACTATTATTTCTTAAAAATTTTACGATAACATATTTAACAACATATGTAATATATTGAACATTCTTTGAGTAGGAAATCGAAAATGTGTCAGTATAAGGAAAAAAAAAATGCATGCGCTTTTGAATGCAGATTAATATGGCTTCATTATGACTAACTTTCAGAGATGGCTTTGGAAATATTATTTTTAAAAGTGTTGCGAAAAGTAGGATTCGCCTACTGAAATTTACTTTTCAAAAATAGAATATTTAGAAATGTTTAGAATATATTTTTTTTATTTACCATAAATCAAGATGCGTATACTGGTTCGAGTTTGCAAGGAGTCTGATAAAAAGAAATTGAATTTAAAATTTAAATAGCTGAATTTGTAAATGGGTTGATTAAATCAGAGAATTTATAATATTTTTACGCTATTAAATTCAGTGAAAATTAAAAATATATATATATGGTAGAGCAATACGCAACCTCGTAGATATACTCTTTTCCAGATTTTACATTTGCATTATATGTTGCCGTTCGTATTTGATTTTGAATTACAAGGATAACTTTGTAGGGTTTTTCGCAGTGAAGCGAAGGAGAAATAAATAGTTCAACTTAAAGTTTTTTTATATTTAATGTAATTTCTTTGTTAAACAATGATTTTATGAAGATATTCACAAATGCAAATATTTCAATATACATGTAAATAAATCAAATATTTATCTAGAGGTTACAAGTCAAGAAATTAAGGGATAACGTCCTCATGATATAATAGAAATCAATGGTCCATAGAGACGATCTTTATGTGACGAAAGCTTCGGATCCTCTGCCCGGATGCTCCCAGAAAATCGCGTTTAGTTTGCACTAATTTTCATAATTAGTGCAGCCTGCCCGGGATTTTTCGAATGTGGTTTAGCCATGCATCTGATCTGCGGTGATTCCGGCACCACAACTGCTTGAAGGTCTTATGCATGAATCGCTGTAAATCATACAGGATACTAAAGAAAATTGCTTTTCATCATGCAATTTAAAAATCCAGAAAATTTCTGATTCGTAACACGTAAAGCCTGAGTCACAAATAAAAATAAATTAATGTAATATATATTTTGGATTCATTTTCAATGTTTTTTTACGAGACACCCACGCGAGTTAACAATGAAAATAAATCGAAAATAAAACGCATCATGTGCCCAAAATTTCTTTGGTAATAAAAGATTATAAATGGCCAGAGACAGAATGTTTGTTTTAATTATGAATTATTTTGACACTCCGGATTAATATTGTTTTCAAATGTTTGAATAATTGTATCTCTTTTTTTACAATTTTGTTATTAAGCTGACACATTTTCACAATGCATGTATTTTTTATTAGACTCTTCTTTAAGAATTGATGATAGACATTCAGACATTGCGTTTTTAACTAATATCCGTAATCTCATTTTATTTGAAATGAAATGAACATTTTAAATTAGATGTTATTAAATAAGTCTTATTAGATGGAAACAAACATCTTAAAGTTGGTCTCATTAGAGCGAAATAAACATATAATATCTGAAAATAGGTCTTATTAAACACATATACAACTTTGATTTCTTTCTTTTTATTAATCTGTGGGGATTTGAGTGAAAGCTTTCCTTCCAATGCTTTATTTCTGTACTCCACGTTACTTCATAAAATCGATATATAGTATAGAGATATAACATTTCTACTTTGCAGGATTATGTGTTATATTTGACGAGGAAGAACAAGGTTTATACTGTAAAGAAAAATCACAAATATTTAAAGCGGAATGCATCAAAAGAATAAAAGGATTTAGGGAATAAGGGGATTTGTTGAGCTGAACGGTTCAATGCAAACATTCTCCTGTTTACTATTATTTCGATGTTAAAATTGCTTAAAACTATTCAACTAACTTTCTATTAGGAAAGAGGATAATTGCACACATACGGATTAAAACCGTAATTTGCTGCACTTGGAAGTGTTTGGGGAGGAATTAAAATACTATGAAACTGTTTGACTTGTTAAATTAAAATTGATCCCTGAATATCTTAATATTTACCTATTTTTACATATGATCAGAAAAGTAATTATTTTTTATTTTACATTTAAATTATACAAAAAAAAAATAATAAGCAATATTTTTACAGAGTCCTTTAAATTTAGTAATAAATTTATGTAATAAAAATTTTAAAATATTTTTTATACATAATAAAAAATTAAAAAATCATTGCAAAGGAATTGAAATATTTTAACAAAATCGGAAGACTTTATTCCGTTTCAGGAAAAATGCCCGCTTATGAAGAAAGTCATTAATTTTTATAATTAATTTTCACTTTTCTATTGCTAATAAAATCAGACCTTTCTCTCTTTCAGGCCGAACATAGAGCATTCAGGTAAAATTTTGTATAATTTCTGGATTAACATGGAAAATGCCTGATAAATCCGATAGTAGGCTGGTGTAAAAGTGCTCATTTTTCAAATAATTCACTGAAAAGTTTAAATAGTTACTGTTTTAACATTATATATATTTATTAATAAATACTCAATAACAAACTTACCATCATTAATTTGAGAATAACAATAAAAGTATTCGGAACAATTATAAAGATGGCAGGACGCGGGACGCGCGCTTTTAACCACAATAGTGTGTAAGAGAACGTATAAAGATTTGAAAGAGTGACCATATTTTTCTTTGATATTACTTAATATACAAGTGGTATTTAAACATTTTGTTTCCAACATAAACCGCTTACTTTTATATTTCACCATTCCTTACATTCACACTCTGTATTTGATCTAGACATCTTGAATACGACCTCTTTTCATTTACTATTACTACGAGCTACGCTCGTCAATCCCGTTCAGACACCGCAGACTCTAACAGCACGCTAATTTGATCGGCTTTAAAAAGATTTCGGAAGATTGAATTATAATTTGAATCTGACAATTATAATCTGACGTAATTTTCACCAAACTTTTCTTTCTCTTTTTAATATTCACATAAAAATACCTTTGTTAGAAATGAAATATTATGATCATCTTAAAATATGAAATAAATTTAAACTGTTTTGCAATATTATTTTTTGTTCATTTTACGTAATAAATGTAATGTGACGTAAATGTGAAGTAAATTCTCCTATTTAAGACTTCTAACGAATGTTCATGAATTTATTATTGTACAATATTCTTTCTCCAGTGAGGGTATGCAGGGTGTCTAAAATAAATGTTTACAATATGGCATGGTAAATCAGGCATACAACAAGAATACAAAATCGCATAGCAACATAGGGTCGCAAACCATTTATATAGTCACAAATACAAAGTGTTTCATCCTAACTGAACTCTGGTTGACAGTACAGATGGGTGACAAACTAATACGAACACCTAACAAATAAGCTTTATTAATAGGGGGTTGGATCACTCTTTGGCTTAATTACCAATTGTATGCGACGTGGGATGGATTCATAGAGGTCATGAACAACATTTAAAGGGATATGAAGACATTCTTCCTGGAGAGCAGTCTCTAATTTCAAAAGCGTAGATGAAGTAAGAAATCGACCACGGAGTTTTGACTCCAAATATCCCCACAAATGTTCAAGTCAAGAGACTGAGGGGGCCAAGCAAGATGTCCTACTTACTCCTCATACTCCATACTCTTCAAACTATTTTTGGACGATTTTACCAGTGCGGATAGGAGAATTTTCGTCTTGATAAAGTGGGCATTTTCCTAGAAATAAAGTCTTGACAAAAGGATGCACCTGACCCCCCAGAATACAGACATAGCGACCAGATATAACCTTCCCATGCAGAGCAACAAGTGGCCCAAGACCATGTCAAGATATCGCACTCCATACATTAAGGTAACCATTTCCATGCTTGAGAGTCGGCAAGAAGCAGTCAGGAGAATATGCTTCTGCAGGACTTTCTCCACACATAAACACGTCCAGTTGTCTGAAATATTTTGGAGATTCATTCATCAGATCAAATGACTTGTTGCCACTGTTGAGGAGTCCAGTTTTTGTGTGTTTTACACCATTAGCGTCGCTGAAAAGCATGACGTGATGTCACCAATGGCTTACGAATTGCAACTCTTCCATAAATGTTCGAAACATGATGCTCCCTTTGGACAGTTCTTGTTAAAATGGGATTTTGGAGATGACTATTTACCTCTGATGTTATCTTTGATAAAGACAGTCTGCGCTTTCGGACCGCTATGTGGGTCAACTCTCTTTTATCCCACACAGAAAACTTTCTTTCCAACTTTCTTTCCCGTCCAATGTTGTACTTCGCAGACGACACTTTATCGTATTTCGTGTATGCTGTCATAACGGCTGACACAGTACTCCTTGTACGCTCCAAATAATTGGCTATTTCCGTCACCGAGCAACCAGCGCACCGCATTCCAACAATCATTCTTTTTTCAAACTCTGACAGGTCAGTCATTATTGACTTTTCCAGAGCGTATGGTGAGCGCATGCAACATATATGACTGCTGTTGAGCGACTGATACCTTACCTTTCATAACCACTAGGTGACAGAATTGAGTGCAAAGTGACATGCGCGTTCTGCTTCTTCGAAATGGACCATGTCTTTTTCATGGGTGTTCGTATTGTTTTGTCACCCATCTGTAATTATTACGAGAAAAAAAAAACTTTGTAATGAAAATGCAACGACATGTACCTTGTTTTATTTAAAATGTGATAACATCACTAAAAGATCTGGAAAAACATGTTACTCAAGCAATGGATGATACCATATGAATTGATAATCACATTCCAAAATGTGGAGGGTGAAGTGCATACTGCTGGCGCAAATAATTCAAACTTCTGTCCCTTTTGTTTGTGTTATGACATTTACAACAAAGGTGAGAATGTCTGTTAAATGTTTTATTATAATTTATTTCAGTTTTCTGAAAGTTATTACCGTCAACCCGGGTTCAGTTAGGATGAAACACCTTGTATTTGTGACTAAATAAGTGGTTTGCGACCCTATGTCCCTATGGGATTTTTTTTTATCCTTGTTGTATGATTGATTTGCCTCTTCATTTTGTAAATGTTTTTTTGAATCACCCTGTGTACAATTACTGCAACAATGCAAATACTGACGGGAAAGTAGAAGCAATCTCATACACTGTTATTGTTTTTGTCAATGAACACCGGGAACTTTTTTTCTCATGCACAGTTGTAATACTTTTGCGAGTTCTCATGTCTTTTCATTTTATGCTGAAAATCAAGGCAATGGCAAATTGTTTTCTCTGTATAAATCTAAATACTTTAAGAGTCAGTGTTATTTTTCGTTATCCAACGAGACGACTGGTTGACTTTTAGTGAGAATTTCATTATTTTGTATGCATCAAATAGTCTAAATGTTTATGTCACTAGCTAACGTACCCGGCGTTGCCCGGAATTTTAAGAACATTTGTTTTGAAAAATCACTTTCAAAATTAAACATATATTATGAAAGAAAGAATAAATAAATAGTCAAGTGCGAGTATTACTCGCGCTCAGAGGGTGTCGTACAATAAATATATGAATTATTAACTGTATTATTAAAAACAATCGTTACTAAAAGAAAAATAAGACTTTGTAAATAACTGTACAACGTAGGGTTTAGTATATAGTATAACTGTACATATACTAGAAAAGTATGAATGGATATACCGTAAAAGTTCAAAGAGATATGAAGCCTAAATAATATCAAATATTGCTATTCTGTATAACACTTATTTAAATCTTATCCTAATCTGCTTATGATAAACTCAAGTCGGCACTGACAATAAAAGTTCTGCAGATATAAAGTTCATTTTGCGTTTCATAAATCTAAATTCTGCGTCGTAACAAACGTTTCGTTTTACAGTGTGGCTAAAACAAAACACTTGTTCAAAGTTTAAACTTGCATTTTCCTAAGTGCGCTTTGAAAGGAAGTCGAAATGTAGCACTGCCGCCTTCGTCCGTGCCGCGTTTTTCCAGATAGGTTTTTAATTAACTTTTAAAGACACGAGAGGCGTATTGAGAAATCTACTCAATGCAAACTAGTTGCGAATCCCATAGTAGAAAGCTTTCACACGATACCCCACGCGACATACAAAGAAAAGATTTATTTTTCAAGCAACTTAATTAGACCCTGTACATTTTTCCTAAAAATATTTGTGGATGTTTAATAATCTGTGAATATGTGGGTCAATAGTCTTTATTACTTCCCCAATTTGAACTTTCCACGTTCCGTAGTTTACGAGTAAAATGACTGCGACAGACGGACAGACATACACGGGAATGCTTATACAGTCTGTTACAAAATTATAAGACCACTTAGAATTTCACCTTTGTTCATCAAAAAAATATTAGCTTGAATTTAAATGTAGTTGAATGAAAAGAAATAACACAATAATGTTTATTTAGCTGAGGGGAAAAGAGTTTGAATATTTTTTTGTTTCATGCCAAATGATTTTAAGCAAACCCACTGTTTCAAAAATATAAGACCACTCTTATATTATTAATAAAGCAGACCATTTTATTTTGAACTCAGAATTTAACAGTAACCCAAACAATCTGTGAAACATAAAAAGAATAATAAAATGGAGAAATTCTGAATTGTATTTGATTCTTTGAATTTATTAGTAAAATGCCTCGTCGGAGTGAGCTGTCTTTAATAGAGGTGAGAGGAGTGTGGTGCTACAAAGGAAAAGGAAAGTCTGAACGTGAAATAAGTAAGATTCATAATCATTCTGAAACTGCAATTCATGATGTTTTAAGTAAAAAAAAAAAAAAAAAAAAAATGTATGGAGCGCATAAACGATCTGGTTGTAAAAAGAAGTTATCAGATCATGATAATAGGCGGATTGTCAAACTGGCAACGAAAAAAATGCCAGTCGACACGTAAATTGCACAAAAGATAAGTAAAAAGGTATCACATGCAACCGTGTGGCGAAGTTAGAGATCTAATGCTGGTGTTATTAGTCGTAAATTAAAAAGTAAACCACTACTACTGAAATGTCACAAAGAAGCTCGTATGAAGTGGGCAAAAATATCATGTCCTGGAACTCTGCATGTAGAAATATATCGTTTTCGGGCGAGAAAAATTCAATCTTGGTGGTCCAGACGGCAATAATTACTACTGGCATGATTTAAGGCAAAGATCTCAAGTGTTCTTCAGTAGGCAGATAGGAGGCGGTTTCGTTATGGTGTGGGGCGCATTTTCATATGCAGGAAAATGCGATCTCCAAAGAGTTGAAGGGAAAATGAACTCGGGAAATTACCAATGAATGCTATTTCAATGTCTGATACCCTTTGGAAAACTTTTAAGAGGTGCAAAATGGAAGTTTCAACAAGATAATACTCCAGTCATTCATTGAAATCAACAAAAAAGTGGCTTAAAAGAGAACAGATTGATGTTTTACCTGTGACAAGTCGAAGCCCTGGCCTAAACTCCATAGAAAACTTGTGGGGCTATTTGTCCCTCCAAGTGTATGAAAATAACAAACAATATAATTCAACATATGAATTAGAAATAGCCATTATGGAGAAACTGGATAATATTCCCGAATCGTTCCTTTAAAAGTTAATTAACTCTATGTCAAATCATATGTTTGAAGTTATTCAGAGAAATGGTGGAGCAACATTTAACTAAATTTGAGAAAACTGTTCTTTTCCATAAGTGGTCCTATAATTTTGTAACACTTCATTTTGACACTTTTTTGTTATATTTGGATTTACAACACGTTTTAGTTTCAGAAAAAGAGCATTTGGTGGTTTACTGCATACCAAAGAAATTTAGTTTGGTTCATCTTGAATAGGCAATGAAGATGAAAGTGGTATTTTAGTTTCAGAAAAAGAGCATTTGGTGGTTTATTGCGTACCACAGAAATTTAGTTTGGTTCATCTTGAATAGGCAATGAAGATGAAAGTGGTATTTATTCATCAAATACAACACACACTTGCAAAAAAAAGCAACTTTCGATTTTGTAAGAATGTTCGCGTATTCTTGTGCAACTACCAGTGCGCTTTCTTAAAATTCTTACTTAGTTATTTCTTTGGTGCGAAATTTGCATAGTCAGCTTCGTCTCTTTGTAAATCATGGAGTTCCTCTTTCGTTCCGACAAATATAACAATTAGATCATTCAAAAGAATTATGCAATAATTAAAAGTATATAAAATTTAGGAAATGTAACAAATTCATATTCAAGAGAAATAAGATAAAAAATGATTTCAAAATGTAAATTTACCTGTTGCGTATGTCTTTAACCCATTCACTGCCAACCACGAGTACACTGGTAGCTTTAATTTATTAACTACTTTGTAACTACTATTTTAGAAATAATAATAAAAAAAGTCTTATTTATTGGCAGAAATTTCGCTGTATTTTTTAAAGCGAAATTTTTTTTCTAAATTTGTGGTAGCAAACGACTTTCAACAAGGAATTTGAAAATTCTTACTTTATAGTCTTGGCAGTGAATGTGTTAATGCAATCAAGATTATTTTTCGGAAGCTTATAAACTAACCTTGATGCACTCAAAAACCGTTTGATTTTATCAGTATGTTTCGTTCTATCATGTTATTATAACGTATCCACTCCATTACACTAACCTACCCTATAATTAGAGCTCGTGATTAATTGATTCTTATATATTTTTAATTAACTTTGTATAAGTAACGTTAGTTATAGATATTGATACATTTTAACTATATGTTTAACTCTTACCATGTTATGCTACGAAATTTTTTAATGTTACTGAAAAAGTAGAAATGTAAAGTAGCAAATTTGCGTTTTTATTTATATTTCAATCAGGGTTTCTTTTTATAGATAAAGATGACACAAATAAATGAATGAAAAAATTTTACTCTAAATTTTAACAAAAATGAAGTTGGTAATTTGTACGTTTGAAATACATCAGTAAAAAGGCAAAGTATCATATGTCATTTTCAATCTGGATAGAAAATTAAACTACTTTTTTTTTTACAGCAAAGTTGAAATGGCCTCACAAAAATCGATCGTCATTAGTGCCAAACTGTATCTAGATCAACTAAAAGGAAAGGGAAGAATTCGCTCTTATTTCAATTTAGTTCTCTTCGTTGTTTCTCTTTTATTTAATTAAAATTTTTATTTCGGAATTTTTCCGATAGTGTACGATAAACAACACATTTCTATGAGCTATAACATTGTTAATTTATTGTATTTGTTTCGTGTAACAAATTAAACTGCATGCATGCTCATTCAGATAATTATTTTTGCAACTGAATGGGGTACGTCAGATTAGATCTGTTTTTTAACTAAGCATATTTTGAATATATTTACCCCCTGACCATAAAAAAATCTAACCATAACAGAAAAATAGAAATAGAAATTAACTAAAGTAATAACAAAATAGCTGGAGTTTTAAAATATATACATTTTGGTCTTCTTTTTGTTTTCAAGATATCGAGGGAAACATTGCACGCTATATTTTTACTCGCCATCTGGAGAAAAGTAAAAAACTCTACTTCTAGATACAAATAAAGTTCCGTTATCAATTTATATTTGAATCACATTTATTGATTGGATAATTTAAAGCCATACAGTGAAATACGTTTAACACGGAAACGCTTAACACGAAAAATCGGTTAACACGAAATGATATAGCGGTCCGGACAGTATAAGATGCAATTTAATACATTTTTGTTCTTTTAACACGAAACAAAAATCGTTTAACACGAAAAAAAATTGTTTTCGAGCTAGTTAGTTTAAGTTGAAATTGGTGAATTTTGTGTTAAAACCACAGAGTGTTTGGTGAAAATCAGAGAATTTCGTGTTTTTTGTAAATTTGCTTATGTTTTATGAGCACAATGGCTGAGAAATCGGTGCGAAAACAAACTCCTATTTCCCTTCAAATGAAGATGAAACTGTTTAATGCAGTTGATGAAAAAGAAGGACGAAAACAGAAATCTGCGAAGAGTTTTACATTGCCAATTCCGCATTATCCACAATAATAAAAAACAAGGATCCCATTAGGTTAATGTTTGAGCGCAGTATGATAGCCTGAGAGTAAACGTGCGTTCATGAAGATTGATTCAAACAAGCTAGATCTCAGAACGTTGAAAAAGACACTTAAAAAAAAAAAGATATCTGATTTTTTCCACCCAAAACAATATTTTGTTTACTTGCTGTTTATCCTAATGGTTGCAATTTACTAGTAGTTTAACAGGAAATCGAAATAAAATTTGATGACGTCGAAAATAATTGCGAGTTTTGTCCTTTTTTAAAAAGATCTTTTAACGCGAAATTCTTTTAACACGAAAAAAATTTTCGGTCCCCTCAGTTTCGTGTTAAACGTATTTCACTGTATTTTAAAAAATATTTATGATAACTACTTCATAAAGTAAAACGAAAAGAATGTTGACTCTTTATGCGGTATTTCTGAAAAAAGACTATTCCTTCTATATGCATTTTTTGTTCTAAAGAAAAGCTCAGTTGGATGAAAAAATTGGTGCTGTTTTTGCCTAACTGTATCTAGAGCATAGTTAGAGTAAATAAAAAAGAATCTGTCGAAATCTCTCTTTTTTTTTTCAATTTGGTTCTGTAGATTATTTTACAAGTTTTTTATATAAGGTTTTTTTTTATTTCGGAGGAGACAAAGACTCTGCACAGGAGACAAAGACTCTGTTTACTTAATTCCTTTTATATTAGCTTATTTTGAAATGTTGTTACACATGTCTACGTCATCAAGTTATTTTGATTTCGACGTTTTATTTGCATTTTTATTAATGTTGTACTAATTTATTTGTTCTTTCGTTATTTAAAATAAAAGTTATGTCAATTTGTATAATTTGGCGAAATTGGTCGACTGGATAATCAAGTAGTACCACAGTGGGTTTGGCGTTAAAATTCCCCAATCAAAGAGAAATGAATAGAAATCCGTTTATAGGGAGATCGCCACTGTTTTTTAAATTATAATCCAATCTTTCGAAATCTTTTTAAAGCCGATCAAGTTAGCGTGCATTTAGAGTCTGCGGTGTCTGGATGGGGGTTGGCGAGCGTAGCTCGTAGGGTGCCGAGCCCCCTAGTATTTTAAAAATTACGCATACAATAATAATTTTTATTATAATAATAATTGCAAATATTTGTTCTATTTTTAAAAGTAAGAAATCAACTGTTATTCGCAGACCACAACAATCATAAACGAAATAACATGATTTGAAGCATTAGATAAACTGTGATGAATTAGAAAGGTAATAAATCTCATATGATATTTTAACACTGCTTCATATTTTATTGGAATGTTATCCGATGTACTACGTAGTAAAATACTATTACACATTTTCACAAAATGTAGATCGTTTCTTTTTTTTTTTTTTTTTTTTTTTTACAAGTTTTCAGCCTGAAAATATAGTAAGGAAATGCAGGGTTAGATGACAAGCTGAAGCTTCCAAGACTTTTCATGAACTCAGTAAATCAGTTAAAATGATGTTATTGATATGAAACACTATTTACAAACCTTTTCCTAAAATGTTTGACAAGATTTCATCCTGATCTCAGAGGATAAAGAAAAATGCTTTTCAGAGAACAATCATATTCGTTATTTTGCCATTCATAGGTAGTAAGCTAGCGAAAAGGTATCAATGTTTATCAATGTATTTTGAAAACGTTATAAAACGCATTTTTCAAAAAAAGATAAATTGTTCAAAACGTTCAACAAACCAAACATTCATAATTTATTCAAAACAGTTTCAAAATTGAAATTTCAAAGTAAAAAATGAAGTTGCTAGGGTCTGTACCTGTTTTATTCTACACCCTAACTAGAACAATCGGAATAGTCCAGGCAATAGAGACCGTATAGGGACTCCACCTAGCAAAATTAATGGAAGTTCTGGAAAAAGACTTACTATATGTTTTTTGGGTCGCTGAATCCAAATTTGTAACTTCCCACCAAAATGTCCCCCTGCAACCCCCCAAATTTTGGTAAAATGCCCCCCCCCCAAAAAAAAGGTTTTTATTAAAAAAATCAATTTTTTATTGTTTTAGGGGAGAAGTATCTAGAAATTCAAAAAGTAGGTAAAATTTGCAACAAATTAGATATATGACATTATGACTTAGGATGAAGGGGAAGGGAGGGGGGGGGGGGGGGGTCTGCCTCGGAACATGCGCAGCGGTGCTGCGTGGACTAAGTTGCGCAATTCCAATTAATCACTCACACGTTTACATTCGCCCTCCCATCTCCCCTCTGAACTTTCTCTGTGAGGTTTACTTTAAGTTTTTTGGATCGCTGAATCCGAATATTTAACTTACCCCAAAATTCCGCCCCACTGTGGATCAAAGTATAGGCGATGTCGAACATAGGATTATCACGATAGTATAAGCCTACATATATGATGATTTTCGTTATATTTAGTTTTAAATGAGTAAGATAAATGATACTGAAAGTATCTGCATGGTTTTTACGAACATTTTCGAGCTTTTTTGTCACAAACAGTAAGTTTAGGAAAATGATGAATAACTAAAATAAATGGGAAAAACAAAGCATGCAGTTTTTATTTATATCCAAATGACATTTGTGGAATATTTAAAGCATTTATTTAATTTTTAATTGGAAACATATACATAACTCTAAAATTGTACTACAAAACTGCAACATTTTACTGCAACATTTTAGAACGCATTTCAGTGCATATTTGTTATTATTGGGCTTGGGTTTTTTAAAATTATTTTGTAGTAATATTAATTTTAGCATGTTTCTTTTTTATTTGAAACAAGAATATTTCATTTTGTCTTTTTGTTATAATGTTTTGAAATATGATAACAAACAGAGATTTGTTTTTGTTTCTGAAAAAAATTAAATAATGGTTTAGTTATGAAAAATCAATGCTTAGTTCTGTAAGTGAACAGTGTGGGCTAATTGCCTCAAAAATTGATGGAGCGCTTACGTATATTTTGTGTAAACGCAAAAGATAGCTGGCTGAAATCTGAACGAAAATTAGATCGTCTCAATAATAAAAACTATTCGTCACTTCAGTGTTTCTTTAAAGTTGGTAACGAGCTTAAACCATTTGCAGTTAAAAATTTTGCAGAAATCAACATCACGAAAATGTTTTTCAGTAGTAACCAAAACTCATGAAAGAAGACTAACATAAAGTTTCAGAAAAGATACTTCTGGAGAAGCTAACTTAAGAACAATTAAAGAGTAAAATTAAACGCGAACTCAGAAAAGAATAAGGTTTGCAAATATATGTTGTCAAACAGGGAAGTTGTTTGACACACGATGGAAACACTGCAAGGACATTTTTTTGCTGAGTTTGAAAAGACAGCTGAGATCACTGGATTGGATAAAGAACTTATTAAACGTTTAGCAATTGTAATGTATGTGATCACCTGTCACGAAGTAATTAATGCCGAAAAATTTGGCAATCTCGCACAGGAACAGCTAAACAACGTGCCTCAAAATACGGTTGGTATTATATGCCAGCTTCTGCACATAATTACTAACTCATGAAAAGGATATGATTACAAATTTCTCTGTTCCAATTGTATAATTATTGGAAGAAGCTAGCGAAGCTCGAAATAAATAATTTCGACGGTACCGAGAGTCTCATAAAAGAAAAATGAGTCGAAGAGCATGCAATGAAGATTTATTGCACCATTTGCTAAAAACATCTGACGGTTTGATTTCCAGTATTAGACACAAAATAAAAAACATTCAAAGAAACAGAAAATTTCTAGAAGCATTGGGACTTTCACTTTAAAATATAACACTTTATCACTGACATAGCAGCGCATCCATTTATCAGAGTACATTTAATCCTCTGAGAGCCTTTGCGCTTTTCAGCATTTTCATGTAAATGTTTATATAGCCCGAGATACGAGTTATTAAATTTAGTTTCGCAGTTTAATGTTAAATTAGTTTTTTACATCATTTCATCCTAGAAATTTCTTACAGTATAATCTTATTTAAAAAATATTTTTGTGTACAGCCAATTTAACATGTTTTTGGGGAAACGGTAAATTACGTAATAGTCGCTATAAGGCCATTTATTTCTCAAACGCGCATGTTTGCGCAAAAAATCCTCTATACCACATTAAAATATAGGCTTTCAGGAATATCAGCATGTGTTTGAAATTTCGAACAACTTTAAACAATTTATGTTACGCAATTTTCAAGATTATGAATCCGTTAATTCTATATGTGTTGTTCATAATGTAGAATGAGACATAAAATTCAATCCAAATATAGTCAGTAGTGGTTTAAAATGTGTTTTAAGAAATTAATAATGATATTTTAAATGAGTTATTAGTAGAAGTTACTTAGGTTTTATTTCTGAGCACAGCAAAAAGTCAGTAAAACTTCCAAAAAAAATTCCTCTACTGAAAGATGTATATTCCGAGCTATACAAATACGATATAATTTTGTATAATTGAAAAAATAAACATATATTCGTATTTTGTAGATATTCCTTTAAAATATTTCACTGCAAAAAAATAGTTATTTAATGATTATTTTTTGGCTCTATATTCGCATTTTCTTAAGGGTTGATCCACTGTGCACCCCCCCCCCCCCGAAATCCCCGAAAATAGCTGTTTTTAAAATAATTTTTATTGTTTTAGGGGAAACTATGTAGAAATTTGGAAAATAGACAAAATTTGCAACAAATAGGATATATGACATTATGACGTACGATAAACGGGGAGAGAGGGGCAGCCTCGGAACATTCCCCGCACGCTGTTCTCAAAAACCAAATTTTTTCAAAAAATCAATTTTTTGGAGGTTTGCCGGGAGAAATTTTGGTGGGAAGTTACAAATTCGAATTCAGCGACCCAAAAAACATAAAGTGAGCCGAAATTCAGAACTAGCATTAATTTTGCCAGGTAAAATCCCCTATTACCTGGACTTGCATAACTTAGTGCACATTGCGCCGCAGTGTATGTTCCGAGGCAGTTAATCCCTCCCCGTTCATCCTACGTCGTAATGTCATATATCCTATTTGTTGCAAATTTTGTCTACTTTCCGAATTTCTACATAGTTTCTCCTTATAATAAAATAAAAAAAATTAATTTAAAAACAACTATTTTGGGGGGTTTCGGGGGAGGGGGGGGGATTTTGGGTAAGTTAAAAATTCGGATTCAGCGACCCAAAAAACTTAAAGTAAATCTTACAGAGGAAGTTGGGAGGGGAGATGGGAGGGCGAATGTAAACGTGTGAGCGGTTAAGTGGAATTGCGCAACTTAGTCCACGCAGCACCGTGGCGCATGTTCCTAGGCAGATCACCTCTTCCCCTTCATCCTAAGTCATAACGTCATATATATAATTTGTTGCAAATTTTGTCTACTTTCTGAATTTCTAGATACTTTATCCCTAAAACAATAAAAAAAATGATTTTGTTAATAAAAACCTTTTTACCAAATTTTTTTCCCAAAACATTTTCCCAAATTTGGAAGGGGGGGGGGTTGCCGTGAGAAATTTTGGTGGGAAGTTACAAATTCGGATTCAGCGACCCAAAAAACATAAAGTAAGCCAATTTCCAGAACTTCCATTAATTTTGCCAGGTAAAATCCCCTATTGCCTGGACTAGAATGAGCTCAAGATTTGAGCGTAAAGCACTGGAATAAGCCTTGGTCTGTTCCACACAGATAATGTAGTCTTTAATGTTATAATCACTTTTATAATTTTCATTATCGTTATCTTGCGCTAACTCTGCCATACTTATTTGAACTAGGTTTGTCAATAAATCATTCATTGTAAACAATCTGTATATTTTGTATGAATATTTAGGATTTGAGTTGTATTTCGAGAATAATTTAGTAAGTGTTCTTATTACAGATGGATTTCTTGCCCGCTGAGGTAAAAAAAAACAAAAAAAAACCGCTTTTTAAAAACACTTTAAAATCAAATTTTTACTCACAGCTTCCCACGGGTTTGCTCTGAAGTAAATTGTCGATTGTAAGTGACATGAACATTCATCAGATATCTCTGGTTTCAAAAAGTTATGCTGCTACCTCCTGCTAAAGGGGAGAAAAACTGATTTCGTGATCTTACCCACTTCATAATCTTGCCGTTCTATTCCTTATACAGTATTCTGGAAAATGAATTTATGTAATTTCATCCATTGCGTATTTAAAAAATATACGCAATCAAATCAAAATTATATTTATTTAAATATATATAAGAAGTTTAAAATCAGTGGCGTGGCGTCCGGTCATCGCTGGATGCGGCGATGACCAAGTAATATTTTAAAACTCTTAATAAGCTTTTAAAACTCTACGATCCAGTTTTAGCAGAACATTTGGAGTTCATGTATAAGTGAAGGTAAGATTTAAAGTTTCTTTTTTGAACATTCAACCATTGAATTTTAGAGTTAATAATTTTTCACCACAAACTTAAATAATTGCGATGACCACCGAAAATTTTCACGCCACGCCACTGTTTAAAATATATCAAAGTGGATTTAAAAATAGATATATGCTGCTATGTTAAAAAATGAAAACGGAACCATTATAAGATAACTCTTGTGTTAGTCTATCTGTTATAAGCATTTTTATCGAAAACCAACGTAGAAAGTTCAAACTTGGGAAACTTATAAAGACTATCAATCTACATATTTATATATTACACTAGTCAACAATGGTTCTTTCGCAGAACTGAAATTATATGATTATAAATCAGTTTCTTGCGCTCATTCTGAATATGCTTAGCGTTTTTCTCTAGGTGGTCCAGTTTTTGAGAAATTTTCATGTTTATGTTCATGGAAATTTAAGCTTTTTTTATCATTTTATGCAAATCTTAAGTACAATAAATTTCACATTCAATTAAAATTTCTAGATAATGACTACTGGACTATTTGCTTCAGATAGATGTCGCAATATGCATGTTTTTAACCTTTATCTGTCAGTTATTAAGGTTATTTTACACAATTTATAATGGTGTAATGTTTACATTACTTTCAACATTAAAGTAGTTGCTACAGACTAGATTTTCTAGACAGACTAGATTTTTATGGTGATTTCAAATCTGAAACGCATTTCCGTATATGATATCTAGTTTTTAAGTAAAATTAATTTCTACTTTTGTATGGTATTGATACAAATTTGATATAAAATGCTTTCTAGGGGTGTGCCACATTGTCAAAAAGGTTAACAGCGTCAGATTCCAATCAGGGACATAATAAACAATGAGCATAATCGAAAAAAGATTTAAAAATGTAGTAGAATATATCCTAACTAGCTAATATACATCACAAAGTCGCATAAAAAGCATTTTCTGGCCTTTAGTGACGAAAAATGAACTTCATTTTTTTTTTTCAAAAATAGTCATGATAGATGAAAACTGACACCAGATTTAAAATCAGCCCCAAAATGGTTTAGAAACATGTTAGATTATTCATGTGGCAGAACTATTTGGATGTTAAATGCGTAATTTAAAAAAATGAAAAATATGCAAATTAGGCACAATATTTCACGCTCATATGTCAGTGTAATCTCAGATACAGCATTTTCGTAAAGTAAACTAAACAGTGATCATAACATAAAACAAAAAAGCCATTCTAATAATGCTATAAGCTGTAAATTTCTCATGTAATTGTACAAAAATTCCAAAATTTGCATAAATCGAAATATGGAATATCTCAAAAACTAGACCTGGTGGAGAAAATCTAAAACATGTTTCGAAATCAGCACAGAAAATGAATAAGACTCAGCTAATTTTAGTTTTATAAAAAAAGCAGATGTTCTATTTTGTTAACCAGTGTTATTAGCCGTGCACAAATATTTTTTTTTTTTGAAAAATTTCAGAGAGGCTAATTAAGTTACTTAAAATAACACCGAACTCAAAAAGTCCTTCCGGCCAGTGCCGGGAGGAAGAGGTAGCTTTCAAATTCCTTATTTTAAAAATGCCAACTTATATTATTCAAACACAAGAAGCTCAATTTAGTGAAAATAGAATATAGGAGATTCAATACTAATTTTTATCAATACTAAATCATTATGAATGAGAATTTTGTGAAATTAGTCAGCTTTATCCAAGCTGCTTTTATTTAAAGTAACTTATATTTGGCTGAGATGTTGATGTATATTATCCACATGCATTCTTACATGGAAATAGGCGAAATCGCGTGACAAATACCTGATCGTTTCAAAATGTTAGCCATACTAGAAATTCAAAGAGCTATAATCCAACCATTTTTTCAGATATAAACAAAAGATCAAATTTTCAGAAACAAAATCTGCTCCGGAATCTTTGTATCAACGCCAAACACATAAAAAAATCTTTTTCATTTTCCAATTTTTTAATACCTCATTTTAAATTTTAAATTTAATTTTTTTTTAAATGGCAACCCTTTTTGAAATAAGATGGCGAATGAAGCTGGCCAACGAACTCGGTCGAGACATTGGTATGTACTATGTACAGACCAAGTAACATCCAAATCGGTTCATAAATACGCTTGTTATCGCGTGACAAAAATCAGGTCGTTTTAAAATGTCAGCCAGAATAGAAATTCAAAATGCTATAACTCAGCCATTTTTTTAGATATGGACGAAACAGAAACTGTTCCGGAATCTTTGTATTAAGGTGAAACACATACGAAAAAAATCTTTTTCATTTTCCAATTTTTTGGTATCTTATTTTAAATTTTAATTTTTTTAATTTTTTTAAATGGCCGCCATTTTGAAACAAGATGGCGGATGAAGTTGGCCATCGAACTCGGTCGAGATATTTGTATGTACTATGTACACACCAAGGTACATCCAAATCGATTCATAAATACGCCTGTTATCACGTGATAAATATGAGGACGTTTCAAAATATCAGCCACGCTAGAAATTCAAAATGCCATAACTCAGCCATTTTTTAAGATATAGACGAAACAAAAACTGCTCCTGAATCTTTGTATCAAGGTATAATACATAATAAAAAAATATTTCTTCAATTTTCAATTTTTTGGTACCACATTTCAAATTTAAATTTTTCTTAAAAATTTAAATGGCTGCCATTTTTAAACAAGATGGCGGATGAAGCTGGCCAACGAACTCGGTCGAGATATTGGTATGTACTATGTACAAACGAAGTTACATCCAAATCGGTTCATAAATACGCCTTTTATCGCGTGACAAAATTCAGGACGTTTTGAAAATGTCAGCCACGCTAGAAATTCAAAATGCTATAACTCTGCCATTTTTTAAGATATAGACGAAACAAAAACTGCTCCGGAATCTTTGTATAAAGGTCAAATACATAAGAAAAAAAATATTTTTCCATTTTCAATTCTTTGGTACCACATTTCAAATTTAAATTTTTTTTTTAAATTTTTAAATGGCCGCCATTTTGAAACAAAATGGCGGATGAAGCTGGCCAACGAACTCGGTCGAGACATTGGTATGTACTATGTACATACTGAATTACATCCAAATCGGTTCATAAATTCGAGAGTTAGAGTATGACAAAGGTCAGATATATATATATATATATATGGATATATATATATATATATATATATATATATCAACTTTTGAACGGAGGGTGGTTTCGGGGTCTGGGGGTCATGATCGATGAAAATATACCAAAATTTTTTGAAATCGCTTTCCCCCGAACGGCTGCAATAGGTAGCTTTTTGTAATGAAAGCTACCTAAAATATAAGTTAATTCGGGGGAAGACGCAAGTTTGTTCCTAGAACTTTTATGCGTCAACAGATGTAAGTAATGACTGGCTTGTGTGACGAGTCTTGTCCTAGTGTGCACGTGATTTGTGAATTTACCTTAATTTTTCGCCTTTAATCGCCTTTTTTTTTTTTTTTTTTATCTTGGGAACATTTAACCGGGTGAGTAAAACTCTTATAATATTCCGTTGCTCATATTTAGAGTTTATAAACGCGTTTTATTTTAAATGAGAAATTAGCAATATAAGTGAGTTCCACATTCTGTTGCACACACAAATCAAGCAGAAGTGGTCATAATCTTGCAGCAATACGGAAATAAGTATATGCGGCATCTTCCCCCTATACTTGGGGAAGACGCAACATGGTTCAGAAGCAAGCTGAAATAAAGACAAAAATTAATTAATTTTTTCCTATCTTCAAAATAACATTACCCAGTACTTACAGACTCGTGATTACTCATTTTTCAAACCATTAAAAACATATTGGCGACAAGACCTCAACGCCTGGATCCACAACAAGCCACAGCAATCCACATCGTAAACTCTCAAGTTCTGATCTCATCTGAATACAGCTTGGAGCAACGCAGCAACAGTGGGAAATGGCACTTCTGAATTTTCAGTAACTAGAATTTATCCCTATAACCCGCAAGCAATTTGAGAACATACGTTTGATATCTCTGAGGGTTCCATTATTGATAGAGCTGTTGCTTTCGCAAACGGCGCATGTGACAATAGGCCTACACCAGCAGTTGATTCCACCAACAGATCATGTGCGCCTACACCCGCAGTTGCTTCCAACAGCAGATTTGGTGGCAGTGGATTGTCACTAGCAGTTGCCTCCACCAACACAAAAAAGGGATTTCTTGTCTAGAATCAATCAGTCCCATTCCTTAGGTCAGAAAACCTAAACAATCTGGGCATAAGAAACAAGCAGTAGAAGTCTTAATTGCATCAGATATAAGAAAAACTATGCGGTAAAAGATTAAAGAGAAGGTAGCGAAAAAAAAAATAAATAAAAAGAAACCTCAGAAAAAACAGAAGTAAAAGAGACATGTAAGGGCGTCTTCCTCAAATAAAGAAATTCCTCTGGATGCCAGTGGTGATAGTTTTGATGAGGATAATGATGATGATTTTTGTGGCGTATGTAAAAGATACTTTTACGCTAAAAAAGTCTTAAATGTGGTTAGATTCAGTGCATCAAATACAAGAAATGGTTGCACGAAGATTGTAAGGGTGATCATTTGCACTAAATGAAATGTTGTGCAGGCTTGTGCCATTATTAAATTTGGCAAAGTAAATTTGAAAAAAAATGATTTCAGTTTACAGATTTATTTGTTTGACCATAGTTATTGTTATTTCATAGGTAATGTTCCAATATTAGTCTTATATTTCTTATTTTCTGTGGTGTGGCATCTTCCCCGTATATATGGGGGAACATGCCACAATTACAGGGGTTTATTTAACACTACATTTCTCAATCATTTAAACACTGGGAAAGGAATTAATAAGTGTACATAGCCAATTAACTATTAAAGACCATCGTGGTATATTTTTTATTTATCTTATCATTTCAATTTTGGCTCTACTAAGCAAAACATCCTTATATGTGGCGTTTTCCCTCGAATTACTTTATTTGTTTTTATTTTAGGTATTATTTTATCAGAGATATAGTCGAAAATGTACTGATAAAAATATGTTTCCCATCCCCCTTATTTTTAAATCTACATAAACTAAAATTATGAAAAAAATTAGTGTTAGTATGAATTTATTTAAACTTGCAACAAAACTATAGCGATTATCCCAGGCTTCAGAGTTTTTAAGAAAACTGTATTTTTCCGTTACACAACCATTACATTGCTTGCACTCAGCGGAGAAGTTGAGTTGTGCTAGAAGCATTTATGGACACGGAATCGTCCAAGAATTGTTGATAATCATTTTCGAAATAAATTGTCAGTAATTAACAGATAATATATTATTTAAATCCGATCACGAATAACGTGGAGATCCAACTTTGCAATTGCGACCTCCTTTTGAAGCGCGCTTGGTACCAAGCCAAGTATAAACTTTGTCCATTGGGCGCGAGTAAAACTCACACTTCACCAATTATTTATGTGTAATTTATATTTTTCGTTTTAGAACTTGTTATTATCAGATTTTAATCTATCATAAAGAACAATATGATTTAAAAAATTAACTTATAAACTAAACGGAATGCTAGAGGTATACAGTCGGTGAACAATGTTAAAATGAAAAGAAAAAAAATCACAGCATCTTCTCTAGATTTTGCGTGGTATCATGTGATTTTTAGCGATCCATTTAAAGAAAATATTAGATTTTAAACGACAAAAATTTTCTAGTAATGGGAAATTTTTGAATTTCCAAGCAAAGGTGTAGCTTTTTTTTTTTTTTTAAACAAAATAACTGATTTAGAATGAAATATTTGATCAGTTTTCAAGTTGAATGTTATGTGAGTTATGAAATAAAATTCTTTTGCGATCGTCTAGGCTGGAATAGTTCTTTTCTGTCCAATTCCGAAGTTAAAATAATTTAATCTTCGAAGAAATTATTTTTTCTTTTCTTGCTAACTTGCATAAATATGGACGTTTCTTGGTAGACTTTAGGAAACTACCAGAAATCTTTTACCAACGTATTTATAAATAACAAGTCAATGAAAAAATTTAATCAAAAGCATTTTTGGAACGTTGTTTGAAAAAAAGAAATTGCTGTTTTTATATATGTAAGCCATATAAAGTTCGCATATAAATTGATTCGTAACATTATCGCCCTTCTGTTAGAAAAATCACTCTAAGGTGAGTTTAACATATGAAATTGTTTTCAAATGTTTTATTTTATTTAACAGTAGAATTCTTTAAAATTGTCACTGTCTATAAAGGAAGTCTGACTTAAACGGAAAGTATTATGGTCCGATGGAAGGATAACTAATCAATTTTATCGGATTAAAATGGAATTTGTCTATTACAATTCCGTTTAAATGTATTTTTACTATATAACTAAATTAATTAGAATCCGTTTATTTTTTATAGATGAATTTTGTTCTAACATTTATTAGTTAAACAATTATTAGTTCAAGTGGCATTCAAATACACATTTCTGTTACAAAACGAGAATAATATCCATTATTTACATAAATTTCATCTATACTTAATATGTTTTTAAAATATTAAATATAAATGTGATTGTGAAGTATTTATTTTTCAGCAGGAGGAATCAATATGGTATAAAAAGAATATGCTGCGATGACTTGACAAATATGGTCGAAATTTGCTGTCGCTCGACTCAATTTATTCTATTTTAAATTATCACAAGGAAACAGATTAAACTCAGCAAAACATTTTATTAGAATTCAGTAAAGTTAGTATAGCGATGTTACATTTGATTATTTAAATCATGCGCAAATGTCTTTCATACAAAATCATAGTACTATTGTTTAACGAAATTACACATTTATGAACTTTCTTTAAGGGTGTCATACGAAATTAATATTTCCAACTGAGCGAAAAAAGGCCCAAGTCTGGAATCGAACCCAGATCTTTGACTTACATTGCCAATTCTCTACTATTTAAGCTACCTGGGTTGACAAACGGCGACCATATTTCACTCAGATAACCTTATTGGTAATAATATCTGGTCTGTCATGTAGACAGCACAACAGAATAAACCTCAGGTAAAGGAATTCCATATAAACGATTCGTACGTAGCTATACTATTATTTCAACACAATCATAGGGGTTTGGTAAAGTTATCGTACGAAATATGCTCGCGAATATCTAAGCGAAATGTGCTTGTGCACGCCGGTTGTCAGCCCAGGTAACCTAAACAGTAGAACATTGACGATGTAAACCAAGGATCTGGGTTCTAATCAGGCTGGAGCATTTTTTTGATTAGTTGGAAATGTTCAATTCGTATAATAACTTTACCAATCAATATGATTGTGTTAAAATAAGAGCAATTCTTTAAAGGGTAACATGCGTTCTCGTTGGTGAAAAATTGACATATTTTGAATGGGTTTTTTTAGAAAGGAAGTAAACTAAATTGAATAAAAAAATAACAATTCCACATTGTTTTTTATTGCTTCAGGTATTTAAAAATATTATTTTTGTTAAATTTATTCACATATTACGTAGGGAACCTGCAGTCACGTCGACCAGTTCCAAAATATCCGGGCACGATGGGCAGCATCATAATTTCCCTTAGAAAGTGTAAGTATTACTCACGCACAGAGGGTTCCGCAGAATAAATATATGAATTGTAATTGTATTATTAAAAAAAACGTTGCTAAAAGAATACTAAGACTTTGTAAAAAACTATACAACGTAGGGTTGGGTATAACTGTATATACTAGAAAAGTGTAAATGGATATACCATGACAGTTCAAAGAGATGTGGAACTTAAATAATATCAAATGTAGCTTATTCTGTGTAACTCATTTTTTAATATTACCCTAATCTGTTTATGATAAAATTAATTTGGTACTTACATTAAAAGCAGTGAATATTTAAACTTCATTTGGAATTTCATAAAACTAAATTCAGCGTAGTAATAACTTTTCTTTCTACAGTGTATCTAAAACAAAATCTTTGTTCAAAGTTTAAATTTGGCATCGTGCTAAGCGCGCATCGAAAGGATCTTGTTCGAAATCTGGAAAAAGTCTTGTCCCCAAAAATTTGTCGTGTGGTTTGTTCGGCAGTTATATCAGTAGTCTTTCCATTTCGGTCTTAAAGGTACTCTCTTTTAACTGTAACTGTATGCATATTTTTATTCCAGTTTGATGTACTGAGTAAGTATATCTTGTGTGAAACAACTCCATGGAGCGTAGTGGTATGAGGTGATGTAATGGAAAGACGATGGAACTGGAGTTTAAACTTACTCCTTGCTACAGTTATAATATGTCAATATAACAAAGTTCCCAGTAAAAGCTGGAGGTACATGTATATATCTTTATTATTTAAGTTTTAAAATTCAAGCTGAAATAATAAATGAACTGTTTCATAGATATACTTTATACTTAACGCCACACCAAAGGACATTAAACCCTGCGTTTTTATAACTCTGCTCTAATTATATCATAGTTAAGGGGCCATGTCATGCTATTTAAAAGTCAAATAGGTATAATATGGTGTGATTTAGATAAAATAGATACTGTATAATGGCGCAGGCTTCAGAGTTAACTTATTCCTTCCCGAAACTATCTGATTATAATTATCCTTCTTGGAAGCTTGACGTCAAATTCGTATTGATTGGCCGAAATTGCCGGGAGTTTATTACAAAGCCAGATATCGCATGTAAAGTGGATGCCTCTCATCGTGAGAAGTGCGACTTTTAATGACGTAAATGAAGAGCTTATACGACAATTTACCAATTCATAGAACGGAAATTTCAGATACTAATTGCTCAGACAGAAAGCTGACTTCTATCTTCAAAAAGCAATAAATCAGACTGCCATCTGTTATCGAAATTAGCAAAAATTCATCCGTTTATTTTATGCATTCGTTGTTTACCATTAGAACCACCTGGAAACAAGTTAAAACTCTTTTTCTTGGTGGTCACACTGGAACAGTTAACGTTACGAATGTCCAAAATTGACCTCTTTAGCATAAAATAATAAATTTTTAAGATATTTATACAAAGCTTTTAAAATAAATTGTGTCATTTTCTGTCTCTGAACAGAATTAAAAATTCAATGTAAAAAAAAAAAAAAAATTAATAATAAAAAATAAATAAATAAATAAAGTCAATGATAATTAAATTTATTTACCGAAAAGCTTAAAGTTATGATGCGTGTCTAGTGCCCACCTTTTGTGAACCGCCCAAACCTAAAAAAATAATAATTGCTGCTTTGAGTTGCCATTATTGTGTGCATGAAAAAAATAAACCATAGAGGTAATTCAATGTTGGAAGAATGCCAACATCGGTTCCCTTTTCTCTTGTAGACTATTTTGCGGTACTGCGACCGGTGATGACGCATTAATATTGTATTAAAAAAAGGCGAAATAGTTATTCGATGCACGAAATTTTTTATGTGAACGATTCTCAAAAATGAATGACACACCATGACAGCTCTGTGATTGTTTACATTAGAAAAATTAAACACTGTTTCTGAAATGGTTTAACGATAGCACAAAGCATTAAACTTTTGTAATAGAAAAGCATGCTGAGCATATGTTGTTTTTATGGAAAAATATGCTAAACAGACGTGATTTAAGATAAAAATAAAGATTAAAAAATAAATAAATAAAGACATGCTTTCATTAAAGTTCACAAAAACGTAAATATATATATATATATATATATATA
Source organism: Maratus speciosus (assembly GCA_963932465.1). Taxonomy (NCBI): domain Eukaryota; kingdom Metazoa; phylum Arthropoda; class Arachnida; order Araneae; family Salticidae; genus Maratus; species Maratus speciosus. The sequence goes on from OZ010788.1 coordinate 272,558,287, forward strand.
TATATATATATATTTAAATGTACTAAAAAGTAGAAATTTTTTGGGCTTGAAAAAACATTGTTTTATTTTCTCATGTCCAAGAAAAAATGAAAGACTGTGTGTCAATGCAATTTAACTTTTGTTTAAGTTTTTTTTTTATGATATTATATTATATACGTATATACATATATATATATATATATAAACAAATTAACACATACGTAAACAAAATTACAAAAAAATATATAAAATAAGAAAATAATTATAAAAAATTAAAAATTGTAAAATAATAATAAAAAATTATAATAGGAAGTTTGGGTGGGTAGACGTTAGAGTACGGAGGAGGGTGGCGTTTTCTGGATATACGCAATGGTTAATTTATTAAAAAAAATGATGGGGCATTTGATTTATAATTATAGTGCTCATACACATTTTATAATGGATGTTGATTTCTATGCTGTTATATGAAAATGGTGAAGTTATATTTATATTTCAATTTATATTACATTTATTCAGCTTCATTAATATTTAATCAAGTTAAGAATTAACTTGTATTTGATTTTTAGCCTACTCAGGACAATATCATATTAATTTCTAATAGTATACTATCTTTATATAGAATAATATGCATAATAAGTTTATTTGATATAACCATTGCTATGACAGTATGTATTAAAATTAGGTTATTCGTTTTTTAGTATTCCTCTATCCTTTTTAATCTCTTTTTCATTTTGAACTTAGTGTTCAAAGATTAATTCTCGGTTTTTTCTGTCTGTTAGTCCCAAATTCATATTCTATAGCTTTTTTATGGCTAATATGAAAATAAATCACACACTTTATTTGTGAACTTTAGGCATTTGGGAACTGAAGATTCTGACTAAGTTCTACAAACATCCATACTTCTTTTCCTGTTAATTTTATTAATTATTATTTTTTCCTTATGTTTAATAGTAATTTTTAACGTTTTTTTAAGTGTCATATTTATATATTTATTATATATAATTTATTTTATATGTTTCAGCATATTGCTATATAATATTATCAATGTTATAAAATATTTAAATTCTCCGTATAGATTAATTGGGTGTGGTAGTAGAATATATTGTATGCCTTATATTAACATTTAGATTAATTTAATATTTTGTTGAATAATGATATATAATATGGTATTATTTATTTATTAAGATATGTGGGGTAAAGTAGATGGTAAAATTTGAAAGCATTACTTTCAATACGGATACTCACATGACATTAGATTATTATAGTTATATGTTATCATAATAGATGGCAGCACCAAAATTTAATTTGCATTCGGTGTGTGGCTTATATTAATGTAATATTTTCAATTTTTAACACTAGGTGGTACTAATGCTGGTTCTTGGCTACATTGTAAATTAATAGTTTTGGGATTTTTTACATTGGTTAAGAAAATTTAAAAGTGTTAACAGGAATTTTAAATAATAATATTGTAATTATTTTATATTCATATTATATTAATTACATTTATCACGGTATTTCAAAGTGGATTAACTGCAACCATTAGATTTAATATCTGTGTTAACTTAACTGCCACAATAACCTTAACGTTATCTCGCTAAAGGATACCATGTGCAGGAGTGTATTTGGATTAAATGGGATTATATGAGGTATGCTGTGTAATATTACTATTTTTCCATTTCATGGCATTTAATATTATTCTGTTTTCATCTTGAATCTATTCCTTTGGTCATATAGTCGTTTGAGTACAGGGGAAAATAATTTCCGCTTTTAGCCTTTTTCTCACAGAAAACAACCATTTTGCTTATATAATTGAATTCTGCACTCTTGATAACGTAATTCAATATATAAGCTTTTCAACTATTTTTATCGGTATCCATTTTTTACTATTTTTCTTTTTTTCTTTCATATTAATTCTCGTAATATAGTACAAGGAACTTTATTTTATACATAACACCTGGTATGTACTATGTTTTTGGTATCCACGTTAAGTGTGTTTGGGGAAACTTCATTATTCTCATTTCATTCATAATATCACAATTTTTGTTGGTGGTCGGTAATGTTTATTTAATGGTTATATATATATATGAAGATGGCGCCCACGCTTTAATTTTTTTTTCTTTGGGCATGAGAAAATAATAAATTTCTTTTCAAGGCCAAATTTTATTTGTACTTTTTAATGCATTTACATTTTCATGAATTTTAATGAAAGCACGTGTTTCAATAAATAAATAAATAAATAAATAAATAATTAAAATACATTTATTTTGTTTTTAATTTTTTAGTCAAGCAGCTCTTTTTTAGTCTCATTTTACATTTATTTTATTCTTATTTTTTTAGTCTTATAGTCCTTTACAGAAGCTTTAATATTTAATGTTTAAACATTTCATCCCCCCCTCTTGCATATAGTACAAGCTATAGCGCAAATAGCGGAAAATAATAGACAATTTGACACTTTTCCACTATAGGGGGCCGTTGTCTTTTTTTTAAAGCTTGGTGTAATTCGGGCATCAGAAAGTGAGATTTGTTATAAATTCATATAAACAGCTATGAAAACAAATTTGATGAGCTTTTTTGTTTGCTTATTTATTTATTTTACTATTGTTTTTTAAGTACAAATTAATTCTGCTTCTGTATAAAATTAGATAAATTACTTCTTTATGCTATATAAATTGTATAAATATTGAGAAAAGTGAATGTGTATATAAAATGAAACATTGAATAGGCTCCCAGAAAATATGTCGCCAAATTTCGTTCTTTTCAAGGCCGCTAAAGTGGAAAAGTACGGAGAATTTAAGTTTTGTATCCGGCTATATAAAGTGCGGCAATTTTCCAGTATAGGGGCCATGGCGTACTTTTTTTAAGTTTATCTAATTTGTGCTTTAGAAGTGAGATTTTTTGCCAAATTATATAAACTGCTAGGAAAACAAAATTAATGAAATTTAAATGCATTTATATTATCTATAACAGGGGTGGCCAACCCGCGGCACGCGTGCCACGGTGTGGCACGGCAACGTTCTGACAGTGGCACGCGAAGACTTATTGAAAAAATAAAAAGAAAAAAATAGGCAGAAATCCAAATAGAAATGATCCTTGTTAACTGTCCAAAGTTAATTTTCAAAATAAACTTAAAATAAGTCTACATTAATCTAATAAGCGCCTGAAATTCCCAATCGAAAAACATTAACAGCGCTGCAGGTAATTCAATCTAAAAATATACAGGCACTCTACACCGCAAATCCTCGTTTTGACTGAATTCACTGTATTTCTTATTCCGCACTCTTGAGTCAGCGAACGGCAAACAGAAGAATCAGTTTTTCCCCATGCAGAGATTGGCAACAGTAGTTCAGCGGGAAGCTAGTATAACAGTTGAGCGGGAAGCTAGCACTGCCGAGCAAGATGTTAAGTTTTTTAAAACTGTTTTTAGATTCCAGTGTCGAGCGTTGTTGTTTTAAAACTTTTATTTTTACGATGTCCATAAGTAAACCTTCGACATCGAAAAGAAAATATGAAGACGATATTGCGATTCACGATTTTAAAACTGTCTGGGAAGAACAATTTTTGTTTACTAATCAAAATACTTCCAAGCCTGTTTGTTTGATATGTGTAACTTGTGTAGCAGTGCCGAAAAAATTTAATCTGGACCGACATTTTACACAACTGCATAGTGATTTTAATAGCAAATATCCTGTCGGATCACACTTACAAATGGAATTTATCAATAAAAAAAAGAAAACTTTAGCCAGCCAACAATCCTTGTTCCAAAAGAGAAATGACTAAATGGAAAGCATGGTGAAGATTTCTTATGAACTTTCTCTGTTGTTAGCCCGCAAGAAAAAAACCTATTCTGACGGAGAGGAAATAATAAAAAATAGCCTTGTAATATTTGCCCAACATGTCGGCGATAAAAATGTCAAAAATATGTTTGATAATATAGCCTTGTCTAGAAATACAGTCATGCGTCGTATAGATGACATGGGCCAGGATGTTGGAACACAAATTGTCTCTGGACTGCAATACTGCAAATATTTTTCATTAACTTTGGATGAAAACTGTGACATCACAGACAGTGCGCAGTTACGTATATTTGTACGCTACGCGAACGATAATTTTGATATTGTGGAAGAACTTCTTGATTTGCGCCAATTAGTTTTTAATACAGGTGAGGACATTTTTAAAGAACTTAAAAGTGTAATTGAAGTTAACAAAGTAGAGTGGGCAAAATTAGATAGTGTTTGCACAGATGGAGCACCTTGCATGACTGGCAGGATAAAAGGTTTTGTTACATTGCTTGAAAATTATTTGGGAAGAAAAGTTTTTAAGTATCACTGTATTATCCATCAAGAAGCTCTTTGTGCCAAGGACTTAAACCTGTCTTCTGTTGTAGACCCTGTAGTGCGCTGTATCAACAAAATACGAGCTCGAGCTCTGAATCGACGACGATTTCGTGACCTTTTCCCGGAAGAAACGGAAGAGGAAGGCGAGTTACTCCTTCATTGTAATGTGCGCTGGTCTTCCAAAGGAAGTGCTCTCGCGAGATTTTGGAATTTGAAGGATTGTGTTTTAAAATTTCTGGAAGAAAACAATGAACTACCCAGTGAGTGCTTGCTACTCAAGAATGAAGATTGGCTATGGGATTTAGCTTTTCTCATCGATATTATGGGACATTTAAATAATTTAAATCTAAGATTACAGGGAAAAGATTGTATTTTTCTTACTCTAGTTGGTCATATATCTTCTTTTGTGAACAAACTTTTGCTTTTTTACATCGATTTTGGAGAAAAAAGATTAACACACTTCACATTAATGCAGGAACTAGCTACTGAAGTCAATAATTCTCCGAACTATGATAGATTTAAACATTTAATATCCATTTTGCAAGATTCATTCAGTATTAGGTTTGATGATTTTCAAGATGATAAAAAGAATGTAGACCTTTTCACAAATCCTTTTTCAATTTCTCCGCAAGAAGTTAATTGTTACTCACCTGAAATCCAAATCGAAATTATTGACCTACAGTACCATACTGTACTGAAAAGCAAATTTAAGGAACTTATTTCAACTGAAAGTGATCCAAATTATATTGAATTTTGGAAATTTGTACCAGAAAGCAATTTTCCAAATTTACATGATTTAGCTGTCAGATATTGTTGTAGGTTTGGATCAACATATGTTTGTGAACAAATGTTTTCGATTATGAATTTAATAAAATCAAAATATCGTTCAAGATTAACTGATACGCTCATAAAACACATAATTTTGTTAGCAACTTCAAAAACTAATCCTAATATAGATGACTTAGTAAAAAAGCTAAAAATTCAAAAGCCACATTAATATGTAAGTACTGACTGTTTGTTTAATAATTATTTAGAATTAAATGTTCCAAGTTATTCATTCATATTTTATACATAATCTGGAAGAACATTTAAATATATTTGTTAACAATAAAACCTGAGTTTATACTTTTGTTTTATTTATGATATTATTTTTGTAATATGCACTACTCAGACTTACAGGGAAAAAATGAGCTATTTGCGTAAAACTCACATATTCAGCCTATAAATAACATGTTTTCGCCTTTTTATATTTTTTAGTATGTTGGAAAATTTAAAAGTGGCACGCATAATTCTTTTTCTTCAGATAGTGGCACTCTTCCCAAAAAGGTTGGCCACCCCTGATCTATAAACATTTTATTTATGTATATATTATTGTTGTTGCTTTTTTTATATACAATTTACTTTTGTCTGTATACAAAAATAGTTAAATGGCTTCTTTATATTAAATAAATTGTATAAATATTGAAAAAATACTTGTGTACATGAGATCGTGAATAAGTTGCTAGAAAATATGTTGCCAAATTTCATATTCTCTACCTCACCAAGGCCCCCTATACTGGAAAAGGACCTAAAGTAAATTAAAATCGGGCAGTTAGAAGCTCAGACAGTGCAGTGCCGTCATTGGCGGTTGTGTTATTAGTAGCATCGGGATGAAGATGTAAAGACGCTCATTTTCGTATATTACACTATAAATTCTCACCCATAGATTTTGGAAAAACAAAACCTTTAAAAGCTCTGAGTTTAAATTAACTTGCGTTGACTTTGATTATGAAAGATTATTGATTTTATGGTAATTTCGCCAAATTAGCCAGCTATCGCCAAGTCGGCTTCATATATGACAACTTATTTTTGTAGTCAAATTTGGCGATATTTCGTCAAAATTATATACGGCAATATTCGTGGCGATAAGTCGCAAGTTGGTCAACATTTGGCACTACTGTGGCAATCCTGCATTAGTATTTTTCAATAATTACTTATTACAATGAGGCGGTTCTTCCGGAATTTAGAGGGACACGCAGAGACTTGGATTTTATATAAATAGATTATACAAATATGAATTGTTGCCCAGATAAAAGGGTAAAGCTGTAATGTTGTTTCCTTGTATGTTTTTAAATGCTAAAAAAGATTATTTTACCAACATGATATAAAAACTGAATTTCTTATCCAGAAAAAACCCTTAAGAGTATTGATCCTTATTCAATATTTTAAATCTGCGATATATCTGTAAAATTGTGTTTATTTAAATATCGCTTCTACTGCAATAAAACCTACAGCATAATGAACGGATATATCAGCTTACGGAGTGGGAAGTTTAAGAAATCTTGAATTCGAAATTGTTTCTATTTAAAAAATTAATTTCGAATTTATGTAAAACCACAAGAAGAACTTTGGTTGATTAAAAAAAAAAAAGTTACCTCAGATGGAATGAATTTGGTGACGCATAACATTCTTCATTATATGAGGAATGAACTAATTTATCGTTTAGATTTCATCCTTGAATCTCGGGAAAGTAAACTGAATACCTATCTATCTATCTACCTGTATTAGAAAGGACAAACGTGTCTGTGCGTAACGCTGACGTAATTTTCCGAATGGCAACTGCAGATGATCACACTTCGCGTTTACCGCAATTTTTCAAAAATTCCTAAACATCACATATTTTAATTTTTACATCATCGAATATTTCTAAAAATGTACTTTCTAATGCAGTTTGATTGAAAACTGTATCGCAATTTTCTCAGTTTTTATCGCTTTTAAAATAATTTTTAAACTAGAAATTTTTTGTAATCTATTTCTGTCTCGTGCAAACGGTTATGAAAGATAAATCCGTTTGCAGATACGTTTGAAAGATGTATAAGATATTTGATAACATTTAGGTGAGTATGAGTTTGATAAAGTTTGAAAGAAAATGCGCTACCAAACTAAAATCAACTACAAATAAAAAATGTATTACAATTTTTCAGACATACAAATAAAAATCAGAAAAATACATTTAATACAATTAAAAAGCAACAACTTTTTTCTATAATGATAATAAGAAATGTTTAAAAGAAGTTATGGAAATAAATTTTCTGAAATGGAAGTAAATGAAATGTGAACTTTTTTAATAAGTAATACTTCAAAAGAAACAAATGTTATAAGACAAATTCTATTCACAATAAAAACAATGTGTTTTCTTTTTTCACGTAAAACTGAAACTAACTGTAAAAAAATAGATATTTGTTTATGCCAAAGTAAATGTAGACTAAATAAAAAGAACAAGAGGAATGTCGCTTTCGTTTCAATTAACTGCTCTCTTTCTATCCTTATTTAATTACACAGTTTCCGGCGTTTTTTCGTATATTGTTATGTTATCTATATTACAGATACTAATATTACAATATATTCATGATATTTTGGTATAACAGTACACTTGAATGCTATTGAGATATAAAATTCATTTATGTAAATAGTTTCATATTTACTGCTCTTCGAAGTTTTATCCATTACTTTTTATTGCCATAATTTGTTCTATTATTTTCTTGGCACAGAAACTTTGATAGTATTTAATGCATAATAGTTTTAGTATGTACATGATATATAGTTTATTGAACTTTCTATTTAACGGCGGGATAGCATGTCCATGAAATTATTCCTATAAATTTTCCGGTACAGCATTACATTCTATTGCATTTTTTTGTTTCATATTCCATTATCAATGAGCAATGAGTTACATATAATTACGAATTTTGTATCATTATCTTTTAATTAGATTTGCAATTATTATTTTCAAACAATATTGCTTTTCTTAAAAAAGAAAAAAAAAGGTCTTCTTTGCAATGGACATTTTGAATTATCTAATATAAGAGTTTCCTTACAATAGTAGAATATAGTTTAGTAAAATGGACGGCATGGTCTGTGTTTTAGTTTCCCTAAATATTTTGATTACGCTAGTAAATAATGTAGAAAATAATTGTAATCCTTCTCATATCTACAGTGTTTCATTTTGTTCGTTTAATACATCTTCTAACATTTACTTTGTAAAGTATTTTTCAAAATATATGAATGAAGTACAAAATGGTTAATCAGGCCTACTCTTACACTTCTTATTATTTTTTAATATTATAGCAAACTCCCTTCTATCCGGCCTAATGTGGCGGAAGGGTAGGCTGGATAACAAAAAAGCCGGATAGGTCGGAGTTCTACAAATATTTACTAACTTCGTGCCCTCCCCCCGCCTTGATATTAAAAACACATGTTACACATATTAAGATAAATTTTATGCATGCAGTTTCAAAATAATCAAAACATTTACATAAAACGTAATCCTAATTCCCATCCCCCCCCCCCCAAAAAAAAGAGTAAATCTTATTTTACTGATTATTAATAAATGATTGCACAAATATGAAGAGTCAAAACTTACAGTTTTTAGTTTTTAAAAAGTCCTTAATAAAGGATTGCTTCTCCCTGTTAGCCCTTTCGCGACATAATGTCCCTGCATTTATGCAAGTAGATGATATCAGCTAGATGTCGTCGATTCCTGCTGGCTAATGCACGGCAGTGCTGCCTCAATCGTCTTAAACTTTTAAGAATGTGGGATGAGATTTTTCCGGAAATCCTTTTAATCTTTTTCTTCTGATATTTCTCCCTCTTTCAACAGTTCTAGAATATCGTTTACAATTAATCAATTAACTTCGTCGTTTGCCATCCATTCTGTAATATCTTCTGCACTGACATCATTAGAACCCGGTATATTTTTCAGCAACGATAGAGGCTTATCGGTCTCGTCTCCCATTGCAGTTCCCAACACGGGTTTATGTCCACCTTTTTAGTCCAAAAGAATGTTACAAGACCTTGCAATTACTATGTTTGGAATTTCTTCTCATGCTTTTGGCACCCAAAGACGTTTTACGAAAAGTCCTGGTATGTACTTCATTTTGCAATATCTCATATTACTCCGTGGAGTTTTTTCTATTTCCATATGGTTCTTCTGTGAGGTCATTAGCTTATCAATAATGCGTATTGGAAAACCATTCTCAACTGCAATGTTTCTAATAGTATTTAATTCATTTTGAAGGTGATTAATAGAGCAGACACTAAATACTCGTCTTAGATAAAAGTTGAATGGAGCAAGTTAGTATTTAAAAGGTGATGTACTTTCAAAAGGAATGGTGCTGTTAGACTTATTTACTTTCCTGTAGACTGTGCGCTCAGTTGTTAAGTTTGATAAATTTTTAATTAGCATTACGTCAAAAAATGACAGCTGGTTATTATTTTCTATTTCTATGGTAAATTTTATGTTAGGGTCCATATTATTTATTCTATTAAGAAATCTGTACAATTCAGATAAACCACGACCCAATACTATGAAAATGTCGTCCACATAGCGATACCATACTGACGGAGTTAAAACGCTGTCTGTTAAAATTCTTTCTTCAAATGGACGTAATTTGAATTCGGCTAAAATACTTGAGATGGGGGATCCCATTGGTGCTCCTTTAGTCTGCTTATAAATCCTCTTATTAAACATGAAAATATTATTTCCAGTCACTAGGTTAAGTCCAGATTTTACGGTGGTCTTCATTTCTGAGTTTAATGATGGCTCGTTATCAATAAAGCTATTAAGGAGTAATTTTACTTCGCCAACATCAATTGATGGGAAAAGTGAAATGATGTCAAAACTTGCTAAAATACTTTCTTTATTGAGCTTCAAATCCTTAATCCGGTTAATGAAATCAGCGGTCGGCGTTAAACCGTGGTTAAACGGTGGTAGAAAAAGGTACAGAAAATGAACAAATGGTTTTTTCAAGGAAATACGTAGGGCCAGCACATTTTCCAACTATCGGCCTTAAAGGACAATTATTTTTATGGTCCTTTAGTCTCCCAAATAGTCTTGGAGTGATGGCGGTTCTATTTACACACAATTTGCTTTTCATTATTGGTGTCGACATCCTCTATTGATTAAAGCTTCTGTTTTACTCTGGATTTGGTTGTTCGGATCCTTGTCAAGTGGTGTGCATTCCATATCTGCGATGCATATTTCCATTTTTACGGTATAATCCATACGGCTCATTATTGCAATTTTACTTGTTTTGTCTGTCTGTATAATAATAATATTTTCATCTGCTTTAAGTCGATTAATTGCCATATTGTTTTTATTTTTAGGGTTCCGTACTTAAAAAGTAAAAACGGAACCATTATAAGATCACTCTTGTGTCTGTCCGTCTGTCTGTCTGTCTGTCTGTCACAGCCATTTTACTCGTAAACTATGGAAAGTGGAAAGTTCAAATTCAGGGAAGTAATAAAGACTGTTGACCCACATATTTTCAGATTATTAAACATTTATAAATATATTTAGTAAAAGTGTATAGGGGCAAATTCAGTTGCTTGAAAAAAAAAAATTTCTTTGTATATCGTGTGGGGTCTCGTATGAAAGCTTTCGTAACGCTGAATTCAAAAATACATCTCTTTTAATTTTAGGTATTACATTTTCAAAGATATATTCGAAAATGTAGCGAAAAAATATGTTCCCCCCATTAATTCCGAATCTACTGAAGCTAAAATTATGAAAAAATTAGAGGTAGTAGACATTAATTTAAACCTTGCAGGAAAATTATAGCAATTACCCTAGGTCACATAGTTTTTGAGAAAATCGCATTTTTCCGTTACACACAAATTTCGATTTACGGGCATTCTGCAAAACTGTTGAGCAGCGCTGGGGGTATCTATCGTAGTAGAAGTATAAAAGCATTGTTGATCATGATTTTCGAAAAAAATCGTCAGTAATTAGCCGAGATATAAACCCTTAAAGATATGGACGGTTTGGACGCACATATAATGACAGGGGCGACGTACTCTATGTATCATCTGCTTTTAAAGCCTAGATAACAACTTTTAATAATATATGTGTGTAATGCAATGGCCAGTAACAGTATAAAAGCAATAAACGTCAAATTGTTAAAAACAGACTAATTCGAGGGGTCTCAGGACTCTTAAAGCTTCAAAATTTTTTTGATTTTAATTTTTTTAGATGTTAATCTTCCATATTTTCGGAACATTTTAATATAAGTGTTCCCTTCAAATTCTCATTAGAACAGAATTTATGGCTTTTAGAATTATACCTGCTCAATAGCTTAAGCGACCTTTTCGAAACTTTTAAGTCATTTTTCTTCAATTGACTATTTTTGGCATAACGCGCACGATATCTCAAAAACTTTTAAATATTTTTTCATGAAATTTTCAAAACATACGTTTTATATTAATCTGTATAAACTAAACCTAAAATTTCCTTTTTATTCTGCAAAAAAATATTTTTTAAGTAATTCTATTGTTCAAATTTTCAAAATTTTCTATTAGCTAAATACAACTTTGTATTAAAAATATAAAAATACTTTAAATACAAGTTTACTTAGGTTCAGGGTAATTATTATAATCTGAAGTATAAGTAGGTGCCAGAATTTTTATTCTAGTTACAATATTTATTTTCTAATCGTGCGCGTAAGCTGTTATACCAATATTCTGCTTATCAAATCTCTGACTGTTTGGAGCACCCTGTAAATGCTAATTCTTCATCTTGCAAATTTTTAAATACATAAAATGAAAGAACGTACTTATATCTTTCATCTCAATAAAAATTGTGTTTTAAAATCATATACATTTTAAGATATTAAATGTTGAATATGGTCTCTTTTTTTTCATTTTTTCCAATTTTTGAGATCCCTGAGAACCCTTAATTAGAATGAATTACATAAATACTATGGGATTCGCGACAATTTGCATTGAATGGCTCTTTCAATACGCCTCGAGTGGCTTTAAAAGTTAATTAAAAACCTATCTGGAAAACGCGCAAGGACCAAGGCGGTGTTGCAAATTTGTGACCTCCTTTCGAAGCGCGCTTAGCACAATGCCAAGTGTGATATTTGAACGAATGTTTTGTTTTAGCTGCACTATAGAAAGAAATGTTATTAATATGATGAATTGAGTTTTATGAAATGACAAATGAAGTTTAAATATGCATTTCTTTTATTGTCAGTACCGAATTAAGTTCATTATAAAGACATTAAAATAATATTAAACTAGTCGGATGTGTCAATCCCAAAACTTTCTTCTATCTCATACATGTCAATACTTCCTGATAAATGCAGCACAGTAGCGCCACCGGCTAGGCGATTTATACCAAAATCTAATCAGGGACAACTTTCGTAAACTTCTAATTGAATTTGAAGTTTGGTGAAAATTCGTGCATTAGTTTTTGAGATAGAGCTATTACGGAAATCGTGAAAAGTTCTGAGTTACAGTGGCACCTCTTGGGCAATTTACACCAAAAACCTATCAGGATCAGTTCATATCAGGGACTAACTGAATCTAAAGTTTGATCAAAACTCATGCATTAGGACTTGAGATACAGCTTTTGCGGAAATCGGAAAAATTGCAGCATAGTAGCGCTACCTGTTGTGCGATTTACACCAAAAAGTTATCAGCACCAATTTATATCAGGGAATAAATCAATCTAAAGTTTTATAAAATTCCGTTCAATAGTTCTTAAGACAGAGCGCCCACAACATTTGTGTTACACACAGATAGACAGACTCACAGACAGACATTTTGTAAAAACATGTTTTTCATTACCTCTGTACCCTAAAAAGTATACATCCGTCTAAAACCGAAATTTTCACGAATCAAATACTTTCTTCTTGTAAAGATAGAAGAAAGTAAAAATGAGTTATACAGAATAGCTGTATTTGATGTTTTTTAGGTTCCATATCTCTTTGAACTTTCATTGTATATCCATTTACATTTTTCTAATATATACTGTTATACCCAACCCTACTTTGCATAATTTTTTACAAAGTGTTAGTATTCTTTTAGCAACGGTTTTTTTAAATAATACAATTACTAATTCAGATATTTATTGTACGGAACCCTCTGTGCGCGAGTAATACTCGCACTTGACCGTTTATTATTCTTAATATTTGATTTGGTAACGAATGCTTGCACATTATTATACATAACTAGGGGGCTCGGCCCCCTACGAGCTACGCTCGCCAACCCCCGTCCAGACGCCGTAGACTCTAAATGCACGCTAATTTGATCGGCTTTAAAAAGATTTCGAAAGATTGAATTATAATTTAAAAAACAGTGGCGATCTCTCTATAAACGGATTTCTATTCATTTCTCTTTGATTGGGGAATTTTAACGCCACATCCGTTGCGGTACTACTTGATTATCCCGTCGACCAATTTCGCCAAATTATATAAATCGCCAAACCACTCGCCAAATTATACAAATTGACATAATTTTTATTTTAAATAACGAAAAAACAAATAAATTAGTACAACATTAATAAAAATATAAATAAAACGTCGAAATAAAAATAACTTGATGACGTAGACACGTGTAACAACATTTCAAAATAAGCTAATATAAAAGGAATTAAGTAAACAGAGTCTTTGTCTCCTGGTATTTTTTAACAAAGTGAAAAGAAAGTTCTTTTAAATGAGACATTTTAAATTAATCGTTTTTAATCTGACGTAATTTTGACCAAACTATTCTTTCTCTTTTTAATATTCACGGGGAAATACTTGTGTTGTTAGAAATGAAATATTATTTGCTCTTTCCTAACAAAAACAGTTGAAAAGTATCCTCTTAAAATATCAAATAAATGTCTAGCGCAATTTCTAAATTTAAACCGTTTTGCAATATTATTTTGTGTTCATTTTATGTAATAACTGTAATGTGACGTAAATATGACGTAATTTCTCCTATTTAAGACTTCTAACGCATGTTAATAAATTTATTGTTTTACAAATTCCTTTCTCTCACGTGTAATTATAGTTTTTATGACGTAATTTTTAATAAGTTCCTGCTTTTTGTACATAGATATTTAATTATAATTCCAAATGTTTTTTTCTGTTTATAATAGTCACGTGTAAATAAATTTTTAATTAATTTACACGTATAAATATTTTTTTTTTGAAGCAAACATTATTGTTTCCGCTGTTTATAAAGTTGGCAACAGTTTAAATTAATAGCACTTTCTAAAATCTGTTAAAAATATCTCTAGAAATGCTGAAAATCTGAATTTAAAATAGCAATAAAACCTCAAAAAGTTAGTCAAAATAAAAAAATTAATGCAATCTGCACTTCGGCCAATTCTAACGCATAAAATGATCTAAAAATGATTAAATTCCTATGAACAGTTTTTGCTCCTATAAAACTTTTTTAGTGGAACGATTTTGTCCAACTTTAGCATTAAATATCTCTTAAAATAATTCTTCGATCTGAAAACTGTCTGCATCAGCGTGTTTATCAAACATTTCTGTATAATACTACCGATTTTCATATTTTTGTATGCATTATGTTTCTTAATATTAACGAAGAAAGACCTCCGGTCACAAAAAATTCAAAACCGGCGGCGGCGGCGGCGGTGACAGCGGTAGTTACTTTTTTTTAGAATAGAGAGACACTTCTCGCAACATCTCTTTTCTCTGGGTCTATTCACAGGGTAACTTTTTCACAATCTGCGATTATGCTTTTGGTGTTTATATTATTCTTAATCATAAATTTAGGACCTTTTAACAAAACTTCATCTTCCTTATTCGATATTTCTCTATTCGAAATATTAATATATGGCACCGGTTTGCACTCATGATTTTCTGATTTCAAAATATTCAAATTACTGAATTTCTTTTGTATGGTTTTCGACTTTATTTTCCGTTGTATATCTCTGTAATGCTCTGTAATATTGCAATATTTTATAGGCATTAAATTCTGATCTTAAAAATCACGCCTAATTTTGCAACCGCACTTTCAAGCTTTTTCTAAAAATGTCCATTACAATACATTAATTTGGCGTAGGAACCGAAATTGATGACGAAAATTTCGTCGCATTTTTACGGTTGGTAGGAAATGGAAGCATGTGAATTTATTGAGTTAAATAAAAGAGTGTAAAAAAAGAAAAAAAAATTAAAAATATAATTGTTATTCAGATTTTCTATAATCAAATTTTCAGATGCATTTTTCTCAACCGGAAGCAAAAGGGAAATGGGTAAATATTATTTCAATTGCAATCTTTTACTTTCAAATATTTTTCAAGCATTACGAATATTACTTTTATGTTTAAATTAAAGATTTTCGTTTTTACACTGATGTTCAAAAATTAAGGGGCGGTGACCGAACGCTTTCGAGTTTACACGGTTGGTCGAATATCTACTGAAATTTTTAACAAATAACCCTTGAACTTCGAGGATGTAAAGAACATGTTTAGCTTCAAAAATTTTTGTGAAGATTTAGTTGCTAGAACAATTAGGGGGCCAACAATAAATTTAATAAATAAAATAATGTTTGCGATTCCCCTTGTAACAGAAAATGCTCAAAATGTTCTGCAACTGTAGAAAATTACTATTGTTCGTCATTGGTCATTTGGTCACACTTCGTCCTGTTGAAACTATGTTCGCATTTCTGTGAGAATAGTGCACATATTCGTAAAAGTATTATCTTCTCTGTGAAAAATTCAATTTTTTTTTTTCATAGAATACAGAATTTCAGCCAAATTTAACATCACTTTCCGAAAATTTGAAAAAGTATACTAGAAACATTGTACTACCATTAACACATGAATATACCAAATATTTGATGAGATATGGGCACTTATATGAAATAAGTTTTAACTGCGACTGCGTGAAAAATCCAAAATTTGTATAACATTATCTGGAAGTCAGCTATTTAGGACAACATATATAACTAGTCGGATGTACCAATCCCAAAACTTTCTTCTATCTCATACATGTTAATACTTCAAAATTCGCTATCACACTGCCAAAATTAAATGGCAATCTATGGAACTCATGAGGATTCTAATGATATGGAATTCCATGCATTAGTTCTTGAGATATGACTATCGCTGAAATCTTCTAAATCCAGCAAAATGCTGCCTAGCAGCGCTACCTATTGGGTGATATATACCAAATCCTAATCAGCAACAATTTATGTCAACGTCTGACTGAATCTGAAGTTTGGAGAAAATCCGTGCATTAGTTTTTGAGATAGAGCTATAGCGAAAATCGTGAAAATTCCTGCATAGCAGCGCCACCTATTGGGTGATTAACACCAAAACTTAATCAACAACAACTTGTATCAACACACTACTAAATCTGAAGTTAGATGAAAATTCGTCCATTAGTTCTACAGATAGAGCTTTTGAGGCAATCGTGAAAAATGCAGCACAGAAGCGCCACCTGTTGGGCGATTTACACCAACACATAATCAGTAACAAGTCATATCAAGGACTAACTTAAGTTTGATGAAAATCCGTGAGTTAGTTCTTAAGATAGAGCTATTGGGGAAATCGTGTAAATCCTGCAAAATTCATCATAACAGCGCCACCTGTTGGGTGATTTACACCAAAACGTAATCAGCATCAACTCATATCAAGGACTAACTAAATCTGAAGTTTGATCAAAATCCGTGCATTAGTTCGTGAGATAGAGCTATTGCGAAAATCGTGAAAAAGGCAGCATAGCAGCGCCACCTGTTGAGCGATTTACACCAAAAACTAATCAGCATCAATTTGTATTAGGAACTAACTGAATATGAATTTTTATTAAATTCCGTTTATTAGTTCTTGAGATAGAGCGCCCACAAAATTTATGTCACATACACACAGACAGACAGACAGACAGACAGACAGACAGACAGACTCACAGAGTCACAGACAGACATTTTGTAAAAACATGTTTTTTGGAATCTCTGACCCCTAAAACGTGTAAATCCGTCGAAAACCGGAATTCGAAAATTTTCATGAATCCAATACTTTCTTCTTGTAAAGATAGAAGAAAGTAAAAATCATAGTCAAATATCGCAAAAATCCAGCTAGATAGGCGCGATATACTGAGTTGCTTTCTAAAAGTAGATTTATTATAAGGTATTTTCCACAATTTGTCAGTTAGCTCACTGTAGTTTTTGGATTTTGAGAATATTTGACTGGACTTTTTATACAAGTTGCCTTAAATAGCTGACTGCCAAATTATGAATTTAAAAATATCCTTAATGTATTCGTAGATCAAGGACAATTTGTAAAGAATGTCAGTAGATATTTGACAAATCGTACAAATCGAAATCGCCCGTTCACTGCCATTTAATTTCTGGAGATCAGTATAATATTATCTGTTATTAAAACTTTTTCTTTTGTATTTTAAATAAACTCAGTAACTTTTTAAAAAATTTTTATGAGGTGTTTGTATAATTTTCTAACTGTTACAATCGTTTCAGTTCTTTAATGAACGATAATTTTTGACAAAAGATGACCAATGGCATATTCTTTTACGAAAATAACAATAAAATACACACTTTTATTACAAAAAAATGATGTTTATATCTGGATATTATACATATAAATGACCAAGAGAACATTCTCTATGCAATAGCGTAAAACGTAAAAGATTCATCGGGTTGTTTTTTAAATTAGCCAGGACATAAAGATACATACTCTTAGGTCCTCTAACTTTTTAATATATAGTAAAGTGAGGACAGATGCCGCAGGTTTTCTTTTCTTCTTGTAAAATGTACAATAAAGCAAAAAACAACTAACTAAGTTCCAGAAATCATTGATCAAACCCTTTAGAAACTAATTTCTATGTTAAACATGTTAAAGCCCTCTTAATAAAGCAGGCATAATTATTTTCCAAAACGTCCTTTTTTAACCTCATTTTTTAAGTGCTGGGTAAGATGCCGCATGAGGTGTTGTACAGATGCCGCTTGGAGAAAAAAGCTATGTTGTTTATTTTTTTTCAAATAAATCACATTTTTATTTCCTCAAACTAATTAAAATGAAAATAAATACCAGTAAACTTACATAAATTATATATATCACTAAATTGTGAAAAATTTAACGAAATTGCAAAAGTGTAAGCTCGAAAAATAAAACTTATGACAAAAAATTAAAATGAAACTAAAAACATCTGAATTTACGTAAATGGATAGCATAATTACTGGAAACAATAGACACCATAATTACAAAAAAGATATAAATCACTGGTTTACATCCAGGCGAACATTGCAGTTTGCTCTTAGTGTAAGCATTAGTTATATTCTATTTAGGCCCTAGTCTAATTTTTTTTGGCCTTTCCTCTCATTCTTTAATTTTGTATTTCCATTCGCCCACAATCACATCACACATCCCGTTGCAAAAGTAAAGTTAGCCTTTGTCATGCAGGTATCGATTGAATTTGATGCACTGAACCCCTTTCGCTTTAGACTTTGTTTCTTGATAAGACTTCAGACAGACACAATCAGTACATTCTGAGTCATCAAATTCCAATCCAATACATACTGCCATCAAAATCTATAAAAGAACAATTTCGCCATTATCGGAAGATGACTCATATTTTGTTTTCTTCCTCAAGTAAGGTGTGTTCAAGTTTATATTTCCATTCCGTTTTTTAAACATTTTACTTCCACCAAGCTGTCGTTCTTTGACGCTTTCTAGTTTCGTTTGCTTTTTATTTCATTCTTCTTTTTTATTGTTTATAAACTCCCTGCTTGTAATATTTGCATCCTTTTGATTTCTCTTACTTGGCTGTATGGGCCTTTTGACCATTGGGATAAGAGATATTTTGTTTAACAGTTTAAATGGTAAGACTTGTAAAGGGCCCATCTTTTCCTGATTCACACATGGAGAACCAGAATTGCTGATGAAAATATTTTGATAAGTAGCAGAATGCGCTAATATACCTTCATTTAAATGTTAGTTATACTTAAATCGCAGTGATGAATTTATTTACTGAAAAACAAAAATATATTTTGCGGCATCTGTCCCTCAACCTCTTCGCGGCATCTGTCCCATAGTAGAGAGTAAGATGCCGCGCCGCCATTTTGTGTCATGTGAGCGTCGCGTGAGAAAGGCAAGCACATGTCTGTATTCTACAATGATCTATTCTACAGTTGCAATTGGTTTTGGGGTGAAATCTCTGTTTATTTGGTTTAAAATATGCAATAAAACTTTATTAGAATAACTTTAGCAACTTTCCACGCATGTTTGAAGCATAAAAGCAGGCAGAAATATTTGAATACTACTAGTTAAGTAGTGGAAACGCATACAACACAACAGACAGCATTTAGGCACACAACGAAATTCTTAATTTGGCCTAGGGAGCATTAGTGTCGCCAATACAATCTCTGCGGCATCTGTCCGACCGCGGCGTCTGTCCTCACTTTACTATATATGATCTCTCATTAAAAAGTTTTCGTTTTTATTTTTTTATTTTTAATAGAATCAGTACAGTTTTTTTCGAGGTGTTTGTATTATTTTTTAACTGATACAGCAGCTTCAATTTTATAAGCAACAATAATGTTTGCCAAAAAATGACCTATGAGAGCGGTTTTCGTCCAAAATATCAACAAAATACCAAATTTGATATAAAAAATCATGGTTTTATTAGTATAATATACATACAAATAACCGCGGGAATATTCTCTATTCAATGGTGTAAACCGGAAAAAAGTCATCCATCCAGTAGTTATTTTAAATCGTAGGGACTAACACACATATATAATTTTAGGGCCTCTTGCTTTATAATATATATGATATTAAAATGCCGTTTGATTATAGGATATTTGTATTGTTACGTTTGTTAAGAGTACACGTGGTACTTATACATAAAATAATACATAGTATAATGCAATAATAAGTGCACTTGCGCAGAGCTAAAAGAAGTATTCCCTTTAAGCGTGTGGCAGTAATTTGTCATATCTATATAATGATTAATAAAAATAGGTATAAAAAGCATACGTGTGAAGACTTCCATATAAATACCTCATTATTTATTTTGCGTACGTACTGGAAAACAATCAACAACCATTTTATAATTTATTATAGCAAACTTTAAATTAACAAATTGAATGCCTGAAAAAGACGGTTCAAGCAGTTAAAGGTTTAATGCAATGTAGCCTCTACCTATAACTCATTCAAAAAATACTGCTTTCACTGAAATTTATATAATGCGTTTGATTAGATCTTTGTTAATTGATTTCAAGAAATATTATGAAAAACTCCAAAACATGAAAAAAAAAAAAAAACTAGTCGAATGTACCTATCCCAAAACTTTCTTCTATCTCATACTTATAAATACAAGATGACCTTAATCAAACTGACAATACTCTGAGTGTTCTGTAGCGGAATATAATTTGGAGAATGGCGCCAAATTTTGCTGGAAGATTAAACTAGACGGGGGAGGAAGGATCCCGCAAAAAACTTCAAAAGTCACCGATAGGTGGATATGAGCAATATAAAGTGTTTTAAAGAATGCAGAATCAATACTGAAATAAAACTACCTTTTGTTGAACGCTCAAATCAGGTTCAATATGGCCGCCGTTTTTGTGGGCCAATTATTGCATTCTGTGCGCAGCATGCACATAGAAGAAAGCAAGATGTCTGCAGGAATATCCCGTACACTCTATACTACCTCTTACCCCGTACACCTGTTATGTTATCATTCAACATAGACAGGTCAAGGACAACTCTGTGATATACCTTGGATTTTAGGCAACCCCATAGCCAGATGTGGCATGGACTGAGATCAGGGGACCTAGGTGGCCTGGCAGTTGGAAAGCAGCGGTGAATGATTCTTTCTGCGTTCAATTTCTGTCGTAGCAGCTGCTGTACCCCGCAAAGTGATGTGTAGAGAAGCTCCATCTTGCATGAAAATGATTTCATCTAGCCATTGTCTTTGCTGAAGTGCCGTAATGATAAAGTTGTTTAACATTTGGTGATAGACGAAACGACCTATGATTATTTAGGATGTAAATGTACACCAAAAAGTAATCCTTGGTGAATATAAGAGGATTTCTTTGGATGTATTTGGTGATTTGCTATCCCAAATTCGGCAGTTCTGGATATTTACAGTTCCATTCAGGTAAAAATGGGCCTCGTCTTCCATAAGATTTTCCACGGTCAAGCATCCCCCACCTTCATTCTGGCAAGATAGCTGAGAGTAAAATTCAATCTCTTACCACGATCGGTGTGACTGAACTCTTGTACACGGCTGATCTTATAGAGATAGAAGTGTGTAATCTTTTGTAACTCTTTCCATACCATATTATAAGGAATAGACAAATTCGGAGGTACCCCACCAGCGCTGGCAGTGGCAGCAATAGCAATATTGTATTGTGTTGTGTCGACAATCACCGTTGCAATTCCTTCGATCGTATCATGTGGTACAGGTTTTCGTTCTCTGCCTAACTGAAACTTTACACAACCTGTTTCCTCAATCTTCGCAACAATTGCTTTTAAGCCATTAATTGACAAATCACCGCTACCTTTACGCATTTTGTATTCGTTCTAAATGTTCGAAGCGCTGCTAAAGAATTGCATTGGTTTAGTTAAAAGAATTTGACATGTAACGCACGCTCGACTAAAGACGGTGACATTATTATAGATATTTTTCAATAAAACGGTATTTAAAAGTAACACATTGCCTTTAAAAACCCAACAAGATGGCACTGTGCGAAAGGATGTAACGTGAAATCTGAACAAAGAACTTCTGTTTCTGTTGCTGTTTTATTTAGAACTCAGTAGGAGAAATAGCAGATAAAGAGCCTTTATCAGTGTATATGTCGTAGGCTAACTGATAAATCAGACTCTTTGCAAAGAGCCTAGGCTATTTACAAGGAGCCGGGCTAATTGGAGAATCATCTCCCTTTTTCCAAACAGCCTGATATTCTTCAGGCTTATTGCAAAGTCCCTAGACAGCGTTAGGCTATTGAAAAATGACCACTTATTTCCATATCAGGGTGATTTTTTAGGCGTATTAACCTATAACCCGACCCGAACTTGAAAATTAAATTACACCAGACCGTACGCCGTTCCGAGAAAGACAAAATAATTTCAGTCAACATGCAACCCGACCCGAATCTGAAAGTTTTATTTGAAAAAAAACCCGAAATCTGGCACAAACCAAATCTGACAACCGACAAAAATGTTGCAAAGAACTATAACCCGATACGATTGAGACAATTTCCGTGCACACGCAACCCGACACAAAACTAAAAATTCCATTTGAAGAAAACCAGAAATTTGACCCGAACCAAATCTGAACCCGACCAAAAACATTCCAACGAACCATAACCGGATCCGAACAACACAATATAATTTCCGTGGACATGTTACCCAACTCGAACCTAAAAATTCCATTTGGAAAAAAAAACCCGAAATCTGACCCGAACCAAATATAAACACTACAAAAATATTCCATTGAAGCATAACTCGATCTGAGCAAGACAATTTAATTTCCTTCGACACCTAACCCGACCCAAACCTTAAACGTTCATTTGGAAAAAACGAAATTTGAACCCCACAAAAATATTCCAAAGATCCATAATCCGATACGAGCAACACAAAATAATTTCCGTGGACACACAACACGACCAGAACCTAGAAAATCTATTTGAAGTCAACCTGAAACCCGAACCAAATGTAAACACTATAAAAATATTCCATTGAAGCATAACCCGATCTGAGCAAGACAAATTAATTTCCTTCGACACCCAACCCGACCCGAACTTAAAACTTTCATTTGGAAAAAAACGAAATCTTAACCCGAAAAAAATATTACAAATAACTATAACCCGATGCGAGCAAGACAAATCGATTTCCGTCGACATGGAACCCGATGCGAACAAGAACGTTCTAATTGAACTCAATCCGAAACTAGATCTGAAACCTGGTTATGGTCGGTTTTCGGGTTGACCTCAAATGGAGTCTTTAAGTTCGGATCCGGTTGCGTGTCAACGGAAATAATTTTCTCTTTAACGAATCGGGTTACTATTCTTTAAAATATTTTTGTCGTTTTCAGATCGGGTTCGGGTGTGGTTTCAGGTTGATTTCAAATGTAATTTTCAGATTCTGGTCGGATTGCTTGTACACGGAAATTAATTTGTCTTACTCGGATCGCGGTACGGCTTGATGTATTTTTATTTCGGGCACAGTTCGTGTTTGGGGTTAACTTCAAGTAGAACTTACAGGTTCGGATCGAGTTGGATGTCGGCGGAAATTATTTGTCTTGATCGGATTCGGTTAGGGTTCTTTGGAATGTTTTTGTCGGATTCAGATTTGGTTCGGTTCAGATTTCGGGTTTCTTCTAATGGAATTTTTAGTTCGGGTCGGGATGCGTGTCCACGGAAATTATTTTGTCTTGCTCGGATCGGGTTATTGTTTGGAGGGTATTTTTGTCGGATTCATATTTGGTTCGGGTCAGATTTCGGGTTTTTTCTAATGAAATTTTTAGGTTCGTGTCGTGTTCGTGTCCATGGAAATTATTTTGTCTTACTCGGATCGGCTAATGGTTCTTTAGATTATTTTTGTCGGTTATCATATTTGGTTCGGTCATATTTCGGATTTTTTCAAGCTAAATTTTTAGGTTCGGATCGGGTTGCATGTCGACAGAAATTTTTTTTTTGCTCGGATCGGGTTGCATGCCGACAGAAATTATTTTGTTTTGCTCGGATCAGGTTATGATTCTTTGGAATATTTTTGTCGGGTTCATATTTGGTTCATGTCAGATTATGGGGATTTTTTAATAGCATTTTTAGGTTCAGGTTGCTTGTTCACGGAAATTATTTTGTCTTAATCGGATCAGGTTATGCTGCTTTAGAATATTTTTGTCGGTTATCCTATTTGATTCGGGATAGATTTATGTTTTTTTAATCAGGTTCTGTTCGGGTTGCGTGTCGACAGAAATTATTTTGTCTTGCTCGGATCGGGGTATTATCTGTTGTAATTTAGTTTTCGTGTTCACTTCGGGTTATGGATTAATAAACCTACAAATATAAACCCTCATTGTGAAATAACTGGTCATTTTTGAATTAGCCTGAGTCTGACTAGGCTCTTTGCAATAAGCCTGAAAAATATCCGGTTAATTGGAAAAAGGGAGATGATTATCCAATTAGCCCGGCTCTTTGCAAACAGCCTAGGCTCTTTTCAAAGAGCCTGATTTCCCAATTAGCCTACGACATATATATAAAGTTTTAGCCTTTTTTAAAAGTACTACCATATTGAGTTTGGATTAAATCATTAACTGTGCTAAGTAATGGGTAGTTTTATCTCAGTATTAATACTGGATTTTTTAAAACTCTCTTTTTCATTACACAGCGCCAAATATTTTCCTAGCGGTGACTTTTGGAATTAATTTTTTTCGCGGAATCTTTCGTCTCCCGCCTTGTTTAATCTTCCCACGAAATTTGGCACAATTCTCTGAATTATAATGTGATGCAGAACACTCCTAGTACTGCCAGTTTAATTAGGCCACTTTTTACTTCAAAATTCGCTATCACAGTTCCAAAATTAAATGACAAATGAATATTCTAAAGATATAGCACCGTTGAATTGTGTGTATTTAAAAAGAAGATATAACATCGTATTTCTCAAACACATTATTGAATTTCGGTATCTACCCTATCAGACGCCTGCAAAAAAAGATCCAAACCAAAGAGCATGAAAGCGTCACCTGTTGGGCAGTATACACCAAGCCTAATAAGGATCTATTTATGTTAAAGTATAACATAACATAAAGTTTGACTAAATTCCGTACATATAGAAGCGTAGTATAGGGCTAATATAGTAGCTATAGAAACAGTCGTGAAAATTGCATCTTAGCAGC
Organism: Maratus speciosus; assembly: GCA_963932465.1. Taxonomy (NCBI): domain Eukaryota; kingdom Metazoa; phylum Arthropoda; class Arachnida; order Araneae; family Salticidae; genus Maratus; species Maratus speciosus. The sequence continues at coordinate 272,583,230 of OZ010788.1, forward strand.
GCAACCTGTTATATGATTTACACGAAACTTAATCACCACCATTTTATGTCAAGGTCTAACAGAATATGAAGTTTGGTGAAGAAATATCTTGAATTAGATATTGAGATATGACTATAGCTGAAATCGTGTAAATGCTGAAAAAATGCAGCATATCAGCGCCACCTGTTGAGCGAGTTACACCAAAATCTAATCAGAAATAATTTATGTCAATGACTAACTGAATCTGAAATTTTATGAAAATCCGTACGTTCGTTTTTGTGATAAAACTATTGTGAAAATTGTGAAAAATGCAGCATAGCAGAGGCATTACACGAAACTTATAAAAGGAGCATAGTGTTGGGCGACTTACACCAAACACTAATCTGCACCAACTTAAATCAATGACTAACTGAATGTGGAGTTTAATGGAAATCCGTGCATTAGTTCCATAAGATTGAGCTATTGCGCAAATCGTGAAAATGTCTGTGTAACAGGGCCTCATGCTGGGTGATTTACATCAAAATGTAGGCAAGACCAATTTATATCAAGATTTAACTGAAACTAAAATTTTATTAAATTCCGCCCATTAGTTCTTGAGATAGTTTGCATTAGTTCTTGAGATAGCTTAGTGGCGCCAGAAATTTTTGTCACAGACAGGCAGACAGACTCACAGAAAGATATTTATTAAAAATAGTCAAATCCTGTTCAGGAGCTTCTAAAATATATAAATCCCTCGAAAACCGGATGACGAAATTTTCCACGATTCCATTATTTTCTTCTTGTAAAGATAGAGGAAAGTAATATAAAACTGGAGCAACTATGTAAATGAAAAACTACTATTTCTTTTTATTTTCTATCTTTCTTTTCTTTGAAACACAGACACACATCAGAGCCTGTGTTCTATATTAAGACAAACTTCACATACAACATAAATTCTAGTTTTTTTCTGCTTTATACCTGTTTATTTGCATAGTGATCCTGAGTTATTTATTTATTACGCTAAAAGTTAAAAGTTATTCAGTGTATAATTATGTGCTGCTTTAAAGAAATAATCTAGCTCTCTTATTTTTTCAAAACCTCTCTGCTCTCGTTTTTAAAGAATTTTTAATTTGACATGTTATCGCTAACGTACGCAGAGAAATTTTTCGATGAAGAAACTTTATTTCCTTTCCCTCTAAGAATAATAATGTAATTTTTGTAATAAATAATATGTGTTTTATCGGTTTTTATTCCTGTCTATTTTATTTCTTCTTATTTTCTTCAGGAAACAATCTTTACAAATTTCAAAATTAAGGTTACTGCTCGTTTTTCTGTCAAAGTCCCTCTATCAAACTGATTATTAATTCTGAGCCCCGATCAACGTATTAATTGAAGATATTCGTTAAAATATTGCTGTCATTATACACATTGTACACCGTTTCAAAATTATCGATTTTCTTCTTTGTCGTGTGCCGCATTTTAGTGATAACAAATAATCGGATACTGTCATAAAGCAAACTTTATGGATTAAAATAAATACAGCAAAATGTTACATAAATTTCAAACTTTTCTTGATCTAAATGTTAGCTGCTCGATATGATTAGACAATATTGGGTAAATATGAAACGATTGGAAAATTATGAACTGAAAAAAATTCTGCCACTGGCAAATAAAAAATAAATTGTGGCTATAGGAAAGATAGTTCCATGTCATCCTTATAAATTCTATTTCGCTTTGCTTGAGAGTTCTAGTAATCCCTATTAAAATTCGAGGGAGTTTTCCTATATTATCGTGGTCAAATTTATTTAAATATCTCTGCAAATAAAATCGAACACAAGAAGTGAGATTTATTAACTATAATTCTAGTTTATGAAATAATTCTAGAAATCAAGTGATAATTTTTCGAAATTCACACGATTCAATAAAATGTATTGTATCATCATCTAGAAAACTATAGACTAGAAATTGTCGATTAATTCGTCTATTCAGTTTATTTCTTTACCCTATTCGTATAACTTGAAAATCAACATTTCTAGTTTAGGGATTTAGAAAATGACTAACTATTCGTTCTAGATGAAGGCGGTATATTTTTTGTTTCAATGTGGCTAAAGAGAGTTAAAGCAATATTTTGGAATTCCAAGAATGCCTCATATTTTAGTTTAGTCATAAATCTTATTTAATTGTACAAGATTTATTTTCATAAACGACAAAATGCACCGAGATCATATAAATATAACATAAATGAAAAACTCCATGTGATTTTATCTTTGACTTACGTATGACTGTAAATTAAATAAGATTCTTAATTATACATGTCTAGTCTAAAAAGAAAAAATAAACGCAAAGACACATGTGGATAATTTAGGCAGAATAAAATTGTTTTTGGTATAGTTAGATTAAAAATTGAAATAATTTTTAGAAGTTAGAATAAAGCTATTTGAAAATTTTTTTGAGGACCTTATACGTATTAATTTGTTGCGAATTTTGAAATATCTCAATGTAAACCATTATATTTTACCCGACTGCCAAGAAGGGTTATGTGTTTCTCGCGTATCTGGGTATGTGGATTACTTTATACCCCCGAAACATCCCAACGGCTTGATGGATTTTAATAAATGAGGTCTCTATCGATTTGTCTTAACCGTCCAATGATTATAGATTAGATTTAGTTTTTATAAATTCAAAATGGCGGTAGAGAAGAAATTTCTTTACGCAGTCAGAAGCTCCGTTTAAATATTACACAACCTAGAAGTTCCGTAGGTAGGATCTCTAGCTTTACTGTAACTCTAACCTTCATAGATATCTATAGGCCTCATCAAAACAGTGTTTATAGATAGGAAACAGCAATTAAATACAAGTTAAAAGTCATCAATACTAGTAAAAAAAAAAAAAAAAGTAAGTAATATAAAAAAATAGTTTCACATTGATGAGAAATAATTAATTAGTTCGCTCTTTACGCAGTCGGGTTTTTTGATATTTTAAATTTAATCATTTGATCTATGATACCCTGCCTTACCCTAAATTGGCATGTAAAGCTAAAATTTTAGTATTTTCTATTTAGCACAAAATATCAGTTATATTATGTTCTGGGGCTGAGTAAATTCTGGGAAGTGGAATTTAATGGCTGTCTAAAACTATTAAAATTGTTACAATGACAATAACTGTGTAAAATTACAGTAATCAGTGAAGAGCATTTGGGACGTGTAGAAAATTTAGTTGATCGAGAAAACATTTATTTGATGTCGTCGAGCAGATACTGATAATGTTTAATTTTTAAATCAATATTAACATAGTTACAACAACTATATACTTGAACAGATCTGGTAAAGTTCTTTTCTTTTAAAAAGTATGGCTAACTGTAGACAAATCTGAATCTTTCATTGTAACCCCTTAACTGCCACGGACGTATATATGCGCCAGTAGAAAATACATGTATCTATTAAAGAGATGATTAATTCCAATTATAGTTTCCAAAAATATCCAATTATATCCAAAAATTTTCGTTGTTCTAAAATTGTTAAAAAAAAAGTTTCTTGATGAAATAAACACATATTTTTTACTTTAGTCTATAAGTTTAATAAATAATTTTCTGATCAGGCTAGCTGTAGTAAGTAGAATAAATGTAAATACCGAGCTAGCATTTACTTATTTATTTATTTTGCAACATTTTCATATATATATATATATATGTGTGTGTGTGTGTGTGTATATATATATATATACCTATATTTTGGAGATTCAATTAAATGATCTTGAATAAAATTGCTGGCCCGTTAGCCTTTATCTCTTATACAAGAAGTAATTTTTTTTCATAAATAAATCTTTATAATTGATTCCTTTTTGTAGCATATATAATAATTTTAGAAGATACCCGAAAAATTTTCCACAAAGATAAAACGTGATTATATATTAATGTTAAATAATCTAATTTTTCATTCCTTTCTCAAATTTAATATTTTATCTTTTACAGAAAAAGCCGTTTCAGTCAAATAAATTCTTTTCCATTCAATCAACAATTCAACTAAATTCTCTTTCTTTCTCAGAATCAACGACAGGAATAAATAAGAAAATAAGAAACGAAATAAAGATCAGCACGCATTTAAAAAATCGTTTTCAGCTATACCTCTTTTTTTTTATTCGCAGTTTAGTTCTCGCAGATGCCCTGTCCAGAATTTAATTTAACAACTTTTTCTCACTTAATTTTTATATGCGGGGATCTATTTCAATACTTAAATTACTTCGATAACCACAATAACCAGCTGCATTTTCCTGGATAACATAAACATTGCTCCATTTTATCTGATAGGAGACAGCATTGATAGGGTTACGTTATTTAAACTTCGTATTAAGTTGGCGAAATGGCATCCCTAATTCCATGTTATGTAAATTTAAATTCTCTCACTGACTTTTCGTATTACAGATTTTTTTATCTCCATTTTATTTGACATTTTCTGAACTCGCCATGGCGGCGATATGGGATATTTTCGCTTCGAGAAGTACAACTATTTCGTGGTCAATTTTGCCTTAGACTAATGGTGCCAACTCAACCGTTTGCTGGAGTAATGCTCTGTCACTGTATCTCACAAGATTTCTATGCAACTTGATTAATGTTTATATGTAAAGAATTATGTCAAATTATTTATCATCCCCTTTGTATCAATTGTTACGGGATTTACGAATTGCTGTGGTATTGTGGATCAACATTCGATCGTTAGCGATGTACTTATAGAGCTATACTTCGAATCACGTTGCCATATAACCCCGTCACATAAGCGAATTTAAATTACTTATACCTGAACATAAGAAATCAATTTACTTCATACATTCAATGTACTTTCTATAAGGGTCAATCTTAGTATTAGATGAATGGGACTTTTTTTGTCTCACTCCTAAGTGTAACAGGAAAGTTTTACTAAATATCACTCATAAGGAGCATATAAAAATACAAATTTCATAGCTTTTTAAGAAATGTTTTTCTTGATCAAAAGGACCTTTAAAATATTTTTTATCTCATTAAAAATGTTTTTGTAACTGGATTTATAAGTATATGACTAACTGTTTACAAGTAAGCCGTTGGACACCGTTGGGAGCGGACACACTTTAAATATCAGATTACTATATTTGCGTTATTCCTTTATAGACCGGGAGCCGGTAAAACTATTAGATGCTGCACGTAGCCTCTACAGGCCATCGCAAAGTTTACACTGAGGTCCGGCGGTCGCGACGAACCCGACCCAAGACGGAGGAGATCCGAGTGATTCCTTCACTTGGCTTTCCCGAACAAAGGCCCCGACGACCCTGAGACAACCGGACACCCATTGGAGCGCCGGATCCCAAGGCCATGTGCCGAGACCCCGAACGGGGGTTTACTATGTGGTGCCCGTCCAGTCCCTGAGTCTATGAAAGAAACGGCGTCCGAACGGAGACCGGAAAGGGAAAGGTGCCACTTGCGACCCCGAAGGAGTCGTGGAAAAGCTCTTCCTGACGGAATAGACTCCGTCTCACTAGGGGTCTACCTGTCCAGGTCCCCGACGGACCAGCGTGCTGAGCACGCATAATGAGTCTACTGGGGGGACCCAGACGTTGCATACCTCGCGGACCCTAAGTGCTATGGGTTACCGCTACCGGAAAAATGGTCAAAGGCCGCCACCACCCGATCGACTGAGAACAGAACTAGGGGACGAACCCGCAACGAGCCCCGGAACCAATCAACCAGCCAGTGACGACCTCCATTGCCCTCGCAGATCTCCCGGGGTGTACCGACAACGGTCGGGCCGATCAAAAAGGACAGCTGCAGGGGAATTAACCACGCACGGCAACCTTATTCAGCCCGCCAACCATCGATAGGGCCCGAGATCACCAGAGAGCCGTGGGGCCAAGAGAGCCGCTAGCTTGTTCCTGAGAGCCGCGGAAACCTCTCTCACAGAGCCTTAGTAACTCCCAGCTCGAGGACGGGAGCCGGTAGCACAGACAATCACCTCATCGAGTTCACGGATGAAATTCCAGAATTAGGGAAATCTTGATTCTCATATTAAAACGCAATTGGTCTGCAAAGTCATATCTTGGTGGAAAACACCTGAAAACACGATTTTAGCGGATGACTCGTACATTTACCACTGTGCTTTCCTGCTCCCAGTCCTCCATGATTTCATACCTTTTGGTGCAGGAAAACACAATAGCAAACCTACGAGTCAGCCGTTAAAATAGGATTTTCAGGTGTTTTCCACCAAGGTATGAGTTGGTAGACCGATTGTGTTTTAATATGTGAATCAAGATTTAACTACTCCTAGAATTTCATCCGTGTACTCGATGGGGTGATTGTCTGTGCTGCCGGCTCCCGGTCTATTAGATATATATATATATATATATATATATATATATATATATATATATATATATTTCCAAAGATATAACACTTCATAAGAAGTAACAGCATTTGTATTAAACTAAAATAAACGAGAAAACGGACGATTTTGTATAGAAAATCGAAAGAAGAATCAATTATAGAAAAACTTGTCTAAGCCAAATATTCCAATTTTAGCATCTTATTAAATTTCATCAATTTGAAATAGGGAATTCATCCGAATGTTACTTTAAAGTTTCTATTCAAAATTGCTCAAATGTGAAAGGTTTATTTCAAGTCACGTAAAGGAAATTTGATTTTACAATAAATTTAAAATATATAAAATGAAATATCATCTTTTTAAAATTATCGTATCTAAGTTAAATGTAAAAATGAATCAAATCATATTTAATCCTTTATTTAATAAAGAAAAGATAGTTCATTTCTTTCGTCCGAAAGTTTAGTAAATTTATTTAAATATTCTTTAAGCGAAACTTTTTAATTAAATAATTACTTCTGAACTGTTTGAAATTCAGTTTGACTAATTGTAAGGTAATTTATGGGAAAATAGTATTTTTTTCACTGTGCAAAATGAAAAAGCAACACTTAAGAAAACATATTTTGTGCTAAAGTTATGTTTATAAAATGTATCAAAAATATAAGTTTTGTTTGCGTTAGTAAGAGGCACATCAAATGTTTCATTCATACACGATGAGTTTTTAACAGATAGTAAGTAATGATGATATAAATTTATACTTTATATAATGAACTATACCATAATGTATAAATTTACTGCAAATTGTAATATGGATATAACACATAAGTTAATTCTGTAACTGTAATTTTTTTTTAATTAAAAAGTATATCCTAAGCTCCCAATGGCATGTAGAACTCAACACCGGGTACCACCCCTAAATTTAGTATTTTAACTTTTGGGAGATTCAGCTTATCTATAATAATATTCAAAAGAAGTAACGTTTGTTTGTGTATTTGTAGGGGATAATATCTGGGACTACCGAACCGATTTCAAAAGTAATAGAGGCAAATTGATGATGACAGTGCCCTTTCCAACGTAGGCTTTATATTATATAAGGGTCACTACCACACAAAAGGCTGCAACAGAAAAACTTTTAAAAATTCGATTTTTGTGATATCGAAGAGGCTAGAAGCTTGAATTTTTCAATGGTAGTTACTTATAAAATGTAAATGTTCTCTAAGAACAATTTCTAAAAAAAATTGAAATTTAAAAGGTAATGTTTTTCTATTTAAACAAACTTAAAGGGTGAAGTGAGCGAAAAGCGCTCTAAAAATGTTCTAAATTACAATTGCTAGGGAATCTCACGAAATACCAAACCGCTCTCAAAAGTTATGGTTGCACATTATTGGTGATAGCCCCTGCTCTAACTCAGGCTATGTTTTATATGGGTGCCACTACCACCAGTGGTTGTAACACGAGAAAATATTCTAAAATTGCGATTTTTGTGATACTGAAGCGACTAGAAAATTAAAATTTGGCATGATAGTTATAAGATATAAATGCTTTCTAAGAACAGTTGAAAAAGTATTCGAAATTTGAAAGAGATGTAAATGTGCGAAAAGCATTCAAAAAGTTTTAAATTACGATTTTTATGGAACTGTTAGTTATGGAACAATAGTTCCCGTTTTGGAAAAAAATTACATCGAATTACTTTTATTGAAACAATTTTATACAGACAGCTCCAAACTTAAAAATCAGCATCAAGGAAATAGGACGGTATAGGGGGTTTCCTGGTATTTGGACCTCCAAAACCGTCCAAAACTTATTTATCTCGTTAATATTGTTATGCAATCATGCAATGGGATACTTCCCAGTATATGAAATAAAAAAAACCACAAAAAATGTATTAAAATAAAAATTATTATTCAGAGACATAAAATTCAAAAGATTGTAAGAATGCCCCATGTACATAACTACCACTTGGCATATTTCAAGTATTACATTATCAAAGCCGCGGGTTTGCTAGTGTTTAATAATTTTTATGTCATTTTATCAACATAAAGAATTCTGATAAACCAGGTTTATTTTAAAAGTTTTTAACGAATGAAAATGGTTAAAACCCCAAGAAAGTGAAACAAATCATAAAATATGCATTGTATTTAAATTTTAAATTAAGATATAATGGATAAGATTCTAGGGTTTTATGATGCATAACATTTGAACACAATCCGAAAAGTAAAATCTATCATAGGACATCATATCTATTTACAATTCCGCTTCTTCTTTCTTCTGTAAAAAAGTTTTGAAATCGTAAAAATTTTTATGACTTATTGATTTACGCTGATTATATTTGGGTATATATAGCCCAAAAGGTAGCACTGATATGCCATGTTTTCAGAATTTCGGCGATAGCTATATTTTAAGGAAGAATTCATGGGATTTTATAAAATTTCACATGTAAATGTTTTACTTAAATTGTCTCTTGACATAAATTGGTGCTGATAATATTATATGTATATAGCCTAACAGGTAGTGTTTCTGTACTATACTTATCATAATTTCGGTGATAGCCATATCTCATCATTAGATAGCGTTGCACCCGATTTAATATACAAGATGATATTTCAGAAAAACTATGTGGATTTCATTTTGTGTTAATTCCCCAATAAGTGTTGCGCTGCCTGATAAGAGATAAACGGATCAAGAATATCAAGAATTTCAAAGGTTGGAATAATTAAATGTTTCGAAAATTTCATTATCAGGTTTCTTTTATTAAATGAACATAAAAAGCTAAAACGGACAATGATTCTTTAGGTAACCGTGTTTTATTTATGCATTGTCCAGAAGTTGACGCAAAATTGGCAAGAGTGGTTTCGTACAACAGAATATTTTCGTTAGTTTATTTCACTTTACACAACATTGCTGTTGCAATTTCTGAGTTTTAATCGCAATATGCGGTCATATATTAAAATTTTTAGCTTTTGTGAAAGAGAAAACGACAACCACTCTTCATATAATACCCGATTTTAAATTAGAACGTTCTACTTAGAAAAAGGAACATATTTAATTTTATGATGATTGGTACATTTAAAAACTTCAAAATTGTAACTTAGATTGATTAAAATAACCCACACAGGCAGACAACAATACCTATTTCGAATACTTTTGAAAATTAAGTATTAAAAACAGTTCTTTTTTAACAAAAATGCAATACAAAATCGGAGTCAAATTTTACACGTAGATAAAAATTTAACGAATCTGAAGCGACTACTCTCGACTTTTCGAACACTTTTCTAAATTCAATTAAGTAAGGATTCAATTAAATAATAATAAGAAAAATAAAAAAGTAGATCCAAATTTTACAAGGGCGAAATGTTTCCTATAAAGAAAATGGCTTCATATTCTAAAGAAAATGCCCCTTTTTAATCATAAAAAAGGAACATTCTTTTAATATTATGATGCAATCTTCAATGAGTTTTTATTCAGCTCGTACGTATTAAAAATAAATATTGAAATTGAATTTATATGTCAACAAAGTGCAATAACTAAATTTTTATGCGTCTTCCTCAAATTAATAAAACTCACGGTAGTTATTGATTTTTCTTTTTGAGTTCCACTAAATTAAGTCACGTTCTGGTGAAACATTATTATTCCATCAACATAGGATAAGCCTGAATACTAAAAATATTCAACTGAATAATTTTGAAGAAAATAAAATATAGTAGCATCCCTCTTAACCGGCCTCCTCTTAACCAGAACTACTTTTTAACCGGCCGACTTTTTTTTCTGAACATCAGGAAAAATTCAGGGATGATGGCTTGGGGAACCCAGCTTAAGTTTTCGAGATGAAGTGCAAACATGAGAGGAAGGAAGCAAAATTCAGAAAGGAGAACATCGGTTCTAAATGGATATGCGTTAACCATCACCATTATTGAATTCAGGGCGTGGCCCGGGGGGGGGGGGGCATCCACCCAGGAACAATAAGATATCTCTTCAGAAGATCTGAGATTTTGTGATCTTAACCGTCAAAAGAGCAATCTCCTCCCATCCCCCTTCCCGGATTTCTATTATGTCTGATCTATGTGCAAACTGTTTTGTACAAACATTAAAAAGCTTGAGGGATACGATCAGATCACCGTAGTACATTTATAAAAGTTGTTTGAGTCTGATAAAGATCTCAAACATGAAACATTATTTGACGAGGATATAATTAGGAATGTATCTGGGGTTATTCAATACGAAGAAAATCCTGATGATGATCCAGTTGGAGTTAACACTGCTAAAATTCCTCATATGGAAGGGGTAAAAGCATTAGAGTTGGCTCTACGCTATGTTGAACAGCGGCTAAGAGCTTCCTGGTTAAACTAATGATGTTAAAGAGATGTTGAGATTATGCTGCAAAATGTCGGGCATCTTGTCTAAAAATAGAAGAAGGTCACTTATTTCTTTATGGTGGATTAACTTAAATATACATAATGTAGAACCATTTCAACTTCTTATAAAGGTGTGTGACACGATTTTCAACAGTTTAATTTGTGTTAAATATTTTTCATTTTTTGTTATCAGTGATAATTTTTCTTTCAATTCAATTAATTATAACTAGTAGTCATTTCACAAAATATAGAAAATATGTACTTTTCTAAAACTACACAAATTGAAAAACTAAACGTACCGTACGTGTTTAATAAATTAAATTACGCAGATTTTTTATTTATTTATTTTTTACTTCTCCGCTTTAACAGGGTTTTCTCTTAACCGGCTAACCCTTGGTATTTACAAATTTCATATGGCCACAAAATGATTTAAAAAATGGCTCAAAAATTGTAAAGATATCATACCCGTTGCTCGATTTGTACGTAAATGAATACAGTTCAGGCGAAAGTTGCCTATTATTAATCTGTCAAATAGTATTTTAATCACAGTTTGGTGGGTATCGTATTCATTCACACACATTATCGTAAAAACACGAAAAAAGGACCTGGAAATGAGAAAAACATTCCCGCATACACACACATATATATATATCATAGAAAAAGCCATAAAAGCTAATTCAGGTAACCGAAAAATATAAAGATGCACTAAAATTTCTATAATACGGTTTTTATCATAATTATTATATTTTCCTTACACTAGATAAGTCCGGAAATTAAAAATAATATTACAAATAAATGAATCATTTAATCCCTTGTGTTTGAAGTAAATTAATAAAAAATCCATTTTTTGAACAGAAATTGTATTAGATTAGTTGGAAAAGAATTTGTTTAATTTTACAATTAAACACCCTAAATATTTTAAGGAAACAAGTTTCCAACTCTTAGTATCCCGAGAGAATATTTTTGCCCTTAATTAATATTTAAACAGTATTTTGGTACTTAAAAATTACGAAAACAGAATCTTTTAAACTGCATTAAAGAACAATAACAGTTCGCATGTAGGAATTATATAGCATGATTGTTAAGAAACTTAATAAGTATACTATCTATTTGCAAATTCAAAAAATTACTTTCCATTTGTTATACTGTAAAAAATTCGTATGAATTAGTTTAAAAATGCATAACAACATATCACTAATTTAGCGATGGGCATAAATTTACAAGATCAAAATTGATTTCGTTATGTCAAAAGATCAAATGAACAAGAATGCTTCAACAAAATGCTAAGGATAATAAATATTGATTGATCATTTCGCCACATCGTAATAGAATTCCGGATATCAAATATATCTTAAGTATTTGATGACTCCAATCGTAGAACATAATGTCTGAACAATCTGCATTGTTTGTTTATCTGGAGGCTATATTGAATTTCCAAATATATAGGAAAGTTTCGAAGGAGGATAATGGATTTTATGCATATATAAATCCTTTTATTGATAATATATTTAGAGGAAGTACAATATGTCCATAAAATATATCTACTGATTATTAATCAAATACCTACTTTCTGAATGACGACTACATTTACGAGAACATCGTTTAACTGTAGCCTTCCAAGGGTTAAAAAACTATTATCAAGTTACCTGTTAAATTAGTTTATATTATTTTATTTTTATAAATTAGTATAGTAACTTCAAGCAAGGAGGTAATAATGGATCGATATAACTGATGACATTAAAATTGTTAAAAAGGTAATAACTTAAAGAAAACTTTTCTTAGAGCCTCAGACACGTGTTAGTTTGTAGGGAAATTACAATATTTTTAATCGAAATAATGAAAGTCAATTACTTCATTTTTCATCGTAATTTTAATAAAATTATTTTTTTAATTCCGCAATGAAAATAAACTTTTAATCTATTAATAATTATTTTCCGGTAAAGTGGAACTGTTACGCTTTATCTACCTTTTTGAACTAATAATTTATAGAGCAATATTTATTTCCAGTCCGTATTCAAAACATAACTATGCATGTTATAATATTGATGGGCCTATTCAAATTATATTGGCATGAAACTTTGTGGTTTTGAAAAACAATGAGGATTCTGTTACGCTGTCATTTACTGATTCGCCAATGTTTACACACACAGATATGGACAAAAAACGAGCAGGTATTAAGTACTATTTTCATGCTTGAAGTCAATTTATGAAATAGACATTATGGAAGTTATGTATGTGCATATAGTGCATTTACTGCTGATGATAATAAACCCTACTTACACATTATTACTACTTACATACTTACCCTACTTACACAAAATTTAATAAAAAATAAATGTCTCAATAATATGAATATTTTTGACGATTTACAATCAATTCCAATATCCTATGTAATACTTTTAAAGTTAAGTATTTTAACAGGTCAAACCATGCGTAATTGTCTCATGATAATGCGTACAGGATTGTAGGCAAGATGTTGATGAATTTCGCGGAATTGTAGGAGAAGTATGTACAATTTCTAAACCAATAATTCTAAATAAATATATCTATCTATCTATCTATATATATATATAGAAATGAGACAAATTATAATCTGTTCACTCACATTACTACGACAGATTCGCGCGCTCCCGTAACGAAACTTCTCATTGTTCATCAATAGTCGTACTATAAAAAAATTATACAAGATTACACCATAAAAGTGGTGGCAGAATGCTGCCTTCAATATCATAGAGTAATTTAACATATATAATGATGTAATTAAAACTGATATAACTAGTGTAATATTACACATTAGTGTAACGTTATAAGAGTTATATTGGTTAAATTACTCTATAAAATGAAGGCAGCAAGGTGACCACCAATTTTATGGAGTAACGTTACCTAATTTGTTTACAGTGCGTGGCAGTACTTTTTTTTCAGAGTTATTATCAATATTTATTTGAAGTTAGTGATACTACGTACCTTTTAAGATCACTATTATCAGCGCTCTCTTTATATTCAAATGGCCACCGCATATGTACGAGTATGTTTACATCATTTAAAAAGATGCTTTAAGTTAAATTCAATCGCATTTACAGAGTTTAATTAAAAGGGCCTTTTCTATTATTTTTTTTAATCTGTGTAATTTCCTCTTGTTTATGCAATACCTACCAATATTCTTACGGATTAAAGAAAACTCATAAAATCAAAAAAATCATTGATTTTGTAATTCCCCTAATCTTAAAACTCTCGCTAGAATATGTTAAAAAAGATACGTACATCAAATTATACCCAAGACTGAGAGCGTCTATTTTAACTCACTTCGTCAATTTGTCATTTCAAGCAAACGGAATATATTTCATTATGATTTATGAGCTGAAAATACAGTTTTTAAAACTATAGTTGTTATTTTTTTACTAACATTGAAACTACTCCAAATTTCTAGTTGAATTCTGTGGGTGAGAGGTTCTGCTCACGAAGCTGGTAGATGGGAGGTCTTGGATTCAAAACCAATCGCGCCCGTCGTCCTAACCGTTTGGAGTTTTCGTGATTTTCTTTGAACCTTGGGAAACCTTGCTTATGTACGGGTTAGATTCCCTTAGAAAGAGATCCCCACGGTGGGCACTTCCCTAGGCCCTATATCTCTCGTGCAGATAATCGGCCGTCATAAATAAGACCAACTAATACCTAGTTGAATTTTTTTGAGACGATCCAGTTTTTTTTTTCTTTTTAGTCTTTTATTAGCTATGCATAATATGTACTGAGATCGAACATTTATCTTTACTATCTTTATAAAATTCAATAGGTTCCAGAAATATTAATAATCGCATAAACTAGCTAAACCATGTTCTACATATAAAAATAATTATTTTTAAAATTCACAACATTTGTAGGAAATATTTCGGCTTTGAGAATAATTTTGCCCATATTTTGTGAATAAAAGTGTTCGTATAGAGGTTTCGCTACACGCATAATATAAATATGGATAAGGTATCTTAGGACGATTAATATATAATACGAGTACAGAAAATTATAAATAAGAAGCTCAAGCGCGAACCGTCTTATGCTGCAATTATCAGAACTGAAGTTTTAGCTATCGTTCATTTGCGTACTAAATATGTTTAAGTTTATACATTTCTGTATTTTATCTTTTGACAAACAATCATGTTCACATGAATATCTTAAGTCTAGGTTCTTTCAATACAGTAGAATAATTTGCGTATGATATACATTTTTATTAAACAAAAGTTCGCAATATTTTCTTAGAATTATGTTTTTTATACCATATATTTATACTCTTTTTATACCATTGCTTCAGCATGAAAAAGTTTTAGATAACTAGGTCCTTCTCTAAAAAAATAAGTTTAACTGATATTTTTTTTTCAAGTCTATGACAGAACCGTCGTGTTCAAAAGCAAATATTACAAAATCGCCTGACCTACAACTTGAGATCTCACCTGTGTTCGTGTCACCCCGTGGAGCATCTGTAATAAGGCTGATTCTTGCGTATGGGTTTTAAAATAAAGATATTAAAAAGATGTGTGTAAAAACAAACTTGTAACAAGATTTTTATGTATTCAAAGATTATGTAAAAATGATCATTCGAGGAAAGAGTCATAGTAGTGCGGGAAACTTCGTAAGCTACACCTACCTTCAGACTGAATGTTCTCGACGGTGCTCTCCGCTTCGAGATTAAAAGGTTACGAAGCTGCGTGAAGTGGAAAGGGAGAAAAGTAAATAGACCGCAAAGAAAGAATTCGACGGCTGTTGTTAAAAGAGCAGAATCTTCTTTGACGATATAAAATAGAAGATTTAACGAAATTATGATATATTCGACGACATAATGTAACTAAAGCCAAAGATTGCCACTTTTAAGCTAAATATTGATTGTGAAAGTGCAACTATCTGTATTTTTGTTTTGTCAGCGTCTTAATAAATGTTAGTGTTCGTTTTTAAAGTATGTTATGATCCATAAAGTGGAATCTCATCCATAGTAGCTAAAAGTGTCAAAGCATGTTCTCTAAATGGTTTACTGTTAACTTGCAGTTCTCAGTATATAGATGTAATTTTAAAATGCGGGTAAATTTGCTCTAAGGTTTTATTTCTATAGCACAACCTATATAATTGCTTTGGTTGTTCTTTCTCAGAATTGCTTCCCATGTATGTAAGAAAAACATACATGAGATATGGTGAGGATTATCTCAACAAAGCGTTCGAAGATGTCAAGAAGGTCTTATAAATGCATGTTGAAGCAATCAATATTTGCTGCTTTTCCCAGATTAAGGACTAAAAAGTTTTCATTAATATCTAAAATAGGTTGTTGTTGTTTGATAGATTGCTAATTTATGAATAGCAATAATATAAAATACACATTTCTGTACTTTAATTTATCCTGAGATAATAAACAGAGGCAATAAATGTAACCGTTACATAATTTCATTCTAGGAGAATGGATTCCTGAAATGAAAGAATGGAAATCCTGTAATTTCTTTATATATTGGATTTTAAAGTTACCATCTTTGTTTTTAATATTCAAATTATGCCGTTTGATGATAATCTTTTTTGTCAACGAATAATAGTATTTTCCAAGGTAAGGCTTTTAATTTCGACGCAATATCTAAAATAAAACACCAGCTATGGTAGAGCAGCGCAATAAAAGCAATCGGAAATTTCGTACAGAGACAATGCAATATTTAAAATTACACAGTTTAAACATAATTAGCTCGTCTCTGTTAAATTTTATTTCGAAGGGTTGTTTCATTTTGCATAGAAAGACATTACAAATGTTAAACTTTTGACGCCTTATTAAATGTTTTCGAATTTAGCAAAGTAATTAAATGAATATTGCATTTTAAATTATAATTATCTAATAAAAGATTTAGTAGTTATGTTCTAATATTTGCCAAAACAAAATTTTATTATTTAATTTATGAAGTCATCATCAGTGATATATTTTCTGCACTGCTGAATACCGCCCGTTTATTTTAAACAGTTCATAATATGAGTCACGGAAAGTTATTCTTAATTTTATTTTAGACGTCTTTGTACAACTATTTCATTTATTTGTGTCGAAATAAGAATATTAAACGCTTTAACAGATGGATAATGTTACTTAATATTTCATTAAAATTATAAAGTTTATAGTATTATTGTAATTCATCATTTAAATGCTTTTTAACTTATTTAAAATCCTTTTACTAGACTTGTGGTATACATGGTTAGTAAGAAATAACTTTCCTACTTCAGAGGGCTCTAGAATGCGTTCTATTAATGCGAATGAAAATTTGAACTACAGATAATTCAAATGATGCGCTTCACATTTATCAGATTAAAAAAATATTATGAAAATTTATCAAAAGATGTCGCTGTTACACAAATGGTATTTATTTGCATATACTGAAAATGTGGAACATCATTTGCGTTACAGCGTATGCCTATTAGTAGTATTCTTTGGGTAAAAAGAAAACGGATTCTGAAAGAACATTAGTTAATTCTCTGCACATCATGCCTACTTTGCAAGAAAAAGCCTACAGTAAAATATTTCTACAAGAACCAGCAGAACTTCGCTGCCTTATGCAGCAGATACGAAGAGGTCCAGTGTCTCCATGTGCACGCCTTCGCAAAATGATAAAGCAATTTGAAACAACTGGGCAACTTGGTATTACACGAGGTAGATGACGAAAGCAAATCCAGTCTTCTACCGTCGAAAATGTTGCTACAGCAGTTGTTGAAGCCAGTAGTCAGCCACCGCATGGTAGTTTGAGTGTGCCTGATGTTTCCCATGTATTTAATATGCCATATTCCACTGTACGAAAAATCTTAAAGGCGGATTTTGCCTTTTATCACTACAAAATCAAGCTTGTGCACCTAATGTAAGACAGGGACTCAGAGGTTTGTAAAACTTTTGAACTTCAGTTCCTTGTTCGATTGATGGTTGACATCACTTGCCCATGGAACCTTTGTGGACTGACGAAGTCCACTTTTGACTGAATGAGCAAGTTAGCAACTACAGTTGTCGAATTACGGCAGCAAAAAACCCCTCAAGCTATCCAGGAGCAACCCTTGCATCGTGAAAAAGTGACAGTATGGTGTGGTTATACGGCCACTTTTATCATTGGACAGTATTTGTTTTAAGAGAGAACTGCAAATGGAATCCAAACCCATTTCGTCACAGGGCAATGGTATTGGGATGTGCTGAGAGATTCTGTAATCCCAGAACTTCAACATCGTGGATGCCTTCAGGACATCACTTTCATGCAGAATGACGCATATCCTCACATATATTGTCCTGTAAAGAAATTGCTGAGACAGCATTTAACAGATGCACAGGTGCTCAGCCGCCATTTTTCAACAGCATAGCTTTTTCGTTTGCCCGTCTCCCACTGCGACTTTTAGTTATGGCGTGTCCTGTAGGACAATATCTATTGTAAAAGATCAGCACCTGTGTAAGAATTGAAGGACAGCATTCTCCTTCATGTTCTTGATATTCCTTCGGACTCACTCCGGTCAGTTGTGGAAAGTATGCTTCTGCAATTACAGCACATTGCTGAAAGAAAAGGGGAAATATTGAGCAGTTCTAATGCTACTGTTTTATATTATTTAACATTTATGAAGCATATTAAATGATTTCATATGTATTATTACAACGAAACTTATCTGTGGATGTTCGTACTACTTTTTTATTTGACAAATGTCAAGCGCATCATTTGAATTATCTGTAGTTCAAATTTTACCTTATTTGGACCAACTGAACGCATTCTAGAGCCCTCTGAAGTAGGAAAGTTATTTTTTGTTAACACTGTATAACAAACAAACAATTTTGATTTTCAATTTTGATTTTTTTTTATTTTTGATTCTTGTGAAAGTAGGATGATCTTTTTTTCTCCGAAATACTAATGCGTTTTTAAAAAGATTACAATTAGTAAACAAATAATTTATTTAGATTAATAAATGTGAGCATTTTCACTATCCAAATGGTTCAATTGTTTTAATTGAACACTTTCCCATCCTTATTAGTGTCGAATATATTCAACTATATATTCTTGGCCCTTTTAGTTAAGTTTTTTTAATCAATTTTAAATGATTAATTTTTCAATAAATTATCTTTTTAATTATAATGAAGCTTCAACAGGATTTTTCTCTGTTACAATGCGATTTTTAGGAGAAATAGCATATTTCGAGAATCATGTTTCAACAATTAATGTTGCTCTTGATTAATTTTAATACAATTATTCTAATTTGTGAATAAGTCACACAAGTTGTCGGTTTCTAATTGAGCGGAAAAGTGTCCAGGTTAGAATTGAGTCAAAAAGTCCCTGTTTCGAATCCTGGCCAGGAGACTTTTTCACTCAGTTGGAAAATTATAACTCAGTTGATTTATGTTAGTGTTTATTTTTATTTTACTATGTTGTTTTAATTTAATTTTCTTTGAGTAATACGAAAATTTAATTAACGAGTACTTTCGAAACATATCGTCCCTTTAAATTTACAGCATAACTTTTTTGAATCACTTAATCAAGATAATGAAATTTAACTATTATTTCTAAAACACGAATGGGACTCACGTTACCAATTGACACATTTTTCCAAAAGTGAATTCTATATCCATCGAAGAAATATCACATTTGCTTTTAAAAAAGTTCTTCATAGATATCTGGGGCACAATAAGAAATTAAAAATAACAATTTAACAAATTTGTAAATGAACAGGTGGTATGCAGACCCTAATTTGGTAATGTGACTTACATTACAAAAAATGGAAGTCAAGTTTTATGGGTTAATGAAGACCTAGAATTTCTCCTCATTTATCACAACACAGTAAAAAAGAAGTATTTCAAAGAGTACAACACACTTGCAACTTATGACATACACAGAAATAATATTGTTTTAATAGTAATTAACTATATCAATCAATATTTTGAGTGTGACTCACGTTATATGGTATTGTGACTCACATTACATTTCCCTCTTTAGAATAGCTGCCAACATCTTACGCTTTTTCAGACCACAAAAAGTTTATAGTAAATTTTACCTTTTTAAATCGCCGTAATCTGCCGATTAAATAAGGCATAAATTTCTATTAAATTTTTGAGGCCCGAAAAAGCGGAAGAGTTGGCAGCTATGTCTTTAGATATTAATCCTTTCAGGCAGAAGCAATTGCGTTTCTGTAATGTAGAACTCACACCGGAATATTCGAAAAATTTTGTTTCAAAATATGGGAAAGCAATTTTTTTATTTTTTTCCACCAAAGTTAGAAAGATAAATTTTAATTAAATGCTTCTGGTGCAAATCTTGATTAAAATTAGGTGGTATAAAGTATATCCCTCCGCCCCTCAAGGGTCTATAGTGCAGTTCCCATTTTATGTGGAATTGCCCCAATGCAGATATTTATTGAAGAATTCTGTTAAACCATTACACTTAAATCAAATTTTTAAATCATTGATTAGGGAAAATTGGTTAAAACCTTATAGTTGTTTAAAAACCGGATATTTCACTTTTGATTGGATTTGAGCGACCTTACAGCGGAGCCGATAATGGTTAACATTCTAATAGTCAATGGTGACGGCGTTCGTATTGTGCTGTATGCATCTGACGACGGAGCTGAAAAATTTGATTTCACCTTCTGGGCAGAAGGATTGTACCAGTGGATAGCAGGTCATAATAGTTTATTCTATGTGAGTTAGAATAAACTAGTTTGGCCTGAAATCAGATTTGGTCGGTAAAATATATGTATCCTTACGTCTTACTTACATATTTTCATTCTCTTGGGATAATGTCGAATATTTATATGGAATAAAAACGGATATTAGAAAAAATCCTTGATGTAACAATAGTTGAAGAATAAGCAGGCAAAACTACAAGGACAAGATTTATATAGAATTTTCTAAAACCGTAAAGTAGGTGAAATTCTCTTCTGCAATTTCTTAAATTTTATTAAAGATAATTATCATTTTGTTTTTAAATGTTAAATTATTAAACTTCTATTTACAATAATATATGAAACCCGTTAAAACATGACGGCAAACAACTTGATAGCACCAAACAAAAAGTTCCTTTTCAAATTAAAGTCTAAATTCATTTCATTCCTATATTTTTATCATGTTCATGCAGTCTTACGTCAATGACAGGGTAAGCCTAGGCAATCCATGGTAGGGTAAGATGATTTGACTTTTCTGTAAAAAAAAAATTAATTAATAACAAAATGTAATGAACATATCCCATTTTTTAAATAAGATAAATGCAGAATCTTTACCCAAATATCTATTTAAATTATGCTTGAAATTCTGCTTAAAAAAATAATCGTCAGTAAGGTATCCTATATCATTTTCCCCCTACTTCTCTTTTATATGTATATTACGTATAAATAATAGATAAAATATGCAGATATATAATTACAAATTACAGATATAAAACACAGATATATATTACACAACTTTCATAAATTCGGTACATGCGCATTACAAACAATGAATAATCGGATATTTTAAGTGATAAAAAAATGCATTATTATGTTAATTCTGTCTTATTCAATCAATAAAAATTCTTAAATCAAACCAAAATTATCATACCTGTTATATTGGAATTCTGAATCCAAATTCCGGTGAGCGGTCGTTTGCTTTCGTGGTCTATTTTTGTTAAAATCATAACAAAATTCTAAAAAAATCCAAATGCATTCTTCTTAGGTAATTAATCTGTTTTCTTGAATATATAGGTGAAACACAAAAGATTATACATTAAAATTAAACTATTTACAGTAAAATATTTAGCAATTATTTTAAGTCTTAAAATTAGTGTTCTATTTAAGTTCTACTGCCCATCTGGACAACAGAGGCGCTCCTAAAAGCACCTTCTTCTTCTATTTCTAATTCAGTTCTGCCGTGCGTGGGTGTTGCGCTGGCATGTAATAAAAAAAAAAAGGTTTCTCAATTGCGCAATGAGAATAATTGTTAATGGAAGGGAAAGGAATGCTGCGCATTTCGCAACATGCATGATTATAACATATCTACGATGAAACGGTTTATAGATATCAAATATTCTGTATGTATAATCGATTGTTTGTCTTTACATTTTGAAATATATTTGGAAAATGTAAGAATTATAAAAAAAAGCAAACTGATGAATGTCTCATGCTTATTATAGCCATAAATATTATTAAATCATATAGATACATTTCTTTTTACAAACGCTAAACTAAAACATAAATATGTATATATATATATATATCAATAAATAAGTTAAACTGTACAACATTTTACACTTCTTTGTCAATTTTATTATAAACTACTTGACACGCCCGGCGTTGCCCGGGCCTGTGATAATCACTATAATTAACATTGCATTTGTATGATTTTAAATCTTTAATTCAATTTTGTCTGAATTTATATTTTTTATGAAGAAATCGTGAAAAACATATTCATTTTTAGTTGTAAAAGCGCTTGTAAGAAGATTTTTTTAACTTCGAATAATAGGATTTCAACTTTCGTTACAACATTACGTTTCGTTACTTCACAACATTTCGTTACTTCACGAAAATGTAATAAATGTTACATCTTATAATTGTCCAAATACTTTTTTTTTTTAGATGTGTTATATAAAATGCCTGTCTGCTGACTGTGTGAAAAATCGGTTAAAAAAAATAAAAAAACTTATATTTAGCGGTAAAAGGGTTTGAAATAACAACGAGAAAGAGGGCTGATTCAACGTTTAAAAAAATACTTTTCTTGTTGTCCAAATCACTTGTATAATTTTTATGCAAAAATATTGATATTGAATTGTAAAATGCAGTGTTTTCTTCTGTCACTTTTATTTTCCCTTCTTTTTTTTCTTCTAATGAATAGAATATATGGCAGAAGTTTTGAAATCGAAGTTTTACGATCGGATTTTCTTCCAATATGTTATAACTTCTGAAACAAATTTCTGAGTTATAAAATATTTATCTGATGACTTCGTGTAATTTTTATGCAAAAATGTTGATATTTAGTTGTAAAAATCAATGCTTTAAACCTTTATCTACTGACGGTACTTATAAGTACCGCCGTTTAAAGTTTCATCCCATAATGAATATTAGTAATATTCTAATGGTACTTTGAAAAACACTTTCCTAACTCCACTTTATCCGGCTAAATGTCAGCAGTAGTTCTAGGTTTGTTATTTTAGCGTGGAAGGAGGCTATTTTTGGAACAGTCGATGCATTTTGTTAGGACATTTTGCACAGATTGTCACGCTCTTTTTTTTATTGCTGCAAAAACAGTAAAGGATATACGATAAGTGTTGAATTTTTTAAGTGTTGATTATGACCTTAGAATACAATTTGGTTAGCTATTTTAGGTGAACGGTGTTTGTATTTGATTTAACAGTTGAATTACTCGGTGGCACTTATAAGTACTATCAGTACACTGGGTGTTGGAGAAAAACTTCTCGTTTACTTTTCGTCTGTGTATTTATCCATAGTTTTCATCTGTTTTAGAATGTAATTACTAAAATGTAGTGTAGTAATAATTTTCCTAGTATTTCTTCTCTGTTTCATTATTATTTTTTATAGAAAATAGAAAAAGTTGTGGCAGCGGCTCTTTTTTGCTATGCTAGGAATGGCATATGTAAATTCATATATTGCATATGTGGAGATGCGAGAAAACATGTTGTTCCAGGAATATAAACGTCACATAACTAACTAGCTCGAAACCTAAAAAAATAGGTTTTTTAACCCTTTCAAGGGCAAAGCATTTTCAATGCTAAAGTATAGATATAAATGATTGGCACCGAAATTTGCCAAAAAAAAATATTTGTAAATGAGTAAAAAGTTAAATTTCACATACTTATTAAATAGCAAATATTTTAGCACAATTCTGGTGCCATTTGAAATACCTTGTTGGTTTTCTGTTACGATACTTTAGTCATAGTGTACTGACGGTACTTTAAAGTACCACTTTAATTAATTAACTCTAATGAATGAAATTTCTCACGGGTGCGTATTTTTTTATGTTTATCGTTTAATTTTCATTGTAGCAACTAAAAAAAGTACATGAAAAGAATTGCAGTAGATCATAATGCAGCAGATAAAGGGTTAAGCATGACTATTTTTTTTCACATTGAAATCCTGTGTGATTTTTTCGAATTTGATTTTTGGAGTCCAAATTTTGAATTCGAAAACACATTTTTATTTGGAAATTTTATTTCCTATTAAATTTAATTTATTAAAAGGAAACTAGTGTAACTTTGAAAACGTAAGCTTCGTTGATATTTAAAGAATCTTACAAATGTCATTTGTGTTTTAAAAATCATACTTTCCTAAGTATGATTTACAATTTAATGATTCACCCACACTAGATATAAAAAAAATATATAAAGATTGACATTGTGTTCAGTCTGCAGTTTTATTCTCATTCTCTCCACAGTTCAGTAGAAATATCTCGTTGGTCTGCTGAATTTTTAAGTTTAACTTCCTTGTTAAATTTTAGAAATTTCCAGCACTTGCGGTCTTTTACACTATGTTTCTGAAACTTTGCTCCTAACTTAGGAATTGGTGTTCGAATTCATTTTGGCTGACATTTTAGGACTGCTATTCTAGTTGTCCCGCCACGAAATTCAAAAATTTTCTTTATTGCAAACAAGGATAACAGACAATTTTGCTTAGATGATATCATTCATTTTTCAAGTACTCTTTTTTCGCCAGTTGCGTCATGCCAATTTCGTATTACAGAGAGACTCCCTCAATCTCACTCTCTTGCTCCACGAAATCAATTATGTAAACTTACGTTTACTTAGAAATGTTCTCAGGCACTATCCTTTCCCATTTCTTTCTGGATTGTTTAATTTTACATCTTTAATAAGGATAAATTAATATAGTAAAAAACAATTTTAGAGCATTTATTTCTAATCACACCTAAAACCTTTTATGAACCCCAGCGAATGCATGATCGAACCTGGTCGTCACAACCGATCTTCTAGAATTTTAAAGTACGTACCTCTACTATAAACTAAATCACGACGTTGCAATTACCATAGGAAACTTTCAAGATTGAAAAATGTGTTAAAGAAAGGCTCATACAATATTTTCTTACTTTCAAAAATATTAATAAGGTTTTCTTTTTAGGGTTTATGATAGGTTGAATTTCAAGTTAAAACATTTTAAGAATGAGCATGATATGCTTAGAGTGTAACTTACTTTGCTACAGTAATATTTATTGAAGAGAAATATTAAAAGAAGCGCAATAAACTATTATTAAGTTTAAATTTCATATAAGTGGGAAGTGCTATCCTAAAAATAGCAATTACCTTGGTAAAGAGTATTTTCGGACAATTTACGAATGTTCCATAGGAAAGCCTCTAATTTCATAGTACATTATCGTTTTTCGATATTTAATGTTCAACTTTAAGAAAAGTTGCTTTGTCACAGATTGAAATATAAGTTTAACTATAAAATGGATATATATGAAATGATTTTAAGTAAAATAAAATAAAATATTATAAGGTTATCGAAAAGCAAAAGAGAAAGAGCTGCCAAAAGTATTGATCGTATTTGAGGAACATAAATTTTATTAACTACTCAACGTTGAAGACTAGTTAATTTTCAGAAAATAATCCATCGTTTAAAAAAGTAGAGATTTTTATATAACGGTCTCTAAATATCTTATTAATATTTTTTATTTCTGACCTGGAGTTTTAAAATTAACATTTTATTGATATTTAAGATGTAAATCACAAAAGATTACTTTTATAGATCCTTAATATTTCAAATTACATTCTTTTAATACACAGTACTGAATAATAAAATCTGTAGAATTCATACTAGATTTTACAATATTTAACTTTTATCATAAATAAGTAGTTTTATAATTATTTTTGAAAAGTAAAATAGATATTCATAATTTTTTTTACTTTATTTTAAATGCTCTAACGTTAGAAATTAAAAAAAATATATTAATGTTTATTTACCTTATAAAAAGAAAGCAGAAAAGAGATTAATTTGAGGAATAACGCAATTTACTCACAAAGTTTCGTATTTTAGCTCTTTGTTAAAATTTATTAATTCGAAATTAATTTATCCACATTTTGTCTTTGAAATTCAATAATTCAAATTCATTTATATGAGAGAGGTAAATAATAATTTATTTTTATCGAAGAACTGGATGAAGAAAATATACTTTATAATAACATCAAACTATAGAATGCACAACATTGCCGTTTTTGAAATATTTAATTTAATTTAAATTTTTAAATAACGCACATTTCATTTATTTCCTTATATGTCAAAAAAAGTTTATTTATATCAATCTAGAAATTATGCATATTTATTACAAAGTTTGACTAAGCTAAATTAAATTAAAGTTTTAAAAAATAATGAGAATTTATTTTAGAATTAATATTCCACTCTTCAAAGCAATTTGAAATATAGATAACTTTAATATGCATTTGTAGAAAAATATTAATGCGCGCCACTTTAAGAGAGAATTTTTCAGGATGTATGTTTAGCAATATTTTAAAAATAAAGTTATGAAAGAAATCATATGTTTATTGAAAAGTTTAAAATAGATTAAAAAGATTATTTCTTTAACTTACCATTTTATGTTAGATGGTACTGAATATTATATGTACATAATTAATTATTTTTTTGGTACCTTGTGGAAGTTAATATAAGGCATCTCACTAAAGTTTATCCTTCAATGTTTCATCAGTACAGCCCAGCCGCTTATTGACATGCCATTCTGTTAAAATAAGTTTCGCAAGAAATTGTATATTAAATTATATGTATTTATTTTTGAACATTAATTTTAATCAGGTTAAAATATAATTTATATTAAATACTTTAATCGAGGCTGTACTTTTAATCCTCAGTTTTTTATGCGTACTTATGAAAAAATATTGCTCCCAAATTGAAAGTGTCTAAATACTCTGAGAAATGTTAACGCTTTTTTCGACATCCTTTTCGTAAAAGACAAATGCAAATTTACTAGTATTCATTATTTTGCGCTTGCGTCATGCTATTTAATTTTGATTGAGATTCACTTTTCTTGATGATGTGAAGATGTGACATGAATATTTCCTTTGATTTATTTTAGAATAGCTCTTGTATGTAAAATATACTAGCTTAAAGTGAAGAGTAATTTGTAAACTATCCATATACACAGGGTGTTTCTAAACTTATGAGCCAAACGGTATGGGTTGATATAGAGCATTATAATAATAATTTATTATATAAGAATGTATGGGCGCAGATGATGCGTTAAGACACAAACTCAGAATAAAGGCTTGATACGAATGCTTATTGACAGCATCATTGGCAAGTGCTACGTTTACAATACGTGTTCAAATTTGCGTCAATGAACAGTTAACGTGCCTGGAAGGCACGATGAAGCGTTTAGCTTAACTAAGAGTTTAGCTTAGAGATTCAAAGATGCAGGTATTTCAGGCATGCGAGCAACAGCAACAGATATTCAAGCGACGAGATCGTCAACATAGATATCTGGAGTGGCATAATCAATACTCTTTAGATGTCCTCATATAAATTAATCCAGCGTCGATAAATCGGGAGATTGGGGTAGCCAAGGGATTGGTCCAGCACGCAAACTCAGGCAGCAAAAAGAAATTTTAGTAGAAGTATCTGGAAAACGTTTTACCAGAACTATTGCAAGATGTTCCAATTACTATTCATAAGCGACTGTCTTTTCAGCATGATGGGGTGCCAGCCCATTTTAGCACTGTTGTGAGCAATTACATGGATGCCCCTTTTGAGGCAAGATGGACTGGGTGTGAGCATTTTTGGAACTCATGGAGTTTCGCGTCGCTCGAATATCCATTGCTGCTACACGTGCGCTTGAAATACCTAGTATCTTTGAATCTGTACGCCAATTAATCCACCAACGCAACCAGGCATGTGTTACTAATGGTTGACGCAATTTCCAACACTTATTGTAAACATAGCACTTGCCAATGACACTGTCAATAAAAATTCCTTTCATCTATCTTTCCTGTGTTTTTGCCTGAACGCGTCACTTGTCCATATGTGTTCCTTGACAGTAAATGATTGTTACAGTGTCATCTATCAACCGTTAAATTCTGGCCCATACGTTCAGGGACACCATATGTGTTTATCATATGTGGCGCAAAAATCTTATACTAATGCGAGCAAAAATTGTGTGTGTTTGTGTGTGTGTGTGTGTAAATTTTATCTTAAAAATGGCTTTAACGATTTTGACAAAATTTTGTATTTTACCATTTTCGGGCACGATAAGACTATTGGGCTAGGTCACGCGTTCAAGAAAATTTGATTAGTGGGTCATTTTGGGTCATAGTGGATCAGGGTCAAGCTAATTATATCTGAAAAACGGCTCAATCGATTTTGACTAAATTTTATATCCAACCGTTTTTGAGCACGAGAAAACTATTGTGCTAGGTCACATGTTCGAGAAATTTCGATTAGTGGGTCATTTTGGGTCACAATGGGTCAGGTGTCAATCTAATTGTATCTAAAAAACTAATCAAACGATTTTGAAAATTTTTTGTATAACGTTTCTAGGCATGAGAAGACCATTGGGCTAAGTCACATGATCGAGAAAAGTTGATTTGTGGGTGGGTCATTTTTGGGTCACTGTGGCTCAAGTTAATTTTATCTAAAAAACGACTCAAACAATTTTCACAAAATTCTGTATTATATCGTTTTTGAGCATGAGAAGACGATTGGGCTAAGTCACATGTTCAAGAAAATTCTATTAGTGGGTCATTTTTGGGTCACTGTGGGTCAAGATAATTGTATCTGAAAACACTCAAACGATTTTGAAAAATTTTTGTATTATACCATTTCTAGGCATGAGAAGACCTTTGGGCTAAGTCACATGATCGAGAAAAGTTGCTTTGTGGGTGGGTCATTTTTGGGTCACTGTGTGTCAAGCTAATTGTATCTAAAAAACGACTCAAACAATTAAAACAAAATTTTGTATTATACCGTTTTTGAGCATGAGAAGACGATTAGGCTAAGTCACATGTTCAATAAAATTCTATTACTGGGTCATTTTTGGGTCACTGTGGGTCAAGACAATTGTATCTAAAAACGAGTCAAGCGATTTTCACAAAATTTTATATTATACCGTTTCTGGGCATGAGAAGACAATTGGACTAAGTCGCTTGTTCGAGAAAATTCTATTAGTGGGTCCTTTTTGGGTCACTGTGGGTCAAACTAATTGTATCTTAAAAAAGTCTCAAAACATTTTGACAAAATTTTGTATTATATCATTTCTGAGCATAAGAGTATTGGACTAAGTCACATGTTCGAGAAAATTCGATTAGTGGGTCATTTTTGGGTCACTGTGGGTCAAGCTAACTTTATCTAGAAAATAGCTCTAATGATTTTGACGAAATTTTATGTTTTATCGTTTTTGGGGCACGAGAATACCATTGGGATAGGCTGCATGTTCACTAAAATTCGATTAATGGGTCATTTTGGATCACAATGGGTCAGGTGTCAAGATAATTTAATCTGAAAAAAGGCTCAAACATTTTGACAAAATTTTGTAATATACCGCTTCTGGGCTTGGGATGACCATTGAGCTAAGTCAAAGGTTTGAGAAAAATCCATTACTGGGTCATTGTGGGTCATTGTGGGTTGTATCTAAAAAACGAAACAAACGATTTTGACAAAATTTTGTATTATACCGTTTTTGGGCACGAGAAGACCATTGGGGTAAGTCACATGTTCGAGAAAATTCGATTTGTGGGTGGGTAATTTTTGGGTCACTGTGGGTCAAGATAATTTTATCTAAAAACGACTCAAACTATTTTGACAAAATTTTGTATTATGAGAAGATTTCTGAGCATGAGAAGACGATTGGGATAACTCACATGTTCAAGAAAATTCGATTACTTGTTCATTTTCGGGTCACTGAGGGTCAACTTATTGTATCTAAGAAAGGGCTCAAAACATTTTGACAAAATTTTGTATTATATCGTACTGAGCATGAGAAGACCATTGGGCTAAGTCACATGTTCGAGAAAATTCGATTAGTGGATTATGTTTGGGTCACTGTGGGTCAAGATAATTGTATCTAAAAAACGACTCACCAGATTTTGGCAAAATTTTGTATTATACCGTTTCTTAACATGAGAAGACCATTCATCTAAGTCGCATGTTCAAGAACATTCGATTAGTAGGTCATTTTTTGGTCAGTATGGGTCAAGCTAATTGTATCTAAAAAAGGCTCAAAACATTTGACAAAATTTTGCATTATATCGTCTCTGAGCATAAGAAGACCATTGGGCTAAGCCACATATTCGAGAAAATTCGATTAGTGGATCAGTTTGAGCTCACTGTAGGTCAAGCTAATTGTATTTAAAAAACGGTTCAAACAATTTTGACAAAACATTTTATTTCATTGTTTCTCAGCACGAGAAGACCATTGGGATAGATCACATGTTCGATAAATTTAGATTAGTGGGTCCTTTTGGGTTACCGTGGGTCAAGCTAACGTTATCTAAAAAACGACTTTAAAGTCTGTGTCTAAATTTATATTCTATCATTTTAGGTTTCGAGAAGAGAATTGGTTAGGTCGCATGTTCGAAAAAAAAATCGGTTAGTGAGTCATTTAGGATCACTATGCCTCAGGGTCATGCCAATTGTATCTAAACAGCAAGAATGATACAGTGAGAATAAAATATCGCATTGAACACAAGGTTAATTTCGACCGATCTTAGGTCGGTCATTCCTGCTAGTATAACTAAAATTGTAGATTGCCGTTTGGCAAAAACCGTAGTTTTCGGAGCTACAATTTTCAGTAGTTCATTTTACAGTCAAGTAATCCCTTCGGCAAACCAAATTCATGACAGGAGCTTTTTTTAAACACAGCATGATCTTTAGGTCATGGCGTTCGTAATATACATAATGGCGTGTTCATTTCACCTAAAATCGCCGAAAAGTCGCAGTCGGGTTCAACACAAACAATGTAATTCAGAGTGCGTAGTATCAGCATGATCTTTGTTTACTTTTATATCCTGCCCAGATAGCAGTTCATGATTGTCTTTTTTCTCATAGTATAAGAATGAAAAAAAATTAATCTTTTTTTTTTAAATTAACAATTAAGTATACTCCTCAATTTTAAAAGAATTATAAGAATACCATTCGATAGATTGTAACACTTTACTGTTACATGAGAATGAATTTTTGGATTTGTTGAATTGCTTATTTTTTTAGTTTTCACGCTATACATTAATGAAAATTTTCAGTTCAGTTACTATTTTTATATATCCTTTGTTTACAAAAAATATATGTATATATCCCAGCAAAGAGGAAATTGCTGGCCAGCAGCAAGATAGGTGCTGGCAATGATGGAGAAGTGCTGGCTAATTGTTTACCACTGCATGACCACTGCTGGACAGCTTCAGTCAACTTTGCTGTTGTAAATCATCCGATAAAATTCTGGTGGGCATCCATTTTATCTCATGCGCTGGCCCACCATTACATGGAAGTGCACGAACTTTTGCAGTATTATTGCTGGGAACCCTTAAGCTAGGTGGCGCTGCGAATATTGAAGACATTGAGTATTTGAACACATATCTGAAATGAATATCTTAACACAATTTAAGCTGTGAAGCTATTTTTTTTAAACTGTAAAAAATATAGCACCACTGCCACCTACAAAAGAATTAAGTAAATGAATAAATAAATAAATTGTTTATTTCAGCGAACTATTTTTCTCATTAAATCTGGTTTTACTAGATTACAAAGGATTTCGGTTTTCATAATTTACACAGTTCAGTATCAATAATAAAAAAAAGGGTATAAATACATAGGATTTCTATATAATAGAATAATTTCTATACCAGCTTAATGATTGGGAACGTAAATCACAAAAGAAACAAACTTGAAATAGTGTAATGAGAGCTTGAAAACTACGAGCAGTCTTAGCGTACGCTGAAAGCACTTGCTCATGTCCGATAACGAAAACCAAACAGCATCGAGCGCGGTTACTACTTGGGAGGGTGACCACATGGAAACCGCTGAAAGCTCAAATATTTCTATAGATATTTCTATTATAGACACTTCTACAGATATTTCTATAGCTCTTGGTGAAAATTATATAATTATGGCTCTTTTTTCTATAAGCAATACTTTGTTTTTTTATAGAATTCTATAAGAATTTTTTGTAAGGAAAAGTGCTGGGCCAGCAAAGGAATAGCAGTGGGATATGTGCTAGCACTGCAGGAAAAGTGCCGGATTGAAGTAATGTGATAGCATACCAATGCTGGCCTACTGTTGGCCATAACTGATGGGCCAGCTGCATTCGGCTCGGACACTTTTCGACAGGTTTAAGTAATGGCACCCTTGCACTTTACCGATTATGGCACTGCTGGCTGCCATATTTTTTCCTGCTGATGGCCCACTGTTTTTTTTTCTTTGCTGGGATTGTAAAATTATTAGACCTACTGACGATGGCTATATATCCTACAATCCACGTAACTTTATTAGCGAAGCTAACCAAATTATGGAGAATTACAGTCTACTAAGTTAAAGTTCTATAAATGGGTATATTGACAAGCTTGACAAACAATAATACGGATATTGTCAGCATTGTGGTTGGGTATTTAAATGTAGCAAAACTGTGACATCAGTTAACTCTTAAGAAATGTTTGCATATAGATAAAATAGTTAAGAGATGTAACCAACTCAATTAATTTTATAATATAATACCGGTAAATATAAGGGTTGTTTCATATTAGTGATACTTGATTCTGGGCAATAGCATTTTTTTTCTTGCCAAAAGCAGATTTAATTTTTTGCATGTTAAATTAGTCAAAAAATAACGAATAAAGAAGAACTGAAAACAACAGCAAGATATAATGTCTCTTTTAAAATTTTTGTAATTTGTTTTTAATGTTCCAAAGTAAACTGATAAATAACATATCATAAGGTAAATATATTTAAGAAAAACCACTAAAATGCGTTATAAGTATAATTAGATTTTCGCAAATCCACGTCCAATAAAACAAATCAATTGACCATATGATTAGACTCCAATTAAGGGGCAGGGCTACAGCGTTCTCTGATAGTTGCCATCACACATTAGAGGCAAATGAGAATGCCTTCTATCCTATTACGTTTACTACGCTTTCGGCCGATAAAATATTAGTAATATCATTTGTTCGTATTACGGTCACGTGATACATTCGATGGATTCAACAAATCATCTTTTTGGTCAAGAGTTTCTTTTAGTCACAGCTTAAAACGTGATTGTAAACTACGTTTTGTTATGTTTGCTGACTTTGCAAGATTTTCTTATCTCTAAAATTTAAAAATAAATCTCTACGAGTATCTTCTGCACGTTGAACACTAGAATCTACTTTTTTACCTTGTAACAGCAGTATGAGAATTATCTTCTCTCGGCGGCATTAAGCATCATAACTGGTACATTGTCGCATTCTATGTCAACACTATTGAACAGTAAAAAGGATGATATATTGATCTTTCCAGAAATTACCCAGATCCACACTTGTAAAGGAAGTTGCCTGATAGCTTCTTCGGAAATGTGGAAAAAGTGAAAAAAAAAAAAAAAGCTTTACAATTATTAGCTCGTACATTCATTATTGAGTCATAAAACAACGTAAAAAATACAAATAGCAAAAAATACCGTCTATGTATTGCTTCCTTTAAAAGAGATTTTCATCTACAGACTACATTATTATACAAAATAGTGTGAGTTTTTCTATGAAAGATGTTTAATTAGTTTTAATAAAACAAATGCTTAAATACAATGATTTACCAAGTTCTGTCTTAATAGAAATTTGAATTTTTGTATAATTTAATATTATGAATGATAATTAAAAACAATACTGCACCGGATAACGATACTTTTAATGCGAACTTAAGATTTTTTAAAGAATTGGGATGTTATGATAAAATTAAAGTATTTTTTATGTTAACTGCAATTACATATAGAGTTTATCAACCTTATTGTGTGAATAATGGGGGATTGATAGAGAACACGATTGAAAAAAGATTATGTTTTAAAACAGATAGGAAAAAATGTATATTTAAAATACTTTTATTCTCCTTCTTCTGAATTATAAAATTCTCTATATCAGGTATTAAATTTATTTCTTTAAATTTTTTTAAAAAATGAACACCAGTCATTAATGAAAACTCAAGAGTAGTGATGGGCGATTCTGGAAAATTTCAGAATCGATTAAAATCGACATCGTATAAAACAGAATCAATCGCAATAAGAATCGATTCCCAAATTCTAGAATCGATACTTGAATCGATATTTCGATGTTCACAGACTCACACAGATAAGCTGAAAAATAGTAATTCCAAAACGTAGCGAATCAACAGGGGGGCCGTACGTAACGACTATCTCTCACTCCTCACCTAAATTTATGGGGGCCCTAGACAATGTTAGCGGCCCAGAAGTAAGCTACTACAGACCTTTGAGTCAAATAATAAGGTTTTTAACTTTTAAAATTATTATTTTTAATATGTAATTTTGATAATAATTTATATTATATTTCAATTTATCTTTAAAAAAGATCTCGGTCAGATAAAAAAAAGAAAGAAATGATTTTTTTTTTCATCCGGAAAAGATGTACTTTCTACTCCAACTCTTATTTCCTTCAATCAAACAGATGGGGACTTACTTCCTATAAACGTCATTCTTCTTAAAAATGCGCAGATGAACGAAATTTTAAAGGCTCTAAATTTATTTAAAAAGTTAAATGGTTTTTCAGTCTTTTTAGGCTCTCCTATAAGCGTGGGGGAAATGCAAATATTGTAAATCTTCTTTTAAAATAGCTGTGATGAATGTAATTAACCAATCATCACTTACCAATTATCCCCCAATTAATAATCAAAATTCTACTTTTAATAATATATTTAACTAAAATTTCTTTCCTTTTTTAAAATATATATCTCCTTATCTCATTTACAGTTTATAAATATCTTTCTTTTTAATGTTTACCAAATTTTCAGCTGTTAAGAAAAAAAAAATGTTCTCATCCTAGGGCCATTAACAATGAAATAACATACTTTTCTCTGTTTAACAAATAAATAAAAATATATTCCTTGATTATATATTTTTTCCCTTTCCCCAGCAGCAATCTAAAAACTATAAACAGTTATTGACTCATTCGCTGACATGCAGAGTGCACTCATTGAAACAATAATAAGTAAAAAAGAAAAGTATCGAGTTAAACTGATGACATTGAGTTCACAGTCTATTCATACTAATTGTATTTTATACTCTTACTTCAAAAAATGCCTTTCTAAAAATAAATTAAGGGTGAATCAGCCCCCCCCCCCACCCAGTCACATCTCTGTACTTAAACAATAAGCCTCCAAATGTCATCAGGGAAGCGCTTTATCAGAATAAACTGGTTACCAAATTTGAAGCAAATCAGATAGAAAAACCCATTAGCCCCCGTTTCCCCTTTATACTTAACCAATGAACCCCCAAAACTAATCAGGGAAGCGCCTTAGAAGAATGAACATAGAAAAATTGAAGCAAATCGGATATTTCTATCAAGAGTTATCGCGTTACGTATGTACATACATACATACAAAACCGACGGGCACATTAGATCTCAGGCTTTGATAGCCTGTGAGCTAAAAAGTGCCAAGAGCGTGTAACTAGTGGGAGGGGAGGGGATGGACAGAAAATAAAAGAGGACATTAAAAGCTTTCCAACAATATGTTACACGAGATGGTTTGGAAGAAACAATAAATATGCCTCCCGGGGAACAGGTAAGTCTCAATCGGTGGGATGGGTGACCTCAAATGTATCTTTGGTCAAAGTTTCAAAATATGGATTTATAATAAAATAGAACGAGAATTGGACATTTTAAAAATAGCATGCATATTTTGAACGGCCCTGTAAATTAAGGTTGGCGAGGAAGGGGGGGGGGGGCTGAAAGGATTAAAAGGGACGAACTTGAAAAGTACAACATAATAAACTAGTAACCCAAATAACTAGGCTTCTAAACAAAAGTATAACGATTTAACCTAGTATTGAATTCAGGGGGTGACCCGGGGGAACACTGGAATGTCCCTCCCGAAAGTTTTGAGATTTTATGCTTTTTAATGGGCGAATGTGTATCCCCCTTACGGAACTCTAAAATCCCCCCCCCCCTCCCGACCGGAGCAGTCAAGAAATCAAACCGCCATTCAACACTGAACCTAGAAAGAAAAAAAAAGTCTCGTATACAAAACTTTATAGTAATTCAACCCGAATCGTGGATCATGCGCGATGTGATTTGAATTGAAGTAAATCAAAAAATAACAATTTCACCCGCATCTAAAAATCGGCATCGAATCTGAACTGAATCGATTCGCCCGAATCTAAAGAATTGAAGTAAATAAAAAAAATAGCGATTCTGCCCGTATCTAAAGATCGACATCGAATCTAAACTGAATAGATTCGCCATTTCTGATCGTAATTTACGGGCAGAATCGATGCGTTAATTTTTTCTTGCTTTCTTTTATCTTTAGAAAAAGAAAGCTTTGGATTCGCGAAAAATTTCGACTTCCGGTTTTCGAAGGATTTATAGTTTTAGAAGATCTTGTCTGGAATACGATTTAACTATTTTTATACATTGTCTGCCTGTCAGTCTGTCTATTTGTTTGTCTCTGACAAAAAAATTATGGGCGTTCTATTTCAAGAACGAATGGATGGAATCAGTTGAAACTTTAGACTCAATTAGACTTTCATATAAATTGGTGCTGAATACTTTTTGATGTAAATCTACCGGCAGGTGGCGCTGCTATGCTGCATTTTTCCCGATTTTCGCAATAGCTCTATCTGAAGAACTAATGCACGGATTTTCATCAAACTTCACATTCAGTTAGACGTTTTCATAAATTGTTGCATATTAAATTTCGGTGAAAATCACCCAACAGGGGGCGTTGTTATGCAGATTTTATCAGCAATGTTGAATTCAGACAATTTTCTCCGGGAGGGAATTCTGCGGATCCAGAGAGGGACAGTTCAGAGGGTAAGGGGATTGGACTTTTGTACATTAAGCATAAAATCTCAAACCTTCTGGGGGAGGGCATTTGAATGTTGCACGGGGGGAGGGGCATGACCTTCCGGGCTTACCCCGGAATTCAACACGTTTTTCTGGATTTAAGCGATTTTAGGGATCATATCTCAAGAACTAATGAACGGAATTTCATTAAACTTAATATTCTGTCATAAGTTGTTCATGATTAGGTTTTCGTGTAAATGATATAACAGGTTGTGCTGCCATGCTGCTTTTTTTTAGCAGTGTTGAATTCAGACATTTTTCTCCAGGAAGGATTTCTATGGTTCTGGAGAGGGACATTCTAGAGTTTCGGGGGGGGGGAGGGGGGAATTGGACTTTCGTCCATTAAGCATAAAATTTTCAAATCTTCATAAATCTTCTCAAATTTTCATGAGGGACATTTCAATGTTCCCGGGGGGGGGGGGGGCGTCCACCCGTACCAGGCCCTGAATTGAATACTTTTTTCAGAATATATTAGCGATAATATCTCAAGAAGTAATGACCGGAATTTCATCAAACTTAATATTATGTGCCATTGACATAAGTTGTTACTGAGTGTTTCGTGTTAATCATGTAACAGGCTGCGCTGCTATACTGTTTTTTTTTTTTTTGCATGATATTCGTGATAGCCATATCTCAAAACTAATACACGGAATTTAATCAAACTTCATATTCTGTTAAACTTTCAGATAAATAGATCCTTATTAGGTTTGGGTGTATACTGCCCAACAGCTGTCGCTTTTATGCCTTTTGAATTGGGATTTTCCGTTGCGGACATCTAGGCTAATATCAGACGAACGTCTTTTTGCACGCTTTTTTTTCGCTCTTACACCGTCCCTACACATGCTAGCGAAAGTGTAGAGATGGCGTAAGAGCGAAAAAAGCGTGCAAAAAGACATTCGTCTGACATTAGCCTAAGAGAGTGTGGGCCGAAATTCAATGATTTGTTAGGAAAATGCAATGCTTATATTTTCATTTAAAATGCACATACTTCAACGAACCTATCCTTTTTTGAATCCTCATGATGCGCATAGGTTATCATTTAAATTTGACACTGTGATAGCGAATTTTGAAGTTTTAACATTTATGAGGCAGATGAAAGTTTTGGGATTGGCACATCCAACTACTTTTTCTTCAATTTTTGAAGTAAAATGAAAATGATATTAGATTATTTTGTCTTAGAGACATCGATTAAAAAATTCATAGTATCGATTAAATCGAGTTGGCCATAGTATCGATTAAATCGATTAAAAAAATCGAAATCGCCCATCACTACTCAAGAGACTTTCATTCTATAAATTATAATAAAATTAATCTCTCTACCTTGGTTATTAAATATTGTTAGTTGAAATAGTATGATAATAAGGCGATCTAACTTATTCCGAAAGACACTTTAGCTTCTCGAAGAAAACAGGAATGTCGGAATGCATATCAATAGAAGGATAGGACAGATGAGATATCTTCTCCTTTCTGTTATTTCTAAATAATTCACAAAATCTATCTGCCCAAACTATAAGAAATATAACTTATCTTTTTTACAAAATTAAGCAGTGCTGATACCGTCCATGATATTTATCTTAAATGGTAATAATTTTTGAGAACTTAATAAAATCAAATTTCTTCTATTTTCTCGAGTTTAATTGTATATGTTTAACATTAATGATCCATTGATGCTTTAAGACTTCTGTCGTAAATCGTACAAATACAAGTTCTATACAAACTAAACATATTTCAAAACAAAAAAGGAACATGTTATAAAAGTTTTAAATATTCATAGAAAATTTAAGTACGTATCTGTATTTCTTTTACCAATTATAAATTACTCTTTTAGATATCAAATCTATTTCTTTGAAAAAAAGGTGATAAATGTCAGTGAAAGACCGAATGTGTATTAGAGAGAGGATACAGAAAGTACGAAAAAAATACGTCTATTTTTTAATATTTCGGAATATTTTCTTCAGTAAAATATATACATTAAAATTGCTGTGTTACTGCTGAGCTCAAAATCTTGAAATTTTGCTTCGGGTTAGTTTTAAAATATACAATTGTCTCTATGAATGGTTTCTAAAAAATTTAGAATTTAAAAAGATAAAATTAACGGAAAGCGATCTCAATTACCATTAATTTGGAATTATTAGGTATAGCAACTTTAAATATTTCATAATGCTGCATTTCCCCCGCAAAACATGCAATTTAAATGCAACAAAACTGATAGATACCCACCTAGCATTAAATAAATTGTGTAAATATTGAATAAAGACCTGTATGAAACAGTGAGTAGGTTGCACGGAAGTACTTGTTAAAGTGTTCCTTCTCTAGGGTTTTCTCTCTCTCGCCAAGGCCTCTAACAGAGGGAAGTGCCGCTTTAAACATGATATGAATTTTTTATCTGATTCATTTTTCTAGACATTTTGTCCAAATGTCATATTCTCAATTATCATTTGCAGATTTTTTATATATTAACTTATTCTGGTGAAATTTCATAATCGGGTTCATATTGGCGTATGTTAGCTTGCATGATTTGCTGAATAAATATGTATGGATTTGTAAATTACTGCAAATGGGACTTTGACACCTTAAAAGTTATGCAGACGATATATTCAGATCTTGTGTCATACTTTATGTTGCAATCATTGCCAATTTCTTTTATTTAATACATGCTAAATACAGCTCAAATTGTGCAGAATATGTTTGAAAACAAAACAATACAGCGTATGTAGTGGCCAGCATAAACTCATCATTTAAATTCGATCGATGCATATCTAAAACACACTCTAACGAAGCATTGCATGCCACTGTTGATGTATTCGGTACTTTGATACTATATCAGATTTTGTTTAGAGAATTCCTTAACTGTTATCGACAACCTCATTGCATTCGTGGAAAGCAGATATTGTACAATATTAACTATTCCGGGGAACACGCACCATATAAAGTATAGTCCATTCTTTTTAAACACTATATATTTGTCATTTAAAGTTACTCAAATTGGTTCGGAGCGTCTGATTATGCTCTTGACATCATTTTATACAGTTAAAATTCCGATATAAGATAATTTAGTGTTTCATTTTCTATTTTACTTTTAATATATTGCGTACTTTCAATTTTATATCCATTTATGGCTGTGTTGCATGGTTTGATTTCTGATTTTTTTAAACAGTGTATCGAATTTATATATAAGATTTTGTAATTCTACGATTCGTTTATTTTCATCATTTCAATTTATCGCAGTATATGGACAATTAAAAATAACATCTCACTTTCTTTGCTTCCACATGTTATTATTAAATCTATGTTCTCAGCAATATCGCTCAGACTAATCCCTCTGAGGGAAGTCCTAGTAACTCAGTCAATTAAGATACAATTTTCAAACAAATTGCATTTGAAAGTAGATTTTTTTCTCTATTTGACTGTGTAAAAATTGAAAATGTGCAATATTTAGAAATTTAAAAATCGCTGACATAGCATGCATTTTAATTTCAATTTTTTTCCGTTTTTATGAGAAAATGGCAACAAAAAGGTACAGTAATATATTACTTTCTTTCCTCCGTGATTATTTTCCCTTTACTTTCAACCCTCCATGACTTTCAATAGAAATGGAGTACTTCAGTTGCCACAATTACAAAAAATGTATTAAAAACTACAAAAAATTAATATCTCAAAATTAAATTGAGATACTGGTTTAAAACAAATTACATTTAAAAGTGCATTTTTCTCCCTATATGACAGTGTAAAAATTTAAGATGTGCGATATTTAGAAGTTTAAAAAATTGCAGTAGCGAAAATTGCAAAACCGAAATTTCATTTCCAATTTCAAAATGTTGCCATTCGCAAAATGACGTATGCGTTACGCACAGATATGTTTGCCCTTTATAATATGGAAAGGACATGATTGATTATTCCTTTATACTTCAATTTTTGAATAATTCAGGATATCTTATTTTCTAAGGTATACACATAATTCATATTTTTCCAATTAATAAAATACTAAAGTGATTTCATTAGTTATGTTAAAAAAATATGGTATTTACGTGAATAATTTACGCTACCACGCATTTACGACCCGTCTAATTTAAAAGGAAAATTTTGACCGAAGAAAAAGATTAAAATAATTTTCGAAACCCGTATTATTAAAAAAGAAATTCGCTAAAAAAGAATTAAAAAATGACATATAATTTTCAGATGAATCTCTTTTGGAATAGTCTGAAATAATGAAATTGAGGTATATATTACTCCAACTGCACATTATCTTATAATTTTTGTTTCATAAATAAATCTCAAGTAAACTGTTAGTTTAGTATTGTGTGTACAATGGAGCTTGTTGGGTTTCTTCCTGTATTTTTTTAATTTTCATATGCTTAAGGTGTAGAGGTGATTTTATGGCAAAAATTACTGAATCATAAAAAAACGTGATGAATTAGTGCTTCTGCTGACGAAAATTAATCAAGTTAATTTAAGGTATTTGATGAGATTGTTCTTGCTGTGATATTATAATGATTAAATTGCCTTTTTACAAGGGGTATCAAATTTGATGCTCTTCTCGGGCGACACAATGTTAACGTATAGATGGCTTCAAAAGGATTTGATTGAAACAAGCAACATTTTATTTTTGGAGTATTTGTTTTACCTATATTCTATATATGGAATAATATCCCCGGAACAGCCAATCGAATGTTTCGAAGGAGGATCTGACACTGCTTGCATGCGGTAATTTGCGTACTTTCGCGTGTAATAAGAACTTAAGGAATTCTATATATGACAAAATTGTTCCAATACTAAAAAGTTGCTTGTTTCGAACAACTTCTTTTGAAGCCATAGTTAAACAATGTGTAGACCGATAATAGCGTAACACTGATGCTTTCCCACAGTAAAAAAAATCTGCAATTCTTCAGATGCAAAGTACAGAAATCTGCATGATTACTATAATTTTATCTGTACACTGTGCAAAAAAAAGATGTAAATCTTGAAAACTAGTTTTTATAAAGCTACAGAAATCTGTAGTTTTACAAAAGAATCTACTAAACAGTAATCTTACTAAAATTTTATCTGTAACCCGGATTGCAGTTTTATAAAAAGTTCTAGGCATCCCAGTTTTCTAAAAAAATATTTGTACCCTTACCAGATTTTTTGATTTACGGTGCAAAAGTGTATCTGTTACATGAATATTTGTTGTTGCCTTTACATGAAAACTTTGAGAAATCCCAGTTTTCTAGAAAAATTTTAGTAGCTTTACAGATATTTTTTTTTTTTTTTTTTACAGTGCTGTAATAGGGCCATTACTTGGAAATTTTGATACTTCGTGTAATTCGCTAAGAAATAACAATGTATTTTAATATTGCAAAGTGCCAAACATTTGCATAAACACTTCCCAACTATGTTAGAAAGTGTGTAATAAAATAGATAAATCAATCAAAACAAACACTTAAATGAAAATGTAGATAACTTTTCGAATAGATTCAAAATCGAAAAAAAAAAAAAAATGCTAAATCTCTGAAATGAATTATTGTCTTTAAGAAAATACTCTGGATAAAATTATGATGTTGGCTTCTCTTTTTTGTACTGTCTAATGCAAGATGAT
Organism: Maratus speciosus; assembly: GCA_963932465.1. Lineage (NCBI taxonomy): Eukaryota > Metazoa > Arthropoda > Arachnida > Araneae > Salticidae > Maratus > Maratus speciosus. The sequence continues at coordinate 272,625,438 of OZ010788.1, forward strand.
GTTATTGTGATGAAAAACATTTAGTTTTAACTGCAAATACTATAAAGATTTTCTTTATCAGATTTGGAGAAAAATAAATAGTTCTGAACCTAGAATGATAAAAGTAGATTTCGATCGAAAACATTTTTTAAATAATCATTGCTACGAAGAAAATACGTTTTTAATGAGGATCAATGAGCTAGCAGGAAAAACAGGTAAAAAATTCAATTTTTACACAAAACCTATAAAAAATACTTTGCTTAATAATTTCACAGAATATTATTTTAAAACTACAATTTCTCTTTCAAATGAAAATAAATGCATGATATTTTTGTGAAGAAATATTAATACGAAATGATAAAATCAGAAATATGTGCTTCACATTTCAAATTTTTCCGTTATATATAAATTACGTTGACTTGTACGGTGATCCAAGGTTTTGCACAGTATTGTCTATACTTCTATACTCCTATTATAAAGAGGAAAAAATTGTTTATTTGTATGAGGTAAGCTCTGGAATTACCGAACCGATTCCAAAAGTAATGGTATCAAAATGATGGTGTTAGTCCAACTTAGAACATAGGCTATATCTTATGTCGGTGCCACTACCCCAAAGGGGTTGTGGGAGCAAACAACTTTCTAAAAATGCGATTTTGGCGTTACTGAAGGGCCTATAAATATGAAATTTTGAATATTAGTTATAAGATATAAATGATGTCTAAGAACAGTTCTTAAACAATTCGAAATTTAAAAGGGGTGAAAAGGCACAAAAAGCGTTCTAAAAACGTTCTAAATGGTAGTTTCTACACAATCTCAGGAAATACCAAACCGATTTAAAAAATATTGGTGTCAAAATGATGGTGACAACGCTTGCTCCAAGATAGGCTATGTTTTATGTCGGTGCCACTACCCCAAAGGGTGTGTAGGAGCAAAAAACGTTCTAAAAATGCGATTTTAGTGTTACTGAAGGGCCTAGAAATATGAAATTTTGAATATTAGTTACTTATAAGATGTAAATGATGTCTATGAACAGTTCTTAAAGAATTCGAAATTTAAAAGGGGTGAAAATGCACAAAAAGCGTTCTAAAAAAGTTCTAAATGGTAGTTTCTACACAATCTCAGGAAATACCAAACCGATTTAAAAAATATTGGTGTCAAAATGATGGTGACAACGCTTGCTCCAAGGTAGGCTATGTTTTATGTCGGTGCCACTACCCCAAAGGGGATGTAGGATCAAAAAACGTTCTAAAAATGCGATTTTAGCGTTACTGAAGGGCCTAGAAATATGAAATTTTGAATATTAGTTACTTATAAGATATAAATGATGTCTATGAACAGTTCTTAAAGAATTCGAAATTTAAAAGGGGTGAAAATGCACAAAAAGCGTTCTAAAAAAAGTTCTAAATGGTAGTTTCTACACAATCTCAGAAAATACCAAACCGATTTAAAAAATATTGGTGTCAAAATGATGGTGACAACGCTTCCTCCAAGATAGGCTATGGTTTATGTCGGTGTCACTACCCGAAAGGGGGTGCAGTATCAAAACACATTCCAAAAATGTGATTTTTGCGTTACTGAAGGGCCTAGAAATATGAAATTTGAAATATTAGCAACTTATTAGATATAAAGGATTTCTAAGAACAGTTCTTAAACAATTCGAAATTTAAAAGGGGATGAAAATGCGCGAAAAGCGTTCTAAAAAACGTTATAATGGTGGTTTCTACACAATCTTAGGAAATACCAAACCGATCTAAAAAATAATGGTGACAACCCTTGCTCCAACATAGGTGGTGTTTTATGTCGGTGCCACTACCCCAAAGGGGGTGCAGGAGAAAAACGTTCTAAATTGCGGCTTTTGCGTTACGGAAGGGCCTAGAATCATGAAATTTGGAACGGTAGTTAGTTATAAGATATCAATGATCTCTAAGGACATTTCCTAAAAAAAATCGAAATTTAAAAGGGGGTCAAAATGCGCAAAAAGCGTTGTAAAAAACTTTCTAAATTGCGATTTCTATGCAATCTCAGGAAGTACTGAACCGATTTCAAATATAATTGTGTAAAAATGATGGTGAAAGATCTTGCTCCAAGACAGGCTATATTTTATATCTGATTCCACTACCCCAGAGGAGATGCAGGAGCAAAAAGCGAGAAAAGCGTTCTAAAAACGTTCTAAATGCCGATTTGTCGGCAATATCTCAGGAAGAATGAATCTGATTTCAAACGTAATGGTAGGAAATTGATGCTGACAGCCCCTGCTCTAACATAGACGCTATTTTATGTCAGTATCACTATCTCCAAGACGTTGCAGGAGCAAAAAAGCGTTCTAAATTTCGATTTTTGTGATCGGTAGGGGCTAGCAACTTAAAATTAGGCAAGGTACATATTTATTAGACATAAATGTTCTTTAAGAACAGTTCGAAAAAAATGGAAATTTAAAAAGGGGTGAAAATGCGCGAAAAGCGTCCTAAAAACGTTCTAAATTGCGATTTCTACTCTATCTAAGGAAATACGAAAGCTATTTCAAAAGTAATGGTTGCAAATCAATGGTGACAGTCCCTGTTATAACATAGGTTATATTTTATGTTGCTGTCACTACCATCTGAGGGTTGCAAAAGCAAAACATGTTCTAATTTGCGTTTTTTGCACAACTGAGGGGTCTAACACTTTGAAGTATGGCATGGTATTTACTTACAAGATGCAACTGCTTTCTAAGAACAGTCGAAAGAAAATTCCAAATTTAAAAAAATGAAGTGAGTGAAAAGCGTTATAAATTACAATTTTTAAGCAAACGTTTAAATTACCAAACCGATTAAAAAAATAATGATGACAAATTTTGGTGATAGAACCTGCTCAAACATAAGCTATATTTTTTTTATAATCTATTCTTTTCTAATGTCATATCATTCATAATCATCATTTGTTCTACCAATTTTATTTTCAGACATTAAAAACACACTAAGATTTCATAGTTTATCATACAGCCAAAAAATAGCGTACATGTCACAAGTTTTAAAACATATATATACTTTAACACAAATATTCAAGATAGTTTAAAAAATATTTTCACCTCTTTTTTCACCGAGGCATCTTCAGTTATTGATGTTTTTCGTCTCACTCTCTCGCTAATCCTTGCTTTCCAGATTTTCCCTGTTATTTTTCCCTATTTCCAAAATGTGCATAGCACAACAGTTGAGTCGTTCCATAGCACGGCTGAATAGAAAATCCCCCATCACAATAGATTTTAAAAACGTCGAGAAATTAGCAAAATACAATAGTTTAAATTACGCATTAATAAGAGAAGCCATTGAAATCATCTCATCAAAATCAGAAACCTGCAATGATCAACTACACGCAGTTATAGACAATAGATGGCGACACATTTTGAAAATAGGGAAAAATAACAGGGAAAATCTGGAAAGCAAGGATTAGCGAGAGAGTGAGACAAAAAACATCAATAACTGAAGATGCCTCGGTGAAAAAAGAGGTGAAAATATTTTTTAAAATATCTTGAATGTTTGTGTTAAAGTATATATATGTTTTAAAACTTGTGACATGTACGCTATTTTTTGGCTGTATGATAAACTATGAAATCTTAGTGTGTTTTTAATGTCTGAAAATAAAATTGGTAGAACAAATGATGATTATAAGCTATATTTTATGTCTGTTTCACTACCACCAGAGGGTTGCAGGAGCTAAAAACTTTCTAAATTGCGAATTCTGTGATACTGAAAAAGCTAGAAACTTTAAATATGACATGGTAGTTACTTATAAAATATAAATGCCCTCGAAGGAACGTTGAAAATAAATTCGAATTAAAAAGGGGTGAAGAGAAGGGGAGGTGCGAAAAGCATTCTAAAAAAGTTCTAAATTACGATTCTATGCAATTTCAGGGAATATAAACCAAATATAAAAGTAATAGTTGCGAATCAATGGTAACAGTCTCTGATCCTACACAGGCTATATTTTATGCCGGTGATTCTACCACCCGGGGTTCACAGGAACAACAAACGTTCTGAAAAAGGGCTTTAAAAGTTTTTTAAATTACGTTTCTGGGGATTATTAAGAAATAACAAACCGATTTCAAAATTAATGTTGGCAAATTAATGGTGACAGTTCCTGTTTCAACATAGCCCTTTATGTTGAGAGAGGGGGTAGGACTTGGAATTTGACATGATGGATAATTTTAAGATGTAAGAAGATGGTTTCTAAAAAATTCAAAACTTCAAATGAATACTGAAATGAGCGTATTAATTGAGCATAAAAGTTTCAAAATATTTTCTAAATTATCATTTATTTATTTTTATTTCATTTTATTAATCTAGTTCTCATTTCTGCCTAATGCAGTGTAATAAGGATGTTTAATCAAACTGTGTTTTAAATAGTAATTTTTGAATTATTCCTAAAAGTAATAAGTACCTTTTAATAAAATAAAATATTACCTTTTAATAAAATAAAAATTTAGTTAGTACCTTTTAATAAAAATTAGACATATAAATATCACTTGGCATATTTCAAATATTACGCGAGCAAAGCTGCGGGGTTTGCTAGTTTGTTATAAAAACAGAAGGAATTTGAATGAAAATAAATAAAAAATACTAACATTTAAAACTGGGTAACTAATACCGTGTTTACACATGCTTCTCACGATTATAAAATATATTGAATAGGAAAATTTAGGTAAACCAAGGTCTACATTTAAAAGATATAAGAATAGAAGATGTTTAATTTAAAATAAACTTAAATTACTATCGCGCATATAAAAAATAATCGATAACATATTTAACCAGATAAGTAGGATATTTCACATTCTTTGAATAGTAAATTAAAAATACGCCAGTTTAAAAGAAAACTACATTGCGTGCGATTTTGAAATCTGTTTAATATGGCTTCATTACGACTAATTTTCAGAGAACGCTCCGAAATGTTCTTTTTAAAAATATTGCGAATCGTGGGAGTCGCCTATTGATATTTCCTTTTCTAAATTTTAAAACTTTTTTTTTTCATTTAGTGTACATCAAGGTATGTTCAAGCATTGAAATTTCAAGGAGAACGATTAAAAAATTCTATTTAAAATTATAAAACACAATTTTTAATCGCTTTGTTTAATCTCGGAATTCACAATACTTTTCTGCGATTAAACCCAGTAAAAAATTCTGTAAAAAATATACGGCAGAACAGAGTACGCATCCTGTTAGCTATATACGAATACGCTATTACAGCATTAAAACTTGCATTATATGTAGCCGTTCGTATTTGGTTCAAAATTGAAAGAATAACTGTATTAAGATGTTATGCATGAATCGCTGTAAAATATAGAAGATTTAAAAAATATATATATATTACTTTTTGTGATACAATTTAAAATTCTAAAAAATTGCTATTTTATAACTGTAAAGCTAAATGTCCAAATAAAATCAATGAATATCAGTCCTTTTCAGTAATTCATATTCAATGTATTTTTATCATACAACCACGAGCAATTAAAAATGACAATAAATCTAGCTTAAACCGTATTGTGTTCCGAAATGGCTTTGGTAGTGAAAGTTCCTAAAAAGCTAGAAACGAAATGTTTATTTTTTTTTTTTTTGAATTTTTTCACATTGACGAATATTATTTTCAAATGTTTTAATAATTGTATAACTCATTTTTATAACTTTATTATTACTCTGGCACAATTCCACAAGACATACTATTTTCAAAGAATGTTCTTTAAGCAATAATGACAGACATTTGAACATTGCATTTATATCTAATGTCCAGAATCTCATATAATTTAGGAAGAAATAAAAATGTTAAATTATGTGTTATTAGAAAGAAAGAAACATATGAAAATAGGTCTTAATTGAAAGAAAGAAACACCTGAAAATAGCTCTTATTAAAAAGACATAAATCTATGATTTTCTCCATCTTCCTTATCTTTCTAAGAGGATTTGAATGAAAGCTTTTCATCCAATGATTTATTTCAGTACTCTACGTTGCTTGATAAAATCGATATATAGTATAGTACTAGAAGATTTCTACTTTACAGGATTATCTGCGAGATTTCCGAAGAAGAACAAGGTTTTTACTGTAAATAAAATCATAAATATTTAAAGTGAAATCCGACTACAGATCAATAGGATTTATAGAATAAGATGATTTGTTAGGCTGAATATTTAAATGCAAACATTCCCCAGTTTACTTTTATTCCAATGTTATAATTGCTTATAAACTATTCAATTAACTTTTTAACAGGAAAACAGATTATTGTACATTTACGGATTAACCTTAATTTGCAGCAATTGAAAATGTTTGGAGAGGATTTAAAATAATATAAATCTGGCTGGATTGTGTACCAGAAAATTTAAACGAATCCGTAAATATCTTGAAATTTATTTATTTTTTCATTAGAAAGGCAATTCGTTTCTTTTTATTTTTCATTCATATTAAACAAAAAATAAATATTAATATATTCATAGTGCCCTTTAAATTTAATAATATATTCGGAGTATAAAAATAAAATAAAATTTTTATATACATAATAGGAAATTATTTACAAAGAATTTAATCACCTTAACAAAATCGGAAGACTATATAACATTTTAGGAAAAATATCTGCTTATAAAGAAAGTCATTAAATCCAATTAATAATTAACTTTTGCATTTCTATTCCTAATTATGTTTGACGTTTCTCAATTCAAGACTGCACATAGAGCATGCTCGAGAAGTTTTGAATAGTTTCTGGCCTAACATGAAAAAGGTGAGATAAATCAGCGAAGGAGTTTGGTGTAAGAGAGTGTATTTTCGAAACAACTAAATGGAAAGTTATAAATAGTAACTGTTTTAAACATATATGTATTTATTATTAAATTCTAGTAATCAAGTAACACATTTCCTAACATTCATTTGAGAATGATAATACAGTCCGAGAGCTGTTAAACATTTTAGGGTAGGTATTTGAAGCACCATAAAAAATTGTGTAACACTTCTTTTGCAATGTCTGAATACAAAATTGAATGTTTGGCTAGAGGATCGTGACACTTAGCTGAAACGTGAATATTTTCATTTCGAAAATTTTCTTTGCAAAAAAAATTCTTGAGGCATTTTGAAATTTTAATAACTTCAAACAATAAATTTAACTGCGATAGGCTATAGCAAGACCACGTTAGTCATAGAATGCGTGCAGTTGTTCGGAAAATTTCGGAGTAGTTAAAAAATATATATTCATAGTAAAAAATGTGCAGCTTTAAAAGCGCTATTTCATTTGTATTTTACTATATTTTTATTTTTATATAATACGCGTTACTTATATCTATTAATCATGGAAAGGAAAAAAAATGTGTTATTTGCACAGAAACCGATGGAAAAAAATTTAGTAGTTTTTAGTGAAAAAACTACTAAAATGTCGTGAAGTGTTGAAAATTCGGCAAAAACATGGGTTAAAATATAAAGACATTGTTTTACCATCCAATGCTAATCTAACAGCAGGTTATCAGAGACACTGCTATAAAAATTCCATCACTTAAATGAAAAAATGCTGTGACGACAACGCTTCAAGAAAATCCAATGTGCCTTCTTCTTCATTAGGTATTGTATAATTTTATTTTTATTCCTTATATATACACATATATATGCTATATTCACAAATAGCGACATTCACAGTCCTTGACTAAAATAAATCTTGTCTAGCTGATAGATGAAAGCACTCATTATACAAACTATAGAATATATTTATGTGTACTGTATTTATATCTTTTATCTTTATATCTCAATAAAATATCTGTAGCATCAGCTCGTCTCTGAATTTATTACTTGCATGAATTTCAGTAGATGCCTTAATGAATGGAACGAAACATTTTACACCAAATTTTTTCTTAACATCATATAATTTTAGAAACTATTAACCATAAGCACATACTCAGAAAACTTTGGAAACTTTTATGAAAAATACTATTTAATAAAAAAAACTTTGCCTACTCTTTATACCGAACTAGTTCAAGAAATTTTAACTTAAATATGCTTTTATAAGTATGATTTTGTCATATACATTTACATGTAAATATAAGGAAATTTAACGATCATTTAATGACGGTAAGTACACAATTTTAACTGATTAAATTTTCTTCAAACTCAAAATCAAGGTCCGATTCTGAGAATTGGCAATTTGACTTCGATAGTGTATGAGAAAAGTATTGTTGTCATGGATTTTTTTTATACTTTCCATGATTAATATATATAAGTAACGCGTACTATATAAAAAGAAAAATATTTTAATATACAAACAAAATAACACTCTTAAAGCTGCACAAGTTTAACTACGAATAAGAATTTTTTAACAACTGCAAAATTTTCCGAATAACTGCATGCATGCTATACGTCGCGTGGTCTTGCGGGAACCTATCTAAGTTAGATTTGTTGTGAATGTGCACGCATCGAGTTGAAATTCATCTTAAGATACCTGTCACGAGGCACTGCAACACGGTTTAAGCTTTGTTTGTATCCTAAATCTGTAAATGGATCTTTAGCGCGGCAGGCACCACAAGCTCAGCTTTACTGGCACTCGCGTTTAACCTTCCCTGTTGTCTGGCAAGTAGAAAGTTCCACCAAAAGTCTCTGTCATTTCAAAATATTTTTTTTCTAAGCAGAAATATTGCTCTCAATCTCAGCGTGCCGCAAATACTTTCTTTCGGTAGTTATAAAATACAATTTGAAACGCTCTTACACAGTTGCTATTCTTCTATGACACAGTATGTAAGAGTGTTGCCACTACGCAGAATAATAAAATCTCGAAAGTTTAGAAATTCTTTACGTTCGTTCAAGTCACCTGAGATCAATTTTAAAGCCAGAGAATATATCGATTTTATAAATTGGGCCGAAATGACCGTGATAGAACCAACATTAGCTAAGTTCCTAGATCATAACATTCTGAGAAAGAGTATCCTAAATCCAAAGGTAATAGATGAAGATATCTTACCCACTGAGATTAATCTATTCCCTTGTCACAATCAAGCTACTGAAAAATGTACGAAACTTGTTACGGAGACTTCTTCTGCTGTTTGTGATCCTCTGAGACGCGATGTGTTCATTAAAACTTGTCTGGAGTCTCGGAAAAAAATGCCAGCTTTTGTAACCAAAAAACAGTACGGACTAGGGTAGACCGGGGCACATTTACGCGGATGTTTTTCAATGAATTTTCTAATTTTTATGTTTCAACTTAGGAAATTTTAGACATAGTGGTTTTATAAAGCAGTTAATAAAGTCAAAATTTGTGTATTCAGTTATTGCCCTATTTGTGTTTTTAACCGTAAAAAAACTTTTTTAGGTCCAAGTCTTTTGCGTAAACTTGCCCCGGGTACGGGGCAAGTTAATTTAATTGTGGCACGTTTACGCATGTCATAAGTGATACCAAGGAGTAAGTGAAATAAATATTTAATCAAATTAAAATGTTTTATTTATAACTTAAAACACAGTTTAAATATAAAATAAATTAAAGAGAATTAATTAAAGAACATTTTATAGGCTAGAATGAAAACATAGGGCTTATTGCTAATTAAAAACAGAAACTATTTAGTAATCTTCATCATCACTGTTACAGTTTTTACAAACAAAAAATAAAATTTCTCCTTTTGCACACTTGTCATGTGACCACCTTTTGCATCTAAGACATCGAACCCAGTCTTGACATTTTTTGGATCGGTTGTATGATTTCAAACAATAAATATACACAGTTTTCATCTTCGTCATCAGATTCATTCACTATATTTTTTTTTATCCCAGAGTGTACAAAATTTTCTCCTTTGCAGTTTTGGTTTCTTACTTTTTTCTTTGCTGGCTTCTTGTTCTGTTTCCATAGAAACTAGTAAATTTTTACGTAATTTCTTCCTTTTGAATGTGTGTAAAGATACCTCGATGTCAATGCGTAAACGTGCACCGCCGCCATGTTTGGATTTATTTTTAACGTGCAACGAAAATTAATAACATTTCTGTTCAGACAAATATAGTTCTCAAAACAGGATAAAATTCTGCTAATGTTCATATATTTGTTTATCCTTAAATAAGTATTATTAATTCGCAATAAGTTTCAATAAGTTCAACACAAAATTTACTTACCTTGACACAAAACAGATTATCCTTTCCTCATGCTAGACCGAAGCTCGACTGACGCTCAAAAAAGTGTGATAATTCGAACTAGGGAGCAGCATCAATCTGTCGTGACTAGTGGCGCGCCAGTTATAATGCGTTTCGATAAAAGTGCACTGCGTAAACGTGCCCCGGTCTATCAAAATATAAAATGGTTACTTCATTGCTTGCAAATTGTAATAGTAAATTATTTTTACCTTATTACTATAGTTCTTTAAGAATAATTTCAAATTATATTTTCTGACATAGGTTAAGTATAAAGTATTAAAATATTACAATTACCCAAATTTCATATATTTAAAAAGAGTACAGTGTTTGAGTCAGTATAATAAAAGCGAATTTTATATAAATATTACATAATTTTACCATAAATATGTAATAATAATAATAATAATTCGATGATCATTCTTTTAAATTAAATTAATATTAATAGTTTGTATATTCGATTTTTAAAAAAAATGGGAAAATGCACAACTTTTACGTTTTTTCTCAATACTCAGTGATCTTGGGGCGGTATTTAATATTAATATTTTTCAAAGATTTTTTATATTCAGAATGAGGATATGATAGAGAAACTTTCCCACACCGCCCTATTTTGATTTGGAGAAAGAAAAATTCCATAGGCGAACGCTTTTACCTCTTTTCTCAATATTCAATGACTTTGGGGCAGTATTTAATATTAATATTTTTCAAAGATATTATATATACAGAATGAGGATATGATCGAGCAACTTTTCCACCACGCCCAATTTTGATTTGAAGAAGAAAAAAAAATTTCGCTCCGCCCTACTACACAGCCCATGAAAGTCACGGGCGCGTGAATTAAGTGGGATAAAAAAAGTTACATAATATAAATCAATATCATATATATTTAAAAATATATAAGAAGTTTAAAATATATCAAAATGGAGTTAAAAATAGATATGTACTACAGTGCTAAAATTATATGATACAAATCTATTAATTTAGAAGTTTAAATACATTGAATAAAACATCGGTTATTTTAATCTTTTTTATTTACTATTATTCGAGTTAGAATTTGTTATTATCAGAATGAAATGCAGCGTAAAACATATCATAGTATACATTTTAATTATAACATAGAAGTTTATTCTAGAGGTATAAAATACAGTTGGTAAACAATGTTAAAATGAAAACAAAGAATGTTTATATTTTGAATTTAAGCACAGTAAATACTCTAATTTATGCCATGTATCATGTCATTTTTTAGCGATGCGTTGAAAGAAAATCTTAGAAAAGTTTAAACGATAAAAATCTCCTATTCACAGGAAAAATGTTCGACGAATTTCTTAGTAAATATATATTTTTGTTTTTAAACAAAATAAGTGATTTAGAATGAAATCGATTTTCTATTTGAACGTTATGTGAGTTATGATAAAATTCTTTCGCGGTCGTTCAGGAGAGAACAGTTCTTTTCTAATTTAGGAGTTTGAACAATTTAAGTTTTTAACAAATTATTTTCTTTTTTTCTTACAAACTTGAATAAACATGAAAGTTTCTTGGTAAAACTTTAGGAACATAACAGAAATATTTTACCAAAATATTTATAAACAACAATTGAAGGAAAAAATTTAATCAAAAGCGTTTTCAGAAAGTTATTTGAAAAAAGCACTTCTTGTTTCTGTATATGCAACCCGTATTAAGTTGGCACAAAAATCGATTTCTAACATTAATGCTCTTCTGTTAGCAAAATAAGTCTAAAATGGATTTAAAATATGAAATTCCTTTTAATGTGTCCCAGGATTCTTATTTGGAAAAAAAGAAAAAAAAAAAGACCATTTTCAACAATTAATATCTTAAAATGTATACGATTTAGAAGCACATTTTTTATTGGAATGAAAGATATAAGATGTATGTTCTTTCATTTCATGTATTTTAAAAATTGCAAGATGCAGAACTAGTATTTATAGAGAGGTCCAAACTGTCGGACATGTGTCCAGCAGATAATTGGTATAACTGCTTACGCGCAGGATTACAAAATACTTTTTGCAACTAAAATGAAATGTTTCGTGCCTAATTATACTTTAGACTATAATTATTACTCTGAACCTAAATATCTTTGTATTTAAAACATTTCTATATTTTAATACAAAGTTGTAGTTAGCTAATACAAAATTTTGATATTTTCAACAGTATGGTCACCTAAAAAATATTTTTTTTTTTTTATCAATGAAAATAGAATGTTAGGTTCAGTTTACACAGAATATCATGAAATATACGTTTTGAAAATTTCATGAAGAAATTTTTAGAAGTTTTTTAAATATCCTACGCTTTAAATATCCTACGCTTTATGCCAATAAACGTCATTTGGATAAAAATGACTTCAAAGTTTCGGAAAGGTAGCTTCAACTATTGGGAGAGGGGGTATATTTCTAATAGCCAAAACCTTTGTTATAATAGGAATTTCAAGGAAACAATTATATCAAAATGTTCAGAAATGATAAGAGTTTAGCCTCTAATAAAATTAAAATTTCTAAAATTTTGAAGCTTTAAGAGTCCTGAAACTCCTTAACTGTTTCAATTTATCTAACTGTAAAACTCGCGTAAATGGTGACTTTCTATAAAGGAATTCTGTCTTAAATAGAAAAGTATTATGGTCTAACCTATTATGATGGAACTACAATTTTTTCTATATGTGATGGAATTTTTTCGGATATCTTGAAATTCTGTTTTCACAATTTTTACCATAAAAACAATTAATTAGAATCCAGTCATTTGTATTAATTTTATTGTTACACTGATTAGATAGACAATTGATGTTCAAATATTTTTCACGTACAAAATTCTTTCGCAAAACTGAAATAATATGTAGTTGGTTAACTATTACGTGATTGAAAAAACAGAAAAATGGAAGTAATCTCTATTTCTACACATTTCATCCATTCGTAATGTGTTTTTAAACTGTTATAATTCAATGCCATTGTAAAGCTCGTATTATCTGCTTAAGGAATCAGTTAGGCATAGAAAGAAAATGATGCTATGTGTTAACAAATATGACCAAATTTTGCGACAAAATTATCTTTCAATTCAATTTTCTATTTTAAATGATCTGAAGAAAACAGATTAAACATAACAATTCTGTTTATTATAATCCAGTAAAATTAGGACAGCGAGTGAAATTTGTCTCATTGACTCATCTTCATTTAACAGTCTTTCTACCGGTGTCAAATGACACCTTTTGAATATTTTGATTTATTTTTATTTTGCTGGTATTTTTTTAATGTAATAAGCATAAAAAATTGTCTTCAATGTGTTAAAAATGATTCGTAATTGTTAAAATCTAAACATTACAAATGAAAAACCGAAAATCGATATATTTTAAAAGGCGTCAATTAATGTCAGAAATAGTGTTAATACATTATTTAATATCTCAATCATCTAACTCATGTAAACGATGTAAAAATGTTTTTAATATAAGAATTTGTTTTACTACTTGACAAAGTTAAACATTTATCAACTTCCTTTAAGTGAATCAATTGATCCTTTTACTTAAAGACTAAACACATATATAAACTACAAAAAATCTATTCTAATGGCTACCGTGAATCCAGGTTAATATTATGAGTTTCTCATGAATATACTTACAACAGTTCTGGTAAATTATTACAACTACTTCTATATTCGAGAGAGCTAATGACGCATCTGATGCATACGTTAACCATCTCAAATATTGAAGCTTCTGGATCAAAGTTGCCTTTTTCCATAAGAAACTATATTTTTCAATATACATTCGCAAATACTGCTTGTTATTGAGTAAGGAAATTCTATTCCTACGCAACGTTTGAATCGAGCAGTGTGCTAAAACTAATTTAGTACAAAGTATGGTCTTCTTCAAAAGTCCGCTTACCGCCATGACAGTCCTTACTCTGAACATTAGTGTTCCTCAAAAGAAGATGTAAAAGGAACAAAACAGAGATGGAAAAATAAATATATTTTCGAAAACTGTCATGGACTCAGTCTAATCAGCAATATATATACAAAAAGAACAGGCAACAACGCAATGTTCTTAGACAGTTCTAAATTTTTGGAAAAATAGCCAACATTCTTTGTTAGTAAAGTTTTAAAACAACATAATTCATGAAATTCTTGAAAATTGTAGGCATAAAGAGTAATATCTCTTATATGATAACCAGATTTTTTTCTTCTTAATTGGACATTCGTGTAGAAACAGGCTTGAGTTTATTTCAAAATTTCTCCTTACACTGTTGAAAATTTGCAGAAGACTATCCAGTCATTCGACCATTTTCTAACTAACGATTACTTAAACAGGATTTTAATTCATCCTAAACAGATTATGGTGAACAATATGATGATAATACCTTCATAATATAGTCAAATAACCGTTTTTTGAAAAAACGGCCTGTAATCACCTGAGTAAGGATAGAGGTTTAACAAGTTATAAGAGATATAAATGAAGAGCTTTTTTTGCTATAATTACGAAACATTTTTTCATTGCTTCCTTGTTTAAATAAATGATTTACAAATGTAGTTGATTAAATTAGAAGTGTTCAGAGGAAGAAAATTAGCAGATTAACAAGATTATAGTTTTAGCACTTCAATTTTTGCATATGCTAAATACCTAATACAATTTATTTGCATTTTCATGGAATTAACAGTAAAATTCGTAAAAATGTAGTATAAGTTTTAAGCAATACTTTTAATTTGTTTTACGGATAAGAAATGTCTAAATAAATATTAAATTGCATGAGGAATCCCATACATTTAGCCAGAAAAATCCCTGTTTATTCTACAGTATTCTAAAATATATTTATTTTGAAAATGAACTGTATGGTGTTAGCTTAGCTAGCTTCTAACTGCCTTTCCATTTCTTTATTTTTTCGTACAAGTTTAATTTTCTTTTAATTGATGCTATTTATTTTCAGCGTCATTTTGTTTGTCTTTTTTATCATTATTTTCTGAAATTTGTATTATTCCTCTGTGTGAATTTCCATATGGATGATATAATTGCCTACATATCGCCTATAGTTGGACAATTGGTATTTTGTTTACAATATTAAAATGCGTTTTGATTATAGTATATTTGTATCGTTACGTTTCTTATGTGTATACGTGATACTTATATGTGATACGTAATAATTCTATTTTTATTCGTCTCATACCCAACTCTACTTTCTCAGAGGTAAAGAAGGATTTCCTATAACCGCGTGGCATTAATTTTGCATATCCGTACAAGGATTCATTAAAAATAGTTCTAAAAAGCACATGAGCAAATATGTATATAATACCTTGATTAGTTATTTATCTTACGTACTGAAAAAGAGGTAACATAAATTTCAAAATTCATTACACCAGGCCGATTTGAATTCAGAAATTACATGCATCAAAGAGTGTTCAAAAGTTTAATACGATGCATAAAGATCTGCAAAGAGATTCATAAAAAATAAGTATAAAAGCATACGCAAAAGGACTTACAGATAAATATCTCATTATTTATATTTCTTACATACGGGAAAATAATCAACAAACATTTAAATAATTATTACAACAAGCTTTGAATTCAGAAATTACATCCCTCCAAGAAATGGTTCAAGCTCTTAAAGATTTAAGGCAATGTGTATACTTAGGACACATAAAAAAAAAAAACAGTTTTTGTGTCAAATTTTAAACAATGTATTTTATTAGATCTTTGTAAATTGATTTTAAGGAATGTATTTAAAAACTCCACAACATGATACAATTTAAAAACTGGAACAATATGCAAAAAAAAAAAAAAAAAAAAAAAAAAAAAAAAAAAAAAATACTATTTCTATTTATTTTCTATTTTCCTTTTCTTTAAGATTCACACATATTTTAAGAAAAACTTTACATAATAGACAAATTCCAGTTTTGTTAGCCTCATACCTTTTTATTTTCATATCGGATAATAATCATGAGTTATTTATTTGTTATGTTAAAATTTAAAAGTTATTCTGTTTATAAGTAGGAGGTATAAACAAACAAT
This sequence comes from Maratus speciosus, assembly GCA_963932465.1. NCBI lineage: Eukaryota > Metazoa > Arthropoda > Arachnida > Araneae > Salticidae > Maratus > Maratus speciosus. Next base: position 272,641,519 of record OZ010788.1, read on the forward strand.
GTAGCTTTCTCATTTTGTAAAATCCCCCTCGAGCTTGACAATTATTCTGAAACCAATTTTTAGTTGTATTTTAAAGTTATATTTGCACTTTAAATACAGGCATACTTTATTGATATACTTGAAAGAAAGCTTAGTAGTCGTTATATTACTTGTAGAATTTATACTGTAAAGGAAAATAAACTGTTGTTGCGACGTAAATATTTTGTAGAATTGAATAGATATCTTAGTATTTTTGAAAGGCATAGTAATTTTCTGCAGATTCAAATAACGGAATGTTTAGTTATTTGTTGAAATAATAATGCGTATATATATATGTGTGTATATATATATTCGGCGTTTTAAATATTACAAATGCTCTAATCGATCTATCTGAATATTTTCATAAGAAAATTCATAAAATATCTGTTCAAACTCTGGCTTGATTACAAAATTAATGGCTCTTTAAATTGTTGATACTTTTTCTTTCTTTATATCATTATATACACCTCCATTCTTCTAATTGAGATAATGAATTATAAAATATAATATACATACTATTAAAATCCATGCATGCATTTGTTTCTCTGTATATGTGTGTGTGCGTATGTCAGTAGCTATCTTCGTTTTCCTGGTAATTACTTCTTCACATTCCCCAGGAAAGTCTGATTTATAAAGAAAGGAATAAGAAGGCAAGAGAAAAAAATCCGGTTCTTCTAGAGTGTAAAACTGAGATCGTGGTACTCGAAGGAAATTTAAAAAATAATAATAGCAATGACACCAAAAAATAGACGATGTCTTTTCGATATTGAAGATGTCGTTTATTAAAAAAGATATAAATATTTATCATTTAAATTGCTGTTTTCATATTTTTCGGATTTTTTTTTTCAGTTTAAAATTTCCATATCTGGCGTTGGGATGGAATTACAAAGAAGCAAAAAATCCTGCGGATTTCTGGCACCTTTGTCCTCTGATCTGTACCTTGAAAATATACTTGAAATGGCATGTAATTGAAGTATGTTATTGGGGTTTACAATACAATGTTAGTTATTCAAAACAAAAAAAGGTAGCAAGTTCGTTTCCAAGGAAACACAAAAGAATTCTGTTAAACTATGGTCCGCAGGAATAAAAATGATTTGCGGCGCATTTTGAAGATGTTACTATATTTCAAAGACAGTTCAGTGAGTTCTTAAAATGTTAAAAAGAATTAAACTCTTTAACATAAACATTTTAAACTTTTTGTACATGAAAGAAAAGGAAATGCTTGATTAAGTTAATACTATTAGATACTGATTTTGATAGATATTAATTAATACTGCCATTTAAAAATCATTTTTAGGGTTCCGTACTTAAAAAGTAAAAACGGAACCATTATAAGATTACTCCTGTGCGTGTCTGTCAGAGTCATTTTAATCGTAAACAATCGAACGTGGAAAGTTCAAATTGGGGGAATGAATAAAAACACCCACATATTTACAGATTATTAAACATTTACAAATATTTTTAGGAAAAATGTATAGGGGCTAATTACGTTACCTGGAAAAAAATGTCTTTTCTTTGTATATCGTAAGGGAAATCGTGTGAAAGCTTTCGTAACGCTGAACTCAAAAATACATTTCTTTAAATTTAGATATTTTCAGAGATATCGTCGAAAATGCAGTGCAAAAACATGCCATTTAAAAATCATTTTTAGGGTTCCGTACTTAAAAAGTAAAAACGGAACCATTATAAGATTACTCCTGTGTGTGTCTGTCAGAGCCATTTTAATCGTAAACAATCGAACGTGGAAAGTTCAAATTGGGGGAATGAATAAAGACTATTGACCCACATATTTACAGATTATTAAACATTTACAAATATTTTTAGGGAAAATGTATAGGGGCTAATTACGTTACCTGGAAAAAAATATCTTTTCTTTGTATATCGTAAGGGAAATCGTGTGAAAGCTTTCGTAACGCTGAACTCAAAAATACATTTCTTTTGAATTTAGATATTTTCAGAGATATCGTCGAAAATGCAGTGCAAAAACATGTCCCCCTCCCCATCTATTTCCGAATCTACTGAAACTAAAATTATGAAAAAAATAGAGGTAGTAGATCTTAATCTAAACCTTGCAGGAAAATTATAGCGATTACCCTAGGTCACATAGTTTGTGAGAAAAACGCTTTTTCCGTTACACACAAATTTCGATTTACGGGCATTCAGCAAAAGTGTTGAGGAGCGCTGGAAGTACCTATAGTAGCAGAAGTACAAAAGCATTGTTAATAAAGATTTTTGAAAAAAAAATCGTCGGTAATTAGCCGAGATATTAACCCTTAAAGACACCGACGGTTTGGACATACATAATGACAGTCATCAGTCAATTCATCATTCAATCAATTATCAAAATAGAATTGCTACATATGTGTAATATATAAGAAATTTGAAAGATGATTGATTTTAATCATGAGAAAATTATGAGTGAATACTCCACACATATGGGAGAATCGACTCACTTTATGGGAGTCTTGATCCACGTTGTTTTATACTGAAGTATTTGCGAAGATAAATAAAATCAGTTAAAAAAAAAAGAAAATAATTTTATGCTACATGATTTAATTATTATAAAACTAGTTGGATGTGCAAATCCCAAAACTTTCTTCTATCTTATACATCTTAATATTTCAAAACCTAGTTACACATGTTAATACTTCAATATTATTAGTTCAATACTATACCAACTTTGATTTTCATCTTAAATTTCTGCTCAAGTCAATTAAACGGACTAAAAACGAGTTAATCTATATCATGATATTTGTTAAAATTATTAATTTTTTATTATTCTGTCGTTATCAGCTGTTTGCGAATAGCCGGCATAGCAGGAAGCGAGTTCCCGCTGCTGCATGAGCCCCCGATGCACAATAGAACTACGAAAAATCAAGAAAAGTATACAAAAATCGCTAGCACGGAGCCCCTTTACCGCGCAATATTTCCAAATTCAACGAGAACCTGTTGGCCAAAGCCAGAAACAAGCACAAACATTTTGGTTCAATTGTATGCATAATTTTATACGCTGTTCGATGGTACAATAATGAAAATGGCACAGAGATCGGAATTATAGCGCCCCCTTCTTTCGGAATTTTTTCAAGTTCAGGGAGGACTTGTTTGCCATAGCCAGAAATATGCACAAAAATTTTGGTTCAATTATATGGATAACTTCATACACTTTTCGATGGTACAATAATGAAAATGTGACAGACATCGCAATTACAGTGCCCCCTTCCGGCAGAATTTTTCGAAATTCAGTTAGGACCTTCGAGACATGACCAAAAATAAACACATAAAATTTGATTCAATTCTATGCATAACTTCATATACTTTTCGGCGGTTCAATATTCAAAATGGCAAAAAATTGTACAAAAATCGCTATTACAGCGCCCTCTACGAGCGAGTTTTTTACAAATTAAGGGAGGACCTCCTTGCCATAGCCAAGAACTTAAAAATTTTTTTTGGTTCAATTCTATGCATAACTTCATACACTTTTCGATGGTGCAATATTCAAAATCGCACAAAAATCGCTATTACAGCGCCCCCTAACGGCGAATTTTTTGCAAATTCATGGAGGACCTGCTTGCCATATCCAAAAACTTAAAATAAAAATTTGGTTTAATTCTATGCATAATTTCATACACTTTTGGACGGTACAATATTCAAAATCGCACAAAAATCGCTATTACAGCGCCCCCTACCGGCGAATTTTTTCGATATTCAGGGAGGACCTGCTTGACATAGCCAAAAACTTAAAATAAAAATTTGGTTTAATTCTATGCATAACTTCATACACTTTTGGACGGTACAATATTCAAAATCGCACAAAAATCGCTATTACAGCGCACCCTACTGGCGAATTTTTTCCAAATTCGGGGAGGACCTGCTTGCCATAGCCAAAAACTTAAAATAAAAATTTTGTTCAATTCTATACATAACTTCATACACTTTTCGATGGTACAATATTCAAAATCGCACAAAAAACGCATTTACAGCGCCCCCTACCGGCAAATTTTTTCCAAATTCAGGGAGGACTTGCTTGTCATATCCAAAAACTTAAACTAAAAATTTGTTTCAATTCTATGCATAACTCCATACACTTTTGGATGGTACAATATTCAAAATCGCACAAAAATTGTTATATCAGCGCCCCCTACCGGTGAATTTTTTCCAAATTCCGGGAGGACCTGCTTGCCATAGCCAAAAACTTATAATAAAATTTTGGTTTAATTCTATACATAACTTCATACACTTTTTGATGGTACAATGGCGACAGACAGACGGACAGACGGACAGACGGACGGACGGACAGACGGACAGACGGACACACAGACAGACAGACATTTTCTATAAACATGTTTTTTGGAATCTCTGACCCCTAAAACATGCAAATCCGTCGAAAACCGGAAGTCGAAAAAAATTTCGAATACAATACTTTCTTCTATTGAAGATAGAAGAAAGTAAAAATATTTTGGAAAATATGATGCTTAAATAAACCTGTTTAGACGCAATCCCAAGTCAGAGGAAAAAATGTTTGTTTTAAACAGGATTTTGTCTGAGCAACCATAACTGTACAGCAGGAAAAATGACATTTTAACATTTAAAACTGTATTACGTTAGAGACAAGTTCCGTTTTCATAAGCTTTCATGTATTATTATGTTCGAATTTAAAAACAACTGTCCCGCTGTTTTTTTTTTTTTTTTTTGTTTTTGTTTCCTTGTTCTACTTTTTGCGAAACTCGAGCTGACAACTCTAGTTGTATCATAGTTTGACTTCATCCTGGTGAAATTTTTACTTTCTTCTATCTTCAATAGAAGAAAGTATTGTAATCGAAATTTTTTTCGACTTCCGGTTTTCGACGGATTTGCATGTTTTAGGGGTCAGAGATTCCAAAAAACATGTTTATAGAAAATGTCTGTCTGTCTGTGTGTCCGTCTGTCCGTCCGTCCGTCTGTCCGTCTGTCTGTCGCCATTGTACCATCAAAAAGTGTATGAAGTTATGTATAGAATTAAACCAAAATTTTATTATAAGTTTTTGGCTATGGCAAGCAGGTCCTCCCGGAATTTGGAAAAAATTCGCCGGTAGGGGGCGCTGATATAACAATTTTTGTGCGATTTTGAATATTGTACCATCCAAAAGAGTATTGAGTTATGCATAGAATTGAACCAAATTTTTAGTTTAAGTTTTTGGATATGACAAGCAGGTCCTCCCTGAATTTGGAAAAAAATCGCCGGTAGGGGGCGCTGTAAAAGCGTTTTTTGTGCGATTTTGAATATTGTACCATCGAAAAGTGTATGAAGTTATGCATAGAATTGAACCAAATTTTTAGTTTAAGTTTTTGGCTATGGCAAGCAGGACCTCCCTGAATTTGGAAAAAATTCGCCGGTAGGGGGCGCTGTAATAGCGATTTTTGTGCGATTTTGAATATTTTACCGTCCAAAAGTGTATGAAGTTATGCATAGAATTAAACCAAATTTCTATTTTAAGTTTTTGGCTATGGCAAGCAGGTCCTCCCTTAATTTGGAAAAAAATTCGCCAGTAGGGGGCGCTGTAATAGCGATTTTTGTGCAATTTTGAATATTATACCGTCCAAAAGTGTATGAAGTTATGCATAGAATTAAACCAAATTTTTATTTTAAGTTTTTGGATATGGCAAGCAGGTCCTCCATGAATTTGCAAAAAAATCGCCGTTAGGGGGCGCTGTAATAGCGACTTTTGTGCAATTTTGAATATTGCACCATCGAAAAGTGTATGAAGTTATGCATAGAATTGAACCAAAAAAAATTTTTAAGTTCTTGGCTATCGCAAGGAGGTCCTCCCTTAATTTGTAAAAAAATCGCTCTTAGAGGGCGCTGTAAAAGCGATTTTTGTACAATTTTTGTGCCATTTTGAATATTGTACCGCCGAAAAGTGTATGAAGTTATGCATAGAATTGAACCAAATTTTATGTCTTTATTTTTGGTCATATCACGAAGGTCCTCCCTGAATTTGGAAAAATTCTGCCGGAAGGGGGCACTATAATTGCGATGTCTGTACCATTTTCATTATTGTACCATCCAAAAGTGTATGAAGTTATCCGTATAATTGAACCAAATTTTTTGTGCATGTTTCTGGCTATGGCAAACAAGTCCTCCCTGAACTTGAAAAAATTCCGAAAGAAGGGGGCGCTATAATTCCGATCTCTGTGCCATTTTCATTATTGTACCATCGAACAGTGTATAAAATTATGCATACAATTGAACCAAAATGTTTGTGCTTGTTTTTGGCTTTGGCCAACAGGTTCTCCTTGAATTTGGAAATTTTGCGCGGAAAAAGGGCTCAGTGCTAGCGATTTTTGTATACTTTTCTTGATTTTTCGTAGTTCTATTGTGCATCGGCGGCTCATGCAGTGGCGGGAACTCGCTTCCTGCTATGCCGGCTATTCGCAAACAGCTGATAACGACAGAATAAGGAAAAATTAATAATTTTAACAAATATCATCATATAGATTAACTCGTTTTTAGTCCGTTTAATTGAGCAGAAATTAAAGAGGAAAATCAAAGTTGGTATAGTATTGAACTAATAATATTGAAGTATTAACATGTGTAACTAGGTTTTGAAATATTAAGATGTATAAGATAGAAGAAAGTTTTGGGATTGGCACATCCAACTAGTTCTACTTACTTTCCTAAAGTTTTTCGATTTTTTGCAGCCGCATGCGCAGTTAACTTATTATTAACATAGTTTAATCCTTTCAGGGGCAAAATACTTTCGACACTAAAATGTTGAAATAAATGGCTGGCACCTGAATTAAAGAACAACTTCATTTGGAAATAAGAAAGAGGTTATATTTCACAAACATATTAAATGGAAAAGTTTTTAGAAAAATTCTAGTGCCATTGTAGCGTTTGGGAATTAAACTTAAGTGGTTTCATAAATGTATCACTGCCCCTGAAAGGGTTAAAACTGCTTCATTCATACTTTCTAGTCTTTTCTAGTCTTTTCCTGCTGTTTCTAACTACCTCTTGTAACTAATATTTAAATGGAAAAATGTTCCTATCAACTTTCCAATTTATATTTCATCATTATTTTTCTTGCAGTGGATACTATAGCAATTTTTCACATCTTTCTTGAATCAGGTTTAAACCTTTTCTTTTCCATCACCTCATTATACTGCAGCTTTATAGAATAAACTTACATTCTTTTTTACATATAACCATTAACCTTTTATTATGCATATAATAAACATGTTTCAAAAACCATTTAATTAAGGGAATTTGATCATCTGGTCAACCCTCCTCACATTCATTGGGTCAAGCCTCCCCACATAGCCCTTTTCTAAAGAATAGCACGTTGTTATGTGGATTGAAAGCTCAATATTTCTGCATTAATTAAAACCTACTTATTTAAATTTCTATTTTTTATCTATATTTTACCTGGAAAAAGCTTACAGAATATTTCTAAACTAGTTGGATGTGCCAATCCCAAAACTTTCTTCTATCTTATACATCTTAATATTTCAAAACCTAGTTACACATGGTAATACTTCAATATTATTAGTTCAATACTATACCAACTTTGATTTTCATCTTAAATTTCTGCTCAAGTCAATTAAACGGACTAAAAACGAGTTAATCTATATCATGATATTTTTTAAAATTATTAATTTTTCCTTATTTTGTTGTTATCAGCTGTTTGCGAATAGCCGGCTTAGCAGGAAGCGAGTTCCCGCCGCTGCATGAGCCGCCGATGCACAATAGAACTACGAAAAATCAAGAAAAGTATACAAAAATCGCTAGCACAGAGCAGCTTTACCGCGCAATATTTCCAAATTCTAGGAGGACCTGTTAGCCAAAGCCAAAAACAAGCACAAAAATTTTGGTTCAATTGTATGCATAATTTTATACATTGTTCGATGGTACAATAATGAAAATGGCACAGAGATCGGAATTATAGCGCCCCCTTCTGGCGGAATTTTTTCAAGTTCAGGGAGGACTTGTTTGCCATAGCCAGAAACATGCACACAAAATTTGGTTCAATTATATGGATAACTTCATACACTTTTCGATGGTACAATAATGAAAATGGTACAGACATCGCAATTATAGTGCCCCCTACCGGCAGAAGTTTTCCAAATTCAGGGAGGACCTTCGTGACATGACCAAAAACAAACACATAAAATTTGGTTCAATTCTATGCATAACTTCATACACTTTTCGGCGGTTCAATATTCAAAATGGCAAAAAATTGTACAAAAATCGCTATTACAGCGCCCTCTACGAGCGAGTTTTTTACAAATTAAGGGAGGACCTCCTTGCCATATCCAAAAACTTAAAATAAAAATTTGGTTCAATTCCATGCATAAATCCATACACTTTTGGATGGTACAATATTCAAAATCGCACAAAAATTGCTATATCAGCGCCCCCTACCGGCGAATTTTTTCCAAATTCCAGGAGGACCTGCTTGCCATAGCCAAAAACTTAAAATAAAATTTTGGTTTAATTCTATGCATAACTTCATACACTTTTTGATGGTACAATGGCGACAGACAGACGGACAGACGGACAGACGGACGGACGGACAGACGGACAGACGGACACACAGACAGACAGACATTTTCTATAAACATGTTTTTTGGAATCTCTGACCCCTAAAACAAGTAAATCCGTCGAAAACCGGAAGTCGAAAAAAATTTCGATTACAATACTTTCTTCTATTGAAGATAGAAGAAAGTAAAAAAACACAACTTTTAGGTTGAAAACGACTCGCAATTGATTTTTCCCACAACTATCTCGATTATATGTATAAAACAATAACTGTTATTTGGCATTCCAGTAGCTTTGGTTGACCTCTATTGATAAAACTCTGAAACTCTGAAATATGAAAACTGATGGGTGGGTCTACCCTCCCTAGTCTCCCCTATATATAGTTATACCAAACCCTACGTTGTATAGTTTTTAACAAAGTCTTATTTTTCTTTTAGTAACGATGTTTTTAAAAATACAGTTAATAATTCATATATTTATTGTACGGAACCTCTGAGCGCGAGTAATACTCGCACTTGACAGTTTATTTATGGTAATAGTGTGCCATGTTATCCTTAAAGTATGCAAAAAAAATTTCTGATCATAAAATTTTATTTTCTTTTCCTCTAAGAAAAATAATGTAACTTTTTAGTAAGTAATATGTTTTTCATAGGTTTTATTCCTCTTTGCTTTTTCTTATTTTATTGAGGAAATAATCTTTATTACTTTAAAACGTAAAGTTACTGCAGGTTTTAGCCTCGAAAATTTTTTCAGCAAACTGAATAGTCATAATTAGTAATTCTCAAAGAACTGATCACCGTATTAATTCAAAATATCCGTTAAATATTGTTGGCACTACACTGTTAAAAATTTTGCAGCATTCTGGCAGGTCATTCGACCGTTTTTTCAAAAAACGGTTTCATAACCATAATTTAACTATATTCTGACCATAAAATGGCCAATAATATGGTCAGAATAGTGTTAAATTCACGGTTGTGTAACACTTTTCGGAAAAAACGACCAAATGACCTGCTAGAATGCTGCAAATTTTTAACACTGTATACTATACATTGTACAAAAACTTTACAGTTGACTTTAAAGTATTGATTTTCTTCTTCGATGTGTGCAGCATTTTATGGATAATAGAGCTTCGTTTACTCTCATAAAACAAAAACTTTATGTATTAAAATTTATACAGTAAAATATTTCATAATTTATTCCATAATTATTCCTACACTGTTAAAAATTTGCAGCATTCTGGCAGGTCATTCGACCGTTTATTCCGAAAACGGTAAAACAACCGTAATTTAGCACTATTCTGACCATATTATTGGCCATTTTATGGTCAGAATATAGTTAAATTATTGTTATGAAACCGTTTTTTCAAAAACTGGTCGAATGACCTGCCAGAATGCTGCAAAACTTTTAACAGTGTACACTGTTAAAAATTTGCAACAATCTGTCCAGTCATTCGAAAAAACAATTTTGTAACCGTAATTTAACTATATTCTGACCATGAAATGGCCGATAATATGGCCAGAATAGTGTTAAATTACGGTTGTGTATCCGTTTTCGATAAAAACGGTCAAATGACTAGACAGAATGCTGCAAATTTTTAACAGTGTACAATCACTAGCATCTCGATACGTTTTTGAAAATATTGGGTAAATATAAAACAATCTCAAAATAAGATCATTATGGATAATAGTAGAGAGTGGAAGCAATATTTTGGAAATTGAAGAATGCCTCATTATTCAGGTTAGCCTTAAATATTATTAAATTGTCTAAGTTTTATTTTAAAAAAACGACAAAATACAACAAGAAATATAAAAAATATAAAAGATCCTTTTGATTTGAACTGTGAATTTATGCATAACTATATATTAAAGGGGATTCATCATTTAAGTATTGCGCGGCAGCGCAATACTTATTTATTTCCAGTGTCACTTCACAATGTTAATTTAACATAGAAAAGCCTATGGAGATGATAACTTTTTCATTTTTTCTTCCCACCTTTTTGTCCCTGATGCCACTCATTTTTAATTCTTTGCTAATTCTAATAATATTATAAATTCAAAGTGTAAAAACATTTGCCTGACGTCAGGGTGAAAACGGTTCATAAAATGCTTTTCCATATAGGTGGATTATAATCTAGAGAGTAACATGGGCTAATTTTTATTTACATTATTCAAATATTTTTCTTAATAATTCCAAATTTCGCTTTTTTCATTGAGAATCAACGGACATTTTCTAATAAAATTTAACTTTTTTCCCTTCATTCTTGTAAATAATTCAAAAGCCGTAATAATAATTTGCCTATATTTAGTTGAATGATTTTCACGTGAAACATGAAACTGAAGAAACTGAAATAGTTTTTTTTTTAAGAATTAAAAAGAAGATGAATATGGCGTCATAGTGGAAATAAAAATAACATTTTCAAGCAGATTTTTTTCAATTCCTACTATTAGCTCACACTCTCCCTATATTTACTCAATTCCTACTATTAGCTCACACTCCCCCTATATTTATTTATTTATATACTAGCAAATAACATATCAAATTTTCATGAAGTGGGCGGCGGTCATGAAGAGAGCGATTGTCCATCCCTCAAATTTAATTAATTATATTTTCTTTAAGTTTAATTCTTTAAAAAATACCTTTTTCTCTTCCAAATAGCAATATATTAATTAAACACTAAGAGAAAATGTTGCTAAGAATTTTTCTTCAGAGGAGCCCCCCCCCCCCCCTTAACTTCTCGTAGAAGACAATTTTAATTCTGTTCTTCTGTTAGTGCTCATATATATCAAATTTATCTTAAATGAGGAGGGGCAGTTCAGAAGGGAAAAGTCCCATCGACAAGAAAAAAGAAGAAAAAAATAAAAGACAGAGAGAGGAGAGAGAAAGAGAAATACTCCATTGTGAAAAATGTCGTTAGAAACTTATTTTTAAACGATTAATATTTCTTAATTTTTAAATTTCTTAAAAATTGTCTTACACGAGGAGTTCTGGTATAAATTCTTAGTTTAGCCTACTTCATGTTTATATTCATCATTTTACAAAAGTGAACCCCAGGCATATACAGTGAAATCTCTCTGTGCGGCCACCTCCATTAAGCAACCACCTCTCTGAACGACCATTTTTTCATGGAACGAAATTTATTCCCATAAGCTCAATACTAATTTTACCTCCATTCAGAGACCATCCCAGTTGAACTCCCTCCATGAGCGACCCATTTCTTTGAAGAAAATGAAACACATCCCGTTTTTTTCCTGGTCTCTTGAAGAAGATTTTATTAGAAAAATAATTCCGGAGTGCCCATTATTCATCAAACTTCTAAACTAAGTTTAGATTTTTTTTTTTATTATTCCGGTAACTTTTACATATTTAAAAGTTACCCCTTTGTCCCTTTTTAGGCAATGAATTGAATTCTGATGACAAATTAAGAATGACGGTCGATAAACACCCCTGCCCTATTTTGTCGGGAAACTCTCAAACAAATACATAAATTAATGAAATCGTCATTATTTGTTCCCGTCCAAAAAAAAAAAAAAAAAATGCATTTATCGACTGAACTTCGAAAAGACTTGGAAATAAAAGTTATAAAATATAAAACCGTAAAATCAAAGCAAACGTCAATGTATTCATTTTTTAAACTCTGCAGTTACTAAGTTAATTTTTTTTACTAATGTGAAAAATAAATTTTAGTAACATTAATTGTTATCTTTTTTCAAAAATTAAAATCTAGATTTAAACATGACCTCCATTAAGAGACCACCTCTCGGAGCGACCACTTTTCATTGGAACGGAACGTGGTCGCTTGAGGGAGGTTTTACTGTATGTTCTAAAATCTTGCTCCTCAGTACATTTCTTTCTGCCGCTACTCATAACTCTTAGTATTTAGGTGAGCGATTCTTCCTGTATACGATTATGATAACAAGTAATTTTTGGAAAACTTTATATTTTGTGAAAAGCAATTATTTAATTATTTATTGCGCCAAAATAACCTAGCTCCAAACCCTAGTAAGCGAACTTTTCTAATTTTCTCAGATGTCCCATGATTTCTTCATTTATAAATAAATACTAAATTAAATGGATGAAAGAGTATTCTAAATATCTTTCATCCATTCGGAAATATTTTCTGACAGCGCTGATATACATATTGCAATACAATTCTACGTACAGTCATCACTCATATGATAAAATTGTATCACATTCAGACACTTAAGTGTCTGAATTTTTACATGTCTTAATTTCAGACATGTCACTATCATTCAGACATTTTTCCCCGTTCATTTATAACATGATCATAGTAAGACATTTATGTGTCTTAAATTTAGACATCTATGATGTCTGAAATTTCACATTTAGACACTTAAATGTCTGAATTACTTTTTCAGTCACATATGTGTCTGAATTTAAGACGCCTTCATTTAGAGTGCATTGGTTGTTTTCAAGTTTGATTCACAATCTTTTGCCGCTTATATCTAAAATCTATCGCCAAACTATAAGATTAAATGCCAATAATGGTTGATCGTAAATGTCATATTCACTTGAGTTTAAGGAAGTTACACGTATTTACGCCATCAAGTGATTTTTATTTCGACGTTTTATTTGTATTTTTATTAATGTTATACAAATTTATAGTACTTCTTAGTTATCCCGTCGACCAATTTCGCTAAATTATATAAAATGCCAAACAACTCGCCAAATTATACACATTGACATAATTTTTATTTTAAAAAACGAAAAAACAAATAAATTGGTAAAGGCACAGAATTGCTAATATTAATATTTTACTAAGACACAGATGTCATATATTGGCCCCATATTGGTCCGATTTTTTTTCGACGCCAATTTGGCGAAACCATCAACAGCATAAATAACAACATCCGGGTTACCATATCAAGCAAAATACGACACTTTGGCGCCAGTTAATTACCCATTGCGTATATTACATTGGCGTCAAAAAAAATCACGCCAATATGGGGCATCTGTGCCTTATATGACATCTGTGCTATGACATCTGCGTATATGACATCTGTGCCTTAGTAAAACATTAATAAAAATACAAATAAAACGTCGAATTAATGGTTTTATTGGTCATTATTGGCATTTAATCTTGAAATTAATTATTTAATGGCAACCATTTTTGGCATTTAATCTTACAATTTGGTGACAATAATTTGGTCGACGGGATAACTAAGAAGTACCAAATTTATTTGTTCTTTCGTTATTTAAAATAAAAAATTATGTCAATTTGTATAATTTGGCGAGTGATTTGGCTATTTATATAATTCGGCGAAATTGGTCGACGGAAGAAGTTGTACCATTAAAACATTGCTTTGAAGTTGAAATTAAATGTCATGATTTGTTGTATTGTCATATACAACAAACGCTCAAACGTTTGGCGCTCATTTTTTTTTTACGACAATTTGGCGAAAGCGTCGTTTTCGAATACCAGTTACATATATATTTTTAAATTATTTTCTGTTATTTTTTTTAATGAAATAACAATAAACAAATAAAAGTTTAATTAATAACCGTAGAACAAAATAATTTACAGCATTTTTTATAAATAAAAAGAAAATAAATTCATATAAACATTTATTAATAAATAAGCAACAATAGCCGGGTTACCATGTCAGGCAAAATAACGCCGTTTTGGCGCCAGTTAGGTTCAGCGTTGCGTATGTAACATCTTGCCTAATATTGTCCTTTTCGTTTCGTTTTAAAAAAAGAAAGAGGTGAAAGCCATTTATTTAAAATTTTTAGTTTTAAATGAAAGTTTTGTATTAAACAAAATTATAATGAAATACAAATTGAATTTATGAATAAAAGTAACATGATACATTTCTTAATATATTTAAGGGATGCCAAACTGGTCGCCAGATTAGTTAAAAATAATACAAACTTTTCTAAAATATAAAAAATATATATATATATCTGTTATGATTAAAATTTTAGTTGCCATCATTAGAGAAAAGTATATAAAATTAGAAAAAATTAATATTTCGAAAACTAAGTCGAATTTAAAAATTCTAATACCAGTTTTGAGATCGGTGAATTAATACGGATTTTTGGTGTTAATTTCATAAATTCGTTTCATTAGGATTTTATATATATAGGGTAGATTTATATATTTATCTTGTTCAAATTTACAATCGTTAATAAAATACTCATTATTCATCCTATCAAGTTGAAACAAATTTTTTTAAACTTGTACTGGATGACAATTGATGTTAATACAGTTTTTTCAAATATTAATTTTAATTAATTAAATTTTAATTAATTAATTTTAGTTTTGCATGGGAAACAAAATGGCGTCCATTGGTTATTGAAGTTCAATGAAAGTATTTTCAATAAGGGGTTACCATGGGGTGGACCCTGTTCTGTCGCCAAATACCGCCAAGTTTGTCGGCAACTTGGCGATATATCTCCAAATTTGGCGGCCAAAATGAGTCGCCAAAAGTGACGCCAACTTGGCGATATCTGTAATATTTCGCCAAATTCCCATACAGTTGCATTGTAAACCTACTTGCTTATAGAAAATCAACAAATTGAGATATTTTAATGCAACAAAAACTAATATTAGCTTGATTATATTAAATTTTTCTTTGATGGCCTAAGTAGGAATTGACTTAAAAAACAAAATTTTTATATTACTTGTTCAATTCCTACTATTAGTTCATACTCTCCTTATATTTGTTTATTTATATATTTATTTATTTATATATTTATCTTGTTCAATTTTTCAATCGTTAATAAAATACTCATTATTCATCCTATCAAGTTGAAATAATATTTTTTGAACTTGTACTGGATGAAAATTGATGTTAATACAGTTTTTTTCAAATATTAATTAATTAATTAAATTTTAATTAATTAATTTTAGTTTTGCATGGGAAACAAAATGGTGGCCATTGGTTATCGAAGGTCAATGAAAGTATTTTCAAAAAGGGGTTACCATAGGGGGGACCCTGTTCTGTCGCCAAATACCGCCAAGTTTGTCGCCAAATTTGGCGTCCAAAATGAGTCGGCAAAAGTGACGCCAACTTGGCGGTATTTCTAATATTTCGCCAAATTCCCATAGAATTCCTTTGTAAACCTACTTGCTTATATAAAATCGACAAATAGAGATATTTTAATGCAACAAAAACTAATATTAGCTTAAGGGATTATATTAAATTTTTCTTTGGTGACCTAAGTAGGAATTGACTTTAAAAACTAAATTTTTATATTACTTGTTTATTTATATATTTATCTTGTTCAAATTTTCAATCGTTAATAAAATACTCCTTATTCATCCTATCAAGTTGAAATAAATTTTTTTTAACTTGTACTGGATGACAATTTATGTTAATACAGTTTTTTTCAAATATTAATTAATTAATTAAATTTTAATTAATTAATTTTAGTTTTGCATGGGAAACAAAATGGCGGCCATGGGTTATTGAAGATGAATGAAAGTATTTTCAATAAGGGGTTACCATAGGGGGACGCTGTTCTGTCGCCAAATACCGACAAGTTTGTCACCAACTTGGCGATATATCGCCAAATTTGGCGGCCAAAATGAGTCGCCAAAAGTGACGCCAACTTGGCGATATCTCTAATATATCGCCAAATTCCCATAGAGTTCCATTGTAAACCTACTTGCTTATAGAAAATCAACAAATTGAGATATTTTAATGCAAAAAAAAACTAATATTAGCTTAAGGGATTATATTAAATTTTTCTTTGATGGCCTAAGTAGGAATTCACTTTAAAAACAAAATTTTTATATTACTTGTTTAAGTTCAGATTGTAATTTTTTGACCAAACTACAGCAACGTGCATTACTGCACTGGTGAAAAATTTTGAATTACATATAGGTAATTAAAATAATTAAAATAAATAATAGGTAATAATAAATAATAGGTAAATTGCATCACAAATTGTGATGCGACATCGCACAAATCAAAGCCTGATGATGATATACCCTCCATTAATTTAAAATGTGTTCGTCTGAATTCAGTAGTTATTAAAAAACTTGACATATTAAACAAAAACCTAATTTGCAGAACAAATTAAAAAAACAAAATTTATTTCCTAAATTGTTTAAGCCCGAGAAGGGGCAGATATTAAGATATTTCATTCAATTCGTTCTACATTTAATGTTAAATTTTTGTAACAAATAAGTTAAACCAATTGAACATTAAAAAATAAAAATGAATTTCATACAATATAATACTTTAAACACCTATATACTTAGATTCCGTTCAAATGAAATCGAAATAAATCTTAGACTTTTTCCATTTTTAAGTTGTAAATATTTGTACTGCAGATTTTGCATTATGTTTATGACGATTGTTCATAATATGATGAGATACATGCAAAATACAAAACTTTTAAAAAGTCTAAGATTTATTTCGATTTCATTTGAACGGAATCTAAGTATATAGGTGTTTAAAGTATTATATTGTATGAATTCCATTTTTATTTTTTAATGTTCAATTGGTTTAACTTATTTGTTACAAAAATTTAACATTAAATGTAGAACGAATTGAATAAAATATCTTAATATCTGCCCCTTCTCGGGCTTAAACAATTTAGGAAATAAATTTTGTTTTTTTAATTTGTTCTGCAAATTAGGTTTTTGTTTAATTATATATATCTTTGTTTTTCACAAGCTCATATATGCGCTCATATCTACAAGAAAAAAAAACATGCGTTAAACATAGATTATGAAACAATTTCCAACACTACCTGAATGCTTTTGAACAGCCCTGTATTTGATGTGTAGGTTGATATATATACCATATAATGGGGAAATTTATTTTAGCAAGGAAGCGCATAACAGAGTGAAATATCGCTTTAAGCAATTTATACTTATAGATGGAAACATACTTAAATATTTTTGTTCAGCCATGTAGTTTACCTAGTACCTTTATCACACGCCACTATTTAGCTAAAATTTAATTCAAACTAAAACACTCTTAAAACTACTGAAATCACATTTCCAGAAATTATCATACATAGGTGGTCGTGTATCCAATTCTTTGCGTAGCCCTTTATATCACTTATCTACATTCTACAAACATTTCTTAGTAAACTAATTGCCGTTCAGCGTAAAAATGCATAACACATTTAAAAACCACTTTTAAGCAATTTACGCTCATACTCAGTAACCTTTACGAATTCCTTTGTGTAACACTGTATATCAACTATAGTACTTATACACACCATATTGTATGCGTAAATATAGTGAAACTTAAAAGCGTATATTATAATTACAAATGCAATTCCTGCCATCAACGCTTTATACTGTACTTCGTAGGAACATACTATCTGACATATTTTGCGTGGCCCTGTAAATGCTACTCAGTTCGTATTATTCATGAAATAACTTATAGTAAGCCTTACCGACGTTTTTGTATAACAATTTCATTATGTATGAAATAGTTTAACATAATTAAGATAAGCCGCAAACAATTATCCCCTGTACCATTATATAACGGAAAAATTTCGTGTGGATCTGTAAATGAATAATAATTATTCTTTGCACCGCAGATTCTTCAAAATGCATATTTTAGTGCACCTCGTAAATGCATATCAATTTTATTATGTTTGAAAAGGTGTAACGTCATTAAAATTCATTTGGAAATATTTTTCTCCATTAACCGTAATGTAACGGAATACTCGTCACTGCCCTGTAAATGAACTAAGCATGCTACAAATTTCATTTGAAATAGGGAACGTGCTATGGTAAACGTCAATAACATCCAAAAATTTCAGGGCAATCCGAGTGTACTTCTGAGAGTTAGAGCGCTTACAGACGTCAGACAAACCGAAGTCAATAACACTTTTCAACTTTGTTGGAAAGTGTTAAAAAAGAGATTTTTCTAGAAGTTATATTAAAAAAAAGTAATAATTTTCAGAAGTTAGAATAAAGCCTTTTGCACCAACTTTTCCCTTTTTAGAAATTTTCTACTGTCTTTCCATAATCAAATTTCTCTGACGGACTATGTATATATATAGTATATTCATACGCATATTCATACGTATATATTTTTATGCTAATTTTGAAAATCTCGATGTAAAACGTTGTATTCCTTTCTTTCATTTGATTTGTCATGCCTTACCGTCAGCTAGAGAGTAAACCTAATACAATTTCTAATGCTTTTTATTGGAACGCAAAATGTAAGTTAAAATATATTCTGAAACTGAGTCAATTCAGGGAAGTGTACTTTAACAGCTGACTAAAACTAGTAAAATAACTGAGGAAGCGCATGCAAGACCTGCAGAAAATTGAGCTGAGCGGTAGAAAACATTCATTTGATATCGTCAAGCAGATATTCATGTTTTATTATTTCGAAATGATCTTTAGCATATTAATAGAAACAATATAGCTGAATATCTTTGGTAAAGATGTTGCTGTCAAAAACTACGGCCATCAGTAGACAAACCAGAATCTTTGAATGTTATAAACAATTTTATTTGTTGTTTAAACGTATTGCTTTATTCTGTTTTATAATTTCTTTTGTGAATATAGTGTCTTCACTTTAATAACGAGCTAAAAATTATTAACCATAGGGATCTTCCAGGTAAAATAAATGAAAATGCAATATCCTAAAAATATGACAATCGCATTAACCCATTAGGTGCCTCATTTTGTAAACATTACTTAAGAATTTTTTCTAGAATGAGTATTCTGTATATTGTTAAAAAGTTATGTTATTTGTATTTTCAATATATGAGATAACATCGGTAATTTTTAAAAGAGTTTCATTGGAGTTTTCTATTTTTTAAAAGTAGTAAAAAAGGCGAAAATTATCTTTTTGGACGTTTTTAGAACAATTAAAAAATAAACTTTATAATAAAAATTAAATTTTTTAGTTAAATATGTTTATAACTGTCTATTATATAATAGAACATAAATACGGAATTAATAATTTTAATAGATGGATCACAATTCATGAAAGAACAAGTTGTCCCAAAATGGGAACAGTGGTGCTTTCGTTAGTTTTCAACGCCGTGCGGATCGCCCCAAATTTCAAAGATCCAATGCGGTGTTTTTGTTATACACGTAAAAAGGTTCTTTATAAAAGCTCTTGGAAATGCTGCTTTTTAATTCGTAGCAAAATTTTCATGGAAATATTATACTTATAATCTGTTTCTTACTTTGTCGGGTATCTTTATATCGCTAAACCACATATTTCTAGTAGCTTAAAAAATTTTTTCATTGCATATATTTCGAATTCTGATTTTAAGGAAAAGATACTCGTGAAATTATTAACTGTGGCTCAAGCTTTGGAACATTTTAAACAATTAGATTAAGAATCGGAAGATTCCGAAATCGTTTATTTGCCACCAGATCCGAGCATGGTGACGGATGAGGAAGATTTCTAGAAAACAATTTATGCAACGATTTACCACATGATATATCTGGTAATATAGAACTTTCCGTAAATTTCAAATGAACAGACATTAAAAAAATATGAGCTTTAATGATTATAAAAATTAAAAAAAATTAACGCAGACATATTATTATAGGTAAAAGTTTAGTCGAATCTTTAAATTGAGATATAGAAAAAAACTAAACAAAGTACAAAGAAAAAGTTAGAAACCAAATTTCAGAAAACGAAACTCTAGCTAATCTTAAGAATTATAAGAAAGAAGCATTTGACAGGACAAAATGCTCGGATATGTTACCCATATCCAAGAACCTTTTCCACTTTAGAATTGTGATTAAAAATTGTCCAGAAGTAACACAGGAATTTCTTTATAGAAAACAATCTAGATGTA
Source organism: Maratus speciosus (assembly GCA_963932465.1). NCBI lineage: Eukaryota > Metazoa > Arthropoda > Arachnida > Araneae > Salticidae > Maratus > Maratus speciosus. The sequence continues at coordinate 272,661,812 of OZ010788.1, forward strand.
AAATTTGTCAAAAAATCCTGGAATTTCATGTAAATTGTTGTAAATGTTCATTGTAATACTACATAAAAATAGTTTCATCATTTTTCATGTAAAAAAAATCTGAAAAAATAATGCAATGATGAAAATTAAAGAGATAGAAATTAAAAATGCTTATGGAACAGGTAAATTGATTTTTTTTTATTATTATTATAAATGCAAATGTTAATTATAATTGTAGATGTAATTTATCTGAATTTTTCGTAAATATCAGTTTCAGAAAGAAATTGCCCTTTTACATTTCTAAAGAACAGAAAAATAAATCTCATAACTGCGCGGAGGCAATGTACATTAAAAAAAAAAAAAAAAAAAAAAAAAAAAAAAAAAAAAAAAAAAAAAATACACCCATTAGGCACCATTGCTCTGATTCTGGGAACATACTATTCTTCATAAATATTCTATTTTTTTTTTCTTTTAATCAGAAGTACTTTAAAGATTTCCTATTCATTAACAAAAAACAACGGATAGATATAAAAATAGGTTATTATATATAGCGACGGTTAATGGGGTAAGGAAGTCGAACCGTGTTAACCATGGGAACCTTTCGGATAAAATCGGAGGGAACCGTGTGGGGATAGAGGGTTCCCTTATCGGCGGCTATCCGAGATAACGGTAAATCCCACCATCATAGGAATTACCACCTGGCACTGGCGCACCCCCACGGAGCAGCGCAGGAATCCCAACCACAACCCTCGAACGTCTTTGTCCGTCCCCCTACAAGATACGCTAACACAATAGACTGAACTGGATGATCGAAGACACAGCACAAACCCATACCGCAAAGAAAATACTGACTTCAGGGAAGACTCTGAGACCCAAAATCGCATTATGCATAAGGAAAAACCCTGAAAAATATTGTACGACCATCCCGTCTGACATACACTGCGACGGTATCCTCAGACTACTCATATAGCTGCGACCTGACACAACAGCGCATTCTGCTACCCATCATCATCCAAGCTTAAGTTTCCGATTAAAGAACACAGAGTAGGGATGGAACATACCTCGCCGAACGCATATTGAGTGATTGCGTTACAGTTTGACACTGCCTTAATCCCTTCCACTAGACTTTACCCATCATTCCTGTCCAGGTACGGAAGCAATTTTCCTCGACACCCCAACACCCTATCATCTTCCCCAGGAGGACCGATAAAACAACTGTCAGAAGAATTCGCCCCCTGTCTCTTTCGCGCTGTGGCAGGCACCCCAGTTCGACATCCCATCCAGGCTGCCCCACTTAATGGAATGAGTGAGGACCACCCAGGTGGACACCAAACCCTAGGCATCGCAGCCCGTGGCCGGTGACACAAAACGGCACTCTGCAAGAGTGAACCCCCTAAAGCAGTGTTTAATTTAGGCATTTTTCTGCAGGAGGGATTTCCGTGGCGAGACATTCTACCGTTCCGGCAGGGGGAAATTGCACTTTTGTCCCATAGACACTTTTGTCCCCATGTTAACAAGCATAACATCTCAAACCTTCCGGGGGATTGTCCTCCCGGGCTAATCCCCCGAGTTCAACACTGCCCGAAAGGGCCGATATTGGCAAACACTATGAAACGAGACAGCGGGGCAAGGGAATCCCACCAAAATGCTCCTAGAATCGGACAACGGATTAAAAACTTCATTAACCAAGGGGACCAACTACTCTCGCCACCTCTGATCCGACACCTCAGACTCTAAAAGCACGCTAATTTGATCGGCTTTAAAAATAATTTGGATAATTGAATTAAATAACAAAAAAAACTTTGACGATCTCCCTGTGAACGGATTTCGATTCATTTCCCTTTGATTGGATAATTTTAAGGCCGAATCAGTTTCTGTTAAGACATCTAATGGCTGTTTTCGTATTTGATTAAATGAAATGAGTGAAACATTTGAAAATAAGCTAATTTAAAATGAATTAAGTAAACAGTGACTTTTAATTCCGGTATTTTTTAACAAAGCCATAAGAAAATTGTTTAAATAAAATGTTTTAAATATATCATTTTAAATCTGACGTAATTTTTGCCAAAGTTATCTTTGTCTTTTTAATATTCACGTGAAAATGTTGTTGTTGTTAGAAAGGAAATATTATTATTCACGTTGTTTTAGAATTGGTAAAAACAGTTATAATTGTCATGTTAAAGTATGAAATATGTGTCGTGTAAATTTATTTTTAATTTCAAACTGTTAGACAATATTATTATTTTGCCATTTTAAATATGACGTAATTTCCTCCATTTACGGGTTTAATATTAATGAATATATTATTTAAAAATTTTCTTTCTTTTTTTTAATATTCACATGTAATAATTTTATGACGCAATTTTAAATATTTTCCTGCTTTTAACGTGTATTCTAATTTTTAAGTTTTTTTTCTCCTTTTAAAAGTCACGTGTAAATAAATTTTTCATTTAAAGGAAATATTATTCTTTGGGAAGTTTTTGCAATTGGCAACATTTTAAAATAATAATGCTTTCTAAAATAAGAAAAAAAAGTCACGAAATTTCTAGTAAAATTTTTAAAACAGTTTTAAAAACAGAGTAAAAAAAGAAATGCAGACTGATAAACCGCAAGTTCATAATGCATACCCCTAAAAAAAAGATTAAATTCCTATGTATTGTTTCTGCTGCTATAAAACTTTTTAATGGAACGATTTTGATTAATTCTAACATTAAATATCCATTAAAATAATTCTTCGATATAAAAACTGTCTGCATCAGTCAGTTTATGAAACATTTCTCTATAATACTACCCATTTTCATATATTTTTTAATGCAGTAGTTTCCTTAATATTAGCGAAGAATGACCTCCGTTCACAAAAAATCTTTTAAGGCAGCGGTGACAGCGTTAGTTATTTTATTTATTTATTTTTATTTATTTATTTATTTTTGATAGAGAGACTTATTATATCTTTATTAATGCTATTTTATCATTATAATAAAAAGAACACATTTTATTTTTGATTAGATTATGCTTAAGAATTCAAGTATCTTTATGAGCCTAAAGTGGCTGAGGAGTTCAGCGCCTAATATTTAAATCTCGCCATTTTTAATTGGTTAAATGATTCACCCATTAAAGAAAAGTATATCCGTCTGAGCCTTTGTAAAGTAAAATTTAAAATCACTTAATTCAAGAAAGAGATACTTCATGCACTTCACAATTTAACGCCGTAACCTACGATATACATTTAAACAGCCTGGGTCCAAAACGTAAAAAAGTTTTCGCAGCCTTCGAGCCATTCAACGGTGTACAAAACGCGGACGACTCACGGAATGTGAACACGTGTTTAAGATACAACTGGTTTAATTTTGTAGAATATTTGACAAGTAAGTACTACCTGATGTAATAATTGTGGTGCATATACAAGGACTGATTTAGTAGTAATACCGATAGCCGTTACTGTCGCACCACGGGCCATGCCCGTAATATTTACATTTGTCTCGACCGATGTACTACGGGCCCGGTCCGTGATAATCAGTTTTGGCCTGAATACAAGACCACGTGTCTCACACGTTGTTAAAGTTTAAGGGATTAATCACATGAATATTTACAATTACAAGGTAGATCTTAATAATAATTCACCTCGCTTTATGCCAGATCACATCACATACTTCGGTCTAGCCGGAATCCACATTAGTTCTGAATTTTTTTCTCTCGGGATTGAACGATGGCAGTCCGAAAATATCCCCAATGGGGAATATTCTCTTCCCCATAATGATTGAGTTGCACCATCTACGTCTATAATAATAATAAAAAAAGAATGTTGCCCGCATCGTTATGACGGCAACGTTACTGACGCCCAAATTTGTGCATTAATATATAGGTGAACTTTCAGGATTTCTAATTATAACGTACGGGACAATCACATTTTTTTTTCATCTTTGAAAGAGCAAACTCATAGGTAGCGAAATTAGAGCTTGCACTCTGTATAACTTCTTCCAAGTCAATGCAATTTGGATTGTATAGAGCAGTTTACTTGGGAAAAAACTAAAATAGCGATATATTAGATAGGATTCGCCGGTAAGGTTTGTTACTGGTATGATTAAAGTTCTTTTGGAAGGATACTAAATCGACTCAACATTAGCGATGATGCTGAAAATTTCCATTTTTATCTGGGTCGAGATAAAAAAAAAAAACCCAATAATTTAAAGTTCACATTTTTTTTCGTCCAGAGCAGGCGCATCTTGCATGTGATGTAATCATATATTAGGCCTAATTTATTAATTTAAATGTATTAAAAGGTAATTAATTCCCCTCTTTTAATGTTTATTCTTCAAGTCTTTTTATTTTAAACGAAAGCACTCTTTTGCTTTGTCAAAATTCAATATATTTTACTCTATTATTATCCCAGTTAAAAGGGTCATTCTTTAAGACAGAAGTGTTAATTTAACTCATTTTGCAAAATCAATTTGATAGATTTATGGGTTTTGCAATCATAAAGGGAAATTCCTTTTTATATTATCTTCAGTTTCACTTATAATACCTGCGTAACGTACTGCGGTTATCATAACAACAAAAGCAATAATTAAGTTATTATGACATATGTGCGATGTTTTCAACTGCTTTCATTTAGAGCTGCCTGTAACTGCCCAGTATGTTGGCTGATGATGACGTCGCCAATTCTCGTTGACCCTTGGCAGTTTTTGTTTTAAATTTTAGAATGCACTTCTTCGTAACGTAAAATTTAGTTGGCGCACAATGACTCGATTTGGAAAATGTTTTCTGGCTTTGTAAGCGTCACTATTCCTCTAGTCTTGCATCTTAGAGGTTATACGTAGCAATGCTAGCGGGGGGGGGGGGGCACTTCATCTTACTCATCGAAATAAAGTCTTTCCATGGAATCAAACTGTAATTATTGAGTAATTGATTTTCAGCATTATCTCATTTTTCAGGATTGGAGCCTTTGCGGTCTTAACGCAAAATGTGAGACTATATCATATATGTACGATTTCACGGCTTGGTACAAAAACTCTCTCCATTTCAAATTGACAATTTACTACACTATACTGCACATATGTGTACGCTGCCGAAAGCAATAAAAACCTCAACCCTTTGATCGTTAATTTGAGGTTCATTTGAAAAAACGATCAGCGAAGCTGAAAAAGATTTGTTAACTCACGGGAAAAGATTTGTGCGCTACTTATTTGTTAGTTTATCAAGTGATTAAGATAAAACATGGCGATCCTGATGTCGCCACGCTTTAAAAAAAATCAACAATTTATCGTTTGAGGATTAAACGACACCTGGATTTGTAGTGTACTTGGACAGCTTATGTTTTTTTTTTTCTTTTTTGGGTAGGCGATATCAATGTCAGCAACATAATAGAATTACTCAACTGTTAGCAGATATATATGGATTTCACACTCTTTAATTTAACTCAACTTGGTTTTCGTATGTAAAAATGGAATTTAAAATTAATTTTTCTTTCGCTTCTTCTTGTGCTAGAAATATAAAAATTATGTAAGAAATGTGTTTTCGATGACAATCTAATATGTTTAATTTTTTAGAACTTAACTACAAACAAATCATTTAATTTTAAAGAATTTTTCCTTTAGGCATCCGCAAGTAATAAATCGCTAAATATTCCTTATGGTTAAAATTACAGGGCTGCCATAGGCGACTATTTTTTAATTCTTTTTCGCGCCACTTAAAAAATATATATGTATTTTACAACCGCTTTGATAACATTTTCAAGTGAAATATATTACAAAATGTATTTTTTTTTAATTGTGGCACGTTCAGAATATAAAAATAGTCGCCTGTGGCAGCCTTGCAATTGTTTAACAAAATCAATGGAGTTAATTAATTGTTAAACCACGATCGCTAAATTATGTCAGCTGAGTGCGGAACTGCAACCACGAAATATTTAAACACTAAAAAGCAGAAAAGATAAATAAAAAAAAATAAAGACTTTAATATATATTCTTTAAAAATACTATTTTATAATTTAATAGTTCCATAATAAGTAAATTATGACTATTAGTCAGGGAAATAATTTATAAAGATATTTTAAATTATTATTTTTTTCTTTCTTGTTGTCATATCTTTAAAAAAATGTAATTTCTTCAAAAAAAATTCACTAATCCTCCCTTTTTTAAACTTTTATACGGGGACTCAGAGAGCCTTTGTTAGGCTTAAACATAAACATGTTTCATCGGATAGATGCAGTCCGATCCCCCGTGTAAAGCCTCGTAAATCAAGTCGGCAAATTTTCACAAATCGGGATCCACACAAAGTTAACGTATTTTAACAGAAATTTTTCGGAACAACATGAATCGCAGTCATTTAATTATGCCCGATTTTTAAGATAAGGTAAGGTGCCCTATTTTCGTCCCCCCAGTAACTTATAGACCCTAAATGTTGCAATTTTCAGAGTTCACATAGAAACATAGGCAAATATCTTTAAAAAAAATTAACAATCAGAAAAATTGTTTTTTCAAGTATCTATATAAAAGAATATTAATGGTCCCAATTTCATCCCTCTCAAAAAATAAAAGGCTTAACTTATAACTAAATCAAAATTTATTTCTAAATGAGTAAGTGATTTAATTTACATTAAATTAAGGCTTAAAGAAATGTACTAATTATCGGTGGAAGAATAACATAGCGAAACATTAGCCATCCAAACATGATAAAAAAATTGAAAAAATTGTCATGAAAAAGCATTCCTAATTTCGTCCCCGGGATGAAAATAAGAACTGCAAGGGGGGCGAAATTGGAACCACGCTACTTTTCAATATGGCGGAGCTTCAGTTCCCTTAAGATGAACTCAGCGTCCTAAAACTCACTGTATGCTTCTGTCTGCATCTTACCTACGTAAGATACATGCAATGAATAATTAATAAATACTTACAGTACAGTAAATAATGTTCTACAAACGACGTAATAAGAACTCAGGTCTTCTAAAAATAGGTAATACGGCGTCTTTAATATATGTATGCGTCTTGACGAATGAAACTTTCTCTACTGACCCCTTTAGCTTCCGTTTCCTGTGCCTTGCGTGATAAGTGGCACCACTTTCGCAGAACCGGAGAAGTAAAGGGACGCGAAATTGGAGCACTTTACACTAAATATTTAATGCATACAAACGGATATCTTTAAAATCTATTTTTACTTCTTTTTTTAAAATGTTTTGTATAAAATACATATATATGTGAGATTACTAAATTTGTGCATCGATTCACATAGATATTTGTTTTATTTTTAAGGCTATTTATTTTTAAGTCTTTGGAGAACCACAAAAAGAAACATCATATGTATTAAACGACAATAAACCACCAAAGGAAAGAATTTTTATTTAAAATCAAAATAATTATGGAAAATCGAAAGAAGAATCAATTATGGAAAGATTGTCAAAGACCACATATTCCAATTTTAGAATTTTATTAAATTTTATCAATTTAAAATGGGGACTTACCCAGATTTCTCTTTATAGATACAAAATGTTTTGCATCTAACGGAAAGATTTGATTTAATAATAAATTTAAAATGTATAAAATGGAATATCGTCTTTTTTTAAATATCGTAACTAAGTTAAATGTAAAAAATAATCAAATTTTACTTAATCCTTTATTTATTAAAGAAAAGTGGAGTTCATTTGTCTAATGGAATCAATTCGTTTAAAAATTCTTTCAGCAAAACTAATTTTTAAAATTAATTACTCGGAAATTCAGTGCACGGTCGGAAATTCAGTTTAGCTGACTTTCACGTAATTTATAGGGAAATAGTTCTTTTTCTCTACGAAAAATGAAAATGTAAGGTTTCAAACACATATTGTGTTTAAAATTTATATTTATAAAAATGTAACAAATGGTATAATTTTTTTACGTTAATAATTGGCGCATCAAAGATTTCATTGTACATCATGTGGTTTTCATAGACAGTAAATAATGATGATATAGTTTAATAATATATATGATAAACTAAAGCCTAATATATAAATTTATTAAAAATTGCAATACAGACATAAAAATTAACTTAATTCTGTAATCATAAAACTGTTTCTAGATTCATAGTCATATCCTACGCTTTTTTATGACAACAACAGTTATCACCACTAAAGTTACTATTTTGACTTTTCACAGAAGAAGCATATGTTCATTTTATCAACATAAAGATTTCTAACACACCAGGTTTAGTTTATATATTTTGAAAGAAGTGAAAATTGTTAAAATCCAAAATACGCGAAATAAAACTAAATAAGCATTTTATTTAAATTTTAAATATATACAATGGTGGTCAAAGTTTGGGACATTTTTTGAAATTTTTACGTTTTATAAATTTGTGTGCTAGAAGAATATAACAAATTTCACTTAAATAAAAATGATTATTTATCAAACTCAAGGAAATTTAATGTAGAATTTAATTAAAAAAACATATTTTAAATATCTACATTACAAAAAATGTTACGCTTACAAAAACTAAAATCTAATTTAGATTTCATTGTTTTTAAAGTTGCACTTACATGTTCAATATTTAGTAGGATAACCCCTGTTTTTCATTACAGCTTCATGGAGTGTTTTCAATGAGAGAACTAGTATTTGGAGTTCATCCGTTTTAACATCTTAATTCTCATTCCCGTGATATTCACGGGCTGTGTTTTCTATTCAGATTGTTTGATTCCCAACAGTTTTATAAAATAGTGTAATTGGCTTTATTCTGGTATCATTTTACTCATCATGAGATAAGGTGAATAATTCTTTTTCAAAAAAGTGGTGGCAATGAACAATCTGAATTTTTAAACCGTAATTTAATGCGACCGTTAAGGGGTTAATCACATGATGCCAAAAATTATTATAGATTCAATAAGTTGCGTCTTATTAGATGGACGTTTTTTTTTTTTTTTGTATAAGGATTTACAAACGTCGCCACAAATTTTCCATAGGATTCAGATAAGTGCTGTTTCATGGGGAGGGTAATAATTGTATGCTTTTATTTTTAAACCATTCTTTCCATATTTTTGCCATATGGCTCTGAGCTGAATCCTGCTAAAATATAAATGGTGCTTTATTGGGGAAGATACGCCGGATGGAATATATCAATTTTGGTTCCAGGACAGTTTCGATGCATTTTTTTTGCATTCAGAATGCTATCAATCACTTGAATTCGTCCACAGCATCTGCAGACATACAGGCCCAAATCATAATATTTTTTAGGTTCTTTGTTGTTGATTCAATGCAATCAGGGCGCAGCTCTTTCCCTACTCTAGATCTCACATATTTTCGATCATTACTACCAAAGAGCTATATTTTACTCTCATCGCTCCTGATTATTTTCTTCCACTGATTTTGTGACCAATTAATATGATCTTTTGCCCACTGAACTCGTTCTGAAGATTTAAGAATGATTTTGTTCCTCGGAATTCTACATTCAGTCGAAAACTGCTAATCTACCCCTTATTGTACTTTAACTAACTGAAATACGCATTTGCATTCATTTCACATCTAACAGCATCTGATAAAATTCTTCTAACTTTGAATCCTATCATTTTTATCTTTCTAACGTCAGAAGCACTTGTGCATTTTTCTCGGCCTGATCTTGCCTTATTTATCATTGATTTAGTTTCTTTATAACGTAAACACAACTTTCGTATGCCAGATAAAGTGACTGATCCACCAACCTGCCTTGAAATTTCAGCATAAGAATGAACATTTTCTTTCAATATGACAATTCTGATTCTTTTTGTAGGTGTCTAATCAGTTCTATTTGTTAATGAGATTGTTTTAAATTATTTAATAAGAAAAAAATAGAAATATTTAAAAAAAACCACTATTCTATTTAGTTACACTAGTATTCATCCTTCTGCAAAATTTATTCCAGCAAAATACCGCTTTTACAAATCCAAACATACTACAGTTTAGTTACTGATATTTGGTTGGTTCTCAGAATAGTCATTGTGATTGGCTAGGAAGCTTTTATTGCAGTACACGTCAGCATTCATGACTAATTCAAGAGCTAAGTGGAAGAACATGTTAAATAACAAAAATTACATTTGAAGAAATTTGAAGTGAAAGTTTTTGCAGTAAATTTTAATGATTTATTTTCTGTTTGATACCATATGCACGGGAGTGTACTAAGAAAATTAAGCGGACTGTAACTCACTAACAAAAACAAAGTTTTATTTTTTTCAAAGGTAGAAAGAGAATATGGCTAGTTGCCAATTTTGAATTTGAATATTTCTTCAAAGTTGAGAGAATGGCTTGTTGCCATTTTCAGATTGTTTTTTCTTCAAAAAAAATAACTACGCAATATATACATGAACTAGGTTGCATAAAAAAGGGTTACAAGAATAGATGCCAATTGTAACAGATGGGGGAGTGGTGTTCCGTCGCCGAGGGCGATGATACAATGAGATTACAAGTGAGATTAGGTTCGGAAATTGAATTAAGCAGTTTTCCTATCAGAAAGTGGCCTGGGGTCAGAACTTGAAGATCGTTTGCATCCGTAGATAACGGAGAAAGTGGTCGCAAATTTAGTATTGTTTCGATCTGAGAAATTACCGTTAGAAATTCCTCTAGAGTAAGGCGAGTTGAGCCCACTACCCTTTTGGAATGGTATTTAAAGGCCTTAACTCCTGCCTCCCAAAGGCCACCAAAGTTGGGCGCTCTAGGAGGGGAAAATTTCCAATTAATGCCTTCTGAGGCCAAAAAATTTGAAACTTCATTACTTATTACAAGTTTGTGCAAACGCTTCAATTCTGCTGAAGCCCCGAAAAAATTCGCAGCATTGCCGCTAAAAATTACCGAACTTTTACCGCGACGCGAGAAGAATCTCTTTAACGTTGCTATTATAGCTTCAGACGTTAAGTTGGAGACAAATTCTAAATGTACGGCCTTAGTGACCATACACACAAATATAACGACGTAGATTTTTTTGAAAAATGCCCTTTTTTGGCCCTTATATTTTATTTCGAAGAGACCACAAAGATCTAAACCTACATTTGAAAATGGAGAGTTAGGTACTATTCTTTCGGGAGGAAGATCCCCCATCATTTGGTTAGCCAGTATGGGCTTAAATTTAAAGCATCGTACACATTCATGTACAACCTTACGCGCAATATTCCTGCCGCCAAGTGGCCAATATTTTTGACGCACAGTATTCAGCAGAGCTTGAGTTCAGACATGAAAATTTCTCTCGTGATAAGATTTAAATATCAATTTAGTTAAGCGGCAGTTTTCTGGTAACACCATTGGGTGTTTGTGATCGAAGTTTGAATTCGCGATTTCTTGAGTCTACCTCCTACCCTTAAAATGTTGTTATTGTCTAAGAATGGACTCAAGAATTTCAACTTACTTGAGCTATCTACTATATTTCCCTTTTTCAGAGCAGAAATTTCACTAGAGAAATAGCTTACCTTTGCAATTTTAATAATGCACATTTCTGCTCTCTCCAGCTCTTCAACTGACAAGGGGCCTGTTGTAATTCCTTGTTTTTTACAAGCTGCAGAAAACCTATAAATATAAGCTACTACTCTAACTAATTTCTGAAAGTTATTGGTAAAACTAATTAAATCATCAAAAAATCATTAGAATTAATATAAAGGGATATATTGCGCACAGTCTTGAGTTCTTGGGAATAATGTTCATTTTCAAAGTTAATGTTTGGAAAAGTTTCTGTTAAACAGTTATTAAGAACACTAAGTGGAGGACCCCTCCACCACAGCTTACTGGAGGCAAGGTTTCTCACATCCAGTCCTCTACTTGTTAAATCAGCAGGGTTGTGTTGAGAAGGGATATGAAACCAATGAAAGTTCTTTGAAAGCTCTTTGATTTGCATAACGCGATTGCCAAAAAATGTCTTTAATAGATTTGGAGCAGTTTCTATCCAGGATAACGCTATAGTACAATCTGAAAACAATCGAATATCATCGATCTGAAGCTTTAAACAGTCTAAGACCTTGCAGGTTAGTTTAGCTAGAAGCAAACACGCAGATAATTCCAGACGAGGCACAGTCATTACCTTTGTTGGTGCTACACGACTTTTGCTGCAGAAAAGATGAGTAACAGTTTCACTAGAGTTAGACGTTTGAACGTACAAGACTGCAACGTAAGCTTTTGATGATGCGTCTGAGAATCCATTCAGTACCACTGAATTGACGTGCTCTGTAGTAACGCACCTTGGTACCTGAATAGATTCTAAATGTGGTAAAGAAGCCAGGAAATTTTCCCATTGTTTGGAGATATGCGTAGGTAAAGCTTCATTCCACTCTAATTTAAGTAGCCACAATTGTTGCATAAATATTTTTGCCTTGGTAATTATTAGCCCTAGGAGGCCAAGAGGATCATAAATTCGAGCAATTTGCGAAAAGACTGTTCTTTTTGTAAAATTTTTGACGGCGCCGATGTTGACTTTGTATGTAAATGCATCACTGGTACTGTTCCACAACATCCCCAGCGATTTAACTGTTGTTTGTTCGGAATTCCTATCAAAGGGAAATAATTGATTGTCACTAGATTGAGCTATATTAGTGCACCACTTGTGTAGTTACATGCCCCCTCTTAAGAGAAGTTGGGTTAATTCACCTTTAACTAAATTGAATTCCTCTAAGTTGGAGGATCCTGATAGGCAATCATCCATATAAAAATCTTGCAAGAGAATTTTTGAAGCTAAGGGAAAATCTTGCTGTTCATCCAAGGCGAGTTGTTGTACCACTTTAGTCGCTAAAAATGGGGCGCATGCTGTCCCATATGTAACCGTAGAAAGTTGGAAAGTTTGTATGGGAGAAGCCTTGTTTTCCTTCCACAGAATTTTCAAAAATTCATATTGAGAGGATTTATTTCTATCATTCTAAACATCTGCTTGATGTCTGTAGTGAATGCGTAAATATGTTTCCTAAATCTTATTAAAATAGAAAAGAGATCGTCTTGCAGCACTCCACCCATACATAATAAATCATTAAGGGAATTTCCATTAGTTGTTTTGGCGCTAGCGTCGAAAACAACGCGCAGTTTCGTTGTGGCGCTCGACGGTCTTAAAACTCCGTGATGGGGAAGGTAATATCCTTGATCGAAATCATTAGCTTCTATTATTTCATGCATATGATTCAGTTGCTTGTATTCGTTAAGAAATTCTGTGTATAAATTTCTCATTGTGGGATCGCGATCTAGAAGTTGCCAAAGATAGTTTAATCTTTTTGATGCAATGCGTTTGGAACTGCCTAAATTGGTTTCAGAGAATTCTGGTTTGAAAGGCATTTCTACAACAAATTATCCACTAGAATTTCTAAAACGTGTCTTATCAAAATTATCATTACAATAAGCCAATTCTTCACTTATACAGGGTTGCACGTCATTTACTTCCTCGATCTCTCAAAAACTCTTTAGTGCATTGTTTAAATTTTCTAAATTTTTTGTTAGGAAGCAATATCTTTCAGTATTGTATATTTCCGTATCGAAAATGATTCCTGAAACAAGATAACCGATAATGCTGGACTGCAACGTTAAATTATTGCCTAAATTTATTTTTTCGGGAAGGAGAAAAAAAAAATTAGCACCCAAAATTACTTCGATTTTGTTTGGAATTTAGAACTGTGAATCAGCTAAGTATATTTTAGCTGGGATTAAATGTTGTATGTTTAATTTCCTTGCTGGCATAACATCTGTTATTTTTGGAATTAGTAATAATTCAACAGCTCGTTGAAATTCGCCAGATTTATTAGATAAACATGTCTTGACCTTTGACTTCAGACATATGAGAAAATTATTTATCCCGCTAATCGGAATGTTTATTGATTCCTTTTTCAATCCCTGTGATTTAACTGCATCGAAACTGATAAAATTACTTCCCGAGGCTGAATCTAAAATCGCTCTGAATGGTCGATTTATGCCATTATTATCTTTCAAATAAATTATGGCTGTATTTATCAAGACTGATTTACTGCCGTGCGAAAAAAAAATAATGAATTGCAGTTTCGTTTTGCGTCTCTGAAAGAGGATTTCTATTCATTGATTCTTCCGATAATAGATTGCTTATTGTTTTTTGAAAGTCAATTTTAGTGTCTGGTGATGAGTAATTATGGAGTAGGGTGTGATGTTTCGATTTGCAAGCAAAACATGTGGTTTTTGAATTACATTTGCTAAATAAATGCCATCCCAAACAGTTAAAGCAATGTTTGTTTTTCTTAACTATATTTATTCGATCAATTAACTTCATGTTTTTATATTTGTCACAGTGATAAAGTGACTGAGCTTCGGTTTCACATACAACACACAATTTATTTGCGGTTTATTCGTTTTAACGAATAATGCTTTATTAGTGGATTTTGTAGTGGTGCTAGAATTAATTCTGCTTAAAATTTGATGTCTACGTTCCAAAAATTCCAAAAATTGGTCGAAATTGGGAACTTCATTGTTCCTTAATGTTAACTCGTATTTTTTCCGAGTTTTGCGGTCAAGCTTATCTTGTACAATATTTAGCAAAATTGCGTTTGAAAATGTGTCTCTTTCAAATTTTAGGACTTTTAGAGCCCTTAAATTCTTCTTTAAATTGTCTAATAAATTACGGAGATCTTTAGCCGATTTACGTTTCATTGAATATATATTCAAAATATTTTTTATATGACAGTCTGCTATAATTCTTTTGTTTTCATATCTTTGTTCTAATGCGTTAAGAGGGAAGTGAAAGTATCATCAGCGGTTTGTAACGTTCTGGGCTCACCCGTTAGCGCACCGCGGAGATAAAACAATTTTTCATTATCCTTTAAAGCGGGATTATCAATGATTATTTCTTTGAAGGTTGTTTTAAATACTGACCATTCTTTAAACTTGCCACTGAAAGTTGGCAGAGGGATTTTAGGGAGCTTTAAGCTGATTCCTTTCGTAATATCACTACTATTATTAGACAGTTTAAACAGTTTTAAATGTTAATTTTAACATATTTTTTCATACTGTTTATTAATAGAGGATTGTAAGCTTACCTCTAGTTTTTGAATATCTTCATCCGTCTGTGAAATCTGCTCTTCTACTTCACTGATCTTTGCTCCATCTACAGTTTTGTAGTATTCCTCCTTAATCAACTCAAATTTGTTCTCGGTTTTTCGGAGCAGCTCTAGTTGAGCTTTCAGTTCTGAAACACAAAGAGTCTTGCCATCTGTAGCATTGAAAATCTTTGTAACTTGCGCCTTTATGTTCCACGTCTTCTATTGAGCGCTGTTATGTCCGCGTCGGACATTTTTTTGTTTTGTTTAAATGTCTTGTTGACAATATAGTAAATTCTAATTACGCTTGTTTAATCTCCGGGTCGCTTTGACCATTATGTACGGAGGTGTACAAAGAAAATTAAGCGGACTGTAACTCACCAACAAAAACAAAGTTTTATTTTTTCAAAGATAGAAAGAGAATATGGCTAGTTGCCAATTTTGAATTTGAATATTTCTTCAAAGTTGAGAGAAAGGCTTGTTGCCATTTTGAGATTGTTTTTTCTTCAAAAAAATAACTACGTAATAAATGCATGAACTAGGTTGCATAAAAAAGGGTTACAAGTATAGATGCCAATCGGCACACATGCGGGAGTGGTGTTCCGTCGCCAGGGGCGATGTTACAATGAGGTTACAAGTACGGAACACCATGTGTTTCAAATATTAACAGGTATGGTACTAAACTCTCTCAGAATAACTTATTCATATTTAATCCTCGAATATTAAAAATTATTAATATTATTGACATTATTAAATATTAGAATATTAAATACCAGCAAACCCCGCGGCTTTGCTCGCGTAATATTTGAAATATGCCAAGTGATATTTATATGTCTAATTTTTATCAAAAGGTACAAATTTTTTTTTTATTTTATTAAAAGGTAATATTTTATTTTATTAAAAGTTTTTTCGATTAAATGGTACTTATTACTTTTAGGAATAATTCAAAAATTACTATTTAAAACACAGTTTGATTAAACATCATTATTACACTACAATGGCAAAAATGAGACTTAAATTAATAAAATGAAACAAAACTAAATAAATGATAATTTAGAAAATATTTTGAAACTTTTATGCTCAATTAATACGCTCAATTAATACGCAGCCAGTATTCATTTGAAGTTTTGAATTTTTTAGAAACCATCTTCTTACATCTTAAAATTAACCATCATGTCCTACCACCTCTCTCAACATAAAGGGCTATGTTGAAACAGTAACTGTCACCATTAATTTGCCAACATTAATTTTGAAATCGGTTTGTTATTTCCTAATATTCCACAGAAACGTAATTTAGAAAGTTTTAAAGGCCTTTTTGTAGAACGTTTGTTGATCCTGTGAACCCCAAGTGGTAGAATCATCGGCATAAAATACAGCCTGTGTAGGATCAGAGACTGTTACCATTGATTCGAAACTATTATTAATTTTAAAATCGGTTTATATTCTCTGAAATTGCATAGAAATCGTAATTTATGACTTTTTTGGAACGCTTTTCGCACCTCCCCTTCCCTTTACCCCTTTTTAATTCAAATTTATTTTCGAGAGTCCTTTGAGGGCATTTATATTTTATAAGTAACTACCATGTCATATTTAAAGTTTCTAGCCTTTTCAGTATCCCAGAAAATCGCAATTTAGAAAGTTTTTAGCTCCTGCAACCCTCTGGTGGTAGTGGAACAGACATAAAATATAGCTTATGTTTGAACAGGTTCTATCACCAAAATTTGTCATCATTATTTTTTTATCGGTTTGGTAATTCTTAAGTTTGCTTAAAAATTGTAATTTATAACGCTTTTCGCTCACTTCATCTTTTTAAATTTAGAATTTTCTTTCGAATGCTCTTAGAAAACAGTTGCATCTTGTAAGTATATACGATGCCATACTTCAAAGTGTTAGACCCCTCAGTTGTGCAAAAAACGCAAATTAGAACATGTTTTGCTTTTGCAACCCTCAGATGGTAGTGACAGCAACATAAAATATAACCTATGTTATAGAAGGGACTGTCACCATTGATTTGCAACCATTACTTTTGAAATAGCTTTGGTATTTCCTTAGATTGAGTAGAAATCGCAATTTAGAACGTTTTTAGGACGCTTTTCGCGCATTTTCACCACTTTTTAAATTTCTAATTTTTTCGAAACTGTTCTTAAAGATCATTTATATGTAATACATATGTACCTTGCCTAATTTTAAGTTGTTAGCCCCTACCGATCACAAAAATCGAAATTTGGAACGCTTTTTTGCTCCTGCAACGTCTTGGTGATAGTGATACCGACATAAAATAGAGTCTATATTAGAGCAGAGACTGTCAGCATCAATTTCCTACCACTACGTTTGAAATCAGATTAATTCTTCCTGAGATATTTCCGACAAATCGGCATTTAGAACGTTTTTAAAACGCTTTTCGCTCATTTTGCTCCTATCTCCTCTGGGGTAGTGGAAACAGATATAAAATATAGCCTATCTTGGAGCAAGGTCTGTCACCATCATTTTAACACCATTATATTTGAAATCGGTTCAGTATTTCCTGAGATTGCATAGAAATTGCAATTTAGAACGTTTTTTACAACGCTTTTTGCGCATTTTGACCCCCCTTTTAAATTTCGATTTTTTTAGGAAATGTCCTTAGAGATCATTGATATCTTATAACTAACTACCATTCTAAATTTCACGATTCAAGGCCCTTCCGTCACGCAAAAACCGCAATTTAGAACGTTTTTTGCTCCTGCACCCCCTTTGGGGTAGTGGCACCGACTTAAAACATAGCCTAGGTTGGAGCAAGGATTTTCACCACCATTTTGACACCATTATTTTTTAAATCGGTTTGGTATTTCCTGAGATTGTGTAGAAACTACCATTTAGAACGTTTTTTAGAACGCTTTTTGTGCATTTTCACCACTTTTAAATTTCGAATTGTTTAAGAACTGTTCTTAGAAATCCTTTATATCTAATAAGTAGCTAATACTTCAAATTTCATAATTCTAGGCCCTTCAGTAACACATAAATCGCATTTTTAGAACGTTTTTTGCTCCTACACCCCCTTTGGGGTAGTGGCACCGACATAAAACATAGACTAACTTGGAGCAAACGTTGTCACTATCATTTTGACACCAAAATTTTTTAAATCAGTTTGGTATTTCCTGAGATTATGTAGAAACTACCATTTAGATCGTTTTTTAGAACGCTTTTTGTGCATTTTCACCCCTTTTAAATTTCGAATTGTTTAAGAACTGTTCTTAGACACAATTTATATCTTATAAGTAAGTAATATTCCAAATTTCATATTTCTAGGACCTTCAGTAATTCAAAAATCGCATTTTTAGAACATTCTTTGCTCCTGCACCCCCTTTGGGGTAGTGACACCGACATAAAACATTGCCTATCTTGGAGCAAGCGTTGTCACCATCATTATGACACCAATATTTTAAAAATCGGTTTGGTATTTCTTGAGATTGTGTAGAAACTACCATTTAGAACGTTTTTAGAACGCTTTTTGTGCATTTTCACCCCTTTTTAATTTCGAATTGTTTAAGAGCTGTTCTTAGACATCATTTATGTCTTATAAGTAACTAATATTCAAAATTTCATATTTCTAGGCCCTTCAGTAACGCTAAAATCGCATTTTTAGAACGTTTTTTGCTCCTGCACCACCTTTGGGGTAGTGACACCGACATAAAACATAGCCTATCTTGGAGTAAGCGTTGTCACCATCATTATGACACCAATATTTTTAAAATCGGTTTGGTATTTCCTGAGATTGTGTAGAAACTACCATTTAGAACGTTTTTTAGAACGCTTTTTGTGCATTTTCAACCATTTTAAATTTCGAATTGTTTAAGAACTGTTCTTAGACATCATTTATATCTTATAAGTAACTAATATTCAAAATTTCACATTTCTAGGCCCTTCAGTAACGCTAAAATCGCATTTTTAGAACGTTTTTTGCTCCTACAACGCCTTTGGGGTAGTGGCACCGACATAAGATATAGCCTATGTTCTAAGTTGGACTAACACCATCATTTTGATACCATTATTTTTGGAGTCGGTTCGGTAGTTCCAGAGCTTACCTCCTACAAATAAACAATTTTTTCCTCTTTATAATAGGAGTATAGATTAATGAATAATGTCTTAAATCTTCAAGACTAAATAGAATCTTAGTATTTTATCTTCGCCATGTGATAGGATACCTTATAACGCTTTCAGCCAAAATATAATTTTTTTTTAGAAAATGTGGTATCCCAACAAAAAGTTTTCGGTAAAAAAAAAAGCGCCAAGTTCTCCTTAATGTTTCGGCCAGAAAAAGTAATGATATCTGAAGTTCGCACAAGTTAAAAGCCAAACATCCCAAACCTTTCATTAAAAATGGCTTCCCACGACTTGGCCGTTAATGCCTTCTACAGCATTTCAAAATTAATGATTGGAAATTAGGCATTTATGAATTATTTAAAAATTAAAAGTAAGATTAGAATGCAAAGAGGCAAATTCACATAAAGACATTATAAGTAAAAGGTTTCTGATAACTACCATTCAGTTTCAACAAACATTAGTTTTGATTTCAGATCATTTAGTCCACTTGTGGTTTAATTGCCATTTTGTACGGTCTAAAGCTAAAGTCATTAACGTAAAAACCAAGAAATAAAACAAAATTTACTTACTTCAAATCTCACAATATGTTACATTATATTTTATTGTATAATATTGAAATCTTGTGTATTGACGAAAGAGATTTTTTTCGTTTGACTATTTATTATAGTTTGTTTGCATACATTAAGAGGTACAGTGTAAAAAAAAATCTGCAAAGTTACTAAAGTTTTTGTAGGAAACTGGGATTCCTAGAACTTTTTATGTAACGACAACAACAAAAATTCCTCTATCAGTGTCTGTTACGGGAATTTTTCTTGTTGCCGTTACATAAAATGTTCTAGGAATCCCAGTTTCCTAGAAAAATTTTAGTAACTTTACATATTTTTTTTACAGTGTATTCGATTTATAAACTGTTAAAAGCTGATACTAATTATGTTTTAGCAATTAGGGATATTATCTCCTGAATACAACTATTTTGTTATTTTTAACTTCTAAGCATTTAAATAGACTGAAGTTGTTTAAATGCTTTTTTCAAATGTGTATTTTATTTCTGTACTCTATGCCACAAAATGCCTAAAATAATCAAAAAATGTAGTTGGTATGTAGCTCACTTGTACATATTTTAAAATTTGATAAAATCTCTCGAAGGCATTAACGGCCAAGTCGCAGGAAGCCATTTTCATTGAAAGATTTGGGATGTTTGGCTTTTAACTTGTGCGAACTTCAGATATCATTACTTTTTCTGGCCGAAACATTAAGGAGAACTTGGCGCTTTTTTTTTTTTTACCGAAAACTTTTTGTTGGGATATCACTACTTTTTGTATGTTTTTTCAAGTTTGTTATTCTAAACTATATTAATATGAAAAAACTTAAATTTCGGTACTTTTATGTTAGCGGGGAGCAAAAATCCTCATTAGTCTTTTGTTTTTTCGCCAATAGCAGTTTTCATTTTTCACATGTGTAAATTAGAACATTGCTTTGATTTTCAAATAAAATATTTTGGTTTATGTTATTATTTGTTATTTATTTATTTCTATGTTAAATATTCTATTAAATAAAATGAGGGAAATGCATCTATTTTAAATGAGATGACTGAAAAGTATATATCTTTAAATGAAATGAATGCAATATGAACCATGGAGTTGGGAACAGTATTTGGTGATTTGCCACTTGCGCCCGGCTAACATAAAAGTACCGAAATTTATTTTATTGAGCTTTACAAATTTATACTTTATTTCTTTTTATATTAAAGTACTAGCCGCCTCTAGCAAGCAGTATTTACCGTATTAATTTCATGTTAAACGTTGTATCATGTTACTGTTATTCATAATTTAATTTACTTGCCCATTCCTTCCCAAGTCGGAAGCTTTTGATAGAGAAATCAAGAACTCTTTACGATCATGGAAGCACATCATATATTTAGTGTTGTTAAGTATTTCATCTTTCGTGACAAATATCTCTTAACTCACTTATGCATGTTCCATTAGCAGTTACGATTCGTTCTCTAATGCGGAAATTTTTAATCCTATTAAGTAATCTTTTCTAATTGGGCTCACTGCCAATTTTTGTATTTTAACTGATACGACTGGGTACAAGTGAAATGGTCCTTATGAAATCCTTTGACAATATCTGCATTTGCATTAAACCATATTGATGCTAATATC
The DNA here is from genome assembly GCA_963932465.1 of Maratus speciosus. NCBI lineage: Eukaryota > Metazoa > Arthropoda > Arachnida > Araneae > Salticidae > Maratus > Maratus speciosus. The sequence continues at coordinate 272,682,989 of OZ010788.1, forward strand.
TTTTTGTTTCACGTTAACCATTTCAATAGACTCGATTACGGAAGAATAGAAGGTCTACCGGCTCATTGCCATGATCCATTTGAAAATCTATCATTCTTCTCATCTGATCATGTTGAAGAATTAATCAATGTGCCATGGTTTTAAGATTTTAGCTAATTTTATTCGAAACCTGAAAACTAAAATGCGAGGAACTGGATTATAGAAGATTCATTCTAACGTACATATCGATTAACAGGTTACATATTATAGAATTATAATAATCATAAGGAGAACTGTCAGTTTCAATGCTTTAATAGTTTCCGTAAATTATTTTTATATAATACAGAAGTTTTAGCGGTGTAAAGATTAACAACATAGTCACAGTAAGTATAATAACAGTACAATATAATAACAATAGCAAAGGTTTTGGGCAGTGACGAAACTATTAGCAATTTGGAAATATTAGTACGTTATATCATTTAACTATTCAGATGATATGCGGAAAAATAAAAATAGATGGCTCGCATTAATAATTAACTGATTGAAAAATAGCCACTAGCGTCAAATATTCGCCAAGCTTGGCGACATTTAGCAAAGTTTCGCCAAATTTTGTAATATATCATGTCAATTCTCAAATTTGGCGACAAAAAATGTTTTGTTTATTCTGACGTCATAATGATGCATATGTATTATGTATTATACACATACCTATAATATGTACGATGCAAATATATTACGTATTATATGCATACGTATAATATGCATGATACATATGCATAAAGTTCATTAACATCACTAAAACGCACTTAAAGGAATAGTGTTCCATAAATAGTAGGGATAATTGCTAGATTCAGCAGAGTGCTATTGAGATTAGAATTCCGACATTTATAATAGACCGGGAGGCGTCTGTACACACTATCCCCTCATCGAGTTTACAGCTGAAATTTTAGTATTAGTTAAAACTAGATTAGCATATTTAAATGCAACTGGTCTGTTAAGTCATATCTTGGCAGAAACCACCTAAAGACCTAATTTTAGTGGTTAACTGATAGGTTTGCTATTGTATTTTCCTGCATACAAAAGTTTGGAAACATGGAGGAATGGGTGCAGGAAAACACAATGGAAAATCCACCAATTAACCCGTAAAATCGGGCCTGTAGGTGGTTTCCACAAAGATATGACTTGGCAGACCAGTTACATTTCAATACGCTAATCGATATTTAACTAATCCTAAAATTTCAGCCGTCAACTCGACGAGGCGATGATCTGTGCAGACGCCTCCCGGTCTTTAATAAAATTTGTTTTAAAGAAGTAAAAGATAGAAAGATGGACAGATAAACTGAAAGATTTGCCTTATTAAGATTTTTGTAAAAGCATATAAAAATTCATTCAGCTTGAAATCATGTAACACATTCATAACTCAGGCTAATTTTCTGTAATCGGGTTTTGGTGACCAACATATCTTATCTATAACTATAATTTAAGTATTGCGCGGCAGCGCAATACTTATTTATTTCCAGTGTCACTTCTCAATGTTAATGTAACATAGAAAAGCCTATGGAGATCATAACTTTTTCCCTTTTTCTTCCCACCTTTTTGTCACTGATGCCACGCCACTCATTTTTAATTATTTGCTAATTATAAAAATATAATAAATTCAAAGTGTAAAAACATTTGCCAGACGTCAGGGTCAAAACGGATCATAAAATGTCTTTGCATATAGGTGGATTATAATCTAGAGAGTAACATGGGCTAATTTTTATTTACATTATTCAAATATTTTTCTTAATAGTTCCAAATTTCGCTTTTTTCATTGAGAATCAACGGACATTTTCTAATAAAATTTAGCATTTTTCCTTCATTGTTGTAAATAATTCAAAAGCCATAGTAATAATTTGCCTATTTTTAGTTGAATGATTTTCACGTGAAACATGATACTGAAGAAACTGAAATAGTTTTTTTTTTTTTTTTTTTTTTTTTTTAAGAATTAAAAAGAAGATGAATAAGTATATAGTGGAAATAAAAATGATACTTTCAAGCAGATTTTTTAAGTTCAGATTGTATTTTTTTGACCAAACTACAGCAACTTACATTACTGCAGTGGTGAAACATTTTGAATTATACATAGGTAAATTGCATCACAAATTGAGATGCGATATTGCACAAATGAAAGCCTGATGATGATACCCTCCATTAATTTTGAAATGTGTTGGTCTGAATGCAGTAGTTATTAAAAAACTTGACATATTAAACAAAAACCTAATTTGCAGAACAAATTAAAAAAACAAAATTTATTTCCTAAATTGTTTTAGCCCGAGAAGGGGCAGATATTAAGATATTTCATTCAATTCGTTTTACATTTAATGTTAATTTTTTTGAACAAATAAGTTAAAACAATTGAACATTAAAAAATAAAAATGAAATTCATACAACATAATACTTTAAAGACCTATAGACTTCGATTCCGTTCAAATGAAACCGAAATAAATCTTAGACTTCTTCCATTTTTAAGTTGTAAATATTTGTACTGCAGATTTTGCATTATGTTTATGACGATTGTACATAATATGATAAGATACATGCAAAATACAAAAATTTAAAAAAAGTCTAAGATTTATTTCGATTTCATTTGAACGGAATCTAAGTATATAGGTGTTTAAAGTATTATGTTGTATGAATTTCATTTTTATTTTTTAATGTTCAATTGTTTTAACTGATTTGTTACAAAAATTTAACATTAAATGTAGAACGAATTGAATGAAATATCTTAATATCTGCCCCTTCTCGGGCTTAAACAATTTAGGAAATAAATTTTGTTTTTTTAATTTGTTCTGTAAATTAGGATTTTGTTTAATCTTTCTTTTACATATTTAAAATTAACAATAAATTAACAGTAAGTAGGCTAATAATACAATATAATAACATTAGCAGCGGACTTCGGACGCCGCATCTGTCGCACATCGTTAAAGACAGTTTAATAGTTACACATTTCATTTAATTAAAAGGAGATTTTTAAAATTTCATATGGAATTAGTATATTTTTCCACTATAAGGACCTTGGCATTTTTTAAAAATCTTGGCGCAATTCGGACTTCAGAAACTTCAGATATGTTGCCAAATGATATAAACAATGCTGGTATATAAAAATAAATTAACAGGTTCCTTACATTAAATAAATTGTACACATATGGAAAAAATTGCTTGTGTATATGACACAGTAAATAGGTTGCCAGAAAATACGTTATTATCAAATTTCTTTTCTCGTCAATGCTATTTTCTGTATTTCGCCAAGGCTACTATATCGGAAACGTACCGAATTGCGGTTATATTTTGTTAAATGTTTTATTGTTTTAATATCGTAAATATATCATAACCTATACTGATTAAAATTTTTAGGTATATTCATTTTTTCTATTTAACAAACATCTTTGGGAAAGCATATATATAAAATGTTATTCTGCTTTAAATCACGTGACCCCCTTCAAAACTCTGTAATTGTGTTTTGGCGACGAACATTGGCACAATAGAATGTGTTAAGGAACTCTTTACGGCCAAATGAACACCCACTGTTTGAAGGGTTTAGAGACGGAAATTCTGTGTTTTCAGATTTTTCTGGTTAATTGTGCTACAAACTCGACTTACTTGAGAAATTTCATGATTCTACGACTTTTGGAAGCAACTCAGTTATTTGATGATGCGAAGTGAGTCAGTGACAAAAAAGCGCTTTTTCGGAATTTAATATTTCGAAAACTACTAAATATAGAAATATGGAATTGTGGAACTTTAGTTCAGTTTGACCATACGAACATGTGTATAAAAGAAAAATTTCTATATCTCTCCCTAAAACGACGTTATGACGTGGTGAAAAGTATGCCGAAATGGTTCAGGAAAAGGTAGCTTACGTGTTGTGCGAACTTGGCGGGCGCACTGCCGTGCTCCCAGATAACATGTTCATGTTCATCTACTCAGTTCTTCAATTGTGTTTGTATTTCAGACTAAAATACATGTAACTTTTTTCGGTAATGCAGATATTTTAACTCTGTTTTTTTTTAATTAAATTTCTTTGAATTTGATATATAAACATTTGGTATTTAAGTGAAAATTAATATATTCTATAAGCACACAAAGTTATAAAACATGAAAATTAAAAAAAAAATTTCCACAATTTTGGCCACTACTGTATATATCTTGCATTATCAGTTTTTCCTTCGCGATATTTACTTTTTACGTGCTAAATTACAGGCATATTCACTAATTTCTTATTCTTTAATAATATCTATCACTAATTCTATTAAAATCTGCTTAAATTAAAAATTATCTTACTCAATTTACTTAAATATAAAGCTTTGAGTTTATTCCTAAATTGTATCATCATTTTCTGACTATTTTCTATTATTTAATGTGAATTCGAATGTTTTTAAAAGAGTAATTTCTTATTACTTATTTTTTTTTTAGGTTCTTTCGCCCGCTGGAGTATTTTTAACTTCAAAATTCATCCACTCCCAAATTGACAAGACTCTTTACAAGATCACTCCCATTGGACGTGACATAGGCTTTACGCGTACCCTAAATTTACTCACTGGCCAGAGCTCGAGCGACATCATGATTTTCTGTGTATTATTTATTCTGCCGTATGACAAAAAGTGGAAGCATGGAACTTTTCCTCTGAATTTATTCGAATTTTCACCTGCTAACAGCTTTCTGACTGGTAGTTTCTTGGACACTAGTTTTTTTTTCTTTTTTTTTTTTTTTCTAATTTACTCACGATCGGTTCACGACCGGAACGTATACATGGAAATGTGGTGAATAGTTTTTGAAGTTGTTTTGCTAATAAAAGCGTGAAATATTTTCACATAATCGGGTTTTTATCATGTTTCAATATGTTTTTTCAAACTCATATGATGATATTAACATTAACATTGAAATTCACCTGCAGACGTCCATTCCCACGGCCAAACTCGATTCCCCTCACACGGCCGTAATAAAAAATCGAAATCCCTTTGTTTTTGGGGAATCAGAGGTTCTCTCCAGAGAATTGTAGGGGCGATTTTACCTACTGTGTCTAATGGAGAATTTCCCTTGAACGCTTGTGTTTTCTTAGGTATATAACTTAACTGAAATTGCGATTTTTGATTTTTTTTAGTAAAAACCGGCTCATTGCTGTGCTCCGTACTGCACTTACGATTCACTAACGAATTTCAGAAATTTCTTTTCATGAATTTCCTTCAAATTTGGAATACAAACTGTTGAAAGAGAAAAAAGACTTGTTGATTCTTTAAAATAATGAAACATGAAAAAAAAAACAAATTATTTATTATTAATTTTTGTTTGGTCGTATTTCCTGAACAGCACCTATGATATTTAAATTTACTGAAAATTGTTCACAATGTACGCATATCTATATTTTTATAAATTAAGAATCGTGTAAATATCCATGTTTTTTTTTTTTTTTTTTTTAAAGAAAAGAAAAAAAATCGATATCATTTGATTGCCGGATATTGGCGAAAAGACCTGCTTATTTTTTTTATATTATAAAACAGGTAAATATATATATATATATTTATCTTATACTTTTATATGATGACTGTCCAGAATTATAGAATATTTAATTTTATTATATGATATTGTAATTTTTCTACACGCTTGTATAGTTAAGATTAGCTCATATAAAGGTTAAATTTATTCAAAATCATTCGCAATGTACTGATAAATATATTTTCTAAATAATTAAGAATTATGTAAATATCCATGTTTTGAAAAAAAGTCTTTAATGATTCCGAAACTTAAGGATATTGTGAAGGCCGCATAACGCAGGCGATCGAGTTTGGCCGTGCTATTACATTTACACTATGACGTAATAGTCACTTTTTTTCTTATTCCTCAGACTACTTATTTCATTTTCATTTTTCTCGAGGAGATCTTGCAATAGAAAAGTAATTGTTGTGGTAACAATTTTATTGAGGATTTTCATTTGCTAAACTGCTATAGCGAAAAATGTTTCAATTTGATAGGAAATTGCTATTAAATTGGGGGTTTTTATTAGTTAAAAATTAACTATAATTTATTTCGATTCCGGATATCTTTAGTTGCCTCTGCCGTGTTTTAATACACATGTACAGTAGTGGAAAAAAAGTAAACACTCCCTACTAACTCCCCAACAAATTATCGTAGAAGAAAGTTACTGGTACCGAACGATTAGAAATAAAGTTTACTTTTAAATGATGTATATAAAATTTGCTTAGTGTCCATCTACATATTAAAACGAACCGTAACTTTGTTTTTTCAATAGCAGTACACAATTCTGAAAGCATAAATTAACTCTACAACCGTCAATTAGCCTAAAAACAATTTTTTATGCAATTCGTACCGTAAGTTTCCGAGAAATTAATTATTTTAAAACGAGCGTATTTAAGGGCTGTATCCAAATTGAAGATCGGTACTCGATTGCTAACCGAGAGAGGCCCCCTCTTGATCAAGGCACTTTAAGCACCACTCAAGCAGTCAATGAAGCCGGTTAAATTACAGGACAGCAGAAGAAGTTTTAAAATATCCACTCACTTCTATCTTAGACGGCCCCTAAAACCACCATTTTGCCGTTTTTTAAGCATAAATTGAAAACTACTTGGAAGAAAAATGTGAAATTTTGGATTTCCATAAAGCAGGACTTAATAAATATAAATCCATCAAAAAAAATTGTAGGTTGCAATTCATAATTTTTTCGAATATTAATTTCATAATTCATAATTCATGTCATAAAATTATAAAAATTGCAATTTCAGCGTATTTATGTTTGGGTATATTAGAATTATTGTTGCACAAAAAAATATCACATTAGGAGCATAATTTCAGGAGATATAAATAAAAATATAGAAATGTAATTTAACATTAGGAGCACTATATTTTGAATGTTTATAATTCAAAAACTCATCATTCAAATGACTTGAAATTTGGTTTCTAGGCATAGTTTGAACCGAAGATTTGAAATATCTCTTTAAAATTGGGTATTGCTATTGAAAAAAATTAAGTTTTGATTCGTTTTAATATGTAGATAGCCCTCTAACCAAATTTTATATACATCATTTAAAAGTAGACTTTATTTCCAATCATTCGGTACCAGTAACTTTCGTTTACGATAATTTATTGAGCAGTTAGTAGGGGTGTTTACTTTTTTTCCACGACTGTACGTTCTTTTTTCACGTGCAAATCTTGCAATAGAAAAGTAATTGTTGTGGTAAGAATTTAATTTGTATTTTTAATTATTGGCAACTATAATGAAAAAAAATGTTTAAATTTGATAGGAAATTGCTGTTAAATTGGTGGTTTTTATTAATTAAAAATTAACTATAAATTATAGCATTTACGGTTTACTTTAGTTGACTCGGCCATGTTTTAATACACATGTACGTAACATTTCACTATTCTGACTTACAAACTGTGGATTTGTATAGAATTACTGACAGACAAACAAATTTTTATTTTTATATATTTGATTACATTTTTCTTTCTTCCGTAACAAAGTTTGGAAATCGTGAAATTTTTTTACACGTTTTTGGATAGGTTGAATACGATTTACCAATTTTCCATAAACGCCTGTCTGTCGGTGTGTGATGCAAATTTTGTGACCGCTCGCTTTTAAAAACTAAAGCATGAAATTTATCCAACATCATATTCTGTTAGAAATAAATTATAGCTGACTATATTCGGCATATATAGACAAAAAGTGGCAGTGATATGCAGTGTTTTTAAGATTTGAGTGCTAGTTATATGTCAAAGAATGTGATTTTATGTGATGTCAAATTTCAGACATTGAAATAAATTGGTGTTGACAATATCATATGTATATCGCCCACATAGACTTTCTTCTTAACGTGTTTTTAATTAAGTAAATAACAGAAGGCTAAAACCGACTTCAAGGGGTTGTTCAGGTGATCGTGTTTTATATATAAAACAATTTATTTGCCCAAACGGTTTGCGCAAAATTTGCAAGAGTGGTCTCTTACAACAGAATCTTTTTGTGACTTCATTTCCCTTTTAAAAACATTACTTCCAGCATTGCTGTGTTTGGCTCTTAATAGGCGGCCATACATGAAAACTTTTAACGTATTCCCCTAACAAAATATATAAATAAATAAAATTAAAAAATATCATCACCAATAAAATACCCAATTTTTAATTGTAACATAGCACTTGAAAAAAAAACATATTTATAATTTCGTGGCGATTGGCACATTTATTTTTAAAACTAAAATTAGATCGTATATAGACTCAAAAAAAAAAAAAAAATAGGCAGACAACACTACCTATTTACTTTCCTGATACATGGCGGTTTTTTACCATATATCAGACGGAAAAAAAATCTGGAAACCATTTGTAGATCGGTTTGAAATGAATGAGGGGGAAGGGAAGAAGTAAATAAATAGAACTCTCCTATTATACACTATGACGCAAAAGTTTAGACAATGACGTCATTCAGCTTTAAAATGTAGAATTATGACGTCAGAATTACAAAAACCTGTAAATATATTCAAAAACTGATTTAAAATGCTATGTTCAAAAGACAGTCGTTTTATTTGCTATAATACTAATTTTTTTCATAAAAATTCAAATGTGCTTGTCGCAAAAGTTTAGACACTATTCTAAATTTCTTTGAATATTCGCTGGCATATGCAAATTTAGAATCGATGATGTCACAAATTTGGAGTACTTAAGTTCTGCAAACGATTGCGCTTCATAGTCGACATGCCGAGAGCTAAAGAAATTCAAGTGAATGAGGTTTCAAGGATTTGGCAGTTGAAAGGTGAAGGGAAGAGCGTTTCTGAAATTTCTGCTATTATTAATAGGTCAAAAAAATCTATTTATCGAGTTTTATCGAGTGGTTCCGAATATAAAGCAAAATGTCGGTCTGGGAGGCCACGTGTGACAAATGTACGAGAGGATCGCCTGATACAAAGACTAGCGAGTACTCAACAAATGAGCGTACGTGGAGTTCAAAGCTCATCGGGACTCTCTGTATCAGAGGATACAATTCGTAGACGAATTTTGGAAAAAGGAACAATCGTTTATAGCAAAATTCAGAAGAAACCAGCTCTGAAACCACATCATAAGTTACAAAGACTTATGTGGGCTCGAAAGCATATGTCATATGGAGAGAAATGGCAGTCAGTCATATTTAGCGATGAAAAAAAGTGGAATCTGGATGGTCCAGATGGTTGTTTATCGTATTGGCATGACTTGCGGAAGGAACCTTGACGTTTTTTTAGTCGCAGACAAGGAGGGGGCTCGGTGATGGTTTGGGCAGCCTTTTGCTATAATGGACAAGTATCTCTGACCTTCACCAGTGGTCGTCAAACTTCACAGCATTATACACAGACATTAGAAGAAAACCTACTGCCATTTGCTGAGCTTCTAGGGGGGGGGGGGGTCCTCAGTGGGAATTTCAGCAAGACAATGCTTCAATTCACACTGCAAAACATTCAAAATCTTGGTTTAATTCCCATAATATAAGAGTTCTCGGCTGGCCAGCATGTAGCCCAGATCTTAACCCTATAGAAAACCTTTGGAGCATCATGTGTCGCAAAGTTTATAGCAACGCTAGACAATACTCTTCTGAAAAGGAACTTAAGACATCTATTGAGAATGCATGGTACGATATCGATCCACAAACTATGCAAGATTTAGTTTCTTCCATGCAATCTCGTGTATATGACGTAATACATAAGCATGGATGCGCAACCAGGTTTTAAAAATTGTTTATTTCGATTTTATTTAATTTGTGTCTAAACTTTTGAGACAGCAGTTTATTTTTGTTACCATTTAATTTATTGCAATATGCACAATTCCACTTTTCTTTGTTATAAATATTGTTTATATATACAGCACATTAATTTCAAGCAGTGATTTGAAAATTGAATAAATATTTTTCAAAGTATGTAAGAATTTCTTCATTGTCTAAACTTTTGCGTCATAGTGTATGTGCACTCAAGAAACACAGTGGCGTAGCTAGGAAATATTTTTAAAGTAAATGTAGGGGCGAAAATACTGAATTTTTTTTTCAAACAAAACATAATATAAATTAATTTGAAACTCAAATTTGTCAGAAAAATTATTTTTTTTTTTAATTTCGGGCTGAGGGGGTGGTCTTTAGTGGCATAGGTGGGGAATACATAAGGGAGCCGTTGTCCCATACCTCTGCCACTAAAGTAGGCGGAGATTAGCATATCATTTTTGTGATTAACATAATGAAACAATTGACTTAAAATTTAAAATCTGAAAAATTGATAATTTTTCAAAATTTAGAAAACAAAATGTAAAACAAATTGTCTGTAATCCGGATATTGTTCGGATTTTGTAATTCCCGATAATTGGTCCTACGCTGTAATAAAAAATAAAAACTTTGACCCTAATTTTACAGATGTTAAATGTAAACTCTGGTGAAAATGGCTTTATGTTCTAAGAAATATGAGCATTTTTTTTCATAAAGCAGAAACATTTTCTAATATTATGTTGCAATCTTCAATGAACTTTTAATTCAACCCGTCCGGATGACCGTCGGGTTACCCTTAAATCATGGAAATTAAAATAAATAATGAAATTGAATTTACATGTCATGCTAATGGGATTTCAAGTCCTTTTAAATGCGGATAATTCGTCGTTTTCCACCAACAAAGGGAAATACCTAAACTTCTGTACGCTTTCATCAAATCAATAAAACTCACTGCAGTTATTGTCTTTTTTTACAAAAATAATTTCGCTAAACTAAGTCACGTTCGGGTGAAACATCATTTGTTTTATTAAACTAAGATAAGCGTGAACACTAAAAATGTTCATCTGAATAACTTAGACGAAAAGCAAATACTTTTTCTAGTCAAAAAATGATTGAAAAAGGATTAAAAGTTGTAAAGATAATTAAAACCGTTGCCCGATGTGTCCGAAACTGAAGACATTTCTTCCGGCAGTAGTCTAAACGTAATCTGTCAATAAACATATAATGTCAATAAAACACATAAAAAGGATTCTGGATGCTTTGAAATGTAGAAAATCAAAACATACAGTCATATATATCCCATCGCAAAATTAGCAAAAGTGAAATGATTGAACATCAAAGAATTAAAAAAAAAATTAACCTGTGGTTTTGCGATCGCTTAAGGATCATGGCCTACAGTGCCCAACACTCTTTTTTTACTCTGAGCACATAGATGCTGTACAGCATAAGTCCCGGTTAGGGGGTCAGCCTAACGCAAGACTCCCAGTGTTTAGTTCTCAAGCTGCCTTGGTACTCACTTTATCGATCCTGAAGGAATGAAAGGCTGAGCCTCACATTATGTAGATAAACCAGCATTTCCATAATCAGACTTTTATCTTAATTGCTTATACTTTCCTTACGTTAAATGTATCTGGAAAATAAAAATGAAAAACAAACAAATGAATGATATAATCCGTTTTGTTTAAAGCCAGTTAATAAAAAAACAATTTTTGAACCTATTTTTTCTGCAGTAGATCAGTTAGAAAAGCACTTGTTTTATTTTACAATTAAATACTCTAAATAATTTATGAAAACGAGGTTCCAACTCATAATATATCGAAAAAAAATATTTTTGCCCGCAATGAATATTTAAACAGTATTTTTCTACTTAGAAATTACGAACACCGGCTCTTTTAAACTATATTAAATAACCAGAACTGTATGCAAATATGAAATTTACTGTATGATTAAAAAGAAACCTAAAGAATTAATGTGTCTAATTGTTTATGCAGAAAATAACTTTTAATTGTAGTACTGTATAAAGTTGATATGAATAACTTTAAAAATGCTTGAAAATATAACGTTAATCTAACGATGGACATAAATTTATAATTACAAGATGAAAATTGATTTCATTATGTCAAAAGATCAAATGAACAAGAATGCTTCAACAAAATAGTAAGGATAATAACTATTGATTGATCATTTCTCCACATTGTAAGAGAATTGCTGTTATCAAATATCTCTAAGTAATTGATGACTCTAATCGTAGAACATAATTTCTGAACAATCTGCAGTGTTTGTTTATCTAGAGGCGATATTGAATTTCCAAATTTATAGGGAAGTTTGGAAAGAAGAAAATTCATGTTATACATAAAGTACACATATTCTTCAATTGCTAATAAATTTAAAGTATGAATATTATGTTTTTAAAATAAATCCAGTGATTATTATCATATACCTTTTTCTATATTTACGAAAACCTGGTTTAGCTGTAGACTTTCAAGGGTTAAAAAAATATACACAAGTTATTTCTCAAATTAATTTATATTATTTTATTTTTATAAATTAGTATAGTAACTTCAAGGAAAGAGGTTAGAAAAATGATCGATATAACTGATCACATTAAATTTCTTAAAAAGAAATAATAACAGAAAGAGAACCTTTTCTTGGAGCCTAAGAAAATATAGGTTACAGGGAAATTACAAGATTCTTAATAAAGTTAATGATAGACCAATATTTGATTTTTGATCGAAATTTTAATAAAAATAATTTATTAATGCCTCGATAAGATTTTAACCTATTAATAATTATTTTTATGGAACATAGAATGTAATACTCTCTATCTATCTTTATTGAACTAATAACATTAACCTGCAAATGTTGTGTTTTTAAACTTTTGCTAACTGATTTTTATGAATTTTTTAGCGCCGAATCCGAAATTGACCTTAAATTTTAACCATGAAGTCAGGATCTTTTACAAATCGTACGTTTCAAAAATAAAAAGTAAAAAAAAAAAAAAAAATTGCGAAATTCTGATACTATAAAATAGATGTGGAGGTTGATTTTTTAAATTTTTGATAACAGATTTTTATGTATTTGTTAGCGCCAAATCCGAAAATGACCTTCATTTTTAACCAGCATTTCAGGATTTTTTTGCAAATAGTACATTTTAAAGTTGAAACATAAGAATAAAAAAAGAGAAAATATATCAAAGCGATTTGTCAAAGCCTAACCAAAAGAAGTAAATGTTTTAAATACATCTGCTGCAAATTTCCAGCCTTATCAATCGCCAAAATAAAAGAGGACACCGAAATCAACCATACAGAGAATATAAAAGGAATAGTGAAATGCAGAGCATGAGCGGTTGAAAGAAACTTCCACACATGGAATAAAATTGTAAGGTTTTTAAATACGCAACATGTTACACGTTTAGCTGTAAAAATGCATAGTATAAGCCAAAAGATGAATAAATTATTATTTAAAAAAAAAACCCTTTTTACATCTATTTTATATTATCAGATTTTCGCAATATTTCGACTTTTTTTAAAATTTAAAAATTTATGAATTGTCAAAAATTCTGAAGCGTTGGTAAAAAATGAAGCACATTTTTGGATTCAGCAATATAAAATGCACAAGAATCAATTGCCAAAAATTAAAAAGCACAACCATCACATTATTTTAATATTATCAGAGTAGAGAGATTTATTTCTACTCTGTATTGACATAACTGTGCATGTAATATTATACAATGTGCTATTACAATTAGATTGGCTGGATACTCTGTGATTTTGAAAAATAATAAGGATTTTGTTATGCTGTAAATTACCGATTTTCCAATGTATACGTAAACAGATATAAATCAAAGAAAATAAGCGCAATTTTCATGCTTGAAATAAATTTATACAGGAAAGATTACGGAAGTTACTAATGTACACATAGAGCATTTATTGAATATAAACACATAAAAAATTTATTAAAATTAAATATTTAATTACAATAAATATCTTTGACGATTTACAATAAAAGTCAATATCCTATGGCAGACAATTACGAAAACGATTATTGAAACAAGTGAAATAACGTGTCATTGTTTCATGCAAAAAATAATGCGTGTAGGATTTCAATGTAGGCAGGAAGTTGTTAAATATTAGGCAATTACTAGAAGGATATACAATTCCCACACGATTAATCCATAATATTGAAAAAAGTAAGACGATTTATATACTGTTGTATCATATTCTTAGGACCGATTTACGCGCTCCCGTAATCAAACTACGCATTACTTATCACTATCCAGTGGTACAGCATTTGCTTCAGCGACATGATCAATATTTTTTTGAAGTTAGTCGTACTACGTCTACGTACCTTTAAGATCAAAATTATCAGCTCCTTTTTAGGTAGATTTTGTATGAAATACTACCTATTACATTCTGCCCTATGTTGGAGTTTTTGAAAAATTTGTGCAGATCTACATCGATCATGACCTCTAGAACCCAAAACCAGCCTCAATAAAAAAATTTATATATATATAAAGTTTTTTATTGAGGCTGGTTTTGGGTATATATATATATATATATATATATATCACTTTCTTCTGGACACGATAACTTCCACAATTCTGCACAAATCTCTTCCAAACTGATACATAAAATCAAGGGACATAAATTCTCGGACAAGTTCGTTAATGGGCAAAATCGGAAGAAGGGGATGGAAATAGGGAGGGGTTTTGTGAAAAACGAAAAAAAACCCATAACTTCTTAAATTTTGTACATATCAAATCAGTTTAAAGTTTTTATTACCTCTAAAAATAGGGCAAAAAATATTATGTATCACAGATTTTTGATAAAATTAAAAATGTGCTTAAGGAGCGCAAAAATAGGGTTTTTGGGAGAAAAAAATTCATAACTTCGTCAATTCTCAAGATATCAAATCCAATTAATTTTATTATAAATCTCCTTAATATTATCTATAACTTTTATATTTACAAGTTTTTGATAAGACCAATTCGTACAAAAAAAATTAAATTAAATTAAAACGAAAACAAAAAGGAGCGGTTGAAGAAGAAAAAAATCCATAACTCCGTCAATTCACAAGATATAAAATCCCCATGAATTTATCATATATCTTCTGAATATTGTCTAAAACATTTATATAGACAAGTTTTTGATAGGACCAATTCTTACAGCAAAAACAAATTAAAAATACATAGCAGTTGAAGAAAAAAATCGACTTATTGAAGGTGTATTCAAATCCAAACTGCTTATTTTCTTACTCATTTTTAAATTCATTTTTGCTCTCAAACGCATCCAATTGGCAGATTCTCTTGTTCAGAAAGTATATAATGTACGGTAATGATCGATGTTTTGATAGAGGCAGAATATATTTCAAAAAATGTCAAAATGGGCATTTGGAACAGAATTTCCCGAAGCGATTGTGTTAGAAAGGAAAAATATTGTCCTACTGAGAAAGTAATTGTTTATAAATCAAGTTTTAATTAATTGAACGAAAAATAAAAACACAGGACGCTTATAAATGTCTTCAAAAATCACGTCAGCAAGTTTATTTTTTTTTCTTTTAAAAATGAATCTGAAAATGTGCCATAAAATTTCGAGTTGCTCAGTATTTTTTTAATACCGTCTTAACATGAATTTGATAAAACCAGCTATTATAGAAAAATGAAATAAAAACTCGTCAAAATCGGCCAGATAAAATTGTTAAAGTGGGTTTATCTCTAATCATAATTTATTTTTTGATGGTGAAATTAGTATACTTAACTTCGAAATCTACCTCCGCCTATAGGCCGAGCCGGCAGGGATTTTTTAGGTTCAAATGGCCACTTCATATTTTTTTTTAATCTTTTAAAAAGATTCTTTAAGCTAAATTCAATTGTATCCGCAAATTTTAAATGAAGAGTCTTTTTCATTGTTATATGCAATCCGTGTGATTTCCACTTCTTTATGCAATACTTATCAGCGACTTTACATATTAAAGAGACCTTATAACAACAAAAATACACAGAGTTTATAATTCGCTCACCCTTAAAACACTCACTAGAATGCATTGTACGTTATATCAATTTATAGCCAACATTAAGGACTGCTATTTTAGCTGATTTCGTATGTTGTCGCAACAGGAAAACGAAATATACACTATATTAACCCAAAATTAATTGACAATTTTAATTTTAGACGTTTTGTTAAATATTTAGAGTCATAGTTGGCAATCTGTTGAGAAATTCGTGGATATAAAGAACATATTTGACGACACACTTTTCAATAAAGATTTGATTCCAAAGGAATTTAGAGAACCAACAACAAATTGAAAATAGCCGGTCAAGTGCCAATATTACTCGCCCCCAGGCGGTTTCGTGCTTTAAATATATGAATTAATAACTGGACAATATATTACTCAAATATATCATTAAAAGTTGTTACCTAGGATTTAAAAGCCTAGTATGCCGCCTGTGTCTTTATGCATGTCCAAACTGTCGTGTCTTTAAGGGTTGATATCTTGGCTAATTACCGACAATTGTTTTCGAAGACCATTATAAACAATCCTTTTATACTATCCTATTATTTTTTATGTTATTACAACCCTTTTTTCTGCGACTATATGTACCACGAGCGCTCCTGAACTCTTTTGCTGAACCCCCGTAAATAAAAATTTGTGTAAAACGGTAAAATGCGATTTTCTAAAAAACTATGTGACCTGTGACCGAGGGGAATCGATATAGATTCCCTGCAAGGTCAACGTTTACGTCTACTACCTATATATATTTTTTAATAATTTTAGTTTTAGTTGTTTCCGAGAAATAGAGGGAGGAGAACATATTTTGCATTATATTTTTTTAAATATCTCTGAATATATAATACCTAAAATGAAAAGAAATTTATTTTTGAGTTCGGCGTTGCAGAAGTATTCGCACGATATACAAAGGAAAGAATTTTTTTCAAGTAAATTAATTAGTCCCTCAGGGTCAATCCATTTCAAGTGGACCAGCACTGGCTGCTCGATCATTTTTAAAAAATCTGAATTTTTTTGTACAAAAACCCTAACGTGATACAAGTTCAAAATGACTATTATTTTAATTTTATTAATTTTCTTTGTTCATGGCGGCCATCTTTGTTTCATCGTCTGCAGCAATTATCTCACATGAAGGGTTTACAATATTGTAAATAATTCATCGTTTATATCTTCAATTCAAGTGCGGATTAAAGCAATTTGTGCAGAATACATTGGTCTAAAAAATTGGTAATAGAGTAGTTTCCAAAACTAACTGCTTATTGATTAAATTTAAGCACAAAGTTTCAGTTTTTTCCAAAATTTGTCCGTTTACAAGAGGAAATTTTTCTATTAACAAAAACTGTCAACAACACATTTTTTTTTTTTTTTTTTTTTTTTTTTTTTTTTTTTTTTTTTTACAAATAGTCCGGAAGTACTTGTACACACACGCCGAGTTCCAGATCTGGGACTTGCTTTGTCTTAGCTAAAAAATAAATCCCAAATTTTTCAAAAATGTCAAAAATCGCACTTTTGAGGCTTTGATATCTCTGGTGGGGCACGAGATAAAAATCTGAAATTCGAGTTGCTGAGAGTATTGTATGGTAGTGTTATGCACAAGAAATTTCAGGATGGAGATTTGACTACAAGCTGAGATATGGCAAGGGCAACATGTCAAAACAATACTGCCAAACTATTGTTTTGTTGTAGTCACAGCTAAGTAATTATCTCAGAGTGTCATTTAAATTTGTGTTTTTGATTATCATTAAATAAAAGTAACAGAAAATAAACCCTTTTGCAAAGCTTAGCAATTAATTTATGAAATAATTATTCCTAAGTAATACATTTTTTATGGTTTCAGTAATTTTTGTTGTAGTTTTAGTAACTAAAAGAAATCTCAGCACTTTTACATAAAGAAAAATCATATTTTTATACAAGAACTGAGACAAAAACAGAATAGGGAAAGCGAAAAGCTGTTAATGTTGACATACTTGTTGAGACATGATCAAACGTGTCAAAACACATTCCTGCTTGTTGGTTTAAAAACCACAATTTTAATGCTGCTTGCCAGTCCCTGAAACTTGTTCCTACCATGAGTATGTTCAGTGGCGTGGCGTCCGGTCATCGCTGGATGCGGCGATGACCATGCATTATTTTAAAACTCTTAATAAGCTTTTAAAACTCTACGACCCAGTTTTAGCAGAACATTTGGAGTTCATGTATAAGTGAAGGTAAGATTTAAAGTTTCTTTTTTGAACATTCAAACATTGAATTTTAGAGTTAATAATTTTCCACCACAAGCTTAAATAATTGCGATGACCACCGAAAATTTTCACGCCACGCCACTGAGTATGTTCCTGTAAATGAAACATTATACGATGTTACCATACATCAGCCTCAAGTAATTTTCAGAAAGTAAAGATATCCAAAGCCCTTTCAAAATTTATACTGAAGAAAAATGACATTTTTGCGTAAGAAGTAAGCTAGGGATTATTAATGAAGTGAGACTTGCAAATAGTGATTTCAAAGTTCATTTCTACAAGCCAGCAGGGCCAAGATCTTCAATAAAGTTATCAAGAGATGACAAGATTCGTTTCCTACAAATAAAATTTTGAGAAAGATCAAAATTGTGGTTTTTAAACCAACAAGCAAGAATGTGTTTTGACACGTTTGATCATGTCTCAACTATTATGACAACATCAACAGCTTTTACCTTTCCCTATTCTGTTTTTGTCTCAGGTCTTGCATAAAAATATTTTTTTCTTTATGCAAAACTGCTGAGGTTTCTTTTATTTACTAAAATTACTTACAACAAAAATTACTGATACCATGCAAAGTGTAGACCTTAGGCATAATTATTTTTTTTTAATTAATTGCTAAGCTTTGCAAAAGGCTTTATTTTCTGTTACTATTATTTAAAGATAATCAAAAAAATTAATTTAAATGACACTCTGAGATAAATACTTAGCTGTGACTACAACAAAACAATAGTTTGGCAGCATTGTTTTGACATGTTCCCCTTGCCATATCTCAGCTTGTAGTTAAATTTCCATCCTGAAATTTCTTGTGCATTACACTACCATACAATGCTCTTAGAAACCAGAACTTCACATTTTCATCTCGATCCCCACCAGAGATATCAAAGCCTCAAACGTGCGATTTTTGACATTTTTGAAAAATTTGGGATTTTGTTTAGCGAAGAGAAAGCAAGTCCCAGATCTGGAACTCGGCGTGTGAGTACAAGTATTTTCGGCCTATTTGAAAAAAATATGTCATGTTGACAGTTTTCCTTGATAGAAAATTTTCCTCTTGTGAAAGGACAAATTTTGAAAAAAAAAACTGAAACTTTATGCTTAAATTTCACCAATAAGCAGTTAGTTTCGGAAACTACTCAATTACCAAATTTTTAGCCCAATGTATTCTGTACAAATTGCTTTAATTCGCACTTGAATTGGAGAAATAAACGATGAATTATTTACAATTTCGTAAACCCCTCTTGTGAGAAAATTGCTGCAGACGATGAAACAAAGATGGCCGCCATGCACAAAACAAGAATTAATAAAATTAAAATAACATTTTGAACTTCTATCATGTTAGGGTTGTTGTACAAAAAATTTCAGATTTTTTAAAAATGGTCGAGCAACGAATAAATGATTTTCTGGACCACTTGAAATGGATTGACCCCTCTACATTTTTCCTATTTATATTTGTAAATGATTAATCATCTATAAATATCTGCGTCAATAGCCTTTATCACTTCAGCCAACTTGAACTTTTCACGTTCCATAGTTTACGATTAAAATGGCTTTGACAGGCGGACAGACAGACACAGGAGTGATCTTATAATGGTTCCGTTTTTACTTTTTAAGTAATCCTAAAAAGAAATAATATTTGGAATCACTCTGTAAAACAAAATGCACTGTCATTGAGACACATGACTACGCGGATATTGGATAATAGTTGTGTTAATTCATGTGAGAAAAGCACTGAAATTCATGGAGATATAACCTTTTCTTTAAAAGATACTTGAAATGTTTGTACGTTTTTTGCTCATTACATGCGAGATTTTAAACCAAAGTTTACGCCAGTTTAAGATAATTTTGCAAAATATAGTAAAAACAACAAAGCATCACTGGACAGTATTGGACTATAAATATATGAAATGATTAATGAAATATAAGCAGCTGTAAGAATTTCTTTTAACTGCGCATATGCAAACTATGCCAAAGATTTTTTTTTTTTCATGATTTCAAAGTCAACGCTATAAGCAACTATTGGAAAAAGACCAGTCGAATAGCTTGAAAATTCATAAAGTTTTCGGCGATATATTGAGTTGAATTTTGCCTGACTTCGAAAAGAAAAATAAGGGATCCACAAACGCGCGGCTTTGCACACATAGTTCATGAAATACGCTAAATGGTATTAGTGTGCCTTTTAAATGGTCGTGGAATTTATTAATTAACAAATATCATGGAATTTATTAATTAAAATGGAATTTATTAATTAACAAATGTAAAATGTAATATAAATCATAATTTAGGACATTTCTAGAACTTTTCCCGACGAGTTCACTCTTTTAAATTTCAAATTTTATTAGGTACCCTTCTTAGCGAGCATTTGTATATCTTAAAAGTAACCGCCATACCAGATCTAGTTCATTCAATATCACAAAATTAGTAAGTTTGGAAGAAAAAAAATTTCCCCTTAACCTTTTTAAATTTCGATTTTTTAAACTGTTCTGTGTGTGTATTTGCGTCTTAAAAATAACAGCTATATGAGATTTCAAATTTCTATCTTGAACAATTCCATAGAAATCTTAATTGGGGACGTTTTTAGAATATTTTTTACGCATTTCATCCTTTTAAATTTCGATTTTTTTTTTAACTGTTTTATGCGAGCATTTACGTCTTAACTGTAACATTCATGTCTAATTTCAAGTTTTTATCCTACGCAATTCCATAGAAATCATAACATAGAACATTTTTTCGCCCTTTTAAATTTCCAATGAAACCATTCTTAAGGAAAGCTTATATCTTAAAAGTAACCGACATGTCAAATTACAAGTTTCTATTCCCTTCGGTATCACAAATATCGTAAGTTTACAACATTATTCTCCAGCACCCTTTTAAATTTCGATTTTGTTTTAAACTGTCCTGTACGTATATTTGCTCATCTTCTTAAAGATAGCAGCCATGTCGAATTTCAAGTCTCTGTCCTTAACAACTCCATAGACATCGTTATTTAGATTGTTTTAACATTGTTTTCTTCTAGTTTGAGCATTATAATTTTTTGTTTGAAAAAATATATATATTCTGCGTGTGGATCTGCATCTTAAAATTGCAGCCATGTCGAATTTCAAGTTTCTATCCTTAAGCATAGAAAACGTAATCTAAAACGTTTTTCGAAAACTCTTCATGAATTACACCCTTTTAGATTTCGATTTTCTTTTAAAAAACCATTCTTAGAGAGAAATTATAACTTATAAAAACCATTATGACAAATTTCAAGTTTCTAGCTCGCTCAGTAGTACAAACAACGCATATATAGAATGTTCTTTTTACCTGCTACCTTTTTATTAATTTCGAATAAAAAAAAACGATTCTATGCCTGTCTTTGCGTCTTAAAGATTGCAGTCATGTCAAATTTCAACATTTTATCCTTAGCAATTCCATAGATATTGTAATTTAGAAAATGTGTAGAGCGCTTTTCGCGTATTTCACCATTTCAAATTTCAAATTTTCTTTAAAGCGGTTCCGTGTGAGCATTTACGGTTTAAAAGAAGCAGCCATCTAAATTTCGCAATTCTCTCCATAAAAATCATAGAAATCATGATGTAGAGCGTTTTTAAAACGATTTCTGCTCCTCTCACCATTTCAAATTTCAATTTTTAGGGTTTCGTTCATCTGATGAAACGCTATTCGTCTCGCTCCTCTGTCTGTCTGTCCGTCACAGAGCCCGTTCTCAGAAACTATACATGTTGGAGACTTGAAATTTTGCATACTTATAGCTGAACACCACACATCATACGACAAATTATAAAACTTTGAAAAAGTCCCACATTTAACCCTTTGGGCTCCCACATGTGTATTTTAAACAATTCTTTCTAAGTGAGCCCCTAATTAGCTTGAAGGCGTGAAATTTTGCGTATTTATAGCTGAGCACCTCCGATTAAACGACAAATCATAAAATTTTGAAAAAGTCTTACATTTAACCCTTTGGACTTCCACATGTGTATTTTAAACAATTCTTTCTATGTGAGCCCCTAATTAGGTTGGAGGCATGGAATTTTGCATACTTATAGCTGAACACCTCACATCAAACGACACATCATAAACTTTAGAAAAAGTTGTACATTTAACCCACATGTGTATTTTAAACAATTCTTTCTAAGTTAGCCCTAATTAGGTTGGATGCGTGCAATTTTGTACACTTATAGCTGAACACCTCACATCAAACGACAAATCATAAAATTTGGAAAAAGTCTTACATTTAACCCTTTGGGATCCCCATGTGTATTTTAAACGATTCTTTCAAAGTGAGCCCCTAATTAGGTTGGAGGCGTGAAATTTTGCATACTTATAGCTGAATACATCACATCAAACGATAAATCATAAAATTTTCAAAAAGTAGTACATTTAACCCTTTGGGCTCCCACATGTGTATTTTAAACAATTTTTTCTAAGTGAGCCCCTAATTAGGTTGGAGGCGTAAAATTTTGCATACTTATAGCTGAACACCTCAGATCAAATGACAAACCATAAAATTTTGTAAAAGTCGTACATTTAACCCTTTGGGCTCCCACATGTGTATTTTAAACAATTCTTTCTAAATGAGACACTATTTAGGTTGGAGGCGTGAAATTTTGCATACTTATAGCTGAACACCATCATGCGACTAATCATAAAATTTTGAAAAAGTCGTAGATTTAAACCTTTGGGCTCCCACATGCGTATTTTAAGCAATTCTTTCTAACTGAGTTCCTTATTAAATTGGAGATTTGAAATTTTGCATATTTATAGCAGAACACCTGAGGCCAGGCGACAAATAATAAAATCTTGAAAAAGTCTTACGTTTTACCCTTTGAGCAACCACATATGTATTTTGAGCAATTCTTTCTAAGAGAGCCCCTAATTAAGTTGGAGACATGAATTTTTGCAGAGGTATAGCTGAATACCTCAGACCACATGACAAATCATAAAATTTTCAAAAAGTCATATTATTTACACCTCCGGGCTCTAACTTGTAAATTTTAAGCAATTTTTCTAACCTCCGCCCTTTTCACCCGGGGAGCACTTTTTCAACTTTTGCCGACACCCCTTTGGCCATTCTTTCATATTATGCACCATATTCTTACATATTTTTGTTCCATTTTTTACCGCCAGGGGCGCCTACTTATCTCGGGTGCTATGGGCCAAATCCCCTCGACTAATATATCTAAGGATAGTATGTAAAACGGAGTTTCGTTCGGATAGAGGTTTGTTTAGAATAGAGTGCGCCCCTGGTTGCGAAATGTGGAACTAACAGATTTTTCAAAAGGATAAAGTGTTTTGAAAGGAATGTTAAACGAAATCCTCTGTGCGATCTGTGATCACACTTACCCACTTGTTTTATAAACAGTTTCTAGCTAGCATTTGTATCTTAAAGGTAACCCACATGCTAAATTTCTAGCTTTTAGTCTCTTCAGTCTGCGAAAAATCATAATTTAAAACTTTTTTTTCTTGCACCTTTTAAAATTTGAAAAAAAATTAAAAAGCTCTTCTGCTTGTGCATTTTCGTATTAAAAGTGACCGCAATGTAAAATTTTACGTTTTTGTCTTTAACAATTCCATAGAAGTCGTAATTTAGAACGTTTTCAGAACTTTTTTCACGAATTTCACACTTTAAAATTTCGATTTTTTTTTAAACCGTTCTTAGAGAGCATTTACATCTTATAACAACTATGGCAAATTACACGTTTCTAGATTCTTCAGTGCCACCCCTACCAAAAAGACGGAATATTGATTTGCGTATCAGTTTCATGAGACTGAACTAAAAAAGCATGAAAATTTTATCATTAAAAGATTTGTAGAAAGGTAGATTTTAAAACTGACAAATGATTTCTACAAATATAAATGATGAGGATATATATATGTTACATTATTAGATCTACTTCCGCGATTTCCTTATCTTATTCTAAATTACTACTTTATATTCACTAAATCCTTATCATTAAATAATCTCTATCGTTAACTCTGTTAAATTCCCTTTAATTTAATATCTCACTTGTCTTAATCGCTTAACTATTACGCTTTTAGTATTCTTAAATTAAATGTTCCATTCCCGCGCTTTTTCTTTCGAGAATATTCTTATAGCTTCTATTTTTACTTTACCGCGCATTTCTGAGATTGTCCTTTTTCCCTCCAAATTCATCCGCGTGCTCTGTTCGCACTCTTTATATGACGTGACATTCTTAATTATTTATTGGTTGAGAGCGCGACCTACGTCATATTTGTATCCTTACACGTGAGGAACAAAAAGTTGATACTCGCTGTGTTTCAGCAGATTTCAGCAGATTTGAGTCGTATTTCCAGTTTTCATCCATCCCCTGGTCACCGTCCTGTTATTCGATTATCTGGAATTTGTTTAAACCTAATTACTACTACGGAGCGATGGCTAATTATCTTGGTGGAAACTGCACTTTTTGAAATATGTTCTAATAAAGTGCTTAGTTGATTATGAGTGTTTTCTTCTGGGGAAACTTCACGGAACGATGCATTCCATTGTTTTCACTCGACAACTGCATTTCATCAATTTGTTCTACTAACATAACAGATTCCACTGTTCTGACCATTTCTTTTACGCCATTATCGCTGGATGAGATCCTCAGCAATTATCGTGACAGCCTGTACTGCAATTTCAACGATAAAGCCAATCCAATGTTACTAGAATGCAACATATATATATATTTACTCAGTATTAAATTTCTAAAATAGATCACAGATCTAAAAAGGCTCCGAATCTTTAGAATTAAGAAATGAAAAGTTAGCGAAAATTACGTCACGTTGACACTATTTTATCGATTTTCTTTCATTAGTTTGATTAATGGAAAAACACATTTCAAGCTAAGCATAACGTCACCATCGAAAACTTTTCAAACAAATTTTATATACTTTCTTTTATGCTTAACCACAGCATATTCAAATTAAAATATTTTTCCTTTTTAATTTTAATGAAAAAATCTAATAAAGTCATAATACATAAAGATCCAATAGACAATCTTCTGGTGATGCCGCGATACACATGACTTTTTCTTTCACTTTTGAATTTAAAATAGACGGGCATAAATTTGTTTCCAAAAAATTACTGAAAATGATAAAATACGTCCATAAAGCAACATGTCTGAATATTTTTCATTATTTCAGTTTTATCAAAAACAGTGAAAATAATCCCATTACCATTTTGAAGAAATTTCATAAAACTTTTAAAATTAGAATTAAAATATAAAAATGGGAATATTTTTAAAAATAGCTACTGTGGGCACATCTACACATGAACAAATTTCATTAAAAAAAAAGAAAAAAAAAAAAAAAAAAAAAAAAAAAAGAAAAGAAAATGGGTGAAGCCGAAAGTTCAGCGACTAAAAAAAAAAAAAAAAAATACAACCTTATGTTTTAAATATATATATGGTATGGTTCGTCACTGAATGGTTACCTATAATTTTCTACACTTGGGATTTATATAAGTAGATAAGTCTACGTTGGAGACCGGCCTGTCACTATCAATTTGACTTAATTACCTTTGAAATCGAGTCGGAAGTTCCAAAGATTATCCCTTCAAACAAACGTACATTACTTCTTCGTAATACAGTAATACCTCTTTTTACGTCAGCAATTTGTTCAAAGACTAACGACGTAAGTCGAGGTTCATTTACATAGGCAAAAAAGGATTAGTAATAAAGATTAACCAAAATCTAATGAATATATTCGATTGTATTTAGGGATTTTGTTACATAAATTTAACATTAGCAAAAAAAAAAAAAATGCTTTTGCAATACAAGAATTTGAAATAAATCAATAAGTTGTTAACTTACAATTTATTATTCATCTAGTTGACCCGTTCGAGCCTTTGAGCATGTGAGAAAATCTTGCAATGAAGTTTGAACAGGCAAGTTTTTATTTTTTCTCTTACAGGCTCTTTGTAACAACAGATTGACTTTTCTAAACTTTTTCTAGTCGTTGCTACACTTTGCTCGCATGAATCAATATTTTCAAGAACCGTCATTCCAGCTTCAATAAGGTTTAATCCTGCGGTTACTTTTGCAGCCTTCATAATCTTCCCTCTTCCACCCTAGGTTCAAAATATACATCTATATCTTCAACAGTACTTTGTTTCTTTAATTCGATAAGTTCGTCGATGGTTAATTCCGTATCAAGTGGATTTATGAGTTCAACAACATCTTCAGCATCCACCTCTAAGTTGAGTTCTCTTACACTTTCAACGATTTCATCAATTAAGAGAAATACAGAATCAAAATTGTCACACATTTTCTTAGTTTCTACGAAAGAAAAGGGCACAGTCTTTTACAAGCATCTCTCACATTTTTTCGCTGAACTTCACCCCATGAATCACCTATGACTGTGACTGCATCTGAGATGTTAAATTTCTTCAAAAAGTATTTTAAAAATTTCAAAGTGCTTCTTAATTAAAAAAAAATTCCAGGCCAGACGACGTAAATGCGGGGTGACGTAATTCGGGGTACTACTGAATTAGTATAGATTATTTTCTTGTTTACAATAAGTCATAAATCTTAAAATAGTGAATTTGTGCTTGTTTCATTGTTTATTCAGAGAAACAAAATTAACCATGATTTTTTATTCCTTACATTGCGGAAAATTAAGGTTTAGCTGAAAAAAAATATATATATGCATCAGAGAATTATGAATTAGAGCAACTTATTCATTTCCAAATTTCAAATGATGAATTATCATGCATAAGATTTTGTGAGAAACCTGTTTAAGTATAAAGCTTCAGACGTTCTACATACCATAGAAAACTTGCGAAAATTGATAAAACTATTAAAGAAAGTCACTTGCAATATTTTCTTACATCAAAAAATATTAATAATATTTTCTTTTTAGGATTTATGATAGATCGATATTTAGTTTTAATCTTCTGATAATGAGCATTATATGCTTGGACTGCAATTTACATTGCTAAAGTAATATTTTTTGAAGAGAAATATTAAAAGCAACTTATATTTGAAGCAGCAAAGTTTTATTAAGTTTAAATTTTATATAAGTAGGAAATGCTATCGAAGAAAAAGCATTTACATTGATTAAAGTCATTTTCGTACAATTTACGAGTTGTTCCAACGAAAAACCTCTAATTTGATAATACATTATCGGTTTTCGATATTTAATGTACAACTTCAAGAAAAGTTGCTTTCGAGATAAATTGAAATATCAGTTTAACTATAAAATGAATATACATGAAATGGTTTTAAGTAAAATAAAATAAAATAGGGTAATGTTATCAAAAAGTAACATAGAGAGAACAACTAAAAGTATTGATCGTATTCTGGGAACGCAAAGAGGTCTGAAGAATCCTAAATTCCAATAAAGGCGAATTTTGCATCGTGTAACATCTAAGCGGTTTCCGAGCTCTTAAACTTCAAAAAAATTTTGAAATATTAATGTTTTGATTTGTTAAAGTAATATCTTTACAGAACAATTTCATATAAATATTTCCGTTAAATTTCTACTAGAACAGAAGTTATGAAATTTTAAAATTAAACCCATCCACAGTTGAAGCGCCCGGTGTTTCGAATTTAAATGAACATCAGACTGCCATATTTTGTTTCTTTACATCATTTCTGAACAGTTACTTTATTCAGAATTTTTTTATACTCCATGTTTTTATACTCTCATGCTTTTATACTCCTCTGAGAATATCATGAAAGCATTCAACCTACAACATAACCTTCGTGTGTCAAGTCAGATAAGTTGTTTACTTTAAATCCGCAGTTTAGAAAATGAGCACATGTTTGTCAATCACTTTGCGATGTGTGCTATCAAACTGCAAGAAAAGCTTTCCTGAAACATTTAATGTACAGATTTATGTGCATTTTATTGTTATTTGCAAATTTGGAAAAACATTTAGTGTGTAAAACTTGTAATGCACAAATAAAAACAAAAGAAAAATATGGATTGAGCTTCATATTTAAAATAGCGTGCAAGGTCTGCAAAGTAGGTATCCTTTTCAGGAAAAATAAAGTAATTGAAGAAAAATCGTATATTCCTGAAATTAATAGATGTACAATGTTTGCAATGAGATGCCTAGGTAAAAGTCTGACAGACTTACAAACATTTTTCAATATTATTTGTTTACAAAGTCTTGTATCACAAAAATCACATTATGCTGTAACCACTAAATCATGTGTAGCTAAAGTGAGCAAAAAAAGTATTTGCACACCAGGTAAATTTGTTGTAGCATATGTATAAATAAATAAAAAGCAACTAAGAATTAAAAATAGCAGCACTTTTACAAAACAAATTTAAAATATGAAAACATGAAAAAGTAGCATTTGTACTGCCAAAAAAATATTTGCACACTAGCAATAAAAATAGAACTAGAGGAATTATTTATAAGTTAAAAACAGTGCTAATATTTAGTATGCATGCCCTTTGCTTCAGTTACAACTTGTAATCGTCTGGGCATTGATTCTATTAGTTTGTGACATGTTTCACTGCTGATTTGTAGCCATTCTTCCCTAAGAGTTTGCTTAAGTTCTGATTTGTTAGAAATTTTCTTTTTCCTTCTTTTCACATCCAAAATATGACATAAATTTTCAATCGGATTCAGGTCTGGTGATTGTGGTGACGTTTTCAATTGATTTTTTACATTATTAAGCAACCATTACCTCGTAATATATATAGTGTGTTTCGGATAGTTATCCTGTTGGAAATAATGTGCATTAGGAATTCCTAATTTAAGAGCACTATTAGATAAATGAACTTGCAATATTTTAATATATTCTTTAGCATTCATATTGCCTTCAATGAAGGTCATTTCGCCAACTCCGTTAAAAGACATGCATCCCCAAATCATTACATGAGCACCGCCATGTTTTACAGTTGGTTTCAAGTTTTTAATTTGAAGAGAAGTATTTGGCTTTCGCCATACAGTTTTCTTACCATCTGAGCCAAAAATATTGAACTTGCTTTCATCGGAAAAAATAACAGTTTTCCAAAACTGTAGTGGTTTGCTGACATAAGCTTTTGCAAATTCAAGTCTTTTCACACTATTTGTTTCACTAACAAATGGGTTTTTTCGAGGGGCTCTAACTCGAATATTTGCATCATGAAGAATATTTCTAATTGATTGTGGTGTAACTATTGTTCCAACGTTGAAGCAACAGCCAATTATCGAGCACTTAGAAAAGGCTTTTTTGAAGATTCTTTTATGATGGCTCTCCTTTGCCTGGTATTTAGCTTTCTTGGACGCCCAGTTCGCGGCTTATTTATTGTCGAACCAGTTTCTTTTTTCTTCTTAATTACATAACGAACACTAGAAAAGTTTAGATTTAATTTTTTACTTATTCCTCGGTAACTTAATCCAGAACTGTGAAGAAACTTCTCACGGGTAGCAACAGACAGTTCACACGTTTTCGGCGCAATTAGAACAAAAACTCCCCAGAATCCCTGCTCTAGTTAATATATTACGTGACATTAAAGTGAGGGGCTAATGTACTGCGAGACTGATATGCTAAACATTTGCAGAGCGTTCGCATTTAATGCCTTTTTTAAGAGTCAATGCTTCTTGTGCAAATACTTTTTAGGTATGAGAAAATATTAATTTATTTTTTAAAATGTGTAATATTACTGTTTAAGGAAAATGGGTAGTTATTTTTATTATCTTCTTATTTAAAAAAATGAATAATTAAGAGAATAGTATCAAATTTGCTTTCTATGGTGACTTATGCAAAAAATCGTCTGCGTGCAAATACTTTTTTTGCTCACTGTAAATCATCCACTTCTGAAAATTCCATGCACAATGCTGTTCTCCAAGAAAGTCCTACACATTATCCCTTTACAATGCTAACGCCATTGTGTAGGGATAATACGTAAGTAAAAACGTCCGTCTGACATTAGCCTTAACGTTTCAAATGACATTGTTTTAATATGAGTATAGCATATTGATGTAATACAAACTATAAATTTGCATGCTGGATGTTAAAATATAAATTTTTTACCATTAAAAAGTAGTTTTATAATAATTTTTGAAATGAAATAAATATGCATTATTTCTTTATGTTTTCTTTATTTTAAATGTTCTTACGTTATAAATAAAAAAAGTATAGTGTTTATCTATGTTATATAAAAAAAATTGGAGAGGGAATTATTTGTATAATATTGCCATTTACTCAAAAGTATCGTATTTTAGCTCTTCATTAAAATTTCAACATTCGAAATGAATTTCTCCACATATAGGCTTTGAAAATTCAATTATTTAAATTTATTTATATGGCAGAGATGAATAATGATTTATTTTTACCGAAAAACTGGGTAAAGAAAATTTAATTTCTAAAAATTTAAGCTACATAGAGCACAACATTAGTTTTTTAGCTCACAGGCTATCAAAACCTGAGAGCTTATGTGCCCGCCGGTTCTGTATGTACGAGTACGTACGTACGTACGAAACGCCATAACTTTTCATAGAAATATCCGATTTGCTTCATTTTTTTTTCAGGTTCATTCTCATAAGGCGCTTCCCTGATTAGTTTTTGGGGTTCATTGATTAAGGTTAAATGGGGAAAAGGGGGGATAGTTCCCCCCCCCCCTCTTAATTTAGATAAATGTGTTTTTCATGCAGAAATATTCAATTTGTTCCAAATTTGGTATACCGGTTTATTATGCTATGGAGCTCCCCCGATTAGATTTGGAAGCTCATAACTAAAGTATAAAGGGGAGAAAGGGGGCTACCCCCCCTTCATTTAGATAAATGGGTTTTTCATGTAGTATTATGCGATTTGCTCCAAATTTGGTATACCGGTTTATTATGTTAAGGAGCTGCCTTGATTACATTTGAAGGATCATTAGCTACATATAAAGGGAGGAAAGGGGGGCTACCCCCTCTTAATTCAGATAAATGGGTTTTTCATGCAGAGTTATTCCATTTGCTCCAAATTTGGTATACCGGCTTATTATGTTAAGGAGCTGCCTTGATTACATTTGAAGGATCATTAGTTACATATAAAGGGAGGAAAGGGGGGCTACCCCCTCTTAATTCAGATAAATGGGTTTTTCATGCAGAGTTATTCGATTTGCTCCAAATTTGGTATAGCGATTTATTATGTTAAGGAGCTTACCTGATTAGATTTGGAGGTTCATTAGTTAAGTATAAAGGGAGGAAAGGGGGGCTACCCCCCCTTAATTTAGATTAAAAGGGATTTTCATGCAGAGTTATTCGATTTGCTCCACATTTGGTATACCGGTTTATTATGTTAAGGAGCTACCCTGATTAGATTTGGAGGTTCATTAGTTAAGTATAAAGGGAGGAAAGGGAAGGGGATAGACCCCCACCCCTTTATTTAGATAAATGGGTTTTTCATGCAGAATTATTCGATTTGCTCCAAATTTTGCGTACCGGTTTCTTATGTTAAGGGGCTGCCTTGATTAGATCTGGAGGTTAATTGGTTAAGTATAAAGGGGGGGGGGCGGGGGCTAGTCCACCCTCTATTTTAGATAAATTGGTTTTTCATGCAGAATTATTCGATTTGCTTGAAATTTGATATACAAATTTATTCCGATATGGCTTTCTTCATTTGATTTGAAGGTTCATTGGTTAAGTATAAAAGGGGGAAATGGGATCAAGTGTCCCCTCGCCTTAATTGAGATAAATGGGCTTTCATGCAGAATGATCTAATTTTTAGTTTTTTTTTTCCTAGGTTTATTTTGATAAGAAGGGAAAATGGGGGAGCTAATACCCCATTAATTTAGCTAAATGATTTTTCATGCAGAATTATCTGATTTCTTTCAAATGTGGTATGCCAGATGTTAAAGAGTTTCCTCATTAGATTTGCAGGTTCTTTGGTTAATTTTAAAAGGGGGGGGGGGGTTCTAATCTCTTCATTTATTTTTTGAAAGGCAACATTCTTTGAAATAAGAGTATAATATACAATTAGTGTGAATAGCCTGTGAACTCAATGCCATCAGCTTAACTGGGCAATTTTCTTTTTTATTTAAATATTTAATTTAACTTAAATTTTAAAATTACCCAGATTTCATTTATTTCAATATATACGAAAAAAAAATAATTTATATCAGTCAAGAAATTACGCATATTTATTACAAAGTTTGCCTAAAGTAAATTAAGTTAAAGTTTAAAAAATAACAATAATTTATCTTAGAAATAATATTCCACTTTTCAAAGTTAATTTGAAAGATGGATAACTTTAATATGCGTTTGTAGAAATATCATATTGCGTGCCACGTTAAGAGAGAATTTTTCAGGATGCATGTTTAGCATTAAAAAAAAAAATAAAGTTATGAAAACTATCAATTATATATTTATTAAAAAAAAGAATGGAGGACAAAATTAGAATGATTATTTTTTAAACTTAGCATATTTTCTTATAGGGAAGGGAATATTACATGGAACTTATTTGTTTTTTATTTTGGTTATCTTGCCGAAGTGCATCTAAGTGATGTTTTACCTTCAATTTATGATCAATACAATCATGCCACTTATTGATATGTCAGTCTGTTAAAATAAGTTATCTAATAAATATCACATTAAATTATCTGGGTGTATTTTTTATCATTAATTTTAAAATACAATATTTTTATACAGGGTGTACGTAAATTAATATCCCAAGTTTATCGAGCTGCTAGAAGAAAACATATAACCCTTTAAGCCCTGACCCATACAATTGTGGCGGTGATACTAAAGTAAAATAGAATAACTATTTCCTGTTTTTATGAGATTTAAAACCAAATCTGCAAGTTTATATGATTTAATTGGCTTCAGACGTTTTGATAAGACGCCACTAGGGGGCACTAACTAAAATACAGGGTTAGATTTTCTGCTTTTAAAAAGACTATATCATCTGACAGCAATAGACAAAAAGTATGCGCTGTCGTAATTTCTCTTAAATAGGATTTTTAATGTTTGCTTAGATTTAATTTTACTTTTCATATACTTTAAAATATTCATGATTTCTATTTAAAATTGATAGTATTAGATATATAATATGCACATTGATTTTAATTGATTTTGTCTTTGGTAAATTTAATTAAGCTTTACAAATGTTGAAAAACAAATGACCCGCACAATTGTGCTGGTCCGGGTTTTAACGTTTCCAAAATGGGCACAATTCCTAATATATAAAATTTTTATTTTTAAGTGATTTTTTTAAAACTTATGTTTTTAGGAATTTATTTTTTTTTTTATTACATTTTGAAACCGGATTAATTTTAAATAGGTTTATACTATTCATGATTTCTATTTAAAATATTCATGATTTCTATTTAAAATTGATAGTATTAGATATATAATATGCACATGTAACGAACGGTATGTTTCTGCTCTGAGTTACAGATGCCATATATGATTTATAAGTTTTATATGAGTTATATGCATATCACGAGATAGAATTTTAAGTTTGATAAATTCATTCCATTTTGTCGACATAGCAAGCAAGCCACAATGAATAAATAATAAATTATGGAAAGTTCAGCAAATGCTCGACAGATTCCGTAGTATCTGCTTGAATTTACCAGGAGATCAGGGAAAATTTTCCATAGATGAGCAGACGATTCCTTTTTTTAGGACGTGCTACAGTAAAGCAGTATATAAAAAACAAAACACATTCTATTGTAACAGTATCACATGGGATAGTTTTAAATTTTGTAGTTTACCAGTGGGAAAGTACAGACCTAGTCCACAAGGATCTATCCTTAGGACCTGCTGTAGTCCTTACTCTGGTTCAGACCTAGTCTTATGTACTTCAATCGGTATTTCCACAAAATACCGCTGCTGGAAAAACTAAAAAAAGAAATTTGAAGGATCAGGCACAATCCAAACGGAGTGAAGGGCATACCATTTTTCAACGGCTCTTAAGAGTGGTGCCAGCATTGAACACATCTCAGAAAATGAAATTGTAGTGGTCTGCCCAAAAACCAAAAATTGTTTCGAGCATTTTCATTGTGGCTGATAAAAATTATCTCAATAAACAACAACTTTTTTTGGTTAAACTTTTATTTTTAGATATTTGCACAAGTAATCCCAAACTACACAATTGTGTAGATGCAGTCCAAAAACGGCTGCATTAAGCCCGAACCTACACAATTGTGTGGGTCCTCCCTTGGCATAACCTGACATGGGGTATTGTTTTAAATATTTTTTTTTCAATCAAATACGCTCCTATCAGTAAGGGGAAACAACCTAAACTTTAAATTTCTACCAAAAAATCTCCCGGTCTTAAAGGGTTGTAAAGTACAACCTTGTTGTTCATCGGAAATAAAAAATAACAGTTAAATGTTTAAATTCAACACAATTGTGTGGGTCCTCCCTTGGCATAACCTGACATCGGGTATTTTTTAAATATTTTTTTCAATCAAATACGGTTCTATCGGTAAGAGGAAACCACCCAAACTTTAAATTTCTACCAAAAAATCTCCCGGCCTTAAAGGGTTATAAAGTACAACCTTGTTGCTCATAGGAAATAAAAAATAACAGTTAAATGTTTAAATTCAACACAGTTATAAGTGCTCACATGAACTCCTCCACAAACACGAACGATATCGTGGCGCTACGATAACTCATCCACAATTTTTTCAACATGTCCGGTGTGACACTTTGAATGGCTGCAGATATGTGTGCCCTAAGTTCGTCAACGTCAGTCACGGGAAGAAAGGAAAATGATAATGTTAAGTCTATAGGGGCGTTTTTTTTCAAATATCTCGCTTTGATTGTAATATTTTTGGATGATTTTTTTGCATAGGATAGCTGAGGACGATCTACAACCGTGCTAGTTCTTAATTTTTAGATTTTAATTTTTTGTGTATATTAGGATAGTTTCAATTTCAGAACCGGTTCAGAAAATTAAAGTAATTTTTAGCTCGCAGGCTATCAAAGCCTGAGAGCTAATTTGCCCGCGGTTCTGTATGTATGTATGTATGAATGTACGTAACGCGATAACTCTTGATAGAATCATCCGATTTGCTTCAATTTTTTTTTAGGTTCATTCTGATAAGGCGCTTCCCTGATTAGTTCTGGGAGCTGATTGGTTAAGTATAAAGGGCGGAAACGGGGCTAGCCCCTCCCCCTTAATTTAGATAATTGGGTTTTTCATGCAGAATTATTCAATTTGCCCCAAATCTGGTATAGCGGTTTATTATGTTAAGGAGCTTCCCTGATTAGATTTGGAGGTTCATTAGTTAAGTACAAAGGGGGGAAAGGGGGCTACACCCCCTTAATTTAGATGAATGGGTTTTTCATGCAGAATTATTCGATTTGCTCTAAATTTGGTATACCTGTTTATTATGTTAAAAAGCTGCCTTGATTACATTTGGAGGTTCATTATTAAGTATAAAGGGGAAAAGGGGGCTAGAACCCCCCCTTAATTTAGATAAATTGGTTTTTTATCCACAGTTATTCGATTTGCTACAAATTTGGGATACCGGTTTATTATGTTAAGGAGCTGCCTTGATTAATTTTGGAGGTTTATTGGTTAGGTATAAGGGGAGAAAAGGGGGGCTGAACCCAACCTTAATTTAGATAAATGGGTTTTTCATGCAGAATTAATCGATTTGCTTCAAATTTGATATGCCGGTTTATTCCGATATTGTATTTCCTTTATTAGATTTGGAGGTTCATTGGTCAAGTATAAAAAGGGGAAAGGGGGCTACACCCACACTCCTTAATTTAGATGAATGGGTTTTTCATGCAGAATTATTCGATTTGCTCCAAATTTGGTATACCGGTTTATTATGTTAAGAAGCTGCCTTGATTAGATTTGGAGGTTCATTAGTTAAGTATAAAGGGGGGAAAGTGGGGCTATACCCCATAATTTAAATAAATGGTTTTTTAATGCAGAATTATTCGATTTGCTCCAAATTTTGTATACCGTTTATTATGTTAAGAAACTGCCTTGATTAGATTTGGAGATGCAATAGTTAAGTATAAAGGGGGAAAAGAGGCGCTTGACCTCCCCTTAATTTAGATAAATGGGTTTTTCTTGCAGAGTTATTCGATTTGCTACAGATTTCGTATACCTGTTTATTATGTTAAGGAGCTGCTTTGATTAATTTTGAAGGTTTATTAGTTAAGTTTAAAGCGGAGGGGGCTGGGGATAGGACCCTTTAATTTAGATAAATGGGTTTTTCATGCAGAATTAATCGATTTGCTTCAAATTTGATATGCCGGTAAATTCCGATATGGTACTTCCTTTATTTGATTTGGAGGTTCGTTGGTTAAGTATAAAAAGGGGAAAGGGGGAAAGACCCCTCCCTTAATTTAGATAAATGGATTTTCATGCAGAATTATCCAATTTACTTTAATTTTTTTTCTATGTTGATTCTGATAAGGAGCTTTCCTAATTAGATTTGGAGGTTCATTAGTTATGTATAAAGGGGGAAAGGGGTTAGACCCCCCATAATTTAGCGAAATGGTTTTTTCATGCAGAATTATCTGATTTGATTCAAATTTGGTATACCGGTTTATTACGTTAAGGTGCTTCCCTGATTAGATATGGAGGTTCATTGGTTAAGTTTAATGTGGGGGGGTATCGAGGGCTAATCCCCCTTTAATTTATTTTTTGTGGGCATTATTCTTTGAAATAAGAGTATAATATACAATTAGTGTGGATAGCCTGTGAGCTCAAAGCCATCAGTTTAACTGGGCACTTTTCTTTTTATTTCATAAAAATCTGAAACTAAAATCGAAAAAGTAAAAAATAACCCGGTTGTAGATCATCCTCAGCTATCCTATGCAAACCAATCATTCAAGAATATTAAAATGAAAGCAAGGAATTTGAAAATAACGACCCCATTG
This sequence comes from Maratus speciosus, assembly GCA_963932465.1. NCBI lineage: Eukaryota > Metazoa > Arthropoda > Arachnida > Araneae > Salticidae > Maratus > Maratus speciosus. The sequence goes on from OZ010788.1 coordinate 272,719,746, forward strand.
ACATTACATTAGCGTTCGAGTTTATCCGCGTGACTAATGTGGCCTCTTAATAGCGCTGGAACAAACACCTGACAAAGGTCTCACACAAAGAGTCACACCTAACATGCTGAAAGAAATGTGCAATGAGCTGTCGGCCCGATATCGTTCGTATTTCTGGAGGGGCTTACATTACTTATAATTGTGTTGAATTTAAACTTTCAGTTGTTATTTTTTATTTCCGATGAACAACAAGGTTGTATTTTTTTTAAATACATTTTTTATGAAATACTTTCATCGAGGCTATACTTTTAGTCACTAGTTTTCTATACATAGTTATTAAAAGATATATATATATAATATATATATTCCCAAGTTGGAAGCGATTGAAGAATCGTCAGAAATGTCTACGCTATTTTAGACATCTTGTTTTCAAAAGACAAATGCACATTTACTAGTAAGCATTATTTCCCGTTTGCATCATATTTAATTTTGTTTCGGATGCAATTTTCTGTCTGATGCGATGGTGTGACGTCAATGTTTGCTTTGATATAATTTAGAATAGATATAGTATATGAAACATAATATCTTAAAGCGATAAACAATTTCTAAACTATCTTTTATACATATACTTCACTTGCGTTGACGGAAAATAGAGCGGAATGATAAACTTGCCGTTTGGCAACAATTGTAGTTTTCTGATCGACGGTTCTCAGTGGATCAATTTACGACATATGATCCATTCAATAAATCAAAATTCAAATCAAGAGCTCTTTTAAAACACAGTTCAATCTTTCGGCCATGGCGCAAATAATACATATCAATTAAAAAAACCCTTAACGCGTAAAAGTTTGTGACGCAGCACTTTATCTTATTGCTATAAGAATTTTGAATATGGAACTTAAAAATAATGATATCAAATTTTAAGTGACGCTATATTATTTATTTCATCATTTTATTTTTGTTTTATTTATAATTGCATGTGTAAGAATTGTGTTAAATTTAAAAGGATGTATAAAAATTTATTCATTGATGCTTTATCATTCACATCTTTCATAAATTCAAACTATGAGTTTTAAAAGATATGATATCAAAATTTAAGTGACGCCTTGATGTAGCCTTAAAAAATTTGTTTTAAAATTCAATTTTAATTGTTTTCGCTTTGGCTAAATATATTTACAAATCTAACCAAAACTTTTAATTTTCCAATACTGTTAAAAATATCACTCTCACTGAAAGTATACAATGCACTGTAATATATTTATATGAATAAATTGATTTATCTTTTGTGCCATGCTATCCAAAATCAAAAGTAAAATTTATGTGAATGATTTCTGTGCGTCATTGTATCCAAGCTAAACGAAATGTGTGCAAATGGATAATATGACGTGTGAAGTGAACCTTATTTCATGTTTATGAAAAAGAGCATTTAATTTACTTATTGCTATAACTGTTTGTGTTAAAAATACATTTCATATCTTTAGTGAAATAACTCATCATTATTCAATGCAATAATTCAAAAGTGTTTCCTGTATTGCTTTAAGTTGCTACTTAAAAACATTATATTTCATTTGCTTACTGAAATAACTCTTGTGATCCGTTTCTTAATATCAAGAACATTTTTCGAAGACACTACCTTGTTGAGACTGATCTTCAGTGAAGCTGCTCAGATGTATATCAGATTCTGTTCAGTTCACATAACTGCACAAGGTTTTTGTGTTTGCTGGGAAATCTTCACTCGGAACCAGGCATTTCATATCTGACTATTGTTCAACTTAAAATTGAATTACTAAATCATGTATCCGTTCAGGATTGTAACCAAGTGAATATAGAATTTTATCCATCTCCTATTATTTATTCTCAACTTCTGCATACAGTAAATACACAAACACTTACAAATAAATTTGCTGCGTTTTTTAAAATCAGAGAAAAAGAATTTGTTAAATTTCAAAATCTAGGGGTGGGAGGGGGGGGGGGGGTAGGTGTTCGCTTTTGGCTACTGCAACCTGAATTCAACACTGCCTTCGCCCACACGTTTTAGATAAAATTTTAACATATACATCTTAAAAAACAGAACTGAAAATTAATTCCAAAAAGATTTTTTGTGAAAAGTGCACTCCATGATCCCCAATGTAAAATTCTTAGCTGTACTTTCTCTTAGAGTTTAATTATTTTAAGTTTTTCAAAAAGAATAAATTTAGTGTATTTTTAAAAGGGGTCAAAACTAAATTTAGTCCGATAAATTAAAAAAAGCAAGGACCTCTTATTCATTTAGATAATCTGCTCATAACAATCAAAATGAAAATATGTACAACTGATTCCCCTCCCCCCCCCCAACCTCTTATAAACACGACCGTTTTATAATCCTAATCCCCACCGGAATTGAAAAATTCTGTCCAAAATACACTTCAAAATTGTTTATTTCTGTGCAACAAATAATGCAGACCATATTCAAAACATTCATGCAGGAAAGAAAATTTCTGTTATGAGTTGCATTAATCAAGCCAATTTCTAATTATTAATTAACCATAGAAAAACCCTAATAATAAATTAACTTTATTAATTGAAACTTGGAGGAATTACAACAACATCGATAAATTTACCATCTGTATCTCATAAAAATATGAACACACAGCGAGTCAACTTCATCACCCATTACCCGCATTCAAAATCATTTTCAATTGGCACGTTATGTAGAACGGTCGATTTCCAATCCCAACGTAGTGAGTTCGGTCCCTCTCGAAGGTAAAAATACCGACATAATTCTCCCCTACTAATAAATACATGTGCTCCCGAAATTCTCTAAAGATGGCGTCACTAGCGCCTTTTTTGCACTTCTTATGCACAATTCTGTTTGCACTTTTTATCTACAATTCAGTGTGCTCTTTTTATGCAAAATATAATTTGTACTTTTTATGAATAATCAGAGGTGCCAAATACGTAAACTTTTTCGCAGACTTTTTCTAACTGGAGAAGTACAAGAAATAAAAGGACATAAGATGGCAAGGCTCCCCACCACGTTCAAACCACACGTTGCGTCTCACATTTAATAGAACTAGAGGATCGTACCCGGGCTTCCCAGGTTACAGAATATAGATGAAAACATTTTTTTTTTTTTTTTAATTGAAAACTTATAACTTTTTTACATGAAATATATTTTCTAGATTGTCCACTAACAATAAAAAAAGCATTTTTCATATGAAAAATATGAATTATACGATTAAATAAAGTTTTGAAATTTATTAAAATCGATATTTACGTGTCAGCCGCATGCTAAGAGTTATTAATCGAAGATTTTATTACTTAGGGCATACTTTTATATTATGGTAATATCAGAGCTTTATGAGCGTAGTAAAATTACATGTCTGTTAAAATTATGTTTTGTTTATTTATTCACAGAGGAAGTTTTTTTTATGGAATATTAGCCGTAAGAAAATGATGAACTCTTTATATTGTTTTAAGGACAAACGGATTAATCCTTCGTAATCGAGCTCCACGCGATAGAGATAAATTTAAAAATATTTCATGCTTGAAAATTGTTTTTATAACCATAGACAATCAGTAAACTGAGATACACTTTGCAAACAAATTCCATTTGAAAGGTTTTGTTTTTCTTATTTAGCTGTCTAAAAAGTTTAATTATTCGATTACAAATATGTTAAATTTGTGTATTTTGAATATTATTCTTTCAATTATTTATAAATGAAGTATTAATTTCTTTATGGAAAATTAGTCAGAAATAAATGCTGAACAATTTTTGTTGCTTTATGTGCAAAATGTTATTATTATTATGTATTGAAGCCGGCGCATGATAAAACAAATTACAAAAAATCGTGCTTGAAAATTACTTTAAAAAACACAATAAATCAGTCAAATAAGACAGTTTTTAAACAAATTGCATTTGAAAGTATATTTTTTCCCTATACGACGTTCTAAAAATTGAAAATGTGCGATGGTCAACAGATTAAAAAATTGCAGTAGCGGAAATTTCGAAACCGAAATTTGATCGTGAAATGTTACCATTCGGAAAATGACGCCAGCATTAAGCACATATACGTTTGTCCTTTATAATATAGATACGTAATCAGTAAAATATAATAAAGATAAGTTAATATGATGAAGTTATCAAATGAGTCTCCTATGCTGGGAACTCCGGAATGAAAAACAGCAAAATACAGTCCACTTTGACACGATCATAGAATTTCTTCCCAATGAAATCTAAAACCGTCATCATTTTCACTTCTCAAAATTTACATACGCAATTCTCATCCGTATTCACCATTTTTAAAAAATTCGTATTTTAATTTGATCATTTTAAAATCATTTTAACTCAAAACTTAAAGTCACCATTGTCGGCAACATCTTTGCATGTGAACAGCTGCACTCTTAACTTGAGATTCTAATCTCAGTACAGTATTGGAGAGTAAAAATTGCCTGATTTATGTTTTTTTGTCATTTATGTTAAAATACTTAGCGTTATCTAAAAGAAATGATCGTTTTCTTTAAAATATGAAGTCATTTTCACTTACCTAAGCATTTCGCCTAGTGTCTCAAATTTAGTATCAGCACACATGTAGAAAGAAAAAATAGATGGAAACTTTGAGAAAAAATGCGTGTTTTCAAAAGCAGTACGTAATTTTTCGTTTTGCTCTGCTAAACCCTATACAACAATTTTTATCAACAGTTTTGAATTTTTATTAGAAAATGGCATGAATAAAGATGAATAAACTTCATTATTTCTCTCTTCTCTGTAACAATAATAGCTATCTCATTACAACCATTTTGAGGAAATTTAATAAAATACCATTATTTTCAAAAGTGAAGAATTTCAAAGGTCAAAGCAGCTAAGGTGAAAATGACGCACTTTTATAAAACATATTTCCGTTTTAAGAATTAAATGCACGCTTTAAAAAAAAAATCAAATCACGTCATTTGCATCCGCTATTCATTACACATTTACGATTCAGTCTTAAACAACATCTGTAGAAAAATATTCATATGACTTCATTATCGGGGAATAATATACAAACCCAGAAAAAAGCAATAACAGCTTCATGTTTTATCATAAATCATTCATGTATATTTTTCTAAATAAAAGCGAAATAAAACCAAAATTCATCTGATTAATTAAAAAACGAAATTCTTGACATAGAATGTATTTTAATTCAATTTTTTTTCCAGTTTTTATGAGAAAATGGCAACAAAAAGATGCAGTAGTTTAATATTTTCCCTTCTCTTTCAATATAAATGGAGAACTTTAGTTGCCACAATTATAAAATTTGTATTAAAAACTACAAAAATAAATAATATCTCAAAAATAAATTGAGATATAGGTTTCAAACAAATTGCATTTATAAGCACATTTTTTTCCCTGTACGACGGTGTAAAAATTTAAAATGTGCGATGTTAGAAGTTTAAAAATTTGCACTAGGAAAAATCGCAAAACCGAAATTTCATTTCAAATTTCGAAGTGTAGCCATTCGCAAAATGAAGTATGCGTTGCGCACAGATATGTTTGTCCTTTATAATATAGATAGATAGGATAAAGCAAGCTTGGTAGTACATGTTCGAAAAACATGAGATAATTTGCTGTTGTCAGATGTAAAGGCAACAGGTAATGCCCGAGTAAGAAATCGCGACCAAACCAGCCCAAACTGCCCTTGAGGTGCTCGTGCATTGTCATCAGTCAATAAGTACACGAAGTGAATTTCTGCAAGTTCTCTGACCATAAAATGTCCTTCTCAAAGCTCGAATGACTGTAATAAAGCAGATATTTCCCATCCAGTCCTCTCGTGAACAGCACCACCTAGCGGCGTATGATGACGTTTCCGGTCATGTGTTGCTATACAGTTCTCAATCCTTATGATATACCCTACCACCTATCAATTTATAGCTACATTTTTTCGGCACACTGTATAAATTTCCCTAATTGATTGTTAAATCGTGATATTGGAAATGCATTCTAGTACTTTTTCGTACAAGTATGATAAGCCCATAAAAGTATAAACAAGACTTGTTGAATTTTTCTAAATATTAGTCTGTGCATAGCATGAAACCTACAAGAATGCACTAAACATTTGTTTATAAAAATAGTCCAATATCAACAAAATATTCAAGTTTCTCGTAATCTCTTACCACTTTTTTTCAGTTTTTTAACGTTTCTTCCTTTTTACCCGACTACGGCAAAGCCAAAGGAGGGTTATGATTTTGACAGGCTATGTATGTATGTATGTATGTATGTATGTATGTATGTATGTATGTATGTTCATCTGTTCCCTCGTAACTTCTAAACCACTAATCAGAATTCGACAAATGACATATCATTAGAAGCGTCTTAATTGTCCGCTGGTTATAGGCTATATAGATTTTCACCAAATTCAATGTGGCGCCTTCTAGCGGACAAAATATACAGAGTAAAAAAATAAAGTTAAGCTAGATATGCCGTGTTTGGTATCATTTTAAAGCGCTTCACTTCAAAACCATAGAGGGTTTGTTTATAAGTGCCTTGGATCATAATAAGTTGCTTAAAAATCCACATGACAGTCAATCGTTAGCAGAATTAGATAGATTAAGAAATCTTCCTAGGTCATCTTAATACATGAAACCTTCAATCTACATTACACATTTACACATTACACTAACGACCTCATCCACTAATCGGTCCATTACCCATTTGCTGCCATCGACGGATATGTGCGTCACTACTACCAAATACTGGAAGCGTCATACGTCAAAAAATAAAGTTAAGATAAATATGCCGTGTTTGGTATCATTCAAAAGCGCTTTACTTGTACATTTTGAATATATCTATATATTACTAGCATTTGCTTGTGACTTTACCTGTATTCATGGGGTACTTTTATACTTTTTCAGCGTAGTTTTTTGTCGTAGTTGGGTTTTAGTTTTTTTACTTTATCTTGTTATATTTATTTTTGATTGAAAGGAAATTATCTTAAGTCTTCACTTTACGATTGAAATTATATGTTTACCGTCTTGACAACTAATTTCACCTATCAAACTTTCTGCAAATTTAAATTATTTTTAAGGAAGAATATTTGGAAAAAACACTGAGTTTTTTTTTTTTTTAAATATTCATACCAATTTCCTAGACGTTAAATTAAATCTTGTTCAAAATTAATTAACCGATAATTATTTACCATTAATTTTATATTCATATCTAATTGCCCAAGTTACTTTTTTTGTCATCATTCAGCATGTCATTTGTGTGAAAATGTAACTTTTTTCTAGATTTCATCATTCAAAATGCATAATGTCTAATTCAAGGCAACAACAACACTTGCGAAATCCTGTTCAAAACAGCTGACAATGCAGTACATTTTCTCTAGAAACATTTTAGCAATTGCAGTTTTTTCAAATAGTTTTGGCAGTAGGCAAATTCTAATGGATGCTCTCTTCTCTAAATGGTAACCTAAATGTTATTTCTAGTGCAGGGATGGCGAACCTTTATAAGTATGCATGGCAAAAATTTCAAAATTATTATTTACCAGTATTCTAACGTGCCAGAACGATTTTTACTTAGAGAAAATCAATAATTAATTTTTATAGAATTTTTACTTTAATATTTTTACACTTATACTAAATTCAATTTATAACTTTTTATAACTTATTTATTATGCTATATTTACTCAATAATATGGCCATGTAGCATCGAATTCCGTAATAATAATCTATAAATGAGTTTTTCTTTTATTGTATACTTCCGAATCAGATAATTTTTAGTTCTTCAGACAAAAGCAGGTTCAATAGACACATAATCATTTAAACTAACAGTTAAAATTCAGTTTTCAAAATTAAAACTTAAAATAACTTAAAACTCTAAATCTAAATAAAATACAATCTAATCTGATGTAGAAACGTGTCAGTTAGGTACTATATTACTATGCAGACAATCTCTTGGTATTAATTTTCAAAAATAAAACCTTTGAAATTTCATAGAGAAGCAAGATGATTTGGAAAACACTATGTGTTGAATGGTTTGGCGAGAAAATGAAGTTACAGATCACTTTCATTGAGATTTATAATACTTGAATTCATTCAAAAGTAACGGATTATTTTAAAGTAAATTATGTACCTGTTACATAAAACTACACTTTTGTAAAAAAGCAAAAACATAAAATGGATTTTTCTTCATAAACTTAATATGCAGTAAAACCTCCCTGTGCGATCACCTCCATTAAGTGACCACCTACCTGATCAGCCATTTGTTTCATGGAACGAAATTTATTTCCATAGGCTCAATACTCATTTTACCTCCATTCGGAGACTGTCTCAGTTGAACTCCCTCCATGAGCGATCCATTTCTTTGAAAAAAATGAAACAAATTCCGTTTTTCTCTGGACGCTTGAAGAAGGTTTTATTAGAAAAATAATTCCGGAGAGTGCATTATTCATCCAACTTCTAAGCTAAGTTTAGAAATCTTTTTATTTCGGTAAATTTTAAGTGTATAAATACCTTTGTGCCTTTTTAGGCAATGAATTTAACTCTGATGACAAATTAAGAATGACGGTCCCTGCACTATTCTTTCAGGAAACTCTCAAAGAAATAGATAAATTAATGAAATCAGCATTATTTGTTCCCATCCAAAAAAGAAATTGCATTTATTTACTGAACTTCGAAAGGACTTGGAAATAAAAGTTATAAAAGATAAAACAATCAAAGCAAACGTCAGAGTATTCATTTTTTTAAACTCTGCAGTAATTATCTTATGTAATTAACTTTTGTTTTGATACTTAAATTGTCATATTTTTTCCCAGTGTGGAAAATAAATTTGACTAACATTAATTGTTATATTTTTTCCACAATTAAAATCTATATTTAATATCTCCATTAAGAGACCACCTCTCGGAAAGACCAATTTTTATCGGAACGGAGCGTGGTCGCTTTAGAGAGGTTTTACTGTAATCTATAAGTTTTTTCGCGTGCCAGATATGTTTTCGTACATGCCAAGCTCGGCACGCGTGCCATAGTTTCGCCATTCCTGTTCTAATGTGCGTTTTACAGAAAACTGTTTAATTTGTTCGGAATGATGCCCAAAATATATAAGATAAATTTTGTAAAACAAGTTAAAAAGTTGCAAAATCTAAGTGAAGTTTATCATGAATAGCTAATTAAGATTAAAAAACCGACAATCTTTATTTGACTCGTAAACGACGTCAAAAATACTTTCAAAGAGTTTTTTTCGAGTAAGTGTTGAGTTCTTCAGTAGGTTGTAAGTGCTACTTTGGCGAAGAGGTAGTAAAAATATTTACAGATTAGACTGAACCTCTTTGCTTTCAGATAGATTTTAAAGTAATTTAGACAGCTTCTTTCAGCTAAAGCCCAAGTTTCTTGTTTTTTAATTTGCTGGGAAGCTAATTTGTCACAAACCTTACCACTAATGCAACTCTTTTCCATGTCACTCAGTCGCATTTTTTACTTTTAATGGTTGCCTTTCTTCATATCCGAAGAGAACTATTTAACTTAATACTCTGCTTTTTGTTCCAGTTTATTTTTCAACTATTCAACATTTTCTGTTGTTAAGTCTTATCGTATTCCGAAACTATTTCTTATTTATATTCAGTCGTGGGAAAAACATACCCTACTAACTAATCAACTAATTATAATAGAAGAAAGTTATTGGTAGCAAACGATTACAAATAAAGTCAGTTTTAAAATGATGTACATAAAATGTGCTTAGGGGTCCATCTACAAATCAACACTAGACCAAACTTTGTTTCTTTTTCGATGGCGACACCCAATATATTTTAGATTTTTGATTCAAACTATGCTTAGAGACAAAATTACAAGTCATTTGGATGATAATTTTTTCAAGTATAAACATTAAAAATTTAGTGCTTCTAAATGTTAAATTACATTTTCATATTTTTATCTCCTGAAATTATAACCCTAAGATGATAATTTTTTGTGTGGTTATAATACTAAAAAAGCAAAAATAAATGCATTGAATTTGTAGTTTAAAAATTTTATAGTATGAATTATGAAATTAATTTTCGAAAAAATTATTAATTTCAATCTACAATTTTTTATATAGATTTATATGTATTATGTCCTGCTTTATGCGAATTCTCAATTTCAAATTTTTCTGTCAAGTTGTTTTCGAATTATGATTAAAAAAGATCAAAATTATGGTATAAAGAGCTATGATGTGCAGAGAAGCATAATTTGAAAAAATGTATCCCAACAAAAAGTTTTCTGTAAAAAAAAAAAAAAAAAAAAGCGCCAAGCTCTTTTGATTATTTCGGCCAGAAAAAGTAGTGATATCTGAAGTTCGCACAAGTTAGAAGCCAAACATCCCAAATCTTTCATTGAAAATGCCTTCCTGCGACTTGGCCGTTAATGCCTTCTATGGCAATTCCAAATTAATGATTGGAAAATACGCATTTATGAATTATTTAAATATTAAAAGTAATATTAAAATGCAAAGAGTCAACTTCACATGAAGACATTACAAGTAAAAGGTTTATGATAAGTACCATTAAGTTTCAACAAACATTATGTTTGATTACAAATCATTTAGTCCACTTATGGTTTAATTGCCATTTTGTACGGTCTAAACCTAGCGTCATTAACACGAAACCCAGGGGAAAAAAATACTTTCTTCAAATCTTACTATTTGTTACAGTATATTTTAATGTATAATATTGAAATCTTGTGCATTGACGAAATACATTTTTTTCAACATTTATTATACAGGGTCATCGAAAAATAATGCCTAGATTTAAAAAAATCATAACATCGAAATCTTTTACGTTAAATGAGTAATTCTGTCACTACACGATAAATGGTGATCGCAAGTTTGATTTTAGTCCTCCAGAATTCGTTTGCGTGTCTCTGTTATGCGCGTATTAGTTGCGCAGTCGTCAAGGTCAGCTGACGCGCCAGACTGCAGATGCTCAGTACGATGTTGACCGTGCAACAAAAAGCACAGTGCGTGATTTGGTATGCGGGTTATTTAATGACAAAGTTATTAGACCTTTCTTTTTCGAAGAAAAAACCATGTACTGAGCAGCTGCAGTCTGGCGCGTCAGCTGACCTTGACGACTGCGCAACTAATCCACGCATAACACAGACACGCAAACGAATTCTGGTGAGCTAAAACCAAACTTGCGTTCACCAGTTATCGTGTAGTGAAAGAATTACTCATTTAACATAAAAGGTTTCGATGTTATGATTTTTTTTAAATCTAGGCATTATTTTTCGATGACCCTGCAGTTTGTTTGCATACATTTAGAGGTATTGCAATAACCTTAGAATGCGCTTATTCGCTTTAAACTGTTAAAAGCTGATGCTAATTATATTTTAGCAATTAGGGATATTGTCTTCTGAATGCGTGTATTTTCTTATTTTTGACATCTAAACATTTAAATATATTGAAATGGTTTATATGCTTTTTTTATATGTGTATTTTATTTCTGTTCTTTGTGCCACAAAATGTCTAAATTCCTCAAAAAATGTGGTTGGCATGTAGCTCATTTGTACATACTTTAGAATTTGAAAAACCCTCTAGTAAGCATTAACGGCCAAGTCGCAGGAAGCCATTTTCAATGAAAGCTTTGGGATGTTTGGCTTCTAACTTGTGTGAACTTCAGATATCACTACTTTTTTCTGGCCGAAACAATCAGAAGAACTTAGCGCTTTTTTTTTTTTTTTTTTTTTTTTTACAGAAAACTTTTTGTTGGGATATCACTGCTTTTTGTATGTTTTTTCAAGTGTGTTTTTCTAAACGTTATTATGTAAAACTTTTTTTTTTTTAATTTTGGTACTTTTATGGTAGCCGGGCGCGAACCTCCTCAATTGCATTTTGTTTTTTCGCCAATTGCAGTTTTTATTTTTCGCATGTGCAAATTAGAGACAATGCTTTGATTTTCAAATAAAATATTTTGGTTTATGTTATTTCTTATTTATTTATTTATTTAGGTACTTTTCGATTAGCCGGGCGCCAGTGTTATATATACATATATATACGTATTGTATATAAGTATGTATGTATAACACTGGCGCCCGGCTAACTGAAAAGTACCTTTATTTATACCTATGTTTTAAATAAAATAAGTGAAAAGCATCTATTTTAAATGAGATGACTGAAAAGTTTATATTTTTATATGAAATGAATGCAATATGAACAATCGAGATTGGAATAGTATTTGGCGATTTGCCACTTGCGCCCGGCTAACATAAAAATATCCAAATTTATTTTATTCAGCTTTACAAATTTATACTTTATTAACCATTTGGAAAAATGGTTATTGTTCTCGTCAAGGTAGGAAATGAAAAGCATATCTGAAGGTTTTTATTGGTTTAATCCGCATTTTATTCGTTTTGTGATTGGTCTATACAGTAATCTGTATTTCATTTAGTTTCAACAGAGATGGACAACAGAGTGCTGCCACTATGATAAAAAGGTAATAAAAACTGCAAAAAAATTAATAACTCAGAAACAAATTGATGTACAGCTTTCAAACAAATTGCATTTAAAAGTACAATTTTTTTTCTCTACACGACGATGTAAAAAGTAATATTGTGGGATGTTTAGAAGTTTAAGAATGGAATTTCATTTAAAATTTGTCATCAGATTTCTTGGAAATCTGATGACGGAAAAGCCTTTTCCCGAACAGCCAATGAAATGCTTGGATAATACGCAAGTTTCAGGTGGATAATAACTAATGAAAATGAAAGAAAATGAAAAACAGTTTCTGCCAAAGAGTTAATTTTAATTTGTAAGATTTTCACGTGTAAAAGAAAAATGGAATAAGCCAATTAAAAATAACAAAAAAGATAAATAGGACAGGAATGAATACATATAAATATTTCACACCAAATAAGAGTCGCAGGTGATTTCTGTCGCTTGGAGTTTTTACGTGTAATAACACTATTAATGTTTAATTCATGGCGTACGTAATCTACGATCAACTCCGTGCGATTTTTTTAGGTCTTAAATTTTAGTCTTTGAAAAAATCATTTTCCAAATGGTCGTTGTAATTTGTTAAATTGTTTTTTTATTATTATTTTATCTTTTTATATTAATGTAGTAGCCGCCTCTATTAAGCAGTTTTGTCTCCCCTAAATGCATGTTAAGCATTGTATCATGTTACTGTTATTCATATTTTAATTTACTTTCTCCTTCTTTCGCCAAATTGGAAGCTTTTAATAGAGAAATCAAGAATTCTTTACGATCATAGAACATCATATATTTTGTGTTGTTATGTTTTTCATCTTTCGTGACAAATATCCCTTAACTCACTTATGCTTAATGTACGTTTACTTATCACTTGCATTACGTTCTCTAATGTGGAGATTTTTAATCCTATTAAGTGATCTTTTCTAATTGGGTTCACTGCCAATTGTTGTCTTTTAAATTTGGCGCTCGGGAAATGATTCTTATGAAATCCTTTGACAATATCTACATTTACATTAAACCGTATGTGATGTTAATAACTTTTTGTTTCACGCTAACTTTTTCAGTAGATTCGATTACGGAAGAATAGAAAACCTACGGGCGCACTACCATGATCCATTAGAAAATCTATCATTATTCTCATCTAGTCGTCTTGAACAATGTGCAAATGTGCTGTGGTTTTAAGATTTTAGCTAATTTTACTCAAAACCTGAAAACTAAAATTCGAGGAACCCGATTATAGAAGATTCATTCTAACGTACATACCGATAAACATGTTACTTATTACAGAATTATAATAATCATAAGGAGAACTGACAGTTTCATTGCTTTAATAGTTTTTTAAATTCTCTTTATATAATTCAGAAGTTTTAACAGAGTAAAGACTAACAACATGGTAACAGTAAGTATAATAGCAGTACAATAGTATAATAACAATAGCACAGGTTTTGTGCAGTGACGAACCTACTGACACTTAGGAAATATTCGTACGTTATACCATTTAACTAATTATATGATATGCGGAAAATATAAAGATGGCTCGCACTAATAATTAACTCAATGAAAAATAACCACTAGAGTCAAACTCTCGCCACACTTGGCGACATTTAGAGAAATATCGCCAAATTTGATAATATATCATGTCAATTCTCAAATTCGGCGACTGTTCCCGTCGATAGCTCTTTCTCAAATAATCAGTGCACACAACTCACCATAAATAAAACTAGCGGACTGTATTACTAATTAAATTTTAATTCACAAAACAATAAATTGAACGAGAGCCGATATTTATACTACTCCTCGGATCGGCGTCTCGAACCCAACTCACAAGTTTTAAAAACAAACCACACAGATAGCGCTTCTAGCGGCAACATACCCCCGGGCCTTGAATGTTTCAAACATTCAATACTATAAATACGATATCAATTTAGAATACAATCTCAATAATACAGATTTTTTCTCAGCATGTACACTAAACGAAATGTTAAATTTACAAATATAAACACAAAAATATAATAATACACTACACTACAAAAATTTTGTTTAATTAAAATAAAATGTATGAATTCAAGTAGTTATTGTAGTTTCATTCACATGAGGTAAAACAACAATTTTGGCCACTGGCCTTTTATATGTGCCATTTTTATCCCTTAAAGTTTTAACTCTAACTATACCATCTTGACCTGGATGGATTTTAACAATTCTTGCCAAATGCCATTTTAAAGGGCTATAATTATCAGGATTTTTTGTTAAAACTAAATCTCCCTCTTTTATCTCTACCCTTCCTTTATGCCATTTGGGTCTATTTAAGAGCTTATTTAAATATTCTGATGACCATTTTTTCCAAAGATGTTGTGTCAATTTCTGAACTAATTGCCACCTGCTCAACTTATTCATAGGGATTTCAGTATAATTCGGTTCAGGTAAGGCCATTACAGATGAGCCAATAAGAAAATGAGCAGGTGTCAAAGCTTCAACATCATTTGGATCATTTGAAAGAGGGCAGAAAGGACGAGAATTAAGAAAAGCTTCGATTTGAATAATAAGAGTCAAGAGTTCCTCATAACTTAAAATAGTTTTACCTACAACACGCTTTAAATGATATTTAAGTGATTTAACACTTGCCTCCCATAAACCTCCAAAATAAGGGGTTGAAGGGGGATTAAAATGTCACTTAATTCCTTCATTAGCTAAATAATTTTGAATTTCCTCCTCACTTTTATCCTTAAATAAAGATCTGAGAATTGCTCTTAATTCTTTATTGGCACCAACAAAATTTCGGCCATTATCACTAAAGGTATCAGAAGGTTTGCCTCGTCTCGCAATAAAGCGTTATGTGCTGCTAAAAACGCTGCACTTGTTAAATCATGGACAATTTCAAAATGCAAGGCCTTTGTAGTAAAACACACAAAAATACAAATAAAAACCTTTTTTACCTGTTTACTCCTACCTGTTGAATTTTTTATCTCAAAAGGACCGCAGTAGTCTAATCCAGTGCGCGTAAATACTCTGGATACTGTTACTCTTGCTGCTGGCAAATCAGCCATCTGTTGCTGCGAAATTTTAGAATTAATTTTCTTACAAATAATACAATTAAAAATGATTTTTCTAACTACATTTCTGCCAGCTAAAATCCAAAATTTAGTTCGGATGAGAGACATTGTGGTTTCTGAACCTGCATGAAAATATAAAACATGAAAATAATTAATAACACAAAATATAAAATTATGTTTTGCAGGGATAATCATAGGAAATTTTTGGTGATCGGATAAGTTACTGTTTTTAAGTCTTTTTAGTTACGTTTCATTGGGTTGACGTTGTGCTTTTCTAAAATGTTCTAAACAAGTTTGGGGAGTTGGCTCAAATTCTCTAAGTACTATAGTTTTCACCTTTGAATAATCTTCTAATTCCCCATCCTTAATGTATGTAATAACATTTGTTGCCCTTTCCCCTAACAGATTTAGAAGAATTTCCGATTTATACTTTTCTGGGACATTTTTTGAAATGAAGACCCTTTCTAAAGACGAGAAAAAATACCCCCAACATTCCGGTCTAGACGGAATTTTGATTGTAAGTGTTCTTATACTTTTAATGAGAGAGTCTAAAGATTCTATGATTTCTCCCTTCTCGAAATCATTTAATTTTTCACTTTTGGTTTCTGCATGGGCCTTGGCCAACTCAAGTTCTAATTTTGTACGTTCAATTTTTAATTTTTCAAGTTCTAGTACCTTCGCTTCCTCATTTTTTCTCTCCTCTATAATATTATTTGCCATTTCTTCGACCAATTTAGAATCTGCTTTATATTTATCACTTTCCTTTATTAAATTCATTAAATCATAATTAGTTAATTTTATATCAGAAATATCAATTCCTAACTCAAAAGCTATCCTCTGATAGTCTTCCTTTTTCGCGCTTTTGAACATTTTAATAAATATAGTTCACAATAAATAAATAAATAAATCTCACATACCTCTAAAATAAAGGCGAATCTCTTTTTCCAAATTGCTGAATGACGGCAGAATAATATTTTTTCTTTATTTTATTTCATTTGTCTTCTCAAAATCAGCATTTCGAAATAACTTCGTTTATACTCAGAGTTAAATGATTACCTATGATTGCGCAACAGTGCACTGAAAGAACACAATTCTTTTTGTTCTTGAATCAAAACAACTGCTTGATATAAACTCCTCGTAATAAAGTATATATATTTTTTAACACCACACTATTAAAGTAATATTATAATAACGTATTAGCTTAAAAAGGAAATGCACAAATTCTCATAAAAAAGAAAACACTTAATTCGTTTCGGTATACTAATAATCGTTGACTCTAAAATCGAAACACTTTAAATACGTAATTAAATGCTTGTTCTTTACTCCGGGGAGGGGGACCAAAAATAAGTGTTCCCGTCGATAGCTCTTTCTCAAATAATCAGTGCACACAACTCACCATAAATAAAACTAGCGGACTGTATTATTAATTAAATTTTAATTCACAAAACAATAAATTGAACGACAGCCGATATTTAGACTACTCCTCGGATCGGCGTCTCGAACCCAACTCACAAGTTTTAAAAACAAACCACATAGATGGCGCTTCTAGCGGCAACAGCGACGAAAAATGTTTTGTTTATTCTGACGCCATAATGATGCATATGTATTATGTATTATACACATATCTATAATATGAATAATGCAAATATATTATGTATTATATGCATCTGTATAATATGTATAATGCATATGCATAAAGTTCATTAACATCACTAAAACGCACTTAAAGAAATAGTGCTCCACAAATAGTTGCCGATATTTGCCAGATTGACTAGAGTGCTTTTGAGATTAGAATTCGACATTTATAACAGGCCGGGGGGCGTTTGCGCACACCATCACCTCATCGTGTTTACAGCTAAATTTTAGTATTATTCAAAACTAGATTAGCATATTAAAATGCAGCTGGTCTGCCAAGTCATAGCTTGGTGGAAACCACCTAATGAACTAATTTTAGTGGTTGACTGATACGTTTACTATTATGTTTTCCTGCATCCAAAAGTATGGAAACATGGAGGAATGGGAGCAGGAAAACACGATGGAAAATCCACCAATAAGCCACTAAAATCGGATCTGTAGTTGGTTTCCACAAAGATATGACTTGGCAGACCAGTTACATTTTAATATGCTAATCGAGTTTAACTAATCCTAAAATATCATCCCTCAACTAGATAAGGTGATGGTCTGTGAAGACGCCTCCCAATCTTTAATAAATTTGTTTTAAGGAAGTTAAAAATAGAAAGATGGACAGATAAACTGAAAGATTTGCCTTATCAAGATATTTGTAAAAGCATTTAAAATTCATTCAGCTTGAAATTGTGTAACACCTTTATAATTCTGGCTAATTTTCTGTAATCGGGTTTTGGTGATTAACATAACTTATCTATAACTATAATCTTCCTTTTACAGATTTATAATTAACAATAAATTAATAGTAAGTCGGCTAATAATACAATATAATAACATTTGCCTCGGTCTTCGGAGGCCGCCTCTGTCGCACATCATTAAAGACAGCTTTTTTATTTCATTTACACACAATTAAAAGGATATTTTTAAATTTTCATATGAAAATTAGGATACTTTTCCACTATAAGGGGCTTTGGCATTTTAAAAAATGTTTGGCGCAATTCGGACTTCAGAAAGTGAGATATGTTGCCAAATGATATAAGCAACTATGAAAACAAACATGAACTTTTATAGGCACAGATGTCATATAAGCCCCATTATGGGGCATTCGCGCCCCATATTGGCGCGAATTTTTTATGACTCCAATGTCACATACGAAACGGGTACTTAACTGGCTCCAAAGTACCGTTATTTTGCTTGATATGGTAATCCGGATGATGTTATTTCTTCCAAATTAGCAACGGAAAAAAATCGCACCAATATGACATCTGTGCCCTTTTAAATTATATGTTGTTTATATATGTATTTATATATGTATATAAACATTTTATTTATACATGTATAGAATATTGTTTTTTATATACAAATTATTTCTGTTTGTATATAAAAATAAATAAACTGCTTCCTTATATTAAATAAATTTTATACAGATGGAAAAAAAAATGCTTGTGTATATGAAACAGTAAATAGGTTGCCAGAAAATATGTTACCAAGTTCCTTTTCTCATCAAGGCAATTTTCTCTATTTCGCCAAGGCCACTATATCGGAAAAGTACTGAATTGCGACTATATATTGTTAAATGTTTTATTATTGTTTTAATATCGTATATAGATCATAAACTATACTGATTAAAATTTTTAGGTATATCTTTTTTTTTTTCTATTTAACAAACATTTTCGGAAAAGCAAATAAAATTTTATTGTACTTGAAATTGTGCGACCCCTTCAAAACTCTGTAATTGAGTTTTGGCGACCAACATTGGCCCAATTAAATGTGTTAAGGAACAGTATACGGCCAAATCAACACTCGGTATTTGAAGGGCTTAGAGGCGGAAATTCTGGGTTTTCAGACTTTTCTGGTTAATTGTACTACAAAACCTACTTACTTGTGAAATTTCATGATTCTACGACTTTTAGAAATACCTTAGTTATTTGATGATGCGAAGCGAGTCAGTGACATAAAAGCGCTTTTTCGAAATCTAATATTTCGAAAATTACCAAATACAGAACAATGAAATCTTGGAACCTAGTTCAGTTTGATCATACGAACATGTGTATAAAAGAAAAATTTCTATATCTCTCCCTAAAACGGAGTTATGAAGGGGTGAAAAGTATGTCAAAATAGTTCAGGAAAAGGTAGCTTACGGCTTGTGCGAACTTGGCGAACGCACTACCGTGCTCCCAGATTTTATCCATTTTATTGAAACATTTTGGCTGAAAATAGTCGATACATATTAAGCGAGTAAAATGGTCATATTGGTGAAGTCGTGGAATAAAATTCTAATATTTTCTTTATGGAACATGCAAAATAATAAGCGTATAATATTGTTTGTTTATTATAAAGTATTTTTTTAAGTGTACATTTCGAACACCCTATATAAGCAATAATTAGAACACAGTCAAATATAATAATGGAGTGTCAATAAATATAAAAGATGAAAAGTGCTTTTCCGTAAAAATTCTATTATACTTGACATTAAGTAAAGAAAAAATATGTATTTCTTTCACTAAACGTAAATCACAATAATAGATGTCAAATCTATTTCTTGAAAAAGAGGGGATAAATGTGAGTGGGTGAGCTTGAGAGAGGTTCCGAAAGGGAGAACAAAAGACAAAAAATATGTCATTGTTAAAACTCAAGTTATATTTTTTAAAAATAAAATATAACAAAGTAAAAATGCATAGTCATTTTAAAAGATAACGATAATTGAAATTAAGAGACAAACAAGGTCATCTAAATTATTCAGAAGTACACTTTTTATATAAGATAATAGAAATAAAGAATGGTTAATCTTAAAAGGAATACAATACAATAGATTATTATTTCTTCAAACTGTAATATTTTAATAATTGGTGACATTTTACCTCTAAAAGAATGCACATAACGCCTATTTTTTAATTTCTAGAATATGAATACATTGTGAGATACATATGTTAATTAACGTGATATTTACTTGCATAATTTACGCTCCCTCTAATTTTGAGAGAAATTTTTGACTTACCTTAAAATAAAGGAGATTCGAATAATTTTCACAACCCGAAAGAAAATGTCTGAAAATAGTAATTTAAAAAATACCGTATAATTTTCAGATGAAGCACTTTTGGATAGTCTGAAATAATGATATAGGATTTTATATTACTCTAACGCCAGCCATACTTAACTTTTTTTCACGCGGGCCGCAGAAAACATATGTTTGGGACAATAAATGGGCCGCAACGCTCCTACATAATAATGTAAAAAACAGGTAATTAAAATAATGAGATAACAAATGTAGTATAACAAAGAAATATAAAAGTTAATATAAAAGTTAATATAATCAGTTTGAATGATAGTCGCAGAAGAAATGTTACCAAAAAATTTAAAAACCACTGTTTCCAAAGAATTTATCTCGTGTCTGATTTCTATTGCAAATGATGTAGAAATATGACTCGAGGATTCTTGTTTGAAAATAGTGATGTAAAACTTTCTGAAACCAACTTTTTTCCGCATCAACAAAAAAATATTATTAGCTGTATGGTAAGTATAAAAATTAATAATGTAACAATGCAGAATTTAAAACCTCGAAACAACAACGAAAAAGACTTTCTTTAATAAATCAGTCTCTTTCTTTGCACAAAACCTTTTTATTTTATTCATTTACTAGCAGAGTCGTGCGGCGTTGCCCGGAACCGTGGTAATATTCTAAAATAAACTTAAATTTGTATAATTTTATATCTTTGACTCAATTTTGTCTCAAATACGAGCCCGCTGACTGTGTGAAAAATGGGTAAAAAAATAAAAAATAAAAATAAACCTACCTCGAAAAAAGAAGGGGAGGGATATGTTTCCGACGACTGTGTAATATTCGAGCTAAAGTATTGATAATTAACTTTTTTTTTACATCGAAATCTTGAGTGATTTTTTTTTTCATTTTAATACTGATTATTACTGGGAAATCTTGTATTTACATCCGCAATAGGCCCTGGCGTGCAATGTGTTCTAAAGAATATACGACACTGATCTCCGCTGCCTGCCGCACCGTATATCAGGCGTGCTACGCATACTCTTTAAATTCCTTTAGTTCAACCTACTACCGCCAGGGGGCGCAATATTCTCTATACGAATATTCGACATTGGTTTCCGATGTCTGCGGCACCGTACACCAGTCGTGCTGCCGCTGCAAAATCTATTAGTTCTACATTCCGCCATTAGGGCGCGCACTCTATTCTAAACAAACATTTTTCCGAACGAAACTCCGTTATGCTACCTATCCGTAGATATATTAGTCGAGGGGGGTGGAGAAATTCAAATAAGAATTTAAGCAATTTGCTGAAATTACTACTCAGATATAGTGGTAATTGCCACTCTTAAATTAAGAGGCAATATGTTATGTAAGATCAACCGACACGTGTGCCCACAATTTGCGGCACCATGTAGCAACCATGTTGCGCATGCTTTTCCAAATCTGTGAGTTCCAATTTTCACGACAAGGGGGCGCACGCTGTTCTAAACAAACCATCTTCAGTACGAAGGTATAGAAAACAAAGTTGGATGAAACAAACCCCGTTGGGATCGGCCCAAAAGAACCCGAGATAGGAAAGCGCTCCATGTCGATAACAAATAGAAGTGAAATATGTAAGGCTATCGTATCAAATCGAATTAACCAGTCCCCGTCGTCATCCGAGATTCTGTAAATCTGAGATACTTTAAAATGAAATAAAAAAATTCCTAAATTAATATCCGAAAATATTGGTATGTACAACTCATAATTTTATTTTAATATTATAGTGTGTCATTATTAAATTAATTATATTGTTTGTAATCAGTCTCTATCATGATATATGGTATGTGGACTATCTGCGATATTTAATCAAAAGAAGTTCATTCCCATCTCCCCATCCCCACAAATATAACAAATACATCTCGCTAGTCTAATATCATAATAATGTGGGTCATGGGACTAATTTCAATGTTTAATTAAAGAAGTTCATCCCCCTCTCCAACCGCAAGTGTAACAAAAACAGACTGATTGAACTTAACACTTTATATCTTAACGGTACTTTAAATTACCATTAAAAAAACTAGTTACAAAATTCATTTAATACATAGATTAGTAGAGTAATATAATTCAGAATGAGATATAGATATATTACTTTATCTTGTTTCAAAAGCGTTATTGGTTACATAAAACAAAAATATTCTTTTACATTTCATCTTTTCAGCTTTATTGACGTTGAAAGATTTTTTTTTTTTTTTTTTTTTTTTTTTTTGGGGGGGGGGGGGTCAGTTCGGACACATTTCTATATTTATATAAAAACATATTTGTACATTTCCTAAATCTACAAAATACTAAAAAAGAGATTTAAAATAAAAAAAAATTGAGTGGAGTTATAAATATTGCACAAAATCACTATAAATTCAAATTTAATTAATTAATTTTAATTAGCCAAATCATTCTAAAATTTATTAACCGATTATGTAAATCATCTAATGTAGTTTCGAAAATTGACGAAAATGTTTTAGAAGATGAAATTTTCTTGATTTCCTAATTCAGGATATAAAGGGTTAAGGAACAATATAAGCCAAAATAGGATGTAACAATCAAAAAGTTGCATGTTTCGTTTGCTTTTTTTATCAATATCAAATATAACGTCGATTTGAACAAGAAGTTACTAATGTTGCAATTTTATTATTACCAAATAAATTGTAACTAATACTTATTATTATCTTTTAATGTTAATAAGATTATTACTATTTTGCAATAAAACATCATTTTTGTTCATTTTGAAAATGGTTAACGGTTGTTCTTTATCCATTCTAGCAATGTTTTCCAGCATTGCTCAACACGTTTTGCAAATGGTTCATTTTCTTTTCTTTTCTTTTCTTCTTTTTTTTTTTTTTTTTTTTTTTTTTTTTTTAAGGGAGAAAACACAAAAATAGTGTTATATTTCTGATTAAAAATCATTGATTTAGCTATAAAAGAAAGTAATAAGTACTTGATATAATTTATCTTGGAATAATAAAATTTAAACAATTTGAATATCAATAGGAGTAAATTATTCACGGTCTCGATATAACCTTTAACTTCACAATTTTCTGAATTTACTTTTTCTAATTTTTTTCCTTATTAACAGCAATGCTAAATTCTATATTTGCTATTGTTGTTTTTCAAGCGAAATGTATCTCTAATGGTAAACGAACGATTCGATTGTATTTTTGATGCATTTATTTTACTTGGAGTATCATTGCCTCAAAAGACCTCATTATAAAAGATTTTTAATTGATGCTTACATAAACATAGAGTAGCAATGCTTTGTGTTTTCTTACTATTAAAAGAAAATTCTTTTTTATTTTCACACACAAATAAATCAATAATTGTTGTTAGTTTTTCAACTGAAAAAACAATTTTAATGATGCAGCCATAGCCTGATTGTATTTTTCTAAATGTAAATATGAGGATTCTTATTTAGCTTCTAGTTATGATTATTAAAAGACGCGTTGTGGTAGGCATTTTAATTTTGTATCTGAGTCTTTTTAAGTCATTAAGAATACAAATAATTGAAAATTTCATAAAAAAATTTCTTTTATTTTTAAAAAGTTTCACAAAATAGTAGATATAAACTTATGGTTGTAAAACTTTTCCCTCTTTAATCACAAAGCCAGAATAACATTTAAAAAAGCTTTTAAAATGACCTATATAAAGCAAAGAAGACACATTACAAGTCACTAAAGAATATTTATAATGTGCAAGCAGAAAATTTAAATTTTTTTCAGTACAAATGAAAAGTCTTTTTTAGTGCGTAAAGCGCTTAAAATTTATAATTTCAAATTATCATAACTGTTGCAAATTAATCCATTCCTCTTGAAATAACGGCTTTGGCATCGATGTTGTTTATTACATCCGATTATGTACGCGAACGAGGGAATCTAACCCATATCTCTGAAACATAGGAGGGAAACCATGGAAAAGGCTTAGGGAAACCACGGACAGGGCTTTTTTCTCATCATTTTGCGGCAGATCGATTTTGGGAATATAAAGATCTACATCAGTTGATAAAAATAGTTTATTCTACCTCGACCCGCCCGCGTCGGCTGGAGTATATCTGTAATTCTTTGTGCTGACGGTGGGACTTATCATGAAGACGGTAGTATTCCAGTGACGCAGTCTTAAGCCTAAAATCGTATCGTATCGTATTGTGTCGTATCGTATCGTAGAATTCGTAGATGGCGGAACTCATATATACAACTTACTCGACTTCAAAGAAAACTCGAAAAGCCGCCTTTCAATAACTCAGCAAAAATAGCTCTTATTATTCTGATTTTATTAGAACAGTCTTATATCTGCAGTCTAATCATATTCTGAAATTTTTACATTTCTACGTGCAGTATACATTGAGATCTAAATACACATTTTAAAAGTAAAAGCTATGTTACATATTTCTAATGTCGATTACTTGAAAATGGCCTGGGCGATTTTCTTTAAATTGATATATAATAGGAATCTGTTTTATGTGACGGGAATAAGATAACAGTTGTTTTCGGAAAAACTCTAGCTTTCTTTTTAATTCACTTTTTTCCCTCCGAAAATGATCTTATTAAAATTAATATATAATATGAATCTATTTTAGATGAACCGAATAAGACCACGCTTGTTTCCAGGAAGATT
Organism: Maratus speciosus; assembly: GCA_963932465.1. Classification (NCBI taxonomy): domain Eukaryota; kingdom Metazoa; phylum Arthropoda; class Arachnida; order Araneae; family Salticidae; genus Maratus; species Maratus speciosus. Next base: position 272,744,458 of record OZ010788.1, read on the forward strand.
CTTATTCGTTATATAATAAGCATGAAAAATCGGACTATATTTTCACACCATTTATGGGAATTTCACCAAAAATGCGCCTACTGTATTCATGCGCTTAATTTCTTCTTATCAACTTTTGGTGGAAAGCTTACGAACCTTCTGTAGCTCTGTCGGGTAAGCGCGGGCCTCGCTATACATAGATTGCGAGGTCTGTCCTCTTTGAAGCAGTAAACATTTTTTTTATCCTTTTCAAGTCAGTTAATAAAGTAATTTTGATTTTATGTTTCTATAAAAATGTATTTATTTATTTTGATTTTTTCTTTAAGAGTTTCACATATCACTATTTCATGATAATTTTTCAGACAATAAAAATAGTGTAAAATCTGTCTAAGGCAGACTCTGTGTAAGCCGAAAATCTGCCTACCGCGGAAAGTATTTCAAGTGCCGGCGAATCCATTGAAAATAACATTAATACGTGCTCCATAAGCCGGAATCTTCCTAACGCGGAAACGGAAATGTTTTTAAGGTCCGCCGAAAGCCAATTTTTACATAAGACGGAAAAAGAATATTTTAAAATCGAAAAGCATTCGGTAAATGGAACTTTAAAACTGATAGATAGATCAAACACATATAATAAATAAATACAGATAAAATACAAATACCGGGTGAGCAAAAAGTCCGTATAAACTTTAAAAATTCATAAAAACCGAAAAAATAACCGAAATGAAAAACTGTTTGCAGGATTAGCATCTATGGGTCACGGGAATTTTTTAAGACAGAAATAAAAAATAACTCAAAAAACAGTGGACATATGGTGCTGGTTCATGCGATTTTGCTGAAAATATGCAAATGAAATGGTTATAAGAACTTGGGCTCCTAATCCAGAAATTGTCCATGTAAAATAACTTCACCAACAAAGCTTTATCCTTCATACTCAGCATCCTTGATCAAGTACACGGCTCACAAAGGTGAACTAGTTCTGGATTAGTAGCGCAAATTCTTAAAACAGTTTCATTTGCATATTTCCACCAAAATCGCACGAACCAGCGCCACATGTCGGCAGTTTTTAGAGTTATTTTTTATTTCTGTCTTAAAAAAATTCCCGTGACCTATAGATACAAATTCTGCAAACGGTTTTTCATTACGGTTATTTTTTCGGTTTTTATGATTTTTTAAAGTTTATGCGGACTTTTTGCTCACCCGGTATAAATAAAAGCACATTTTTACGCATTCATTTGTTTACTGAGACAGAATTTTAATTTTGAAATTTTTCAGATTTAATGATAAGGCAAAGAAAGTACGCATTTTGTATTTGTTCAATCTACAACAATTTCTTTTTGTTTACAATTAACACAAATATATATATATTTTTTTATATACGGTACATAAATTTAAATTATCCGTTTTTATTTTTTCCATTACCCTTATAATAAAAAAAGAAAAAAACAAGCCGTTATTCTTCCATTACCTTTATAATAATAATAATAATAATAATAATAATAAATACATGCTGTTATTCTAACTGTATATGGAAGACTACGAGATTTTAAAAAAGTGTCATACATTCAAAATTTAAAAAAGTAAATTTTTAAAAAACATATATTTTTTAAATTTTTAGAATAACTGAAAAAAAAATTGTATAGTTTATCGTTTCGCTGAAGAAAATACGAATTTTTATGTGTAAAAAACTGTAAATAAAAGAAAATGATGATTGAACAAATAAAAATGCGTGCATTTTTCTCTTTTACTTTTCATTAAATTCATAAAATGGAAACTTCAGACTTTAAAGTCTCTCTATCTGTAAAAAAAATATAAATAAAATGCACAAGCTAATGTTTTTTTTTTTTTTTTTTTTTTTTTTTTTTTTTGTTACAAACTTAAGAAGTATTACTAATTAATATTTCACTTTAAAAAACAGTACTGTAGATTACAAAAGCAAAAAATACGCGGCAGTCTTTTTTTTACCAATTTGCGTAAGGCGGAATATTGTCTATTATAACGGTAAAATCCCATTAATCCGCAACCCCTTTCCCAAATAAAATAAAAATCTAAATTTTTACATAACATGTTATATTTTGTTATATATTTAGCAAATAATTAATAACCTTCAAATTTTTTAGCTAGATATAATAAAATCAATCCCGTTTATATTTCTGAATTATTGAAATTAGTGTTTGCTGGTCTACCATCTGTCTTTCAAATGTAAAAATAATATTCCATATAACGCCTGTCTCGTACATTTGCAATTTTAAATACTGGTAAATAGGCTCCAAAAAATAATTTGGCTCTCCAAAATTCGGATTAGTACCAAGCTTCAATATCTTTTATGATCAGCAGTTATATTTAAGAGATTTAGTCATTAATCGTTGCTTTATCATGATATCAACGAGATCATATTTTGGCGACGTCTTGGCGATTTAATGTTACCACTATTACGCTTTGACAATCTTTTTCTTAGAGTGGAATTTCATTTGATGCTTTCCTGTGCTATTGCTGTATGGAATGTATGTACTCGAAGTGTTGCTAAATGAATATGGATACTCAATTATTACATTATCATTTGAAGTTTGCAATTTGAAGAGGAATTTATTTGTTTATTTATTTTTAATCTCAGTGTAAAACAAGTTTTTTACCAGGATAAGGCTCAATGGTATTTTTTAAAAAGCCTGACTATAATCGGCATTTCTATTACAATAAAAATAATTCAAGTTTTTTAATCAAATGTTTTATGGCAAGTGAAGTTGTCCTCTACTTCTATAAGTACAGTCAAACGCCTATGACAGAAACTCACTGATAACGGACACATATATTAAGAGTGCATTTCCCCCTATCCCTAACAATTATATATCTGTGCATTTTTACTTCTCAATAGCGGGCACTTCCGAATAGCGGACAAATTACGCTATCCCGAGGTGTCCGTTATTCATAGTGTGTGGGTGGGAAAAGGGGGTTGCGTGTGGAAAAAGTAAACTGCCTTCCGAGCCCCTAGGCGAGATTTCTTTGGGCATTCCCTCCTTTCCTTCAAAACGATATATTTCAGTGTTTTCTGGAATTGAAAGAGGAAAGAAATACTTTTAGTGCAGGTAAACATTGGAATTTCATAAAACTAAAAGTGTCATAATACGGCAAGTGGGGATTTTTTAAATTTCCTTCCTAGATGTAGAACAACATTTCTGTAACTATAAGGTATTGGGACCCAAGTGCCATATAAAAAAAAATTATATTTAAATATATTAATATATACATATACAGCCCCTTTTAAACAAAAGTTTGATTTATACGCTTTTTTACAATTGGTATGTTGATGTTAGTTATGACAGCCGATTATCTGCATGAGGGATATAGGCCATAGGGTGAGTGCCCTCCGTCGGGCTCTTTCTAAGGGGACCTAACCTTTACGCAAGATTTCCCAAGGTTTGAAGAAAACTCCGAACGGTTAGGCAGACGGGCGCAATTGGGTTCGAATCCAGCACCTCCCGTCTACCAGCTTCGATAGCAGAACCTCTCAGCCACTGGTGGTCCTTTTTTCACAATTCGAAGAATGTTTCTATCATCAGCAGTTTAAACGATGATAAAAGTCGCCTCTGTAAATAAATCACAAACTGGAAGCCAAAAAATTCCAAGAATACAATATTTTCTTCTTATGAATATCGAAAAAAAAATAACAGTTGAGTAGCACTTGGAACGCCATCTATCTGATAATTACCTACAGGATTTGATAAATGAATGAAACAAAGAAAATTGCATAAACATTTCTCTTTTACATAAAAAAAAAAAAAAAAAAAAAAAAAAAAAAACCTAAAAGAAAATCTTAGCACCAGGGCTTTTTTCCCCTTCCAGACCCTTAGGATTCAGCTTGTTCAGCCTAATGAGTAATCCGCTTCGATTAAGTCTACCAAAATAATCAAAGCACTCCACACACACACACACACACACACACACACACACTGACTAGCATCTTGGTTGAAAACATTGCTTCAGTAACGGATTTTATTTATAGAACAGATAGCAAAATATGTCTTTTTTCATACAAGTAATTACTTTATTTTGTTCAGTTTGTGCAAAGGCGATTATGTTCCGAATTATCCGAAAATGTATGGCATGCGGTTCCAAAAACACTTTAAAATCGATCATTAGGCTGAAAATTCGGGATAAAAAAATATTACGGGAAAATATCGCCAATTTGGACAGATGCACTGTAAACTGAAATGTCTTAAATTCAGACATTTAAGTGTCTGAAACGGAGTATTCAATTTTCAGACGTTTTAAAGTGTCTTAATTTTTAAGACACTTGTATGAGTCTGAATTTTAGACACTTCAAACGTCTGAATTGCATCCATGTTTGACCGATTCGACAAACATGTTTCACCATTTTTTTTTCTATCGTAAGCGTTATACAGTCTAAAAAAATATATATACATTCCTAAAAATATGGAAATTGTAGCCACTCGAGACTCCGGTATAATTTACATATTTTAATGGAAATTTTCTGATGTAAATTCCCGAAAAAAAAATCCATTTAATTTGCATATTTCTGTATTTAAAAATTTACATTTACAAGATAAAATGTAATTTTTTAATAACTAATCCCCATATTTCAACAATCACTTAACGAAGCCACATTTTACATCTGACTTATATTCAATACAAACTACTGTAAACTTTTAACACTTACCCGAGGGGGGATTCGATACAAGGTCCTCTTGCTTAGCAGAAGAGTACGCTAACCATTGAGCCACGATTTCATCGGCCGATCTTTGAAATAATGTTATATATCAAGCACAAGCAATTTTTTTAAGTAGCAGTAAGATTTTTTCTAATTTAGTATAATTCTGAACATATTACACTCAGTGTTGTAGTCGTAAAAAAGCCAGAGGGTACACATTACAGGCAGAGGGCATACGCTAAAGTCCTTAACGTCATGTATCGAGTTTTCGCTGTTGTTTTATTTGAGAAACAGAGGGTATAGGGAGTATTTTTAAAAAATCTAGAAGATATACGGCGTATATCTCCGTATACCCTCCAATACTTCCCTGTTACACATTTTCTTTCTAGAAATTTGAATACGTGGCATTTTAAGTTGAGTTTTTTTTTCTACCAGAGGAACTTTTAGAGTACAAATGAGGACCGGATATTTTTTACAGTGTATAAAGCTTAGAAAAAAGTGAAAAAACGTCTGCCTGTTGCCGAACATGCAGATTGATCAAAGATGGATGTGATTCAGACATTTGAAATGTCTTAAATTCAGACGCATACACGTGTCTTAAAAATTCAGACACTTTAAAATGTCTGAAAATTGAACACTCCATTTTCAGACACTTATGTGTCTGAATTTCAGACATATCAGTTTACTGTGTTTATACCATGATCATAGTAAGACACTTATGTGTCTTAATTTCAGGCACCTATGATGTCTGAAATTTCATATTCAGACATTTAAGCGTCTGAATTACTTTTCAGTCGCATTTGTGTCTAAATTTAAGACGCCCTTATTTGCAGTGTGGACAGAAAGAAGCAAAAAATTGTAGGTTAGAATTTTATTTCGATAGATTTATTTACTTTTATTAGTGAGCAATTATTGTATTTTAAATAAAAAGGTTTAAAGAGTAATATTTCTTTATATAATTCTTAAAAAAGTAAATTTTTTACTTAGTAAAATTAAACAAAGCTTTAAATGTATGAAACAAACCATACAAAAAGCCATTTTGTATATAGGTATGCTTTTATAAGAGGGAGGGGGGATTAAAGGCGAATGAAAATCACGATTATGAGTTCACTCCATTGGTCTTTAATATTTTTTTGTTTTTATCTTTTTATTATTAACCTAAAAAATGTAATGATATCAATGCAAAAAACCCTTAACGGGTTAAAAGTTTGTGACACAGCACTTCGTCTTATTGCTTTAAGAATTTTAAATATGGAACTTAAAAATAATTATATCAAATTTTCAGTAAAGCTATGCTATTAATTAATGTATATATACATAAATTTATATTATTTATTTCATCATTTTATTTTTGTTTTATTTATAATTGTAAGTGTAAGAATTATGTTAAATTTAAAAGGATGTATAAAAATTTATTCATTGATGCTTTATCATTCACATCTTTCATAAATTCTAAATTATGAGTTTTAAAAGATATGATATCAAAATTTAAGTGACGCCTTGATGCAGCTTTAAACAATTTGTTTTAAAATTCATATTTAATTGTTTTCGGTTTAGCTAAATATATTTACACATCTGACCAAAACTTTTAATTTCCCAATACACAGTTAAAAATATCACTCTCACTGAACCTATCCAATGCACTGTAATGTATTTATATGAATAAATTGATTTATCTTTTGTGCCACGCTATCCAAAATCAAAAGTAAAATTTATGTAAACGATTTATTTGCGTCATAATATCCATTTGCATACATTTAGCTTAGTTTGGATACAATCACTAAGCTGTAGGTTTCACTGTAGTAGAAGATTTTTTTTAATTAATATAATTCTACAACTCTAATGCAGTTTTAAAATATTTTGTTATGTATAATACTCTCCAGGCTTATACTCCAATACGTAATTAAATTTTTTATGTGATGTTATAAAAATAATCTGTTTTTAGACTTTTTAAAAAATTACAGAGAAAAAACATTACAATTCTGCCCTTTTGCTCGGCGGTCAGGGAATTAAAAGGCAATCATCATTTGGGTTATTCCAATGTCACGTGTGGAACAGATCTTCTACATATTACTGCTGTTTTAACAAAAGTATAGACCCTCAAATTAAAAGAACTGTGCTAAAATGAAAATCTGGGATTTTTTGTTATTTGTAATGACCAGCTTCTATTTTAACAACTTATAAGTTAATAGATATAGGGATTTACGTAAGTGTCACGTGCAGAACATTTTGCTCAATTTCATGGAATAACAAGAAAGAAAAAATCATGCGTTCAACATAGATTATGAAACAATTTCCAACACATTCAGAATAGTTTAACAAAACTGCACCGTTTAAAAAATTATAATATTAAGTCTAATTCAGCCATATTGCAACGCATAACACGTTTCAAAACCCAATTTCAGCTGTTCTCATGTACAATCGGAAAATTATCTGAATTGTTTCAGCAGCTCTGTATATGATTTACAGCTGTATTAACTACATGCATGCCAAAATTTTGTTCACTTAAGAGATACATATACTTCAATTGAAAATTCTCCTTCAGCAAGTTCCACTAATAACGAGACGGGTACCTGAATACTTTTGTGCAGCCCTGTATATGAGGTATAGAATTGATATATAACGAGTAACATACAAAAGATTATCTAAATTTAAAAGCGCATACCGAATTTGAAACTGCACGCTCCAGCAATTATTACTCAAAGACTGTACTGTAACCGATTTCTTTTGTGTGTCCCTGTAAATGAATAAAAAATGCTATGAATGTCACGTTCTATCGTAATCGTAGTGAAATTTAGTGATTTATATCAGTTTAAATACATTTGAAACAGCGTAATTTCATTAAAATACTCTGCAAACGATTTTTCACCATGTACCCTAATTTAATGGAATTTTTTTGAGTAGCCCTGTAAACGAAATATCAATCCCACATACTTCATATTCAATACCAAACATGGTTAGACCAAACATGGTGACCCTAAATATGGATTATCAATTGCATAAAAATCCGAGTATATTTACGGGAGTTAGAGCGTGGACACACGGACAGACGGCCAGACGGGCAGACGGCCAGACAAACCGAATGCATAAACACTTTTCAACTTTGTTGGAAAGTGTTAAAAATTAGCTTTTAATTCATAGGCGTGTAAATGTTTTTAGAGATATTTACCTCCAGTTTAGTATGATACACTAAATACGCTTTGCGTTATGAAATAAAACATTGTTTATATATATTCTCTGTAGCTGTATCCTCTATAGCTATTTTGTTTAGGAAATTACTCCGAAATTCTTTAAAAATAAATAAATCAACAAATATTTAAGTTATTATAGGATCACCTACATAAATATTAAAATAGGGGAAAGATGAATTATGGATATTAGTATAAAAAGTTTTGGGATAAATTTATTTATTGATAGGTTGAAGCCCAGTATAATAAAATATACAACATATATAGAACATTGGAATATATATATAACAGATATATAAAATTGCAGTTTGTTATTTAACTTAAAAAGTTTTGTGTTCCCTGAAATACACTGCAAGAACAAACTGTTGATTTTACAGTATAATATTGGCACCTGAAGTGCCAGATTTAAACGTAAAATGAGGCGTCCTATAAATGCATCAAAGCAGTATATATAACATTTCACTATATATATATAACACATACATAACAATGCTGTCTGTTATTTAACTTAAAATGATTCGTATTATCTGAAATACACTACAAAAAAAATTGTTGATATTACGGTATAATAGTGGCAGCCGTTGTGACAGTTTATAACCGCAAAATAAGCAGTAATATACCGCCCTATAAAGGAACTAAACCATTTGCTATTGCTTAATAGTGTATTACTTGCTAACTTTATGGTTTATTATTGTTAATTTTACGGTTATAAAATGGCATCCCAGCTATCAGTATTATACTGTAAAATCAACATTTTTTTTTTCAGTGTACACATTCTTGAAAACACTGCAAGTCCAATGATACTAATTTATCAACGTAATTAAACACCATAAATACAATGTCAATAATTTATTTACTAACATTTTGAAACGCAAAATATAACGTTGAATGACATATATATAACATTGCAATTTGTTATTTAACTTAAAAGGTTTCGCATTATCTGAAATACACATTGTTGGAGAAAACGTAAATACAATGATAAAGTGTAAATTAAGCATGTAAAATAGTCTAACGCTGCAATGAAACCGCACAATTTTTAATACATATTAATATAAACAATTGTTTGATTTCCATACCCATTAAACCATTTTTTTTTTATATAAAATCGTTTTTTAATAGATTTTCTATAAGAAATGAAAATCAAAAAAATTCATTTTCATCTAAGCACTTGTAGAAATTTTTGAATAAGGTTCAGATGTTTTTGGAACTTACTATAGACTGTTAAAAGTTTCCATTAAAATCTAAACTATTCGATAGTGATAAAATGTAGAAACACCAACACACTGTTCACTCCGTTTTTCAAATCTTCTAATTATGCAAAAAAAAATAATTTTTTAATAGATATACTATAATCAAACAAGAAAAAATGCACTCTCAACTTATAACTCGCAGAAAATTTTCTATATGGTTCAGATGAATTTGGAATGTATTTTACAGTGTTAAAAGTTTCCATTCAACTTTGAACCACTTGGTAGTGAAAAAATGCAGAAGCAAGAGCACATTGTACCTTTAATTTTTCAATTGTCCTGAATGTGAAAATTATTCTCCTAAATTTAATGGAATTTTTATACTAAAAGAAAAGAAGAAAAATGTATTTCCATGTCATTTGTCACAGGAAAGTTTTAATATGTTTCGGATATTTTCAGAATGTATTATACATTGTAAAAATTTTTATTCAACTCCGAATCATATGATGGTTAAAAAAATGCAAAAACACCATCGCATTGTTATTTTGATTTACCAATTCTCATGATTATGATGATATTTCAACATGATTAAGCTTTTAGCATATTTGTTCAAATGTTTCATTGTTCAAGAAACATAAGTTTAAGTTTTAACCGGATATTTAATGATCTTAAGATAGTGACCATCTATGTTATAGTAAAATGTTTAACAAAATGTTTAACTGTGTACGTATTTAATTAAAAAGATATATTAAACGAAATAAAACTAAAATCTGTGTCAGAAACAAAAAAAAAATCTATGTTCTTATAAGGATTTAGCGTCACAGATATGATATTTACTGCTAAACTAAAGAGCTAAAAATAATAGAAAACTTTTCCACCACGCGATATGTCAGTTAAAAATCATACTTATTGTAATAGTTAAGAAAATAGTTTGTAAAAGTAAGTTTTAATGTGTAATGAAGTAGAATGAAGCTAAAGAAAATATTTTTGCATTTAGAATATTAAAATTTTCATTGTAGCTTTTGTAAATAATTTTTTACTGTCATAAATGAAAAAAATAAAATATTTTGTTTCTCATTTAAGGAGACTCGGTATCTTTTGAAAAACTTTGATATCTATATATATATATTTTTTTTTACTGATGTATATTTACTTATTGTATACGTGTATACTATGTATGTAGTAGTATACAGTAGTAGTAGTATATGTATGTAGTAGTATACAGTAGTAGTAGTATATGTATGTAGTAGGTAATACTTAGAAAAACTAATTTTAACAAGTAAAAAAAAATTGTGGGTAAAAATTGGGAATTTTAATTTTTTTAAGCGTAAAGAATTTTAAAATTTGGAATTTTTTTGATATAGTACATTGTTTCAAACACTAAAACTTCTACAAATATTTGTCAAATCACTCCATTGTTCTCTATGCATAATGGTAGTACCCGACTGAAAAGAAGGGTTATGTGTTTCAAGCGTATCTGTGTATGTGGATTTCTTTATACCCTCGAAACGTCCCGACGGCTGGATGGATTTTAATGAATGAGGTCTCTATCGATTCGTCTTAACGGCCCGATGGTTATAGGCTAAGTTTTATTTTTATAAATTCAAAATGGTGATACAGACGAGAAAAAAATTACGCACCCTATTGAGTGGCATGTCATTGGATAGGTCTTTCAAAATGAAGACAATGTTTTTTTGACTATTTTACAGTCAGAAGCTCCGTTAAAATATTATACAACCTGGAAGTTGTGTATGTATTGTGGATCTCTAGCTTTACTGCAACTCTAACCATCATAGATATCTATGGATCTTATCAAAACAGTGTTTATAGATAAGAACTAACAGTTAAACACAACTTAAAAGCCATCAATACAAGTAAATAAAAAAAAATAGGTAAGTGATATAAACAAGTAATATAAAAAAAAATATATATATATTTTTTAAGTCAATTCCTACTTCGGTCAATAAGAGAATTTATTTCTCCCATTCTTCTTTCCTTTTGAGTTGCGCTTAAAATGCCTTGATCAAGAAGAGGGCTCTCTCGGTCTTAAAATGCCTTGATCAAGAAGGTGGTTCTCTTGATTATTGAAAATTAATTAATTTAATTCAATTAATGAATTAATATTTAAAAAAACTGGATTAACATCAAGTGTCATCCACTGCCAGGTTAAAAAAATTTATTTGAGCTTGATTGGATGAATAATAAGTATTTTATTAATGATTGAAAATTTGAACAAGATATATATAGCGAGAGTGTGAGCTAATAGTAGGAATTGAAAAAAAAATTGTTTCACATTGTTGAGAAATAATTAATTAGTTCGCTTTTTACGCAGTCGAGTTTTTGATTTTTTAAATTTAATTGTTTATTACATGCTTTCTTTTAACTTACAGTTCTATTTGTATATGGCAATCAAATATTGTTACTTTTTTTTTTCCCACTTCCTCTTGACATAGAGCTTTTTTGGAATATATATGTATTCCTGAGAGCAATACATGAATTGGACTGATTTTTGAAAATTTGATCCCTAAGGTGGGCATCGGGGAGCAAATAATAATAAAACAAAATCAAACTATCTCATAAACCAATGGAAATAAAACCTTGAAATCTGACATACGTAAAGTATAAATAAAATGAGTAAACTCGTGTTTCGGAATTTTTAAAATTTTTACCCCTAAGAAAGAAAAAGGGTGCCTTCCCCTAACACGAAAGACAAAAGACGCTCGTCCCGAAGAGGTTAAAGAAAACGTGAAGACGAAAATATTCCTTTTAATAATGATTTTTTAAAAGAATATGTTTCTTAAAGATTATAGAGTTCACAGCAATTATCCTTTATTTACAGATATGCACAAGATAATTCGGTTACCGGGCGTACTTTGATTGGTTTTATTTTATGAAAAAATGAAACTTTTTAATGTTCTGCTAGTGTTCGAAAGTGTTTCATAATCTATGCCTGATGGATGATCTTTGGTTCTTGTTATTTTTAAAACTGTCCATCCATATGCTAATAAAAAAGATGCATCTATTTTTTTTCTTTTTTTTTTTTAACGTAAATTCAGTTACTAAGGTTTCATAACAAATTGTCATTATAATGTTTGTGTGGAACTAACAAGTAGATTTGTTATTTAAAAATGTATTGCCGTACTACATTTAATTGCAGTAGCTTTATAACAAGTTTATCATAAAACAAATTATATATAGTCGAATCCGGTTAAGACGCGTTAGAAAGCAGTCAGGATCACGTATTAAACAGGATTTGTGTAATGTTACAGACACTGCGCTTATCTAGATATATAATTCGTCTAAATGAACATTAAAGCTTTTATTTATGCGTTTACCGTCAAAAATTGTGTCTTTTACCTATATTTAGATTAAAATTTAACTATCTTTGAAGCTAATGCTGTTTCTTTTTATAGGACCGACTGCAGTAATAAATGAAAATAAAAATGGATTCAACCATGAAGTCGATTATTAACGTTTCGACTAAAAATAAAAGAACAACTTATTTTCCTGCTGGACTAATTTTTTTTAACACAAAGAAAAAGCTAGACTTGTTAATCTTTATGCGAAAAACATTGTTAGCATAGCAAAAAGAAAATAAAACACAGAAAATATAAAACAATTATTAAACCACAATCGTATTTTTTTTATCTTAACGAGTTTCTTTTTATTTTATAATATTCACTATAAATAAACAGCCGGACCTCGTTATCCCGACAACCGGTTTTCACGTCAGTTTTTCAAAGCCCCGATTTTCTGTATATAATTTTAATGTAAATAAACTCCGGATTTTACGTCGTTGAATAATTTTCAACTCCGGATATCCCGACGGTTTAGGTAAATTTTCCATTTTTCATAATCCATCTTATAAGCACGGAAATTAAGCGGTAAGAAATGTTTTAGACAAACTTCTCACAAAAGTGTCTAAAATACCCATTGAGATAAATGAGGAATTTTACATCAATCCTTTATCTGAATAAATAAACCCACACACTATGAATGACCCACTTAAGTTCCAGATAGACGTATCAGTCTACTTGAGATCTTTTTGTTCTGGTCAGGCGGTGCTTTCTTGTGGTTACACGGTGTTTTTCATCCGACTAAAACCGAAGCATTGAATTGCATTGAAACGATCAGAAATTATCTAACATACATTTCTGAAACGACGAATATTTATTACAATTCATTGTATAACATTGAAAAAAGAATTCTAAGAAGCACATCTAGGGATAAGCAAACCTTAATTCCTCAATATTCATGTAACAATAAAAAAACATGTGGTCATAAATCTGACTTTTATTCTTTTCAATTTTGTTTTTGCGTTTATTTTGTTTAATAATAATGTTTTATTGCTTAAAACTGCAAGAACAGTTATGAATTTAAAATTGTTTTAAATTAATTAAAAAATAATGGTTTTTATAAACATATTTTTCTCCAACTCCGGTTACCGCGACACTCCGCTTATGACGACACTTTTTTCTGGTCATTAGAGTGTCGGGATAACGAGGTTCAACTGTAGTAGTGATTTAACGTACAAATCTCACTAACATAACAGGCAAAATCATCTGTAATCATAATACTTTTTGACTTATTTGAACATCTTGAATTCGTCGATCTCTCTCTACTACAGTAAAAACGTATACGAAGCGAGAGACAAGGAATGTTAGGACGAGAGATCAAAGAAGACTTGCAGCATATCCATATAGAGGAATTTTTTGAAATTCAAATATCTACTACTATTTCCGATTACTAATGTTTGCTTAGTATGTTATTATATGAAGCAAATATTATTATTCGGAAACAGTGGTTGTTACTTGAATAAAAAAATCCTATATAATAGTAAAACTAAAAAAGACACAGAGAATTCACAACTTGGACTATGAATTCATGTTTTAAGCATGATTTTTTGCCTCCAAGGACCAAAAAACTATCGCGTATTTAGCGGGATTGGCGTATTAAACGTAATTCGCGTAACAGGCATTCGCGTATTTAACGTGATAGTTTTGTATTAGCCTTGGCAATGTTTAAGGGACCGAAAAAAATCCGCATATTAGGCGGGATCGTATATTAACCATGAGCGGCCTAACCGAGTCCGACTGTATTTAACCATTTTATGTTTCAATTAAAAAAAAATTTCATCTTAGTCATCAAGTTGGTAAATGTCAGCTGTTTCGTAGGCTAGAAAGGAATAATAGAAAGCTTTGTAACTATTTTGATAGCTTATATAAACTAAATTAAATTAAAATAAACAAGATAGAAAAATCATGTTTCAAATGTAGATTATGATCCACTTTCTAACACATTCAGAATACTATGACACAACATCTGCACTCTCAGAAATGAAACTAGCACTTTTGACGATTCAGCAATCCTTGAGCTGTATTTCGTCGTTTTTGACGATCATTTCCTATCAATATCACGTGGCATTTAACCCCTTGAGGGGCAAGAAATCGCGTTTGTGTAATGCTGAATTCCCACCGGATAGTTTGAAAATTTTTATTTCTAAATAAGGAAAAGCAATTTTTCAGCTACTTTCCCTCAACGTTATAGAAGTATAGATAAAGGTTTTTGGTGCAAATCTTAATTAAACTTAGGTGGGATAAAATATATCCCACCGCCCCTCAAGGGGTTAACGAAACGGAAAATCTCAAATATTTGACGAAAGTTTTGCCTAAATCAGGCTCAGACTCAATGCATTTAAGGAAACACTTGCTGTACCTTCTCAAATCCTTAGATTTTAGCAAGCAGATATTTGCTTGTTTATGTTAGTCCTGTAATAATTTATTTTAGCACTTTTTAGTGCTTTTTAGAAAATACTGAAATTTAGGTAATTATTGTTTCTTCATTAGTTATTTTTTAGCTGTTGAAATTTATAGGAATGCTTATTATTATTTTTTATATGGTGTTGTTCGTTATGTTTTAATTCAAAAAGAATAAATTTCCTGTGTTCTTCAAAACTATTCAAAAAGAAAATTTGGTCAATAAAATTTCAAACTTGCAGGATATCTTTTTTTTTAAATTTATTTAAGAAGTATATTCTGTTTTCATTCAAATTAAAAATAAAGGTAATTGATCCCTCTCACCTTTATAAACAGTAAAGTGTTAAAATGTTATCCACCTATTCAAAGTGATAAAATCTCACGCAATATGCCCTTCACAATTCGTTATTCGTGAGTAACAAATTAACCAGACCATATTCTAATCACTCATTGAGCAAAGAATATTTCACTAATAAATTACTCAATCAAGTCATTTTATCATTATTCATTGTCCGTGAGAAAACCATAATTACTTAAAACTTTCAGAAATTATAGCAGCACCGTTAAATTACAATCTACCTTATAAAAATATAAACACGCAGCAGAATTCATTACATCAATCTAAAAGCACATCTATACAAATCCCAAATAGCGAGGTCGGAAGAGCAACGGTCTCCCACGCCAAAGGCCGCGGGTTGACGGAATTTATATCGTCAAGCAAGTGAAGAAACTAATTTCATCAATTTAACGAAATATTCGCTCGGAGCATTTCCCAGGAAGTGGTTTCGTCACAAACAAAGATACTTTCGTGAAACCTGAGTATTCATTTCTGAGTGTACGCGCTTTATAAGGTAAAAGATGATATCTAAGTATTTTGAAAAGGCATACATCATTCGAAACCCAATTTCAGCAGTTACCATCTGTAATCGAAAAAGTCAAAATATTTTCTGAATCTCAGTCCATGATCTGAGGATTTCTATATATGGTACATAATAGTCTAATATTTATTTCAGTTAGTAAACTTATAACGCAGTTGAAAATAATCTCTCAATAATTCCCATCAATAAATGGAAACGCACTCATGTTTATTTGTGCAATCCTGTATATGTTCTAGATCTGCAGAAATTCTATACACCAAACAGTAATTAAAAAATTTATTTAAACTTAATCACGCTCACGAAAACGAACTTCCAGCAATTATCACTCATAGGCAGTGATGTAACCAAATCACTTAGAGTATCCCTGTAAAGGAAAGATAAATGCTATATTTCCCATACTCTACAGAAAGCAACTTGTAGTGCATCCCAGGGATTATATATGAATTTCAATGTGTGTTTTAAATCGTCTGAAATCTTTAAATACATCGTAAACGATTCTCCCCACAAAGCTTCTTATGAGTGAATTTCTAAATGAACTATAAATGCTACACACTCACATTTCAATATCGAGCATGACAGTGTATTAATCAATAATATATATCAGTTACACAGAAATCTGAGCGTATTTAGGTGAGTTAGAGAGTGCGCAGACGGCTAGAAAAACCGAAAAAGTCATTAACACTTTTCATCTATGATGGGCAGTGTTCAAAAAAGGGAACATCTTTTATTCTAATCGTCATCGTATTCATTACTGTGATGTAATCTATCTATACTTATTTTTTTACATTAGTAACTCTGATTGGCAGATACTTGAAAATAATTGTCAAAATAAAAATTAGGTACAACAGAATGTAAAGATATCTCTGTCTGTGAATAAATTTCAAAATTAAACCTATGCTTCGACATAACATGCTTCGACTTAATAATGAAAGTTTTTTTTCGCTTGTGTAATTAAAACGGACCAAAATATTTAAATATATTCATATTTTAATCAGTATAGTTCGTTCTAATATAGGAAATAAATAATCACACTTTGAAAATGTAAATGGAATGTAGTTATCATGGATTAGTTTGCTACATTTTCCCCAAATCTTCTTCAAAAATATTTCTTGTTCACAAAATTTTAGTTCTAATATTTTCGTTTATTTTGCAATTCGAAATACATAAATATGAATATTACAATTATAAGTACTGAAAACAAGAACTCGATTTTCGTTTGCAATAGCAATGCATTAGTTTTCAAAAGTGCATAGAAAATTTAAAATATTTCGGTATAATCTGCAAAGCTTTTTAAACTTTCACAAATCACAAATCGAAAATTCTGCCGGACTCGTTGATCATTTTGCATTTCTTCAGTTTCAATATGAACAAATATCTGTTTACAAAAATTCTTATTAATAAAATTACAAATGTTTATGATTATGTGATATTAATTTTAATTATACCCATGAATTTGAATTTTAAATATGTCTCTAGCTCATTAATTTGTTCTGACATGTCTACATTGTGAATAACTGAGTTTTCTAACATAATTTCTTTTGAAATTTTAACAGATAAAGAAGAAACTTCAATTTATTGAAATTTTACATATTTTGACTTAGAACTTTCTCTAAGAAAACTTCAGTGATGAGAGTATTTTGAAAATACACGTGAGTTATATTCGATGCTGTAATGCAGCCATACTCAACCTGCGGCCCGGCGACTTTTTATGTGCGGCCCGGGACACCTAATTATTATCCATATTCATGAAATTAATCGAGATCTGCATAAAAAGTATTTAAATCCTTCAATGTATTTTTATATATTTTCATGGGAAAACAAAATCTGCCCTGTTATTTATAATTAATTTTAAAGTATGTTAAGGCATCTTAATCGCGTGATTTTAGTTAAAAGTTCTTTTCACATGTACTTCAATTTGTGCTACAGTACTATAATAAGTTCTAAATTTTCAACATTTTATCAAATATTATTTCAATTTAATTAAATTTGTACTGTATTTCTACAATAAAAAAAAATGAAAAAAAAGTTTTGCACTGAGCAAAAGATTATTAAAGAAAATCTCTTGCTTTTTTCTCCCTTAGAACTAGGAAATTATGTATTGTTACATTACAGTGCGTTAAGAAATTATAAAACGACTATGACTTTGAACATTATGAAGTAAATAAAGGTTCTAATTATAGTTTAAACACATGAGATATCAAAATACAACACATTTATGAAAATTAGCTTGCAATAATTTTGAATAATGCAATAAATAAGTATGTTAACAGACCACTTGTCTAAAACCAAAAAATAATATGTAAATTAATACGATATCGGTCCTCCATTTTTCCTTATAACCCCAAACTCTCTGTTTTTCATAGAAGAGACTAGGTGATTAAGTACAGATTCAGAAATATCGTGCCATTCTTTTACAATGGCTACTTCTAGTTCATTGGCAGATAAAAAATGTTTATTATTAGCATAAACTTTGCATATTAATACGCCCCAAAGATTTCCCATAAGGCTCAAGTCTGGATTTCGACTTGACCATGAGAAAACGTGATTTTTTTAACCATTGCTAGATGGATTCAGGCTCATGGCAAGAAGCTTTGTCTTGCTGAAACGTCCAGTTAACACCACCTAAAAAAGTTCCAACAGGTATAAAATGATCATAGAAAATAGCCTGATATTGCGCAAACTATATACGTCCCGATATTCGGGTTAAATCGCATAATCCATCATGTCTAAAAGCTCCCCAAATCATTAGTGATCCTCCTCCCACTTGACGACTGAAGCACTGTTTCAGTTTCTTCCTCAAATCAAGCCAATAGTGTTTTTAATCATCCGAACCGTCAAAAGTAAGTTTTTTCATCGGAAAATATCACTTGTTTCCATTTCTTGTGACATGACATGACATTTTTAGCCCATTTCGGTATTTCTTCTGTATGATGTTTCATTAACCTCGTTTTTTTTAAACAGTTTTATACATTTTGAATTACTATTTGATTTCAGATTCTTCCAATTTGTTACGTGTGAGATTCTTTTGCTGAAACAGTTCGAAATTTCCCGAGTTTAAAGATCTTTTTGAGTTGATAATCGAAATAATTGTCGATCATCCCGTGCTGTCAAAATCCTTTTTCTTCCAGATCGTTTAATTTAATTTTAATCCTTTTTTCTAATTATTTCATTGGCAGTTTTCTAATTACTGAATTGCAGTTTTAGAACGCTTCATTAACCGAGCTATTTCTCGTTCAGATTTACCAGCACCCTCGTAAAACCAAATTTTTCTTACTTCGGTCGCAGACAACGATTTACCTAGCAGCATCTTCAAATATATCATAAGTAACATTATCTAAACCTGCAACTTTGCTTCTCGGGAAGTCTTTCACAAACGGGTACGTTTTATAATAATTCTAATGTGACGTATAATACGTTGCTTCCATCAGATGGTCTTATAATTTCTTAACAGTGACCTTGTTTACGTTTTAAAAAATAGAAGATTTTAATAACATGTAACATAAATTTTAATGTAGGAGCTATAGCAAAAAACATTCTACGATCAATTTTAAACACATACGCTAATTTGCATATTGTGCCTTCTTCATATAGTGCACCAATTCATTACTGGTCTTATAATTTCTTAACGCACTGTATCACGTTTTATGATTATTATGTAGCTAATGCTGCTTTCCCGAATTGAAACTTTGGCTTGGAAAAATTGCCACTAAAACTTGTTACACAGTATTTTCAAACAACAAACTTCGCGGCATATTTTTTATACCATTTGGAAGAGAAATCTACCACAAAATGCATTGTTTAAAAATATAAGTATTAATTTTTTTTTGTTAAAACTAGGAGGCTCTGCTCTCTACGAGCTATGCTCGTTTCAACAACCCCCATTCCGACACCCCAGATTTTAAAAACAGACAAATTTCATCTGCTTTAAAAAGACTGAATTATAACTTTAAAAAACAGTGGCGATCTTTCTGTAAACGGGTTTTCTTTCATATTCCTTTGATTGGAGATTTTTAAGGCAAAATCAGCGTTTGTTATGGGATACAATGGCTGTTTTTGTCTTTCATTAAAAAAAATAATTAGTTAAAAATTTGATAATGGGGCATTCTCACAATCTTTTGACTTTTATGTCCCTGAATAATAATTTTTATTTTAATACATTTTTTGTGGTTTTTTTATTTCATATACTGGGGAACATCACATTGCATGATTGCATAACAATATTAATGAGATAAATAAGTTTTGGACGATGTTGGGGGTCCAAATACCAGGAAAACTCTTATACGGTCCCATGTACCTGATGCTGATTTTTAAGTTTGGAGCTATCTGTGTAAAATTGTTTCAATAAAAGTAATTCGATGTAATTTTTTTCCGAAACTAGGACAATTGTTTTATATAAATATGTAGCAAAAAATTAACCTGCACACATTTTTACGGTTAATATTATTTTTTGAACTCTGTCCCTGGGTTTTTCATCCTTACCTTCCCTCTTGCTAAACTTATACAGAAAATCACTTCAGATGCAGTCACAGAATTTTTTTCAAGTTTTTTCTCATGCAGAAGTATGCTAGAAAAAGAATGTTTAAAATTCATTGACAGGAAATTTACTGCAGAATTTAAATCAGCATTTAAATATCAATTTCAAGATCGTGTCTTTATTGGTAGTCTTAACATCCCGAAGGTTTATTACTGCACTTTTCGAGGTAAATTAAAAAAAATAATAATTTAATCCAATGTTATCAACTGTTTCTAAAAATCAATTAACATTGTGGCTGTCACTTAGTCTTAACATGATTTGCCTAAAAATAGGTGGTAATTTTCCTTACTGTTCCATCCTTACCGTCTCTTTTTTCCCCATTTCATCCCTTTTTTGACCTTACCGTCCCTTCGTTAGCAATCCATTAAGACAATGTTTTACAAAAATTCTCAACTAAAGGTACTACATTTTTATTTTTTCTTATTTGAATGTCCTGTGGGTACTATGCAAATTCATTATAAGTGAAAATTTAGAAGAAAATAGAAAGTTATAGTGGTAAAATGGTAAGGAAAATTAAACTCGCAAGTTTTACATAAACCTCACTTAAACAATAAAAAATTCGCTCCTGACCATTTTTTTCTTTATTTTGAATTATTAAGGCATTCGTCTATCAGATTAAAATGTTATTTTGGCAAGTTTAATTTCACCAGATTTTTATTCCCGAAAGTCAAATAAATGATTGTGAGAATGCCCGTAATAATTTAATGTAAAATGTATTAAATAACCAGAGTCTTTGCCTCTCGGTTTTTTAACAGATCTATAAGAAAGTTCTTTTATATAACACATTTGAAATGTATCGTTTTATATCTGACGTAAGATAAGTTTTCTTTCTCTTTTTAAAATTCACAAAATACTTTTGTTGTTAGAAGGGAAATATCATTTGCGCTGTCTTAGAATTCACGATAATAGATGAAAAAATTATCTCAAAATATATACTAATATTATAAGGAAGTAAAAATTGTTTGTTTGTTAGAGGTAATCTCTGGAGCTACCGAACCGATTTCAAAAGTAATGGTAAAAGTCCAACTTAGAACATAGGCTATATTTTATGTCCGCGCCACTACCTCAAAAGTGATGCAGGAGCAAAAAACGTTCTAAAATGCGATTTATACATTACTAAAGGGCCTAGAAATATGAAATTTGGAATATTAGTTACTTAATAGATATAAAGATTTTCTAAGAACAGTTCTTAAACAATTCAAATTTTAAAAAGAATGAAAATGCGTGAAAGGCGTTGTGAAAAACGTTCTAAATGGTGGTATCTACACAATCTCAGAAAAGACCAAACCGATTAAAAAAAAATAATGTTGTCAAAATGACGGTGACTACCATTGCTGTAACATACGCTATGTTTTATGTCGGTGCCACTACCTCAAACGGGGTGCAGGAGCAAAAAAACGTTCTACAAATGCGATTATTACGTTACTGAAGGGCCTAGAAATATGAAATTTGAAATATCAGTTACTTATTAGTTATAAAGGATCTCTAAGAACAGTTCTTAAAAAATTCTAAATTTAAAAGGGCTGAAAATTCGCGAAAAGCGTTCTAAAAAACGTTCTAATTGGTGGTTTCTACACAGTCTCAGGAAAAGCCAAACCGATTTAAAAAACATTGGTGTCAAAATGATGGTGACATTGCTTCCTCCACGATAGGCTATATTTTATGTCGGTGCCACTACCCCAAAGGGGGTGCATGAGCAAAAAACTTTCTAAAAATGCGATTTATACGTTACTGAATGGCCTAGAAATATGAAATTTGAAATATTAGTTACTTATTAGACATAAAGGATTTCTAAGAACACTTCCTAAAAAATCAAAATTTAAAAAGGAATGAAAATGCGCAAAAAGCGTTGTAAAAAACTTTCTAAATTGTGATTTCTATGCAATCTCCGGAAGTACTGAACCGATTTCAAATACAATTGAGTAAAAAGGGTGGTGAAAGCTCTTGATCCAAGATAGGCTATATTTTATATCTGTTTCCACTACCCCAGACGAGTTGCAGGAGCAAAAAACGTTCTAAATATGCGATTTTTGAGTTATGGAAAGACCTAGATTCTTAAAATTTTGCATGGTATATATTTATTAGTTATAAATGATCTCTAAGAACATTTCTTTAAAAAATTGAAATTAAAAAGGGGTGAAAATGTGCGAAAAGTGTTCCAAAACCGTTCTAAATGACAATTTGTGAGCAATTTCAGGAAGAATCCAACTGACTTCAAAAGTAATGATAAAAAATTAATGCTGGCAGCCTCTGCTCTAACAGAGACGCTATTTCATGTCAGTGTCACTATCACCTGAAGGTTGCAGGAGCAAAAAACATTCTAAATTTTGATTTTTGTGATAGGTAGGGGCTAGCAAAATGAAATTAGGCAAGGTACATATTTATAAGATATAAATGACCTTTAAGAACAGTTTTGAAAAAATTGGAAATTTAAAAGGGGTGAAAATGCGCGAAAAGCGTTCTAAATTGCGATTTCTACTCAATCTCGGGAAACATCAAACCTATTTCAAAAGTAATGGTTGCAAATCGATGGTGACAGTCCCTGCTCCAACATAGGCTACATTTTATATTGCTGTCACTACCGTCTGGGGGTTGCAAGAGCAAAACATGTTCTAATTTGCGTTTTATGCACAACTGAGGGGTCTAACATTTTGAAATATGGCATAGTATTTACTTACAAGATGCAATTGCTTTCTAAGAACAGTCGAAAGAAAATTCCAAATTTAAAAGAATGAAGTGAGCGAAAAGCGTTCTAAATATATTCTAAATTACAATTTTTATGCAATTTTTTCAAATACCAAACCAATTTAAAAAATAATGGTGATAAATTGTTGGTGATAGAACCTTCTCAAACATAAGCTATATTTTACGTCTGTGCCACTACCATCAGCGGGTTGATGGAGCAAAAAACTTTCTAAGTTTCGATTCCTGTGATACTGAAGAGGCTAGAAACTTTAAATATGGCATGGTAGTTACTTATAAAATATAAATGCCCTCGAAGGACTTTCGAAAATTTATTCGAATTAAAAAGGGGTAAAGCGAAGGGCAAGATTGAAAAACTTTCTATAAAACTCCTAAATTACGTTTTTTATGCAATTTCAGGGAATATAAACCGATTATAAAAGTAATAGTTGCGAATCAATGGTAACAGTCTCTGATCCTACATAGGCTAAATTTTATGCCGATGATTCTACCACCTGGTGTTCACAGGAACAACACACGTCCTAAAAAATGCCTTTAAAAGCTTTCTAAATTACGTTTCTGTGGAATATTAAGAAATAACAAATCGATTTAAAAATTAATGCTGGCAAATTAATGGCGATATTTCCTATTTCAACATAGCCCTTTATGATGAGATAGGTGGAAGGATTTGGAATTTGACATGATGGTTAATTTTAAGATGTAAGAAGATGGTTTCCAAAAAATTCAAATCTTCAAATGAATACTGAAATAAGCGTATTAATTGAGCATAAAAGTTTCAAAATATTTTCTAAATTATCATTTATTTAGTTTTATTTCTTTTTATTAATTTAAGTCTCATTTCTGCCTAATGCAGTGTAATAATAAAGTTTTAGTCAAACTGTGTTTTAAATAGTAATTTTTGAATTATACCTAAAAGTATAATTTATTTTAATAAAATTTAGACATATAAACTTCGCATATTATATCACTTCGCATATATATATATCACTTCGCATATATATATCACTTCGCATATTTTAAATATTACGCGAGGAAAGCCACGGGGTTTGCTAGTATGAAATAAAGGTCTCGAGCAAATATATTTTTAAATTTAAATTGTTTTCCCAACTGTCAATTATTTGGCCTTTTTAAATCTGACTTAAATTTCCTCCATTTGCGACTTTTAATTCATAATAATGCGTTATTATTATTTAAAAACTTTCTTTCTCTTTTAAAATTCATGTGTTACTATAGTTTGTATGACGTAATTTTCAATATTTTCCTGATTTTTAAAAAGTAATAACTTAATTCCCATTTCGAAGTTTTCTGATTATAATAGCAACGTGTAAAGAAATTTTTAATTTGAAGGAAATATTATTCTTTGCACTATTTTTAAAATTTGCAATAATTTAAAATAATTCCCTTTTCTAAAATATGTAAAAAATATCTCTTGAAATGCTAAAAATTTGAATTGAAAATTGATGTAAATCCTTAAAAAATGAGTCAAATAAAAAAAAAATAAATGAAGTCTACACAGTGAGAAGGTCTAATGTATTAAATGATGTAAAAATGTTTAAATTCCTATGCATAGTTTTTTCTTATATAATTTTTTTTTTTTAATAAAACGATTTTGACCAATTTTAACATTAAATATCTCTTAAAATAATTATTCGATTTAAAAACTGTCTGCATCAGCGTATTTATCAAAAATTCCTCTATAACAGCATGAATTTCCATATTTTTGTATGAAACAGTTTTCTTAATATTAACGAAGAAAGACCGTCGGTCACAAGAAGTATGGATGCCGATCTATGAGTATACCGTGACTTTTTTTTATATATATAGAAGGATTTCCTCCGCGGCAAAAGTTCAACACTGCTGTTAATATCAACTTTATCAGAGTGCTTTGACATATTATTTATGTTATATTACTAATTTAATTACTTTTTTTTACAGTTTTATAAGTGTGTTGCGGCCTGCCGAACATAGCAAACGTATGTTTGCAGCCCGCGAGAAAAAAGGTTGAGCATGGTTGCTCTAATAGCTCCACATTCACATGGACACTCAACATAGTAAATGCTATTCAACAATTATACAGGGTGATTAAAAATGAATGGAAAAAAATAAAATATAGCTGTGACTGCTATAATTGGTTTATTTTTGTAATACATATTTAATGTGAAAATAACTATACATGTTTCTAAAGGTAATTTATCCCACACTTTTGATAGCGTATCTGGGGTTAATCATCCTAGATAACCGAGATCAAATACGTCACTTGTCCGATATTTTAATTGCTGCAACTACCTAAGAAGTGGGGGGAATTAACACTTTGTCCTTCACCTAACCCTAAAGGGAAAAAAATCGCTGATTTTCTGGTACTTCGTAGAAACGTTACTCGAATGTTTTCCACCACTTCGTTTTAGGCAGATTTCGTATGAAATACTGCCTATTACATTCTCCCCTAAGTTGGAATTTCGGTAATATTTTAACAGATCTACACTGATCAGGACCCCTAGAGTCCAAAATCACCCCCAGTAAAAAACTATATGTAACTATCTATGTATCTATCTATCCATATCACTTTTTTATGGACACGATAACTTCTATAATTCTGCACAAATGTTTTTCAAACCGAAACATAAAATCAAGGGGCATAAAATCTCGGTCAAGTTTGTTAATGGGAGAATCGGACCAAAGCAGGGGCTCCATTTGAGGGGTGATGGAGGGCATGCCCCCGAGGAAATTGATATTTCAGAAATTTTTAACTGTCATCACAGGTCAGACTCAAAAAAATTTTCAAAAATTGCTCAAAAGCTAAAATAACTTGTCAGTTTATATTTCAATAAAAAACACATGCAATAAATAAACACTTTAGGCACAGAAACTAATAGTAATTCAGTAGGTTGTACCATACTGAACGCGACAGATGTCGTGAACTCGAAACTCAACTCCAATTTTGGGATCCAAACCATAATCAACATATTCATATCCTAACCGAAAGTGAAAGAAAATGATTCTTTATTTTATTACATTCATGGAAAAGTGTACAATTTTATCACTTATGAACAAAAATGAACACATATTCAAACATTTATACTCAGATATGTAGCTTTTGAATTTGAAAAATATTCAGGGCTTCCTTTTAAAAAATGGTTTATCCTGAACCTGACCAAAGAGAGACAAAGCAAAACCTGAAACACCTAAACTTAACCTTACACCCAGCGAAAAACAACAGCATAAACTTGATCTGGCTCGCCTCTTGAGTTCGGGTAAAATCGGGTCGCGCAGGACTGTAATTTCCAGTCATCGCGTAAACTGACAAAAAAAAAATTCCATATATAAAATGCAAATAAAAATTTTGTTCCGGCAGCTTATAACTTGAGTTGTGCTGAATAGATTTTGGTGGAACTCATACTGTTAGATAACATTTCAGGGGAGGTTTTAGTAATATATCGTTTGTTCTACGTTGATTCATTATATAATTATGGAGGAAAGTTCTAAATCAGATAAACCCAATTATGAATGATTTGCCTTTTGAGAAAGTTTCTACTGAATAGATTTCGATTGAACTTGTACTGTTAGTTACACATTTTTTTAGAGACGGTTTTAGTATGTAAGATAATGTTCTATGTTGCTTAGTTATAGAACTAAGGTGAAAAGTTCTACAATAAGGAGTGAAAGCTTAGACTTTCCCAAAAGTTCTACTGAGCAGATGTGGATGCCACTTGTATTGTTAGTTAGATGCTTTTTCATTAAATGTTTTCGTATATAACATATTGTTCTACATTGCTTAGTTATGTAATTATAGAGGAAACTTCAATAATCAGTTGAACCCAGTTATAAAAGAATAACTTTTAAAAAAATTCTGCTACACGGATTTTGACGAGACTTGCTTTGTTAGATAATTTTTATGGGGTGGTTTTAGTATATTGCATATCGTTCTATCTTTTTTACCAAAATTTACTATAAATGAACAACTAAAAAATTTAGTTCTTAACAGCCCCAATTTTGTACCACACATTAGGAAATATAATAGCGCTGCTGCATTCGCATCGCTTTCAGGAATGCGGAAAGACATTACAGGAAAAGATACTTTAAAACACAAGGTCAAATTCATCTATATCCGATTCAAAATTCGTTTAGAGAAATTGACCTGCTTAGCGGTCAAAGCATGCTAGTATTTTGATACAATTATTGAAAAATAATCTACAATTCTATCTCTACTGTCAATTTTATTTTTATGTAGCGATATGAACAAATATATATATATTGTCAAATTTGTTGTAATGATATATGTATAAATAGATAGTCATATGTGTTCAAGTACTATATAGTTTTTTCATCTGAAAATATTCAGAATTTCTTTCAAAAATCAGGTCAATACGAACCTGACCCAAAGTAGTGAAAAGCCAACCCGAGAATGAAACAAGTAACTCTTTGATTACAGGACATGATTGGTGACTATTTTTATACTCAATCGTACCACTAATTCCAAAAAAATCTTTGAGGTAGATTTCTCTTAAAAATATCTTAACTTTCCGACTGTCTTGGAAAAGGGTAAAATTGTAATGTTGTTTTCAATTTTGTTTTAAATGCTAAAAAAAAAAAAAGGATTCTTTGAGCATTTTATAAAAAAACTTATTAACGAATATGAATGCAATCCTTGGAAGTATTAATGATTGTTCAATGTATTAAAAATACATTAAATCAATAGAATTATATTACTTTAAATACTGCTTGTATTGCAGTGAAACCTGGAGCTTAGTGATTGTATTAACTCGGGCTTCTCAGTGAGGGGGTTAATAAAAGTGTGTGGCAGACACGTGTTTTCAAAAAGTGGCAGAATAAAGAATATTCCACAGGGATGGACGTATACATTCGACTGTAATCAAATTTTGCAGATTTCTGAGTTGTGTGGAATTTAGTTTATTTTGAAGTAGAAGGCAAAAAATGATTAAGGAAATTTTTTACTGACAGAAAATCATTGGGGAAAATTTCTTATCCCTATGGATCACAAAATTTGCAAATTTCGTGAGAAGTTGGTCCTGTTTGTCTCGTGACCGATTAAATTTTACGATTTTTTTGCGACCCTTTGATAAAATTCTCGATTTTTTCCTGTGATCGCCTCAAAGAATTCACAATATTATTCGTGACCATTTGTCAAAATTCGCGATAGTTTTTTTGTGACTGATTTACAAAATTTGCTATTTATTTCTGATGTATTTTGACGAAATTCGCAATTCTTTCTACGATCACTTGTTGTAAATCATTTTTTCCCGCAGTCGATTGACAAAATTTGCGATTGTTTGATGAAATTCTTGAAGTTTTTGCGCGATTCTTTCACTAAATTCGTATTTTTCTTTTCCCGAAACCTTTGACAAAATTATCGTTTTTTTCCGCGATAGATATTCGAAATTGTTTTGCGCGACTGATGGACAAATTTGATTTTTGTCTGGGACCAAATGTTGAAATGTGCGATTTTGTTTCATGCAACCAATCGACAATAATAACCTCTAATTGTTTCCACGACACTTGCAACATTTTTCCACGGTCCTTTTAGGAAGTTATTTTTTTTCTGCAACTAATTTGAAAAATTAACTACTCGTATTTTATCCAAGCCCAATTGCCAAATGCGATTTTTTTCCACGGTCAATTGGTGAATGGATTTTGCGTAGTTCCGCAAAAAAAGAAAAAATACCGCGGTCTTCCACATAAATTAAAAAATATTTCTGTAAAAATGCCATGCTTATGAAAGACGTTAAGAGGGCGAAATCCCACACTCTATATCAAACCATTCCCCGCAAAAATTTTCTGCTCTCTCTCTCTCCTTCCAATAACCTCATGAAATGGCTCCACAACCCTGCAATAAAATCTGTAAAGAAGAAGTAAAAAAGTCAGGAATAAAGCTCCATTTTAGACAGGTTTCTGCTTTAGCAAGTAAAATTATACGTTTTTTTTTTTTTTTTTTTTTTTTTTTTTCCATAGAAACTTGATTTTTTCCCCATTTACGAAAGAAATTCTTTAGACATGTTTAATTTTCAAAAGTTTCACAGTAAATGCAATATATTTATGCTCTTCAGACGTGTATCATTGAAAGGATGTTTTAACAGCCTTAGTGTGGATTTCTAACAATGGAAACTGTATATAACAGAATCCTGTCTGAATCTGAAAATTTTCTCAGTCAGTATCTTGAAATTATACCTGTGAAGATGAAAACCTGCTTAAAACGGAATTTTTCATCGGTTCTCGTTTGGAGATACAGCCCCCCATCCCCACCGAACCTCACCCTTAGCCATGCCACTGCCCTGAAAGAAACATTTGCCCCTTCCTCTCAAGAAATTTCCGAAATGGCGTTCCTAGACCAAGGGAGTGGAAATAGGGAGGGTTTTTTGTGGAAAAAAAAAAACCCATAACTTCTTAATTATAATACATTTCGACTCAGTTTAAGGTTTTTATTACTTCAGAAAAATGTGTCAAAAATTTATGCGTAACAGATTTTTAATAAAATTAAAAATGGGCTCAGGGGCGAAAAAATAGGGTTTTGGGGAGAAAAAAATTCATAACTTCGTCAATTCTCAAGATATGAAATCTAATTAAATTTGTTATAAATTGTCGTAATATTATCAACAACTTTTATATGGACAAGTTTTTGATAGGACCAATTCTTAACAATAAAAAAATAAATAAAAATAAATAAATAAATAAAACGAAAACAAAAAGGGGGAAGGGGTTGAAGTAGGAAAAAATCCATAACATCGTCAATTTGCAAAATATCCAATCCGCTTAAATTTATTAGACATGTTCTGAATAATATCTACAACTTTTATACTGACAACTTTTTGATAAGAGAAATTCTTACAGCAAAAACAAATTAAAAATACACAGAGTTGGAAGAAAAAAATATCGTATTACTCAATTCCAAATTTCTTATTTTCTGACGCATTATTAAATTTATTTTTGCTTCCAAATGCATGCAACTGGTAGGTTACAGTTATT
Organism: Maratus speciosus; assembly: GCA_963932465.1. Classification (NCBI taxonomy): domain Eukaryota; kingdom Metazoa; phylum Arthropoda; class Arachnida; order Araneae; family Salticidae; genus Maratus; species Maratus speciosus. The sequence continues at coordinate 272,774,330 of OZ010788.1, forward strand.
CAGAAAATATATAATGTGCCGTAAAGGTCGACGTTTTTGATAGAGGCAGAATATTTTTTAAAAAATTATGTCAAAGAGGGCATTTTGAATCGAATCTCTCGAAGCGATTGTGTTGAAAACTAAAATTATTATCCTACTGAAAAAGTAATTCCTTATAAATCACGTTCTAATTAATTGAAAGAAAAATAAAAACATAGGTCGCTTATAAATCTCTTAAGAAATCACGTCAGCAGGTTTCATATTTTTCCTTTTAAAAATGAATCTGAAAATGTGCCAGAAAATTTCGAGTTGATGAGCATGTAAAAATATTTTTTGAATACTGCCTTAACATGGTTCTGATAAAACCAGCTCTTATATAAAAATGAAATTAAAAACTCATGAAAAGCGGCCAGATAAAATTGTTAAAGTGAGTTTATTTCTAATCATGATTTGGTTGTTGTTGGTGAAATTAGTACTTAACCTCGAAATCTACCTGCGCCTGTAGGCCATGCCGGCAGGTATTTTTTTTTTTTGCTATGAATCAGCGCATGATTTTGCTCTTGCGTAAGCAGCCCGTCCCATCAGGCTGCTTCATCTACCTTATGATGTTGCGACGATGAGATGGTTCTTTAAAAAAATTGGTCCAGAAATGTCTCAGAACAACGGCAACCGATGAAGAATGCATATTCTAACACACAGTAAGTTTTCTTTTGCGGGAATGTCGCCGATTGAATAACAGCACCTCCAGCGACGATTCCAATAAGAGCAGGCTTTTTGCTATTGACAGATAAAACTTGTGTAGTTGTACTTTTACGCTGCATTTTTATTTCCTAACTATCTAAAGTAGCCGGCGATGCCTGGCATTTTAAGAACGTTTGCTTTGAAAAATCAATTTCAAAATTAAACATGCAGTATAATACAAATAATAAAAAAAAGCAGTCGCAGTGTAGTGGCGTTTAAAAATGTATGTATGTTTGAAGTGTATAAATGTAAAAATAGTGTTTAAAAATGGCGAAAACAAATCCAGAGAACCTCAAAATGTTAAAATAGGCCAATATTTCAATAATCGAGTTTTTATCATGTCTCCATACGTTTTTTCAAACTCATATGACGTTACACTGATTGACCTACTGTCGTTCATTATACACTCATGTCTAAAATTAAGGTCACAAACATAAAATCTGTGGAGAATGATGAAAAACCCACTGTGTTGCCACGACATTTGGCACAGAGGTATATTACAATTGGAGAAAGAATATAGCAAAATAACAATATGGAAAAGGTTTGAATTGTGAATTAAAAAACAGGGTATATCAAAAAGGGTTAAATCATGAATCAGAGATAAAGAATTTATCTCGGGAAAAGTCTGTCTAATATGGAGTGTGACCAAAGTGCACAGCTATACAAACCTCACAACGAAATCTCAAGCTGTTTATGAGAGTTTCAATAAATGTTTATGGCAACAAAGCCCATTCTTCCAAAAGCACGGCTTTTAACTCTTGGCGGGTCCGGGGAGGTGGGTTACGCTGTGCAATGGCTCTTCCTAGACCATCCCAAAAATGTTCAATAGGACTGAGGCCCGGAAACCTCGAGAGCAAATTCATACGGCGAATATCGTCTTCCTCAAGGAAATCATCAACAATGCGAGCCCTGTGTGGTTTCACATTATCGTCCATAAACTTGAAGTCCTGGCCTATAGCACACCGGAACAACCTCACATAGGTTTCAAGGACCTCATTCCTAACTCCCGGCGTCCACTCGTGTGTGTCCCTTTTACTGCATTAAACAGGAGAGCCGGCTGCTGTGAAGTCGAAGACATCAGTCTTGGACACAACAAGCATGGGATCGTTTTCTTTCCAGTGATGAACCGAGATTCACCACGGAGAGTGATTCTCGTTGAATCTTGAGAGAACGTGGAGCTTGCTATCATCCCTCTTACGTAAAACAAATTGACCAGTTTGGTGGCAAAGGAATCCTTGTGTAGGACGGTATAATGTCGGAGCTAACCTGAGTGGTCGAAGCAATTATTGTTTTTTTTTCTTTTAGATATGATTAAAATATGATAAACTCTCATTCAGATTACTCCCAACGAAAATATTTAAATATAAAACAATAAACTTGTGAATTTACTATCCATTAAAGATCAGAACCTCCAGTGCCCAACCGTGTTTACTTCATGTTGGGCGCCGAGGTACTGTGCATCATATGTCTCGGATAAGCTGGTCAGCCTAATGCGTGACATTCAGTGTTTAGTTCTCAAAAAAGCTTAGTACGCACTTTCTCGACGCCAAAAGGATGAAAGGTTGTGAGAGCCTTGCCCAGGCGGGAGTCGAAATCTCGACCTCTATCATTGTAAAGAGGCGTTCTGGCCACTAAGCTACTGGGCTTATATTCTATATATTAGATTAATAACCCCGTCCATGAAATGGACTCAATAGAACATTACTTACAGCCTATACAGGTATAACTTGAAAATCTGGAGGAAAAAAAAAACTCACCGAAGCAGTGTAACTGTATCAGAATTGTTGAAATATAGCTTGACTACTAAAAATTGTTTGTCCATACAAAAAAGACAATATTTTTTAAAAGAGTCAGATTTCACTTGAATTTCCATTAAAAATAGAAAAAAGAAAGAAAGAGTGTCGAACAAAATTATGTTACTCAGTAATTAACTTATTTTACACATTTGATAAACAGTAAAAGTAAACGCATAAGAGAAGAAATTTTTGTGCTGGTGTGGGGAGCATCTAGGCGGGTTGCACGAGCACAGGTAGTGGATGGTCGAATGGAACCCAAGCCTTTTATATAGAAATGAAAAGGATTTTGTTTTTAATTTTGGAAACGTGTTTATGAATTCGGTTTGTCTGTCTATGTGACCGTGTGGCCATGCTTTAATTCTTGTAACTCTCGCCTCAGAGCAACATTAGGACATCTAGTATAAATAAAAAATGAGATGTCTGACATACTGCTATGAATAACTGTGCTTGCATCTAATGGAACAACTTTTGAAACACAATTTTGCTGTGGAATATTTCACAACTCTCTTGAGCGCGCCTCTCTCAGTCAGACTGAAAAGGTGCCAGTGATCACATGATCTGTCTAGAGAATTGATATTAAAAAACATTTTTTCTTGTTCTTTAGTTTTGTAGTAGTAATTTAAAATTTGAACGCAGTAAGTAGACTGCATTTCTTCTCTTGGTCTTTTAAAACAGGAAATTTATCTGGAACATGAAATCGAATATTAAATCATGCTATTGTTTCTTGGCTTCTGTATAGAAGAAAATAGTTTCTGAAATTTTAATAAGATATTATCTTGGATTCCCAGTAAGGAATATATATATATATATATATATATAACAAGTATTAACCAAATGTTTCGCTGTAAATAGTCTGTAAATATTTAAAAGTGTAAAAATAGAATTATGAACTTTTTTAATTCATGTGCTCATTTACATTGAATGACACCAGCGTAAAGCTCGCAGTGATGACTTTAATATGATTTAACACGAATCGTGAATTATTAAAAATATGCTCTCCCAAACAATATCGTGAACTACCAGATTATCTTCATTAGTTGTGTTTATTACTATATCTCAGATGTGTTTTATGAAAATTTCCTACTGTCCCACTAGATGCAGATACAGTTTTTCATGGCAGTAAGTCAGACATCTCATTTTCAATTATTACTAGATGTCCTACAGTTGGTCTGAGGCGAGGATATACACCATATGCCATGTAAGTATTATATGTTGCTAAGCGTTACTACAGAGCTTTCAGTAGTGAAAAAGAAGTGAGTAGAATATATAGTTCGTCAAACAAAATCCCCCATTACATTATGATATATGGGGGAAACGATTTGCGGTTCATTTTATTGGTATTACGATATTTCAAACAAAATCGGACGATTATGTTTCATTGAGGTGGATTACACGTGCTTTCCAGGAGCATAGAATAAATAACATTTTTTGTTTGTTTGCAGTGAAGCAAAAAAGAAGACCATTATATTATGATATATGGAGAAAAATTGTTTGCTGTGCATTTAAATGATGCTATGATACAGCATAGGCGTAACCAGGGGGGGTGCCCTGGGTGCCCGGGCACCCCCCCGTTTCCGCAGACTCGAGCACAATTATTTAAAAAAAAAAATCGAAATCTACAAAAGAAAAAGGAAGTGAAAGTAGAGTTCAATTAGTTTAGTTCAGAAAACTAAACGGCTAAGTTTTGAAATGTGATAAAAAAAAGAAACCCACATTCTATTTTTCTTTTTTCTTTTTTTTAAAGAAAATTATGGTTGTTTATCTTTTTTAAAACTAGAATATTTGCAAGAATCTGTATTAGTCATAGTAATTCAAAAAGGTGGCTTTATAATCCCACTTTGACGTCCTTTGTCTGTGGGAGATGTTTTTAACGCCGTTCTTTCTATTGCATGTTTCTGCAATTTCACGAGAAATTAACGCAAGTTCTTGATGAGGATAGAAACCATTTGTCTCTTTGCTTTGGTAGTTTAAAGTCAAGAAAGAAGCAAAAAAAAATTGAAAGGGGATGCAAATGTGAAACGATAATTCCAAATTTCGATTAGCCGAGGTAAAGCTGGGGGGGGGGGGGGGGGGAGGGGACACATACCCTACCTCCTTTGTCAATGAAAAGAAGTCCTTCCGGCCAGAGCCAGGGGCCGGAAGGCCTTTCATATTCCTTATTTTTAAAAAGCCAACTTATATTATTCAAACACACGAAGTTCAATTTAGTGAAAACAGATTATAGGAGATTAAATACTAATTTTTATCAATACTAAATATTATTATGAAAGGGAATTTCGCGAAATTAGTCAGCTTTATCCAAGCTGCTTTTAAATAAAGTAACTTATATTTGGTTGCCAAATTCGGCGATATCTTGAAGTTCCTGCCATTTTAAGACAACATGGTGGTTGAGGCTAACCAGAAAACTTGGTCGAGACCTGTGTAATTCATGTGCGCATGCTCACTCACTTCGGAATCGGTTGATATATGTACGAGTGCTGTCGCAGGCAAAAAATCAGATTTTTCAAGATGTCACCCACATTAGAAATTCAAACTGCTATATCTGAGCCATTTTTTAAGATAAAGACAAAACAAAAAATTCTCCGGAATTCTTATATCAAGGTCAAATACTTAAGAAAGAAACCTTTTTCAATTTCAAATTTTTTTGCACCTCACTTTAAATAAAATTTTTTTTTTAATTTAATGACCGACATTTTGAAACACGATGGCTGATGAAGCTGGGGAGCGAACTTAGTCGAGACATTGCTATATACTATCCACATGCCTTCTTACATCGAAATAGGTTAATAAATACGCGTGTTATCGCGTGACAAATATCAGATCGTTTCAAAATGTGAGCCATGCTAGAAATTCAAAGTGCTATATTTCAACCATTTTTTTAAGATATAGACGAAACAAAAACTGCTCCGGAATCTTTGTATCAAAATCAAACACATAAAAAAAATCTTTTTCATTTTCGAATTTTTTCATACATCATTTTAAATTTAAAATTTTTTTAAGTGGCAGTCCTTTTGAAACAAGATGGTGAATGAAGTTGGCCAACGAACTCGGTCGAGCCAATGGTATGTATTATGTACACACCAAGTTACATCCAAATCGGTTCATAAATACGCCTGTTATCGACTGACAAAACCAGGTCATTTCAAAATGTCAGCCACAATAGAAATTCAAAATGCTATTACTCAGCCATTTTTTTTAGATATAGACGAAAAAAAAACTGTTCCGGAATCTTTGTATTAAGGTCAAACACATACGAAAAAAATCTTTTTCATTTTCCAATTTTTTGGTATCTCATTTTAAATATTTTTTTTAATTTTTTAAATGGCCGCCATTTTGAAACAAGATGGCGGATGAAGCTGGCGAACGAACTCGGTCGAGACATTGGTATATACTATGTATACACCAAGGTACATCCAAATCGGTTCATAAATACGCCTGTTATCGCGTGACAAAAATCGGGTCGTTTCAAACTGCCAGCCACGCTAGGATTCAAAGTGCTATAACTCAGCCATTTTTTAAGATGTAGACGAAACAAAAATTGCTCCGGAATCTTTGTATCTAGGTCAAACACATAAGATTTTTATTTTCAATTTTCAATTTTTTGGTATCACATTTCAAATTTTAAATTTTTTTAAAAAATTTAAATGGCCGCCATTTTGAAACAAGATGGCGGATGAAGCTGGCCAACGAACTCGGTCGAGACATTGGTATGTACTATGTATACACCTAGTTACATCCAAATCGGTTCATAAATACAAGAGTTACAGTGTGACAAAGATAAGATATATATATATATCAATATTTGAACGGAGGGTGGTTTCGGGATCTGTGGGTCATGATCGATGAAAATATACAAAAATTTTTTGAACTCGCTCTCCTCCGAACGGCTGCAATAGGTAGCTTTTTGTAATGAAAGCTACCTAATAATAGCACAGAAAATTCAAATTAATCTGCAGGTTGGTTGTTTGGTTGAATTTAGTGTTTCGTGGCCATTTTTTGACATTCTTGAAAGGAATATGGTTGCAGTCTTTCAAGTCAATATAGTAATTTTTTTCCTCTGAAAATTTGTATACGATTTTTAGAGTTTTTTCTCGTTTCGCGGCGTTCTTTTGAAAGTAGGAAAAGGAACCCCGTTTCAACCTTTTAGCCCAGTGCAGTAAATTTTGACGAATTCGTGATTTTATTATGTGATCATTTCATGATATTTACAATTTTCCCCCAAAATCGTGTAAAGAAATTCACGTCTTTCTACGCGATTTTTTGTCGAAATCCGCACTTTTCACCACTTACCTTTGACAAAATTCGTGTTTTTTACCGCTATCCTTTGACGAAATTCGCATTTTTTACCCCAATATTTTGACGAAAATGGCATTTCTTTAGCACAGGATCCTTCGATTAAATTCGCGTTTTCTTTCCACGATCTTTCGATGAAATTCGCTTTTTCTTTCCGTAATCTTTTGACGAAATTCGCGCTATCCTTCTGCGATCCGGTGACAAAATTCTCGTTTTTACCGCGATCCTTTGACGAAATTTATTTTCTGTTGCGACCGATTGACGAAACTGATATTTTTACAGGGAGATCATTTGTCGAAAGTCGGGATAGTATTGAGCGACTGTTCAGAAAAATTCTCGATATCTTTCTGTACCAATTAACAAAATTTTCTACTCTTTTCCGCAACATTTTGACGAAATTTGGAAAAAATTTTCGTCAATCCTTTATCGAAATTCGTAATTTTTTCGCGCAATCTTTAAACGAAATTGGCGATTACTTTCTGCACTCTTTTATCGAAATTCCCGATATTTTTCCACGATCTTTTGAAGAAATTCTCAATTTTTTCCGGGACTGATTCACGAATTGATTTTGAGAAATTCCATAAAAGAAATAAAAATCGCGGACCCATTTTCTTTAAAAATGCTTACTGAAGAATCACAGGTCTGTGAAAGAATTTGAAGGGGGAAATGCTGCACAGCATTTTTTTTTTTTTTTGTGCACAAATCGCGCGATCCCGCGCGTTATTTCAAACCCTGTCCCTGAAAGAAAACTTCATTACTGGAAAAGTGATTGGTTTTTTTAAAAACGAACATAGAATTAAACAAATCTAAGATTTGGGGGGGGGGGGGCTGCAACGTACTCCCGAGCAAGCCGAACCATCCGTACCATCTTCTTCTGTCTCGAAACAAGCGAATCTTGAATTATTGCGTTTTTTATTTCGAGCAAAATTAAATTTTCAGCTTTCTTATAAGAGCTGATTTGACATGATTCCAATTCGAATTTAATCACGACAATTGCAAAAATTACCAAAGAGTTTTTTCTGTTTCAAAAAATGTCAAAAAATCGCCTCAAAGCACGAAAACCCCCGCTAGAAAGTGCATTAAAAATTCGGAAAAGATTATAAAACCATAGGAACGAAATTAACTAAATGGGTAAAAATTTAAACCAGATTCGTTTTAGGAATGTCAAAAAAAAAAAAAAAAAAAAAAAAAAAAATCACCGCGAAATGCGAAAAAAAACCCCTCTATAGATAACATTAAAAAATTGTTAAAAATTGAAAACTCGCTGTAAGAATCTCGAAAACACTTTATTGAAAAGAAGACAAAGTTTACTGGGTAAAATATTGAAATCGGATTCTTCTTTACTTATTTGAAAAATTGCCGCAAAATGCGAAAAAAGTCGCATAAAAAATTAATTGAAAAATTCCAGAAATTGTCTTCCATATGCATGAGTTCAGGCATACAGGTCCTGTCAAATCTTACGGGTGCAGGCTGCATTGTTTTTTCAGAACTCAGCGCGCGCGCGCGAACACACACACAGAGACATACAAGCGCCTATCTTAATTATTACAGTCGCATCATGATAGTATAATTTTTATCATCTTGATAAAATTTAGTGTATATTATCATGACCTGCTTTACCTAATGTATTTGATACACTCTGGGGCTAAAAGACCTGAATTACAGTATGGGGTAAAAAACGTGAATTACAGTAATTTCCGGCCTATAATCTGCGGATCAAACAATTAGGTTCAGACCCAGAAATCTTGTTTCATAAAACGCAACTTATTAAATCGCGATAAATATTTAACTTAAATAATGAAATAAAATTTCTGGGTCGAAACATGATTGTTTGAGCCGCGGATTATAGGCAGGAAATTACGCTATTAATGAATATTATAATTATTTATAATATTAAAATAATTATTTATATAGACTTTCCTCCAAAATCCGGTGATCCCTAAGATGTCATGGAGTCACATTCTGAAAAAATTTCGTGCGCATGTACTGATGTACCGCATGTATTATCTGGGATTTATCATCCGGCAAAATTTCATCTACAAGACTTTGACTGAGATAATTTTAGATCTCATGCAGTGTTCCCCTGTGCCTATAAGAAGTTTCCAGCATGATTAAAGGCCTTTTTTAATCTTTATAAGAAGTTAAAGTGCCAAAAGGTTTTACAGTTGTGACCACACTTAGTCACTGTCTTATATCACTGCTGCAAGGACATATCTTTTTTTTTTTTACCATTAGATTTAGTTTTAGTGTTTTGAACCCCTTCTCAACCGTCCTCACGCAATCAAAAATCACGTTTGAGCCCTTTTTAAAAGAAATACCACACAATTATACCTTCTAAGATGGAAAACTGTCTAAAACGGAAATTCAATCGGTTTTATGGGATTCGTTTTAGCAGATTTTACTATATAAGATATAGTTTGTATCCAACATGTTCAGGTTAAAAAGTCTGGGCACCCCCCCGTTCAAAAGGCTGGTTACGCCTATGATACATCAAACAAAATGAAATTTAAAAGGATCACTAAGGTGTACTACCATATGTTTTGTGCAGATTATGGACATTTTGAAACTATTTTTTAGTGTATTACGTGCAGTTTATAACTACGTACTATATATTTTATATAAGGCTGCAGGATTTTATTTAATATATGTGATTTATTTTTTTTTATTATTTCTTCTTTAGTGCAGCATTTCATTGCACGGAAAAATGAAATTTCACAATAATATTCTTGTATTGGAAATTGTTTCCTAATATATGCATGATTTTTCGTTCTTGTTTGATTCACATCAGCTCTTCTTAGAAACTATTTTTTTCTGTCTTTAAAATTGTGAATTAATCTCTTACAAACAGCTTTGTACATAACGAAGTACTATAAATATTAATTAATTTTCTGATTAGTAAATATGTAGATTAAAGACTGCGAGTCGCATTTTTATTTTGAATTCCTTGTTTATACTATTTTGAAATTTTCACCTTGCAGTTTTATTTCTTTCATATTATCATTACCCCAAGTGGTTTCAGAAAATTGAACTAGTATAATCTATAACAAGAAAATCAATATCATGCATAATTAAAACTATTTATTTTTTGTGAAACAATTTATTATATAAGAGGGGGTCTACATAATCACTGTCTTAGTGTCTCATTAATAAAAAACAGTAACTATCCAGAATTTATGTACCGAAAATAATTAAAATGATCATTTTGTGATAATTATAATTATTTTGAGCAATTAAGTATTATTCTCAAAAATATCTAATTCGTTTATCATATTCCTGATTATTCAGTTTATTTGAAAGTGGCTACTTGAGGTGGTCGTCTTATAACTTTCTAATTGCCACTTATGAGCCGTTCCAACATCCATTTAAAAACATGTTAACTTTGAAGAACTTTTTTTTCGGTGTGATAACAGAGATCTTTTTTCTGTCTGCAAGTTCATAGCATTGTTAATCTTGATAATTATAAAAAATCAATTATTAAATAATTCCAATTCTTGTAATGTTAAAAATGTGAAATAAAACTGCTTCATGAAGGTTAATATTAAATCAAAATTTTAATTAAATTTGTAAGTGGCATACCATTCATATGATTCAAAATATGTAAACGTTGAACGTAATATTGAAAATTATATAATATATTTTCCAATCCGCGTATTGTTAAATGTATTGTATTAAATTCTACTGTAAACATATTTTAGGCTAGGTCGCATGCTACTTAAATTTTAATAAATTTAAAATTGTGGGTAAATAAAAAATGAAATTATATATTACGAAATGAAATAATTTGATTGCTATTATGAAGTTACATTCATATAACTAATTTTAAAATGGATTTTATGGTCTTTTTTCCGTTCTTGTTCTGTGTATGCTCTTATGTGCATATTGTTCCAAAAAATAGCAGATTTTGGAATATTTTTATAAATATTTGATTTTATAAAAATGGCTTTATAAATATTTCTTTCTTATAAAGATACACGCATACAAGAGATTTTGTGACGTATTTAAGCCGGTGTTTTGTTATAGAAATATTAGTAAGCCAAAGCTTCCAATAAAGTTATTTTTACATATAAGGCACCATTCCCCACTAAAGGGTCTAGCCGGATAAGCTTAGCAAAATGACTCCCACGGTTGATCTTTGAAATAACATGTGTGGTAATAAGGCTCACCCCAAGAATAAAATGTAGAGTCTTTTTAACCCTAACCTTGAACTGACCTTTAGATAATCGGGTAAGTATGCGGCGGCGCTATTATTTTTCAAATGCATTTTCCTCAAAAAGTATAAAAGTTAAAAAACTGAAAACAAGGCCAATTACTGAAGCATATATTAGTTCGTATTATATATTTTTTTCACATTTTGCGCAACTTTTAACATATAAAAATAAACAAAAATATTAAAAAAAATTATTAATATAGTAATTTTATATTTACACCTACCAAATAAAGTACAGAATAATGTTCAAAGTATGTACTTTTAAGGGGAAAAAATCGTTAAAATCGAAGATGTGCATTTTGAGTTATAACAAAAATAATGCTATCAACTTGCTAAAACATTCGCAACTTTCCCTGCTTGTATTTGAAGAAATAGGCTGCTATCAATGCATTGATCGATTCGTGACACTTCCACTTAGGCAAGATGCGTAGTGCGTTAAAATAAGACTTCTCTATAGGATTTTTCGTTTTTATTCTGTTATTTTGGCGTACTGCGCATCTTTCTCGCGTAATAATATCGAGAACTGACAAACAAAATGGTAACATTTGGCTACCATTAATGTCAGATAGAAGAAAGCTATGGGGCTGTACAGTTTACATATATAACGTATCACTTTAGGGGGGGGGGGGATGCGGGGCGAGGTGTCTGGCACTTGTAATCGGGAAATATCTGTAGAGGGAGGGAGTTTGTCATTTGATATGGTTTTCATTTTTAATCAAACCAAAATTTATTTTTTGTTAATTTTTTCTTTACATCTGTTATCTTAATTTTTTAGTCCGTTTTCGTATTTTTATGAAAGTACAAGTTTATTATTAAACTCATTGTATGATTATAAAATAATTTCATTCAAAATATAGAATAACCCAACGTTTGCCATTAATATTCGACTGTCATATGCGTATATATTCCGTTGTTAGAGAATCCAGATTCGAAATTATACTTGATATTTTTGCTAGTAAAAGATGGGGAAGAATGCTGTCCACCTGTTTTGTTTACAAAAGTCAGCCGCGTGCAATTAGGAAGTGCAAGAAGACCATATTAATGGTCAATGCATTTTGTAACAAAGAGCTATTATTAAAAACTTTTAAATAGTATTTCTTTTAAATGTTATTTGATATAAAGTTATTTCTTATATAAGAGTGATATTTTATGAATTTCTTCTCTTCATTTAAATCTGTAAATTATGAGAATAAAAAATGTATAATCATATATACCATTGCGTAGCTGCCAACATTAACGCTTTTTTGCTACCACTAAAATTTAATAGAGCTTTTCGCCTTCAATAAACGTGAGATTTTGCCGATTAAATAAGATAACATTTACAATAAAATTTTAGTGGTCAGAAGAAAACCTAAAGGTTGGCACCTATGCCCTAGCAGACGTGTAAAAAGAAGAAAAAAAAAGAAAAAAAATGTAAAAATAAAACAATTTTTAAACACTGACAACGATATTATTAGCGAGAGGGTGGGGGGGGGGGAGGTCGAGGAATGATAAAGTATGATATCGGAAAATTGGGAAGGGGTCCGAAATTGCCAAAAATTTGATGACCTTATGTATTTACCGTAGAGGTGGGCATTATTTAACATACAGTTAAAAAAAAAAATTATTGCTTTAAAGTTTTTTTTTTAGTAACAGAAGTAATTAATAGTGACAGAATAACACCCTATTAATTTTATAACTATTTATCAATGTCCCTTGCACAAAAAACTGAAAATAAGACTAAAAAATGCTAAATTATTTTAATACCTTAGAACTTTCAACTATATAAAAAAAAATACTGTGTCATCTTTTAAGTAATTTTGAACATAGTGTAAGTTTAACTTTAACTTTTAAAGATGAATTAAGCATTTCTATTTATTTATTTACTGATGTAAAGAAATCGATACTGAATTCAAAATGGAGTGCGAAAACTTAATTAAGAAATACGAATACGAACGTCTTAGATTAGATCGGGAGCTTTTAAACCTGCGTTTCTTAAAAAACTGTAAAGCTACGAATCTTGTTCCGAGGTTTTTAAAGTGCCGACGTTATTTTGCAAGTCACCATTGTGAAACTCACAAGAAAGCATTTGAATTAAACTGCCTAAAATTATGCATTAGACAAGAATATAAATTAATTGACTAGATTACAGTGAAAGTTTTCCAAATATGTAGTTCATTAGCGAGTTCTTTACCAGCACCAGATTTTGACAGCGCACTACGCATTACAGAGCATTACAGAGATATACAACGGAAAAGTAAGTCGAAAACCATAGAAAAGAAATTCAATAATTTGAATATTTTGAAATCAGAAAATCATGAGTGCAAGCCTGTGCCACGTATTAATATTTCGAATAGAGAAATATCGAATAAGGAAAATTAAGTTTTGGTAAAAGGTCCTAAATTTATGTTTAAGATTAATTCAAACTCCAAAAACATAATCGCAGATTGTGAAAAAGTTACCCTGTCAATAGACCCAGAGAAAAGAGATGTTGCGAGAAATGTTATGTATAATAATGTGCAAGCATTCGTTATCAAATCAAGTATTAAAAATAAAAATAAAAATAATCTGGTAATTAATCGACTTAAAGCAGATCAAGATATTATTATTATACAGACAGACAAAAAATAAAAAATAAAATCGCAATAATGAACCGTATGGATTATTTCGCAAAAATGGAAACGTGCATCGCAGATATGGAATGCACATCACTTAACAAGGATCCGAACAACCAAATCCAGAGTAAAACTGAAGCTTTAATCAATAGAGGATGTTGGCCACCAATAATGAAAAGCAAATTGAGAGTCAATAACACCGCCACCACTCCAAGACTATTTGGGAGACTAAAGGACCATAAAAATAATTGTAATTTAAGGCCGATAGTTAGAAAGATTGCAGGCCCAACATATTTCCTTGAAAAAGCATTTGTTCCTTTTCTGAACCTTTTCCTACCTTCGTCTAACCATAGTTTATCGTCGACCAGGGATTTCATTAACCGGATTAAGGATTTGAAGCTCAATGAAGAGAGTGTTTTAGCAAGTTTTGACATAATTTCACTTTTCCCATCAATCGACGTTGAAGAAGTAAAATTACTCGTTAATAACTTTATTGATAACGAGTCATCATTAAACTCAGAAACGAATACCACCGTAAAATCTGGACTTAACCTAGTAACTGGAAATAATATTTTCATGTTTAATAAGAAGATTTATAAGCAGACTAAAGGAGCACCAATGGGTTCCCTATCCTATGTATTTTAGCCGAATTCAAATTACGTCCATTTGAAGAAAGAATTTTAACAGACAGAGTTTTAACTCCGTCAGTATGGTATCGTTATGTGGACGACATTTTCATAGTATTGGATCACGGTTTATCTGAACTGTATGCATTTCTTAACAGAATAAATAATATGGAGCTAACATAAAATTTACCATCGAAATAGAAAATAACAACCAGCTATCATTTCTTGACGTAATGCTAATTAAAAATTTATCAAACTTAACAATTGAGTTCACAGTCTACAGAAAAGTAAATAAGTCTAACAGCACCATTCCTTTTGAAAGTACATCACCTTTTAACTACAAACTTGCTCCGTTCAACTTTTATATAAGACGGGCGTTTAGTATTTGCTCTATTAATCACCTTGAAAATGAATTAAATACCATTAGAAACATTGCAGTTGAGAATGGTTTCTCAATACGCATTATTGATAAGCTAATCAAATCGCAGAAGAACCATATGAAAATACAAAAAACTCCACGGAGTAATATGAGATATTGAAAAATGAAGTACATACCAGGACTTTTCGAAAAACTCAGACATGTATTTTTTCGCTTTGGCGTAAACTTGATCGCCAACCCCCTGCAAAACTGAAAGATCTGATTAGTGCCAAAGTGGCCCCGATCCCGAGGGATGAAGTTTCTGGGGTATATGTAATTCCACTGAAAACAGAAGATATTTATCTCGAATACATAGGCATGACTTCGCGTTTTCTTAAAGTTCGTATTAAAGAACATTTGAGAGATTAAAAGTATAACCGACCTACAACAGCCCTATCAAGACTTAACCAGAATCAGATTATACAAGTTAATTTCGAAGACGCAAAAATTAAATATCCCTCAAAGAATTATCATGATTTAATTATCCGCGAATCAATAGAAATTATTACTAAAGAAAATACTGTTTGTAATGACGTTTTATCCTACAACATACCCAGAATTTGGCTCAGTTTACTTAAAGAATGATAAAACGTGTAATTTTCCACTTCCCTATATCCATGTTTTATTTTCGCAATATTTCCGGATCTATAACTTAACTTCCACTTTCACTCCTTTCTTCACCATCTACGCGGATTTTGAAAATTAGGCGTCAATAACAGTTGTATTTCTTATATTCCTCTGAAGAAGACTATGTTTTTTATAGTTGATAGTTCTAAGGTATTAAAATAATTTAACATTTTTTAAATACTGTGTCATCTTTTAAGTAATTTTGCACATAGTGTAAGTTTAACGTTAACTTTTAAAGATGAATTAAGCATTTAAATTTATTTATTTTAGCTTTATTTTATATTGCGATGAAAATAAAATCACAATCTTTTTCCCTAGGTCTTTTAAGAAAAAAACGAAAAAAATGCTACAAAAGAGTGAAGTATATCGTACTTCAGCTTAAAAAACGTTCAACCGCGTCCTATGCATGAAAAAAGAAAAGTCAACATGCATCGTTCAACCGCTTCCTATATATGAAAAGAAAAGCAAAGAAGTATTTTCATTTCATCCATTACTCATACACTTTTCACATCCGCTAACAATAACAGAGACGTCCGACAAACTTTTCTCCTCATTCTGTTGTTAGGAATAAAAGCTATCTAACAGTTTAATTATCTCTCAGTTCAAGTATTCTATACCAACTGTTAAATGTTCAAATATTATGTTCGCTTCAGCATGTTATCTATACATCTTTCAGTGTCGGATGCGTACAAAAATTTTATAATCTCTATGAGAGAATACAGTTACTTGTAATATATACCTATGAAGTAGTTATATTATTCAAAAAATATGTTATTGCTTTGAATATATTGTTTATCTAGACGGGTAATATTAGAATCTGAGAATTTTACGTTATCGAGAGGAGAGGAAAAGTGTTTCTAAGTTTGTAAGTTAGATTCGTTCTTTGTTGGCTAAGGATATTTTGAGGTTGATTTTTAAAAGTGTAAATGCGCTTCCTTTGGTAATTGCTCGGATATTTTAAGGTGAGGTAAAATGTGAAAAAAAAAAAATGTTTGGGAATACATAGTGCAAACATTTATTTTAGTATAAGCAATTTTGTTAGTTTAATATATTGCTCACTCGTAAAAAAGTGATATATCTTGACAAAAATAAATTTCACAGGAGAGGCAAAAGAAAATTTGCATGATTTGAATGTAACATGAAATTATAGCACTTAGCTCTGCATGCTGGAAAGAAAATTTGTCAGTTCAAGTCTCTCAGTTCAAGTATTCTATACCAACTGTTAAATGTTCAAATATTATGTTCGCTTCAGCATGTTATCTATACATCTTTCAGTGTCGGATGCGTACAAAAATTTTATAATCTCTATGAGAGAATACAGTTACTTGTAATATATACCTATGAAGCAGTTATATTATTCAAAAAATATGTTATTGCTTTGAATATATTGTTTATCTAGACGGGTAATATTAGAATCTGAGAATTTTACGTTATCGAGAGGAGAGGAAAAGTGTTTCTAAGTTTGTAAGTTAGATTCGTTCTTTGTTGGCTAAGGATATTTTGAGGTTGATTTTTAAAAGTGTAAATGCGCTTCCTTTGGTAATTGCTCGGATATTTTAAGGTGAGGTAAAAAGTATTTTTTCGATTGCGTGTTGAAGGATATGTCTGTAGATATTACGTAAGGGTGCGGTAAAATATTTATTTATTTATTTATTGTACTTTTTGCCATAACTATGATTGCTAGAAAACATTTTCCTTGGAATTAATTTTACTAAAGCAATAAGATTCTTATTTTACAGAAACGTTTGTATCAGTAACACATATGAAAAAGTGAAGTGTTTCAGAAAAAACGAAAAACACTTTTAAATGTGAAAAAAAAATGTTTGGGAATACATAGTGCAAACATTTATTTTAGTATAAGCAATTTTGTTAGTTTAATATATTGCTCACTCGTAAAAAAGTGATATATCTTGACAAAAATAAATTTCACAGGAGAGGCAAAAGAAAATTTGCATGATTTGAATGTAACATGAAATTATAGCACTTAGCTCTGCATGCTGGAAAGAAAATTTGCATAAAAATATAAAATCATGAAAAATGAAGACATAGGATGAGGTTTGTACGGTTGGGAAATTTTAGCTCCCCACACAATCCATCCCCTCTTCTGTGGTCATAAATAGACATGTGGCGTAATAAAGCGATTTTCTGCATAGGTATACTTATGAAACTGTTTGTGTAGGAAGACGCACTTATAATAAAGTTGTTAGTGAAAAAAAAACGCAAAATGAATATTTGCAAAACGTGTCTATTTTCTTGCAGGTGAGCGATATGTAAACAGTGAGACTAAATAATATTATAAGCAATATATATATATACACACACACACACGCGCGCGCACATATATATATACACTGTAAAAAAAAAACGACTAGCTTTCCTGTAGTAATCGGAAAAATAGTTGTCCTTATCGTACCGGAAAATTTTCCTACCCAGCTCGGAATAAAATCCGTAAAATCGGAATAAAATCCAAAAAATAACGTTTTAATGAATGTTTCCTTTTTTTTACGGATTTTGTTCCGAGCTGGATCGGAAAATTTTCTGGTACGATAAGGACAACTATTTTTCCGATTCCTACAGGAAAACTCCTCGGATTTTTTTACAGTGTACATATATATATATATATATATATATATATATATATAATTACTCTAATTTGGTCTTTTTTATAGATATTTAAACATCCCTTTTTAATGTCAAATGGGCGTATGTTTGTAACCACTCATATTATTTAAGAAACATTCAAAATATATATACAGAGAGAGAATTGCATATTTTAAGAAAAAGTGTGAGATAACTATCGAATAATCTAATTATTAGACAGATGAATTTATAATAGTAATAAATTTACTTGAATATATGAAATTTCACCTTAACCCCTTGAGGGGCGGTGAGATAAAATATATCCTACCTAATTTAAACAAGATTCTCAACAGAAATTTTAACTAAATTTTATATTTTTAACTTTGGAGGAAAAACATTGAAAAGTTGCTTTTCCTTATTTAAAAATAAAAATTTTCGATTATCCCGGCAAGAATTTAATATTTAGAGACATTTTTGCTTGTCCCTCAAGGGGTTAACATTTAAGAGTTATTCTACACATTGAATGACATTTGAATTCGGGACATCTTGAATCCTCGGGACAGACTTGAATGCTCATTTACGGGAGTTTTGAATGCTAGAGGCTATTAAACAGAAAACCTTTTGTACTATTCGTTTATGTACAGATATATTCTTCTTCAGGTTTATGTTGGGTGAGAATAAGAAAGTAGGATACTCTAATTAAAAAAGAAAAATCATGTTGGATATAGAGTCTAATGTTAAACTTTTTCCATAAATATATAATTCTGTTTAGTGTGTCTTTATGTCTACAGCTAAAGTTCGAAAACTTGTTTTGATTTTTTGTAAATTTTAACTATACGTTTTAAATGTGAGCTTAGATCATTTTTCAGACATTAATATTTAAAAAAATATATATTACTCAAAGTCCAAAAAATGTTCTTTACTTACTTAACCAAAATACTTAACCAAAATCTATAAAAATGACCTAAATTTAAAAAAAAAAATCCTAAAAGTGTAAATTTCAACAAATTTTTTGCCACTGGTAAGGTGTTAAATAAATATTAGGTTATTGTAACATGTTACCAAGCTAGTGGTGTAATGATGGAACTTGTTAACAAAAAGTAACTGTTTTTCTCATCTCTAATTTACAGCCCCTATTCAGCTTCACCTGCACAATCAATTAGACCATCGACTTGATATTAGTATTACGTGAGAAGGATGCGTGGTACGCTAAAATAAAAGAACAAACAAAAATCAAACCTATAGACAAGTGGTATGTATAGAAACATTCTCTTACTTTGGCGCATTGTGCATCCTGCCCGAGTGGGAATGTCACGAATCGACCAATGCATTGATAGCAGCGTATGTCTTGAAATACAAATTTTTGTTATAACTCAAAAAGCGCATCTTCGATTTTAACGATTTTTTTTCTTAAAAGTACATACTTTGAGCATTATCCTGTAATTTTTTGATTGGTGTAAATACAAAATTACTACATTAATAATTTTTTATTAATATTTTTGTGTATTTTTCCGTGTTAAAATTTGTGTAAAAATGTGAACAAAATGTATAATGTGAACTCATATATTTTTCAATAAATAGCGTTAGTTTCATCTTTTTAATTTTTGTACTTTTTGAAAAAAACTTATTTCAAAAATAGTAACGCCGGTGGACACTTCCCCGAATATCTCAAGGACAGTTCAAGGTCAGGGGCTAAAAACACTCTATATTTCATTATCGTGGTGAGCTTTAATACAACACGTGTTATTTCAAACATCGGCCGTGGGAGCCATTTTGCTTGGCTTATCCGGCTAGACCCTTAAGAATGTTATAAAGTTTTGTAATTGGAATTATTTTAGTATTTCTCAAGTTGTCCGAAAATGCGTGGATAAATTTAAAATTTCGCCTCTAAAAGTCGCTGCAGTTCCTTTCATCTGATAGCACATAGTTGGTTTACGGTAGGTCGGTAGTTGTGCCACATTTCTAGCTATGCCCCTCAAAGAGACATATGCGGGTAATTGAAGTTTACTTTGCATAAATATATAGTCACGAACCTCCCGCAAAATAGGTGTTCCAAACCATGATATTTTTTACCTTAGAAGAAAATGGTACAAAATAATAAAAAAGTTTCATTGTCAAGTAAGATGTGATTTTTTTCAATGTTATGAACAGTAATTAAATAGGAAATATTCTTTTTGAGATACAGGCTAATGCAATTGGGCTTCAATTTATGAATTCGTTTTTATAGGGAATTTTAAGGCGAATAAATTAATAAATGTTTCGGCAGGGAGTAAACGATTTTAGTAGCTATATGTCATGGCCATAGGTCATTAATTTAAAAAGAGGAAAACTTTTAAAATAATGATTTAATAGTTACGGCTCCTTAAAATAAGCATAGAATTCATCGCTATATGTCACATGGCATAATTTGAGGCCAAGTAGTAATGAATGTACTAATTTCTGCTGTTTAAAACTGCAACTATGCTTTCAGCATAAACAGTTGTAACAGATCAAATATTTTCAATTTTTTAAAAATTCTTTATCATGAATATTAGGGAGACAAACTTCAAGTTTTGGTGGGTTTTTCTGAGAGTATTGGTATAGTAAACTTTACAAAAGCACCCTTGATGTTCAAACTATACGAGTTTTGGCCCTGACAGTTTGCAGATATTAACCTTATACTACACATATGCCCTACAAATGACCTATAAACGAAATATATAGATATATTAATATATAATATATTAATATAAATTCAATTTTCAGCTAAATTTTACCGATCTTGAAGGTTGCTTTATTTATTGAATTGTTAATTATAAGCTATAAATTATGAAAAATAATCGCAACATTGTTTTAATTTCATTTTGAGATGGCGAAAACATTAAATTCTAATTTATGTATAACTCAATACTTACCATATAGGTGCCAACAGTGTCACGTTAATTTTCGGAAAGCAGAAAGCTGGCGTTTGGCAGTAGTTACACGGGCGAAGCAGTCCTGAACAGTTATGAATAATTGTTAAACGTTATTTTTAACTTTCATAAGTATATTAATCAATATTTTCTTAATTTAGATGATAAATAAAAGCATGTATCAATATGTATGGAATATGGGACAGTTTGATATGAAGTCCAGTTTTCAAAAAGCAATGTATTTCATTTTTCATAATGATTCCAAGTCATATTTTGTTTTTAAAAAGCTACCTATTGAAACACTGAATACATCCGAATGAAATTCTTTGTTGTTATTGCCAATTTATCTTCTATTTTTTATCTGTGAAAAAAAAGACTTATTAAAGTGTCACAACTTGAGTTATATACACCATTTTAGATATTTCAAATCTCATGATTTACGATAAGAAACAGTTTAAAATATTGAAAGGACCATTTTATACACATTTCTAAAATTTGATTTCTCCATTTTAAAGGCGAAGTACTTTAAAAATACTGAATGATGCTATTGCCAAAATCGCATCATAAAACGGGATTTATGACCTAAGATAAATATGGTAAAACTTATCATAAATTTCAAAATATTTTTCAAATAACATTTATGTTCTCAGTACTCGTACAAAAAATGTTATGAAATAACGAGAATCTAAAAAAAGAGTCAAAAGAATAATACCGAAAAATATATCGCATGACATATATTTTATAATATAAAAATGTCTCATGTTTTTCTTATATTTCTATTTACAATCTTGAATGAATGATTTAGTAATCTAGGATGATATTCGAGTTTTTTTTATTGAATTTTAAATTGACAATTTTTTATTAAATTTTTATGTATTATTTTTCTTTTACAGGGTGGGAACAAAAGAAAAAAAGTCGGACGCTAGAAGTGACTTTTAAGAAAAAATAAATTAAACCAGCTTCAAAGGCTTGTTTCTTACTTTATTGTGTTTATATTTACTTATTGCATGCCGCCGACTGGTATATTTTAGTAAGGATAGTTAGGAACAGGTGAAAGTTTTTGTGGTTATCGATTATTATTATCTACAGTCACTCCTTAGCGGGTGTTTCGGTACCATTCAATCTACATTTACTTTTATTTCGTGTGATTTCGTCAGGATTCAGTAAGTTTCAGATAAAAATAAAAAACGGACGTAAGTGATATACAGGGTGATTTTAATTAAAGTTTCACTTTCAAAATGGTGTAAAAAAAAACCACTGGTCAAAATGACCTAGTATTTCATGTGAGTACACGTGAAGAAATGGGAATTTGTTTTACGAAAGGAAAAATTGCAAAAGTTAACCAATAGATGGCGCTGTACGTGTTTTAAGATGATAATTAATAGACGTGACATGCTGTTGTGGCACTCGTTCTTCAAAGCATGTACACCACGACAAGTTGGTGCCACAGTCGATACGAAAAATCGGTTTTTAATTGTTCCTAAGCCAAAAAACCCTGAAAATAGCAAAAACGAAAATGAACCCGTGAAACAAATCCGTCTCTTCAAATTTATCAATCAACTTATACAGATCGAATGCAGTCATCGGGAGAGAGTCGGTACTTAAACCCTTTAATATTCCCAATTTCTTCAATTCAATTGACGCGCAGCCACCGTTCTTGTAATAAAAGCTTCACAAGCAGAGCCCGATCCTT
Source organism: Maratus speciosus (assembly GCA_963932465.1). Taxonomy (NCBI): domain Eukaryota; kingdom Metazoa; phylum Arthropoda; class Arachnida; order Araneae; family Salticidae; genus Maratus; species Maratus speciosus. The sequence continues at coordinate 272,796,775 of OZ010788.1, forward strand.
CAAGAATAGAGTGATGGCTAGATTTTCAGACGCAGAGTAAGAGGAAATGCATGTTCCCCGCCTTTTTATCACGAGTGTAATGTACAGTGCGCATGTCACGTCTTTTTATTAGCATCTTATGACAGTGACATCTATCTGTCAACTTTTGAACTTTTTTCTTTTGCAAAACAAATTCCCATTGCTTCACGCATACTCACATCAAACATCAGGTCATTCTGGCCAGTGGTTCTTTTTTTACAGCCTTTTGAAAGTGAAACTGTAATTATAATCACCCTGTATTTACTGATTCATTCAACTGAAAATATACTCATGCAAAATGCATTGTTTTAATAAAAATTAATTTATTTTCGTTTTTATTATGTTACACCATCATTTCCAATGTCGTTCATTTTGACGTACAGTAGAAGATCTTAAATTAAATTTTTGACATATCCCTGGAAATAGAACTACACAAGATACGATGATTTTTTAGAAGCATAAGATAAACTTAAATTAAAACACCTTCTTATATTTTAGTTATACAGTCAGCCACTGAGTTATTCCACTACTCTGCAAAATTGATGACTTTTGATATAAAGCACCGCTTATATAAAGCCGCCGGACAAAAGCCATGCTCTTTTGTCCAACCATCATTCCTTAAGACAATGTAACAGTTAGCAGTCACGTGAAGCTGAGAAAGGCTCTCCCATCTACAAAAATAGGAGGTTTGGTTTTTAGGAACGAGCAAGCCATAACAGGATGAAAAGAACGCGATTAAACAGATTTGACAGTACCCCAACATAGACTAGGAGAGATCAATAATTTTGGTGCGCATTTTTTCCATTAGATATGCACAAAATGTGCAGTCTTCTGAAATTTTCATCGCCTTTTTTTAACATCGGCTTTTATATGAGTTTCCGATTTTCGACGGGTTTTCCAAGAAAAGATGTAAACTTAGCTTATACACGGATCTGTTTATATACGAAAATATACGGTAAATGAGGAAAATTATGCAAAAACCTACCATTCCATACTCTCTGAAGTTATATAAAAAATGCTAAAATTTTTGATTAGCTATCTCTAAATTGATTATCGAGATAAAGCTACTGAAAAAGACATGTCCTTTTTTGCATCAGCAGTTTGGTTAAATGCTTGCAAAATAAAATAGTATTTAGATGTAAATTATTCGAATACTTGATACAGATTGCTGATTATATTTTAATTTGCTGCAAAATATAGGTTAAATCAAATTATTAATGACAACCATTTAAAATTGACTTTAAATTGTTTCTATTTTAATTCACAACCCTACCAATTGATTCGAATTTCAAATTCTTAACGTGCTGATATTCGTAAGAATATGCTACATACTTCTTTAATTACAAGGCAATTGGGATTGATCATTTAAATTGCTTAAAACAGTGATTTCCATAATAAATCACAAAAAGTAGTGATATATGTAAAATTAGATGATTATTTTGATGAAAGTATTAAATATATTATTAAACGTCATGTTACAGAAAAAAATATTAGGCAAGCACAATTTTTATATAAAAACATACATTTCAAATTGACAAACTATTTGTATTATTTGATATAGAAAAACTACTGTCTTTGGTTTATAATTAGTATTGTCTATAGGAAAATGACTAAAACGAGCACCAAGACAGCACATAAACAAGATGTATAATAATCTACGATTGCAGTAATGTTAAAACATTTAAAGTGTTGGTCTTTCGGCATACGATGATTTTCAACGCAAAACAGGCGTAACATTCCAAAAACGCAATACAACAATATGATAAGGGTATGCCACAGATTCGAGACGGCATATTTGCGTTTCAGAAGGTCAAAAGTCACCACCTTTTTGGAAAAATATTCCTTAATTAATCTGAAATTAAATAAGTTGATGATAGCTATTCAGGAAAAGTGGTAGTAATTGGTCTTTTAGCACATGTGTTCGACGTACAGTTGTGGAAAAAAAAAGTAAGCATCCCCTACTAACTCCTCACAAATTATCGTAGGAGAAAGTTACTGGTACCGAATGATTGGAAATAAAGTCTACTTTTAAATGATGTACATAAAATTGGGTTAGGGGGACATATACATATTAAAACGAACCATAACTTTGGTTTTTTTTTTCAATAGCGGTACAGAATTCTGACAGCATAAACGGACTCTACACCCTTCAATTAACCTAAAAACAAATTTTTATGCAATTTGTACATTAAGTTTCCAAGAAATTAATTACTTTAAAACGAGCTTATTTTAAGGGCTGTATCCAAATTGAAGTTCGGTACTCGGCTAATAACCCAGAGAGCCCCCTTCTTGTTCAAACCAGCTTAAGCGCCACTCAAGCAGTCAATGAAGCCTGCTAGATTACAGAATAGCATAAGAATTTTCAAAATATCTAGTCCTTTTTATCATAGACGGCATCTTAAACCATCATTTTACCATTTTTAAAGCATAATTTGAAAACTACTTGAAAGAAAAATGTAAAATTTTGGATTTCCATAAAGCAGGACTTAATAAATCAAAATCCATAAAAAAATTGTAGATTGCAATTCATAATTTTTTTCGAATATTAATTTCATAATTCATAATTCATATCATAAAATTATAAAAATTGCAAATTCGGCGTATTTATGTTTGTTTATATTACTATTATTGCTACGCAAAAAAATTAGCACTTTAGGAGCATAATTTCAGGACATATAAATAAATATATGAAAATGTAATTTAACATTAGAAGTACTTAACTTTGAATGTTTATAATTCAAAAACTTATCATTCAAATGACTTGATATTTAGTGTCTAAGCATATTTTGAACCAAAGATTTAAAATATTTCGTTAAAATTCGGTATTGCTATTGAAAAAAATGAAGTTCGGATTCGTTTTAATAGGTAGATGGCCCCCTAAGCAGATTTTATATACGTCATTTAAAAGCAGACTTTATTTTCAATCGTTCGGTACCAGTAACTTCCTTACACGATAATTTGTTGAGGAGTTAGTTGGGGTGCTTACTTTTTTTTTCCCGCGACTGTACAAGTAACAGAATATTTCTGAGTATTTACCGTATATTTACATGTATAAGCCGAAACATTTTTTGGCTCCAAAGTGGGAGGTTGGCTCATACACGAGTTTAAGAAAATTTTCAAAATTGATATTCTAAAATAAAAACGATGGCAAGTATGAAAATCATAAAAAATACTTACAAATTTCTAAAATACTTTAATACTCCTTTCATTTGGTATGAAAAAAATCACCAATTGGTATTCACTATTCATGTCATTATCAGGATTTTCAAGCAACTCGTTAAAATCGTCTTCTTTCATTGGTACACGAGGATGAATATCGTCAGTGTCTAATACTTCATCATCATCATTGTCGCCATCTTCTTCTAAAATGACATCATCCTCAGTTTCATACACCGCAATACTGATGCAACATTTTTTCAGAAATCTGACGATCATTTTTTGTGGTAATTCAACCCAGGCTTCTTTCATCCAGTCAGAGATAATGGTGGTAATTTTTAAAAAGTTGTCATCGTCATTTGTCACAACTGCATCCCCAGATAACATCCATTCAATCTCTTTCGAACGGAGCGTATCTACTTAGGCAACGTTTTTCCTTTAAATAGGAATTTTGGTTTTTATGAACTAGCAAGTCATAACAGTATGAGAGGAACCGAATTAAACAGTTTTTTGGCAACTCGCCAAGACAGAATGGGAGAGATCAATAATTTGCTTGAGGACATTTCCTCCGATTAGCTATGTATAAGTAATACATTTTACTTCGCTGAATTTTTTACCAACTTTTTTTTAACATCAGCTTATATACGGATGGGCTTATACATGGAAATATACGATAATACAAATAATCAATCACAGTATAATTGAATTTTAATTCAAATTACGTGGTGCAGAGGAATTTTCAGAAATTTTCGATTTCATTGAGACTAACATATTGACGCACATCTTTTTAAAAGCTTAAAAAGAGACACAGAAATAACTTTAAAAGCAACCATTTGAAAAAAAAAAAAACAATGTATAACAAATAGAGCATCAATGTAAAATTTCTATTTAACTTTGAACCGCATACTTATTTCCAGTTAAATAAGCTGCAAAAATAGTAATAGAATTTACCTCAGAATGGCCTATCTTAAGTTAACTCATTGTTTTTCATGAAATTCATTTAAATACCTGTCTTATAAAAGTTCGATTAGGGAAAGGTGGCCTAAAATGATCTTAGCGGGCAAAACGATCCACATGCTTTTTCTTCCAGACAAGTCACGCTATCTACAGGGTAACAGATAAAATAGTTTTGCCAAGTGAAGAAGAAGCTATGGCGGTATTCAAACGATCACAGCATTACGCGTCTGATTAGAATTCTTTGAAAAAGTGGGTTTTATAACATCTGTTATAAGATAAGCCCTAACTTACATATTAATTTACATATACAGACTCTCGTGTACAGAAATATGACTTGGAGTATGTTTTTAGCTAGAGTATGATTTTAGATGTGAATTGCACTTGCTAAGTTTGTCATGTTTCTCGGAGTCATCCAGTTATATGACTTAAAATGGACGGCCATGCTGCCGGGTAAAATTATCCATTATGTGGATCGTTTTACTACCATTTTATTGGCTGAAGAAAATTCGGTGCCGGTTCCTCTATCTATCATGACTGCCAAATATGCGACTGTCCCAAACCTTTCTGATTGAGATCAAGTGTTATCCTACCGTCTCCAAAGAAAACGGAATCAAGCACTTCCAGAAAAGGAAATCGATGGAAAGTGCCATTTTAACGAGCAGTCCTTATAAGAATCAACTGAGCTTAGAAACGAAAAATAGGGAACAGAAAGACAAGATAAAACAGGCTGCAGCTATGAAAATCCAATTAAAATATGCTAAATCTAAAAACGAAATAGCCAGAATCAGAAAAGAAAAAAGCATGAAGTCAAAGTAAAGACGTATTCCCATCAGTGTTGCCAGTTGGCTGCTTTTCTTTAAATTCAGATATCTTGATTGGCACCACTTTTCTTTAATTGGTAAAATTCTCATTGTTTTTGCCTTATTAATATGTCAATAAATAAGGCGAATTTTACTATTTCAAAAAAGTTGTGCCAATCAAGAAATCTGAATTTTAAAAAAGTAGCCCACTGGTAACATTTATTCCCATAAAGAAGAAAAGGGTGCCTAAAAGAAATATTTGGAATGTAGTGAAACAGTTCAGAAGATAAACACAAGTGTATTTATTGCGATGAACTATTTGCCTCCTCTGCAGCAGGTGAAGGTTGGATCCTGTGTCACAAGTGTCGTAAGTGGGCGCAAAATGCATGTGCAGGGATAGATGAGAATGATGATTATGTGTATCTTTGTGTATATGTGCTTAAATATTCCGAGTTTGCGGATGAGGCGGAAATAGGCATTATTTAACTTATTTCTGCTTATTATGGACAAACATTCCATTTTATTGTTTTTCCAAAATTGTTTGTGACACTTTTTTATTTAAAAATTTACATAAAATAAATTATGTATGGGTGAAACCAAAAATACATGTGCTTTTCATGTCCAAAACTTTAATTTTTTTTTATCTAATGTACAAAGAAGTTACAATTTTTTTTATGCCATCTTTTAGAAAAAACTATTCTTAACTGGTATAAAATATGCTCTAGCAAATTTTATTGTATTTATTGCCTAATTAATGCACTTTATCTATTCTTAGCTATGAAAATTAGCTGTCCAAATGACTAGAGAGGCAAATTTAAACAGGCTACAATTTTAAATATTATGAACAACACAATATTTATCTGTTTTTCTTTAAATAACAGATATAGTAGTTTAACAAATTTGTACTAATGAATTAAGATATGTATTTTGTAACTGCATAAGTTTAATTTAACATATGCCCATGAAAATGAAACCTCTGTTACTTTATTTACATTTAGCAGAATAAATAATAAAAATTGTGTCCAACAAAGGGCGCTACTAATCTATATTGCTCAAAGAACATTCTAAAATAGAAGTCAAGTGTCATTTTCACTTTGTCTGCCACATGTTTAGAGTATAGAGCAGTATTATGAAGTTCTAAGATGAGTGTGTTTTCTCTTTGTAACTTCTGTTACTCCAATTTTAGGTTTAAATATAGTTTTGAAAATAAAATTTCTCTTTAAATCACAAAACACTAAGTAAAATAAGTTTATAATAATAACATAGTTATTTTTTAGAATATTATTATTTAAGAAAAAATTTTTTTTTTCGTTAAATGTAACATGTATTACAACTTTTGGTAACAGATGTTACATACAAATAACAGAGGTTACATTTTATCCCAGAATATACATTTTTTGTGGTACTTATTGTCATTCTTATTACTTATGTATATTTATTATTGCAGTAGCATGTATTATTTATTTTTGGTATTTTCCAGATCTAAAAATGTCTCCTAATAAAATAAGTTTTCAAGTTCTTGAATTTACTGCTGAAGAAAATTAAAAGAAATAACGCTAGATAAAATAATTAAAGGTACATACATATACTAGTAGAATTTGTAACTGAAAAAAAGAGAAAAATGAAGTATTACTACATAGCCGTCACACAAGATGATTTAGAAGATGGTGAAGTGCAAGTTATGTTTCTGAAAGCTTGTGATGATGCATTATCTATTTTTAAATTAGATGACAATGATATTGCATACATACAGTTCCAACAGATCCAAAAAGTTTGCCCATGGCAACTGTAGTACAGAAAGAGGGCAGATTATTTTAGAAGTCCCCCCCCCCCCCCCTGTTAACGTATTTGAAAAATAATTGCAGTGTTAAAAATTTGTGGACATTTTTTTTTTGGAAAATAAAAATAGGTTTGATTTATTCAGTGTGTCTTTGTTAGATGCTAAAAAGTCAGTTTGTTTAAATCTTGTAAATTTTTGTAACCTCTGTTACTGGATTTAGCCTCTGTTATTGGATGTAACCTCTGTTATTGGGTGTAACCTCTTTTATTGGATGTAACCTCTGTTACTTGAAGAATTTTTCTATTTCTTTTTAATAATTGTAAACTGATAATAAACCAAATGTATTTCAAACAAAGAATATGTTATGCACTTTAAATACAATTAAAAAAATATTTTCTTTAAAACTAAAATAAGTGGTAATTATGAACTATAACTTAGTTTTTTTTTTTTTTTTTTTTTTTTTTTTTTTTTTTTTTCTAAACGAGATACAATTACATATGTCATGATAATTAAATTTTATTATTTATTATTCATCTTTCTAAAACTATTATTTTGAACTAAAGGACATTTTTGCTAAAGTAATATACACTGGTTTCCACAAATTAAGGAAAATCATCAAAAGTAGCGATTATTCAAAATGTTACAAGTAGATTTTAATAAAACTGAGACACAATTTACAACACATAGTAAGGTAAAAAATAACATTAAAAGAAATTACCAGGCTATTGTAGTATTTGAGAAATTAATACAATTATAAAATAAACAAAATAAATGTCTCAGTTTGGTATAGGAAAAGTACCTTTAATTGGAGTATGATGACCCCTAGAAGCAATACAGCACATACAGCGAGGTGTGATATTGTCAATTATGAGATCGATAAGTTCGCTGGGAAGTGTGAGCCATTGTTCTTTTAAAGCAGTTGTAAGCGTGGCAAGGGTCTGAGGATGGGGATTGAGAGCAGAGACACATCCTTCTAAAGCATCCCAATGATGCTCGATGAAATTCAAGTCCAATGACCGCGCTGGCCATTCCATGAGCTGAATTGTTTGGTGTTGAAGATAATCTTCTACTATGTAAACCCTGTGCGGTCTAGCGTTATCGTCCTGTAACAGGAAATCATTACCTATTGCACCGGCATATAGGTGTACATAATCATCAAGAATGTCATCTCTATAAACGTGAACATTCACAGTTCCACGTGGAAAGACATGGAGGTCTGTACGCCCGCACAAAAAGGTACCATTCCAAACACAGACGCTGCCACCTCTATACCAATCTCTTTTACGAATGTTTGATGAAAGATAGCGTGTTCCATGTTCTCTGCAAATCAAACAATGCCTACTATTACTTTGGAGGCTAAATTGGAACTCATTTGTGACGAGAAGAGGCCTCCATTGATCAGCCATCCGGTGGACATGTTGACGTGCCCACCTTAAATGTCCCTCAGGAGACATGAGGTGAGCAGCACACAAATATCTGGTCGCATCGCGTAAAGACCATCCTCATGAAGCTTTCTACGCACAGTGGACGTTGATACCAACCTTCCAGTGGCTGCAGCAAGGACGGATTTAAGATGAGAGGAGGTTCCTGTTCTATTCCTTCGTACACATAACCGCAAATATCGATCATCAGTGCTTGTCGTAGATCTTGCTCGTCCTTCGCTGGAGGCCGAACCAGTGGTTTGAAATTGTTGCCAAAGCCTATGAGCAACAGGAGGGCTCATATTTAGCAATCTGGCCACATCTGTTTGACTTTGGCCTATATCGAAACTTTCAATAGTTCTATATCGCCGTTATGCGGATAAATGATACCTCAAGGTCATAATAATGAATTGACTATCTCAGTTTTCTTATTTCATAATCACAGAGACATCAGCAGCCGTACTCTCTAGCATGCATTTTTATGCTCCGCGCAGATGACGTAATCCGATTGCAACGCCACTAATTTGCTTTTTGCAATTTTAATCAGCATCTTTTAGTTAACAACATATCCAAATTTCATATGGATAGGTTAATTTTTGAACGAGTCATAGCTTTTTATGTGATTTTTCCTTAATTTTTGGAAACCAGTGTATAAAAGTTTTAGATTTTGCTGAAATATTTGTATCATAAATTAAGCAAATACTGTCCAGTAACAGAGGTTACATTTTCACGTCAGCTATGACTTTGCAAGGTTATATTTTAATTGTAAAATTGATTTTTTTCTGTGCTAATTTTGTGCTGCTTAAATATATATTTAAACAATATTATTGTTATTTAGTAAAATCTAGATAGTAAAAAATGACGAAAAAAAAATCTTGAAAAGCACAAAGAAAATTGGTTTTATCCGTATGCTATTTGATTGTAAAACTTGTTTTATTTCATTATGTATTGTCATAATTACTTTTATATCCTTTATTTTGCCGATAAAAAACAATTTTTAATAATTTTTAAATGAAGGATTCTTTTGCCCTTATGTGAGGGTAAAATGATTCTTTGGAAGATTTCAAAAATCTATTTTTTCATTACTCAGTTTGGGTTTAAAATATTATTAAAGTATATGTTTTATTCAAAATATAGTGTAAAGCATATTAGCATAGTACCAAAGTTCTTTTTAAACAGTCATGTTATTTTACACAAGTTTTCCCCTTAAGGGGATCATTTTAGGTGTCCTTCCCCTATATAGTTGTACAAGTGCCAGTATAAAGAAGACATGGGTTCACTGGTAATTAGTAGTATTTTTCTAAATTTCTTATTTTAAATACTACTGCTACTAACATTGTTGCTACTATTAAAAATATCATTAATTCTATAGAAGTATTAGAAGCTCTTCAATAACCTTGTAGGGATGCACAACCTGTGGTCCGCGAAATTCGTCAGTTTATAGCTGGAAAAAATTGCAATTTTTGTCCGTATGTTGCAGAAAAGATCGAGAATTTCATCAATTTGCTTCTGGAAAAAATTGAAAACTTCGCAAATCAGTTAGGAATCTCAAATTTCGTTGATTGGGTTCGGAAAAATCACGAATTCTGTCGATCGTGTGCCGATTATTAAATTCCGTTGATCGGCTGTGGAAAAATCGCGAGTTTCGCAAAGTTTATCGTGAGAGAAAAAAACAAATTTTAATTTGCCGCGGGAAAAATTACAAATTTTGTCAGAATCTGTTAAGAATCGCGAATTCCGTTGATCGGGAGCAGAAAAATCGCGAATTTCGTTGATCGGGCGTAGAAAAATCAGGAATTTCGTTGATCGGGTGCTGAAAAATCGCGAATTTTGTTGATTCTATGCGGAAAAATATCAAATTTAGTTGATCAGCTGCAGAAAAGTCGCTAGTTTCGTCAGTTTATCGCGAGAAAAAAAATTGCGAGTTCTGCCAATTTGCCACGATAAAAATTACAAATTTGGTCAGAGTGAGTTAAAAATCGCGAATTTCGTTCATAGAGCGGGGAAAAATGGGAAATTTCGTTAAGCGGCTGCGGAAAAAAAACGCAAATTTTGGCAGTGTATCGCGAAAGAAATCGCGAATTTTCTCTATCTTCCTCGGGAAAGAATTACAAATTTCGTAAGTCAGTCAAGAATTATGAATTTCATTGATCGAGAGTGGAAAAATCGCGAATTTTGCCAATTTATCGCGAGAAAAAAATCGTGAATTTTGTCACTCTGTTAGTAAAAAAATCACAAATTTCGATAATTGATGGAAAAAAATTACAAATTTTGCCTATTAGCCGCAATAATACGACGCGAAGTTCGTCAATTGCTCGTGGAAAAAAAATCGTTAATTTTGTCAAAATTCACGAATTTCGTGAATCGCTCAAAAAAAAAAAAAGAAAAGAAAAAGAAAAAATTCGTGTGTTCGTCTCAAAAAATATCTCGAAATAGAAATTCATTGGTCGCAGGAAAAAAATTCGAATTTCGTTGATCGTGCGCAGAAAAGAAATTGCGATTCATTGTTTTCATCATTTTTTTGTGGAAAGAACACCGCGAATTACAACAATGTATATCATGAAAAAATCACGAGTTTCGTCAATTGGTTTTTGGAAATTTGTCAAATCCGTCACGGAAAATATTGCCAAATTCGCCAATCCTCATGGCAAAAAAATCGCAAATTTTGTCAATCCAGAAGAAAAAGATAGCGAAATATTTCGATCGGGAGCGGAAAAAATCGCAAACTTCTTTGATCCGGTGTCGGAAAAAAACCCAATTTTTGAATATTCATCGCTGAAAAAAAAATCAAGAATTTCGCCAATTTATCACAGGTATCGCAAATTTGTTGTTTGAAAAGATTGCAAATTTTGCCAATCGGCAGTGGAAAATTACCATGAAAGCTGTCAATCTTTCATTGATAAGAAAAATCGCGAATTTCGTCATTGAATCGCGAATGATTGACCAAAAAAATAAAAAACGAATTTTGTTGATGGGTCTCACGACTCTTAACTTTAAAAAAAAAAGAATAAAAAAAAGAACATTTTTAACATTTAATATATTAAAATGTATTTGATTTTAAAACACAGTTTTAATTAGGATGAAAGATGTTTGTATGTTATTTCATTTCATGTATTTAATAAATTTCAAGATGCAAAATTAGCATTTACAGGGGGCTCTAAACTGTCAGACATTTGACGAGCAGAAAATCGACATAACTCATTACGTGCAGGATTACAAAATACATTTTGTAACTAGAAAGAAAATTTTGGTGCCTATCTATACTTCAAATTATAACAATTATACTGTGTCTAAACAAATTTGTATTGAAAGCATTTTTATATTTTTAATACCAAGTTGTATTTAGCTAATGTAACATTTAGAAAATTTTAACGGTATAATCAACTGTAAAATTATTTTTTGAACAACGAAAAGGAAATTTTAGGTTCAGTTTATACAGACTAACATGAAACATCTGGTTCGAAAATTTCATGAAAAACTATTCAGAAATTTTTTAGATATCGTGCGCGTTATGCCCAAAAACGTCATTTGGAGAAAAATGACTTCAAAATTTCGGAAACACCGCTTCAGCTATTGAGCGGGTATAATTCTAAAAGCCATAACTTCTGTTCTAAAGGGAATTTCAAGGAAACAATTATATCAAAATGTTCAGAAAAGATAGGAATTTATCATCGATAAAAATTAAAACTTCGATTACTTTGAAGCTTTAAAAGTCCTGAGACCCCTTAATCGGCCGCGGAAAAAATAGCATAGTTAGTCCATCATATTTTGTTATTTCAAAAATAAGTTTCCTTTTTTTTTAATCAAGTTATTCTTCAATATTTTTTTATATATAATTTTCAATAAGGTTAATTTTTTTAGAAATTTTGTGTATTTTTTTTTTTTTTTTTAAGTTCCATTAATCAAGTAGGAACATTTAGTCTTTATAAAGTGTTGTATGGTTACTCATACATGCCTCATTCATATGGTCATTATATGAAGAAACCTGCATTCCTGCAAACGTTTACTTCTATTTGTTTATTTTTTTATATGCAAAAAATCATTATTCATCAAGAATAAAGAGTTATTACCCCAAACCCCCCACCTCCCAAATATAGGATTCTCTCTATGTTACTTATGTGGCCCTCGACAACACACACATTTTTATAAGTGGCCCTTCTCTTGAAAAGGTTGTGCACCCCTAAACTTAATATTCCCCGTGAAAAACAATTTCATCTTTATTTCAACTACATTCGTACTGTATTATGCGCAAAATAAGTAGTTAAAGAAAAATTATATAAAAATGTGTATTAAACATAAATATTTTGTGAGAATGCAAAAAATTCAATAACATCTGATTGATGATAAAAATCATAAAACTTGGAATAGGAATCAAAAATACTCGCGGAATTTTTAACCCTTTTAAAAGAAAAATTTGCTTCACCTGAATAATTATTTACGTTAATGTCTAAGATATCCCGAACAACACATATTATAATAATTAAATTTTTAAATATTTTTAAATTAAAATTGATTTAATAAATAAGTAGTTAGATTTATTTTTATTAAATATTTACAATTAGATTAAATTCAATAACATCAGATTGATGATAAAAATGATAAAACTAGGAATAGGAATCATAAATACTCTCTGAATTTTTAATCCTTTATATCCAGCATTTTGACACTTTGGGATTTCTCTTTCTTTGCTCATGGAGATACCTAAACCGTTAGAGGGAGCTCTTCAAAGAATTTTTGATGAAGATTCAGATAAAGATAATTGGAACGAATATGATATTGTTAATTCACCAGAAATAGCAGAAATTATTGATGAAGAAGGAAATGATAATATATGAAAATAAGACAACGATATTTCACCATACGATATTGCTGGCGAAATTGATATTAACATAAAAAAATAAGTTTGTGCCTTCTAAAATTTGTAAAAGTCATACATTTAAAAGAAAATCGGATAAAGAAGGAAACATTGACTTGGACTACCCCCCCCCCCTCCCCCTCCCCCCGAAAAAAAAGACAAAGGCGGGAAGAAATCAAGATTATGTTCTAAAATGAAAAGTGTCACTTAGATTCAACATGTCACATTAATCAATGTCACATTAGAAGTTGCATTGCAAAGGGCGTTTGCAAAATCAAACACCGTTTGAAAGTAAAGGGATAGATCGAAACAAATCAGCAACAAGAAGAACGCCTACTACATTCAGTATGTAAAAGCCATTACAAACAGAAAGCGGACATTTAATTGTCATGTCCAACGACAGCAGAAGACTGTATTGTAAACAATGCCATTACCGGAATGTTTATCACTGCAGTAAATTTGGGATATTGCTTTATTACTTAAGTGTAGCGAATATTTCGATGGTTGAAAATGTTTTCTGCTTATATTCAGTAATTTGTAGGGAATACATAATTAAAATTCAATAATAAATTAATTAACATTAACCATTTATCTACGGCATTATGATCTACTGCAATTTTTTTCATGTAATATTTTTTTTTCAGTTACTAATATTAAAGGATAAACATAAAAAAATACTCACCCGAGAGAAATTTAATTATTTAGAGGTAATTAACCTAAGTGGTACTTTAAAGTACCGTCAGTACACTATGACTATATTATCGTAACATAAAACCCACAAGTTATTTCAACTGGCACCAGAAAATATTTTCGATTTAATAAGTATATGAAATATAGGCTTTTTTATTTACAAATAAATCGTTTGTTAAATTCCGGTGCCATTCATTTATTTCAACACTTTAGAATTGAAAATGCTTTGCTCCTGAAAGGTTTAAAAAAAACTATTTTTTTTAGGTTTCGATCGTGTTAGTAGTCCTTTAGTTTTGCGACGTCAATAGTCCAGGGACAACATGCTCTCTCGCATCTCCACATATGCAATATATGAATTTACATATGCCATTTCTAGCATAGCAAAACCCAGCCGGTGCCAGAACTTTTTTGATTTCCTAAAAAAAAAATAACAATGAAACAGAAAAGAAATACCAGGGAAATCACTACTGCACTACATTTTAGTAATTGCATTTTAAATCCGATGAAAACGATGGATAATTACACAGACGAAAAGTAAACAAGATGTCTTTCCCCAGCATCCATTGTACTGACGGTACTTATAAAGTCATATTGTATTCTAAAACCATAATGAACACATAAAAAAAATCCAACACTTATCTTATATCCTTTACTGTGTTTGCAGCAATGAAAAGACGAGCGTGGCAATCTGTACAAAAAGTCGGCACAAAAGACATCGACTGCTTCAAAGATAGCCTCATTCCTCTCTAAAATAACAAACCTAGAACTACCGCTGCCATGTATTCGGATAAAGTGGAGTTAAAAAAGCGATTTTTGCAAAGTACCATTATAATATTAGTAATATGCACTATGGTATAAAAGTTTAAAGTGAGTGGTACTTATAAGTACCGTCAGTAGATAAAGGGTTAATATGATTGCTTGCTTTCAACACTGTAACAACTCAAAAAAATTTTCCAGTGACCAAATCTAAGAAAACCCTTCAGATTTTCAGTTGAACTCACTACACATCATACATCGATTTTTCGTAAGCTAAGACACGTTTTGTTATTTTCACTATAAATCAATGTCATATATGTTCCAATGAATAATCAATATCATTTGTATAAAAGAATTTTAACCCCTTATAATTTTCGCGGTTAATGGGTTAAGAGGGGTGCGAGCATTGAGCACGTCTCAGAAAATGAAATTGTAGTGATTTATCCAAAAACAAAAATTGTTTCAAACATTTTCACTGTGGCTGATGAAAATTATCTCAATGAACAACTTTTTTACTTTAAACTTTTATTTTTAGATATTTGCACACATAATAACAAACTACACAATTGTGTATATTTAGCCTAAAAACTGCTGTATTAAGACAAAACCCTCACAATTGTGCGGGTCCTCCCTTGGCTTAACCTGACATCGGGCATTTTTTTAAATATATTTTTTCAATCAAATACGGCCCTATCGATAAGGGGAAACCTCCCAAACTTTCAATTTCTACCAAAATACTCCCGGTCTTAAAAGGATATACATATATATATATATATATATATATATATATATGTATATGTATATATATATATAATCTTTTTAGGTGTGGGTGATTTTAAGCTCCAGGGGTCCTATAATGAAAAGTTATGAAAGAATTTTTCAAAAGTCGCACCATTGTAACGGCTGCAATAGGTAGTATTCCTTACAAAATCTACCTAAAATAATTAGCTTCGACTGTTTTACTGTGCTTTCTAAATAAAAGGTTCGTACGGGTGCTGGAATTTTAGGACCATAAAATTCTTCTATACCAGTATTTTCTTATAGATAATCCTATCCTGAAATAAGGCGACCTTTCACGCGTTTAAACTTAATTTATTTTTTATAAGAAAATACTGATATTTCGCCTTGAAAACAACGGTACTCGTACGAACGCTGAAATATGATTTTTAAATTATTTTGTATCAAACATGCAATCTACTTTTATTAGTAGTAGAATTAAATAAATTCTACATTGAATTTTCGTCTTTACTTTAAAGTACCGTCAGGATATAGAGGGTTAAATTTTATTCCTAGATTGTACAATCGAATTAGCTGTATCTCAGATCAGATACATGAGTTGAAAATAATGATTAGGTGATGAAATGAGTACAGCAAGTTAAATGCTTTATTGGCTAATCAATCAATTCGTATTTTGCATTAGATATTCATTGCATGTGCATTAAGCAGATTTTCAAGAGGATTATGCTTCAATATAACCACCAATTCTCGATAAATAAAATAAATCGTGAAATGATAATGGATAGAACAAACTTCCTGAACGAATGTTTTGCCTTGAAGACATTCGTCAAGATAGAAAATACTATATATAATAGAATCATCAAGTTTAAAATAATGTGAAACGACTCTTGTTTCTCTACTATAAAATGAATTAAAGCAATACTCGTCCATATAGTCTAAAAAGGTATATTTTTGCTGTTTATTTTTTAAATGTTCAAAACATAATTTTACGAGTGTTAAAATAATCAGCTTACTAGATAATATAATTATTTAATACCTTTCTAAGTTACTTACTGTTACATAACTTATATATTTTATAAAGTCTACCGAAGAAATAAATTCTAAAAGAAAACTAGATATCTTTATATGAATCGCAGTTTATATGTAGTATATATGTTTATATGTATTATAAGTTTACACGTAACGTAAGGAAATTCCTGTCTGTTTTAAAAATGCTTGAAAAATAATTCTAAGAATGAGTACGTTAATTTGCTTATTAGACCTAAACTATCATTATTTAATATCTTTCTAAATTATGTAGTATTAAGTAACTTAGATATTATTTAAAGCGTACGAAAGAAAATTTCTAAAAGAAATTACATATCTGAGTGAAGTTTTATGTATCGTTATGAAGTTCTTATGTAACTTTTGTATCTTTATTAAGAAGTTTTACTATATCATACAGTAACATACTTTTGTTCAAAATAAATGTCATTGTTCAAACTTCTTGCACAAGTATAATAAAACCAAATCCAGTTGGGTTTATTGTATTTATTGTATGTATGCTTGTATAATATTTATATATACCTTTAACTCTTGCGCAAGATTTTGCCAACTTAAATTGTACGTGAATTGTTCAATTTTGAATATACACTGTTAAATATTTCAGTTCAACGTTTCACCAAAACATGTACTAGTGTAACTGCAATCATAAGGTAGTAAAATCTTTCTCCATCATTTGGGGCTTTGTTTGAACCATAGTTTGGTTATTGGTTGAACCATGGTTTGGTAATAAGTTGAAACTTTTCTTTGAAATAGGTTGAATCCTAAACTGAATTTAGGTTGAGCCTTTGTAAATATGTTGAGCCATAAATTTAATTTATGACAATGCTCATACATTTTTATGGAGCCAATCTGAAGCATTTGTTTTGAATCTAAAATGAAAAATATTATATATTTAAAAAAAAATTAATGATAACATCAATATTATTCTATAAAGAAGTTAAAGTTTCTCCAAATACAAATCTAATTTCAAACAATATGTCTAAGGCATTTTGACTGCAGACAATTTAACTATTTTTACACTCGTTAAAATTTTACAATTACGAATTAAAATATATATAGTAAATATGTGGTTTAAATTTCAAAATAAATGCTTTATATATTCTCCCACAGAAATGTATGAACATTGCTTATATTTAAAATGTAGTGTTTAAAACTGGTTGTGTATTTCTAATTGGTATCCATATACAGATGGGTGACAAAATAATACGAACACCTATGACACCAATGGCGTGCAACTCTTCCATAAATGTTCGAAGCATGAAGCTCCCTTTGGACAGTTCTTGCTGAAATGGATTCTGGAGATGATTATTTATATATGACGCTGTCTGGAATACAGATTGTCTGCGCTTTCTGACCGCTATGGGAGTCAACTGTCTTTTATCCCTCTCAGAAAGCTTTCTTTTCCGTCCACTGTTGTACTTCGCAGACGACAATTTACCGCATTTCGTGTACGCTGTCATAACGGTTGACACAGTACTGCTTGCACGCCCCAGATAATTGGCTGTTCCCGTCACGGTGGAACCAGCGCACCGCATTCCAACAATAATTCATTTTTCGAACTCTGACAAATCAGTAATTACTGAGTTTTCTAGAGCGTACGGTAAGCGCATGCAACACCTATGACTGATGTTGAGCGACTGATACCTTACCTTTCATAACAAGTAGGTGGCAGAATTGAGTGCAAAGTGACATGCGCATTCTGGTCCTTTGAAATGGACCATAGCTTTTTCATAGGTGTTCATATTATTTTGTCACCCATCTGTAGCTCTGAAGTAGTAATGTTTTTGTACATCATTTAAATAAATACGTATCAAATTTAAAATTTATACTGTTTAGTGATTTATGTTTGTACATTTTTTTTACTATCACTCTTGAACCATTTTGAAGACTATGTATAATGAATATTAATTTGTACGCTTTAAAACCCAGCGTGCTTGAATGAAAAAAAAAATATTTCGTAATTCGAAATTATTAATTAACAAAATACTAGAAACTCAGTGCTCAGTGCTCAAACATGAGCTGAGAAATCAATTTATAGCATTTCTGATGCAATAAATCAAGTATTATGTAAGCATTTACCTGACGCCCCTAACCTTAACAATTTTCAAAGGCTACATCATTTTCAAAGTTTTTTAACCTTTCTGTGATGATGTAAGCATTGCTTAGGCCCCCCACACTCATTTTCAGCAAAAATAAGAAAATCTTGATCCCATACTTGAATCGTTACGTAATACTTGAACGCTAAGAACTATTGTATTGACTTTGACAAAAATTTAAAAATCATTTTCATTAGTATGTTTGTTTGTATTACTTCAGTTTACGCTTGAGATGAGTGAACAATACTTTTATATAATTTTAATATTAAATAGATAACATACAGTTTATCAAGCAACATGCTAATATAATACATTTCAAAGGCACACTCAAATGTAAACTGTATTCAAATTTTTGATGAATAAAACTCATAACATAATAATAACTTCAAGCTCCGCGACATAGCAAAGTTTAATGCACAATATCAGTGCCTAATCAATAATATAGATAGTATTAAAATTTATATATGATACGCAAGATATAAGAAATAAAAATCCAACCACATAGCCTCATATTACTCAACTAGGCCTAATACATACCGACACACTGTAAAATTACATTTTATCAGCGTTACACATTAATGAAATATAGTTAAGGATTAATAAGAAAGTATAGTTTATTCACTAATTATACTTAAGAAATATGAATAAATCATTATGTGTCGTTAAGATTAAATTTTAAAAATGTCCTATGATCGCTGTTCTCTGTCACGTAGACAGCAGATTCAATGGCGGACGATCTGTGATTGACTGCAATGTTTTGCCATAGGATGGTAAAAGGTTGAATCACACTCCAGGATTCAACGAAAACAGAATTTTTCAAATAGATATTGAACCATCTTTTGCTACTTTAGCTTACATTGAACCATATGATGGTTCAAGATTGAACAGAAATTTTTAAAAGTTTACGAAGTTTAATATCAATGCACTTTGAAATAAAAATGAATGATTTATCCAACGTTATTTCAAAAATGCACTCTGATAGATTTAATTATATCTATATATAAATTTTAATTCTACTTTTATTATGATGTAGAGCGCAGTAAATTTAAATTACCACTGTTATGAAATCCATTTGAATATACAGGTAACAATTTGCATCTTATTAGTATTCAACTCTAGAATTCAGCACATAATATTACCGAACACTTTAAATTCTAATATAAGCAGTAGTTTCATGAAAACTCTTTTAAATGCGGTAACTACATCTGAAGGGTTTTATAAAGAATATTATAACAACTTAATATAGCATTTTAAACACATGATATCTACCCTATATATATAAAATCTTAATGAAACGAATTTATGAAACGGATATATGAATAGACTGATTAAACAACTGATTATGCGATTTCTCCTAAAATATGGAATACTTTGCGATAAAATTAACACCAAAAATCAGCATTGATCCACAGATCTCAAAACTGGTATTTGAATTTTTAAATTCGAATTAGTTTTCGAAATATTATTTTTTTTTCTAATTTTATATTCATTTTTCTAATGATGGTAACTCAAATTTTAATCAAACATATATTTTTTTTCATATTTCAGAAAAGGTTGACATGGTAACCCGGCTATTGTTGTTTATTTGATAATAAATGTTTATTTACTTTTATTTCTTTTTATAAATTATATAAATTATTTTGTTCTATAATTATTAATTATTTTTTTAAATTTCCTTTAGAAAATGATAGAAAATAATTAAAAAATACGGTACTACTTAGTTATTCCGTACTCCCAACCGTCGACCAATTTCGCCAAATTATATAAATCGCCAAAACTCTCGCAAAACTATACAAATTGGCATAATTTTTATTTTAAATAACGAAATAATAAATAAATTAGTATAACATTAATAAATATACAAATAAAAAGTCGAAATAAAAATCACTTGATGACGTAAACACGTGTAACTTGCTTAAAATCAAGTGAATGTGACATTTACGATCAAACATTATTGGCATTTAATCTTATAGTTTGGCGATAGATTTTTGGTCGACGTGATAACTAAGTAATACCAAAAATGCATATGTAACTGGTAGTTTAAAACGAGGTTTTCGCTAAATTTTCGTAAAAAAAAAAAAAACTGCTACAGGTATATGACATCTGGTCTAATATTACCACTCGAAAAAAAAAATGCTAACTGGCGAGTTGAAAAAAAGCTATTGGCGAGATTTGCATCCGGCTAGCGTAACAATACCAAGAATTCTTTGCAACCATGGCAAATTTTATGCAGTTTTATTCGAAAAAAAATTTTGATTTTTTAATCAAAATGGAAATCTTACGGTCCCATATTGGCACGATTTTTTTCTGACGCCAATGTCATATACGGAGCGGGCACTTGACTGGCGGTAAAGTATCGTTTTTTTGCTTGATATGGTAAGCCGGATGTTGTTGTTTATGCTGTTGATGCGTTCCCCAAATTGGCGTCGTTAAAAAATCGAGCCAATATGGGACGTATATGACATCTGTGCCAAACTTTCATATGAACGGCGAAGGGATCAGACCGTGTTTGTTTATGGCAGTTGATGATTTAACTATTATATTATAGATGAAATGATGGCGATAGAATAATATTTGATGACTTATCACCTCTGCCTGGCTAACATTAAAGTACCAAAATTGCACCTAGAGTATAAAAAACGAAGTTGTCCGCCTGGAACTGTTGATGATAGTCACATGACTTAGGCTATTGTTATAGAGATTGTTTTAAAATACCGGGAGACAAAGACGCTGTATACTTAATTTATTTTATTTTAGCTTCTTTTCAAATGTTTAACTGATCCTCTTTAATCAAAAACGAAAACTACCATTGGATGTCTTAACAGCAACAGATTACCCCTTAATTTTTTTTCAATCAAAGGGAATTGAATGGAAACACGTTTACAGGGAGATCTGCACAGCTTTTTTCAGTATAATTCAATCTTCTCTAATAATTTTAAAGCCCATCAGATTAGCGTGTTTTTAGATTATGCGGTGTCTGAACGGGGGTTGACGAGTATTCTTATAAAATTTTTAATTCTAAAAGACTTTTAAATTTAAAAGTTATAAAAAAATAATTTATCAAATATTATAAATCGAAAAAAGTTCAGTGTAAATTTTTGCAATTTTTAGAAAAGGTGATTCATATAAAAAGTATTATAACTACAGACATTCATTTATAAGATACAAAGAATAATTAAACCTCATTTTTAAAAAGTCAACAATATTTAATTTTATCAATGAATGTCTGTAGTAATATATGTTTTGTATAATTAGTGTTTTCTAGACTTAATTATGCATGGATATTTGAAGGGCGATTTAATTTATAATTTTTAAAAGATCAATATAATAGGTTTGGGACAAAAAACAATGTCCCTCCGTTCTATCTGTATACATTCATAAACACATTAACTATTTGTGTGTCACTAACTTTATTGTTATATCACTTACCATGAACTATTTTGGACATCGGTTCTTAAGAAAAAAATATATGGGGTAGACAGTGACTCTTGCGTTTAATATTACTACTGAATGTTTCACTTTCAAAGAAGGTGGATTATATTTTAGCGAAAGCTCATTCGGTATTATGCTTTCAAGGTATAACACAAAATATGAGTTTTCCGGGGGAAAAATAAAAGCAAATATGAATACACGAATAAGACAAAAATGTATTAGAAAATGAAAACATCTCTTAGTTTTATGCAGCTGTTTCATGCAGTTCATATGATATAAATATGATATACATTGTGTATTGTAGAAAAAGGTTTCAGTTGAAAGAAAAGTGATTTGTTTTAATCACTAAAAATCATCAAATCCGCTATTATTAAATGTTAAGTAGACGGTGAATGTTTAAAAACGTTATTTTTTTAATTTTCTCAATAGATATTTGAAATTTTGTGCAAATATTCATTTCACCATAAGTATATAGAACATATTTAAAAAATTAAAACTTTTTAAACGAAAATTTAAAATGCTCGTTGCGTCTCTTAAATAGTTAATTTTTAAGAGATGTGTTTCTGAATTCCATATCAATTTTTATCAAAATTATGCCTTATAAGAAGTTAAAAATAAAATTTAATTGCCTTAATGAAGTCGAATTTTAAAATGCATACACAGATTCTTTTTAAGCAATATCAGAATTCTGCCTTATCAGTTTCATGAATTTTGATCAAAAATCAAGTAGTAAGGAACATTGCAAAAACTAAAAAATGTTGAAACATCAGTAGTGAGAAAAACAGATTTAAAGTACAGTAGAGAGCCGATTACCCGAACAAGTCGGGACCGACCCTAGTTCGGATAAGCAAAAGTTCGGATAAATGGACAGACAGTTTAAGGGATGATCCTGACTATACTAAAACCTTCACACTTTATCCAGGCAGGACGGCAGCACCAGTTAGGGCTAGCGTGTTTAAAAACTGTTTTATTTTTGTTATGTACTTTTCTATCATTTAAAATTTTCTTTTTCTCTTTTTATCATTTTCTGAACTCCAAAGATTATAGTTTAAGAAAAAATCTTTCGATTGTTGCTTGCTTCAAAGAAGACGTTTTTTTCAATGCTGCCATATCTCGAATTCTTCTTAAATGCGTTAGTTGAATAGGATTAGAGTTCTTCTGCCATGTGAGCCATTTCATAGCTGTTTCCAAGTCTTCAAATTAATTTATTTTTCATCTTAAATCTCATCCACAATCTCATCATCATTACAAAATTTGTTTGAGAGAAATAGGCTGTTCGGATAATTGGAATTTCGGTTAATTGGAGTTCCGATAATCAGCGATCTCCTGTATATTATAATGCCAAAAAATTGTTGTTGAACAAAATTAAAACATTTGTAACTTTGCATAAAATAATTGCATCTGCATGCGGTTTTCCACGATTGACGATAATACAAATTTGAGAATAATAATACACATAAAAAGAAATGTCGATTTTTGTTCAAATAAAAAGGTCCACGGTCAACTTAATGTCGTAGTAGTTTGGGTTCTCAGTGACAACGTCATGTAAGAGAACGTTTTCTAACAGATCTTCTATGTCAGAGTGTTTACAAGTGTACACTCGTAACGTGAAGGCTCTCGCAAGCTATAGTTAAAAAACTGGCAAAATTGCATTCATATTTCTCATTTTCATTGTAATATTTTTGAAAGTTGTTTGAATAAGTTATCTGAGGTCGATTTCTAAATGGTTACATTTCTACTTTTTCATCTTTGATTGGAGTTTTTTCTGCTTAAGACACTTTCATTTTCGAAACTGATTTCAAAAAGGAAAGAATCTTCATAAATAATTTTCAGAACAATCTAATATTTTGTAATAATAAGACACTTTTTTGATCTGAAATGTAAATAAAAAACCACAAAATTTCAAACAGCACAAAGAGCAATGTGAGAAACACAAACATTAAACCTATCTTTTTACACAAATATGCATCTTCTTAATATGTATCTTCTTAATATTGTCTAGAACATTTATATAGACAAGTTTTTGATAGGACCTATTGTTACAGTAGAAACAACTTAAAAATACATAGGGGTTGAAGGAAAAAATCATCTTATTATGGGTGTATTCAAATTCAAACTGCTTATTTTATGACTCATTTTTAAATTCATTTTTAAATTCATTTTTGCACTCAAACGCATCCAATTTTCAGATTCTCTTATTCAGAAACTATATAATGTATCGTAATGATCGATTTTTTGATAGAGGTAAAATATATTTCAAAAAATAATGTCAAAGTGCGCATTTTGAACAGAATTTACCGAAGCGATTGTGTTAGAAACGAAAAGTTTTGTCCTACTGAGAAAATAATTATTTATAAATCAAGTTTTAATTAATTGAACGGAAAATGAAAACACAGGTCGCTTATAAATCTCTTCAAAAATCACGTCAGCACGTTTCATATTTTTTCTATTCAAAATAAATCTGAAATTGTGCCAGAAAATTTCGCGTTTTTGAGCATGGAAAAGTATTTTTTTCGAATACCGCCTAAACATGATTCTGATAAAACCAGCTATTATATAAAAATTAAATAAAAACTCGTCAAAAGCGGCCAGATAAAATTGTTAAACTGGATTTATCTCTAATCATTATTTAGTTTTTGTTGGTGAAATCAGTATACTTAACTTCGAAATCTACCCCAGCCTGTAGGCCGGGCCGGCAGGGATTTTTTTTTTTTTTTAATATCTGGTCACAAATGCTATGAAAATTAATATGCAATTTTTATTCATGCGAAAAATATTTAAAAATATAAGAGAAATAAAGAACTAAAAGGTTTGTCGCAAAGAAAATTTTTATTCGAAGAAAACTGTCCCGACCGAAAATAATCATCCCTTACTTTCAGTATTTCAGGAAATAAATTATATTTTGTGTTGGCTTATTCAGCCAAATTTTTCGTAATTATTTTTTGGTCAGAATCGTTTAGAAATGTCTTTATTCGTGAAGATTCAAATGCATTTCTTATTATAAATCTGGTAAAAATGATGAAAACTTTCGGCATGAATGAATTTAAAATTATGTAAAAATAATTTATTATTGCATGCGTCTTTTATTTATTCAAAGGAACTTTAAAAAAAATGAAAGTAATAAAAAAGTCTGGAATTTAACGTTTCTTTAAAGTAAAATTTTATTTAGCAAAAAAAAAAAAAATATCATATAATTTTCAATTAAAATTTTATTTGCAGCATATATTCTTGTATAAATTGACCTTGCATGTAAAACGATCGCCCACTTGAAAAAAAAAAAAAAAACACGCGTCAGTTAACCTCATATTTCGAGAGAAGGAAACCTAAAACTCGCATAAAATTTGTCCCCCTTTAAACTAAAATCATCATAAAAAAATTTGTAAATAAACATTTATTTTGAGAGAAAAAACATAATTCGAAACAGATTTATGAAAAAATACAACTATGTATATATGTACATATAAACTTATATGCCATCAACGTAAATATCTAAGCACTGGAATCCTTCGATTTCCAATCCTGTGACAGACTCTTTAAAGAGTTTGTCAGAGCCTTTCTTTAGTTGCACAAAATCACATCAATTCTCTTTTTCAAAACTGTGTAACCTGCGTAAATCAATTTCTCCATGCATTCTTCTCGATGACTTCAAGTTCGTTGCAATTATTTTTTTAATGACGTACTAATGTTTTCTGCAGGTATAGCGGTTCCGTGCATTTTTCAACCATCGCGTAAACAATGTAACATCTGGCTGCTTCATATTCCCATTTTGGTTTTAGATGAAAAGCTGATTTGATCCAGTTGGTCCTGTATTTTCAATCACTTGCATTCCAACACTGCATTCCTGAACAAAAGCCAATGTTTTTTTTTTTTTTTGTTTTTTTTTTTTTTTTTTTTTTTTTTTTTTTTATTCAACAATATATTTCTGATTTCTGCAACCGATCTTTAGTACCAGCTTCCTACATCCAAGCTTTATTCTGGCCATGAATTATGGCACAATATTAGAATTTTTAATGAATGTTTCACTTAAAAATTTTTACTGAAGGCCACGATCGTTTTCGGGTAAGGTGAGAGTTGAAATACTGAGATCTTAACATTAAAGAAATACTGCATTTTTTTTTTTTTTTTAATACTGAAGTTTTTTTTTTAGATTAAAAATCTCTAGATTTCAGCACCAAAAATTACCAGATTAGAGCATTCCTACGCCATCCACATGAAATAATTACCTTTTATACATATGTGACCAGTTCTCAGAATTTTTTGATTATGTGTGTTTACGTCTTGTGTTAATCTTTGTAAATACCTGGTACAACTAACTTCGTTCAACAGCGTTTACATGTTTACAACTTTTAATCCTTATTTAAGTAAAGGAAAGAAAATTATTATTTATTTCTAAGCAATTCCAACTGCATTTGAGTGATGTCTAATTTTAATTATTAATAACTAATAGTGTCTTATACAACCATAGTAGTGAAGATAGTATACAATAATAAAGTAAAATTTATTTCAAATTCGGAATTTTTTGGTCTCGCAAACAACCCCCCCACACACACACCACCGACACTGATATGCTCTTTGCATATTGTTTTTTGTCATAAATTTCTCGACTTAGAATCGAGCATGTAAAGTAAAGTATTCTGTATTTTCATTGCATTACTCTTCTTAGAATGTAGAAAAGTACCCGTCTAAACGATTTTTGTTCTTTTAATTAATTACAGTGTTATATTTTATTACATTTTTGAACATTTTTTGACACAATTCATTTTAATGATTTTTCTTTAAGCATATGTTAGCAGTGGATACCTTATATTGCAAATTTCAGGCTTTATAATTCATAAATTCGGTTCATTCTATATGGAGCTAAATATCATCATGTAATTTTAATTGAGTTATAATGTTCAGCCATTGGAGCTTTCTCAATTTCATATATCACTCACATCTCCGGAATTTAGGTTGAACTAAATCAGATTAATATATTAATCTGGTATTTCGGATAACATCAGTATGGTTGCATTTGGTGGATAATAGTAATTTGTTGCAAAAAAATATGTTGTGAAAAATATTAAAGTTTATTATTTTCGGAGGAATCATGTTTAGTGTATCTGTGCATTTAAAGACAAACACTTATTAATCGATTTTATACTTTATGAATATAAAAAATATTGTTATTAACATTCATGATAGTGAGTAAAATATGTGGAAATTACAATACGTTTTATTCAAAGTGCTCTCCAAAGCCAAAAACCAAATGTCAAACAAATAGATCAGTCTACAATTTATCATTGCTTATAATTAACGTCCCACTTTCAAAATGCTGTAAAAAAAGAATCACAGGTCAGAATGACTTCAAATTTGAACTGAATATACTGGAAGAAGGAGGAAACGGTATGACATAAGAAATAAGTTCCAAAGTGTTTCAATAGATGGCGCTGTAAAAGGCATACTATGCACATTAAAAGACATACATGCACACGACACACACAATGTGGTATAAAAACGCGGAGTATGTGGCGTTCCCCTCATATTGCATTTGAGTAACTCTCAATGAATTATCGCGCTCTGTTGATGAAGCTCTTTTGTCGACGTCAGTAGAAGATTTGACCATAGCATTAGAAGAAGGGACAAGCAGTCGTGCGTAAATGTACAGTGGACGAGTAATTTCACGATCTTTAGACTGTGAGCACGGTACATAAAATTATACGCAATATCTGCATCTCTATCCTTACAAAATTACCCATGTTCAGGAGTTGCTTTGTTCTAACCTTCCACAAAGACAGACGTTTGCTCTGGAATTTCTCGCTAACATGGAAGTGAACAATGAATGGCCATGGAACATCTTGTGGACAGACGAAGCCCATTTCTATCTCCAAGGGTTTGCCAACACACAAAATTGCAGGATATGGACAAGGGAAAATTAATTCGCAACTCAACCAGTACCGATGCATTCGCGAAAGGTAAGTGTGTGGTGCGGGTTGTCGGCATCGTGTATGATAGGGCCATTCCGTTTCGAGGAGATTAGTTCTGTGGATCCCGTTACCTGTACCGTGTATGATAAACGGTATGAGAGTCTTTTGCGCAACCAGGTCATTCCAATACTTCACAACCGAGCATGTCTTGATAGGATCATTTTCATGCATGATGGCGCCCCTCTGCACATTGGAAAGCCAGTCATACAACTGCTCAAGAAGCATTTCGGACATGATCGACTTAACAGCCGCCACTGTCCAACACCCTGGCCTCCAAGATCACCAGACTTGAATCCTTGTGACTTCTGGCTGTGGGGGTATCTTACAAATGGTGTATAGAGTAGCCCGATTGCAAATTTAGCTGAACTGAAGGCACAGATTGCGCAACACATTTACAACTTCACCCCTATGATACTCCTGTCTCCTGTGGAACATGCTGTTTATCGGTTTCAACTTGTGGAGGACAATGATGGAAGCATATGGAACCTGTCTACCGCATGTATATCGACAATTATAAACCGAACCATTGCTTTTTATGCGGTTTTTGACCCAAGGATAATTAAAAACTGAATTCTTATGTGCTTTTTATTCGGTTTTGTTCAAAGACAATTAAAACTTAATCATATGTGATTTTTATGCGGTGCTTGACCCAAGGAGAATTAAAAATCGATTTTGCAATGTTGTACGACCTTAACGTGATGGATGGGCTTTCCACTAACAGTACCACAACTGTTGCTTGATTTGGAAGTTATTTTTCCGTCATAGAAAAAAAACACTCTTGCACATTGATCAGAACGGTTGTTTTACTGTGTAACTCATGCTAAAGCCGTCGTATTTCGTTTAAAAATGTCCCTTGTGGCCGAATCCACTTTCGTTGTGCCGCTTACAGAGTCACCTACTGGTACACTTTGGCATTTTTTCTTTCTTGTGCCATACCATTTCCGGTTTCTTCCAGTATATTCATTTCAAATTTGAAGTCATTCTGACCAGTGGTTCCTTTTTTACAGTATTTTGAAAGTGGGACTTTAATTATAATCCCATGGTATAAAAATATCTCCAGTAAATATCATACAAAATTTATATTTTTCACTCAGCAGGTTCAAAACATTAATAAACACTTTATTTTAAATTGCAACGGTACATTTTAGGTAGCTTTCATTACTAAAAAGGGCAGAGATATGACAGTTTGAATTTCTACGGTGCTTGCCATTTTGGAACAATCTCATTTTTGTCATGCAATAGCACGCGTATTTAATAACCGATTTGGATGAGACCAAGCGATCTATAGGCTATAACAATGTCTCAACCGAGTTTGTTATCCAGCTTCTTCCGCTGTCTTGTTTCAAAATGGTGTCCAGCCATAAAAATAAGAAAAATTTTAAATTCAAAAATATGTACAAAAATTAAAAATAGAGTTTTTTTTCTTTAAGTGTTTGACCTTGATACATAAAACCTTAAAAGGATTGCGGTACATTTTTTGTTTTGTCTGTATCTTAAAAAATAGTTGAGATTTAGAAGTTTGAATATCCTGGGTGACTGACATTTTGAAACAATCTATCTTTGTCATGCGATAGCACGTGCATTTATTGATAGATTTGGATGTTACTATGAATATGTACAGTACATACCAGTCTCGACCGAGTTCGTTCTCAAGCTTCATCCGCCATCTTTGTTTTTTTAAGGTATCCATTTAAAAATGTTTTAAATTTAAAATTGAAAACTATTACCAAGAAAAATTAGAAATTGTAAACTTTTTTGCATTAATTGTTTGGGCTTAATACAGAGATTCCAGATCATTTTTTCTGTTTTCTTTATGTTGAAAAATGGCTGAGATGTAGTAGTTTGTAATTGTAGTGTGTCTGACATTTTGAAACAATATTATTTTTGTAATGTGACAGTTCTCGTATATATTAACCGCCTTCTATGAGACTGAGCATGTGTACTGGGCTCACCAAGGTCAACACCAAGTTCATTGGTTAGCTTCATCCACCATGTTATTTTAAAACGGCGAGCACTTTAATATATCGCCATATTTGGCGACCAATTATAAATCTCTCTAAATGAAGCTAACTTGCATACAGCTGACTAATTTGTCTAATATAGCGGAAAAATTCTCACTCATATTCAGTATTGACGAAAACTGGGACTGGATCTTCTATATCTGGGTTCCACTTATTTTAACTTCGTGTGTTTGTGTAAAATAAGATGAACTTATTAAAACAAGGAATATGAAAGCTACGTTTTCTCTAGGCTTGAAGCACTTTTTTAAATTTTATGAATACGTTCATGTATGAAATCATGTCAAAGATTAAGTTGAAATTGCAAAATGCATATAACTAATAGAGCGGTCAACTATTTATCATTTTATAAAAACAATTAAGCAAATAACATAGCTCTTTCACTTAATATCTTCAAAGCATAAGTATATACGTTGATGTAAATTACAACATTTATCTAAATAATTTTGCATCATTAAATTTGATCATGTATTTAATTATCTAAAAATACTTTAAAAAGTTCTTTATTTATAAAAGTGGTAGTATAATTAAAATAGTTTAATTTAAGAACAAATAATATCTGGCTCATTCTACGAGAAGGTAAATGTTATTTCTTGAAATAAGAAAGTTAAAAAAAAGAATTTTTTAGAAGACTGAAAGAAGCCTGGGAAACCGGATCATTCTACGAAAAGTTAAAAATAAATGTACTTTTATATAAATCAGATTTTTTTTAAATTTAATTTTGCGAATAAACTCCTATTCAAGTAAGATATTCATATATTCATAGCAGTCGTCTGGAATAACATACTGACACCATTCCAGATGTTAACCCCTTAACCTGCAACTGCGTGTGAGAAACGTGGTCTTGTATTCGGGCCAAAACTGATTAATCACGGTCCTGGCCCGTAGTACACCTGTTGGGCCAAATGTAAATAATAAGGGCATAGCCCAGGTCGAGCAAAATGTAAATATCACGAAAATGGCCCGTGGTGCGATAGTAAGGGCTAACCGGATTACTAATCAACCTTTTGTTGTATATCTACCAAAATTATTACATCAGATTGTAATTACTTATAAAATATTCCACAAAATTAAACCAGTTGTATTTACATTCCGTAATTCGTGTGAGTTTGGTACAACTTAGGACCGATTTGGCAAGCCGTGGAATGACTCGAGGGATGCACGATTTTGCTTACGTTTTAGACCTAGTCTATTGAAACGTAAATCGTAGGTTAGGGGTTCACTATAATACATTATTTAATGAGATCACATAGATTTATAGCAACGATAAAGTGTAATATATCAGTAGGTTAAGGAATGACTTGTCTCGCTTAAAGGAGGATATCATAGGCTCCTATTTAGGCCATTGCATTTCATCAAAATTTCATCTTGGATGCTGATCAGCATGCATCGCATGCTCATGAACGACAGGCAGCCATATTAATCTGGTAGTTGAGATAATAAGAGTGTCTTATTAGTACTCGCTTGATAATCATACATTTGTGTGAATTTCGTGGTATACGCTATATGCAAGTATATTAGGCTATGAAAATCCAAGCAAAATAGCTGTGAAGCTGGGAGTATTCGAGGAATACTACGTTTTACGAAAATGATGACTATTTTTAAATTTGCTTTCTTGTTGAAGGTGGAATAATGAAAGGAATATATTTAACAATAAAAAAGAATTAGGCCAATAAAATTATTAGATATTGTCAAACAAGGGTAAATAAGAGAAATTTAATGTGAGTGTTATAGACAGAAATTAAGAATAATCATGTTCCCTTAATTTTTTGAATAAGTCTTGAAAGTGAAATTATTAACAAATCTTCCAACACTTTCAGGCTACTATTTGCTAATAAAAATATTCGTCTAATTTAATAGCAAATTTCTTACATTGAATTCGAAAATAATGATGCTCAAAAATTTGAAATGTTCGGCAGTTTGACTATTGGACATACAAGAGTTTTTTTGAAGTACAAGATTTCAACAGCCTTATTGCAAAATAATGTTAAAATCTAATTTATTTAATGGGGAATTTTTTTAAATATAAGTCTTGTATTTTACAGCAACATATAGCAAATCCTTAAAGGTTCAAGGAAAGAACTAATTTCAGACAAATTTTTTAAACAAAAATTTTGTTTATTAATAATGATAAACTCTCCATCTTACTTATTATATATATATATTTTTAATTGAACTTCGATATCTTGGAGAAATAAAAATATGTATAATATTTTTTATGAGAAAAAAGGAAAAAATATATTCAAAAATATTTTTCAAAACACAAAATAAAACATTAATTTAAATGTAATTTAAATGATCATTTTCTTAAAAATATATGAAAAGGATAAAATGCTCTAAAACTTACCGCATATCAAAAAAAATTTTATTTTTAAAAGATTTTTAAATTCAGTTTTTCCATACAAAATCGTTCAAGAATTTCTGTACAAACCATATATTGTGAAATGATTTGTCAAATATATTACAATAGGAATATATTCATATATATAAAACGAACAAGCAATTTTCTCCATTATGAATGATATTGTAAACGACTGAACCGATTTTCACGAAACGTGCGTCCTATACTAAACCGAGCACGAGAAAAAAAACTAGCTCGGTCCCGAATTAAAGAAAATTTGTTTTTACAGGGTAAAACAAGATCTTAACTGAAACTTCTGCTTGCTATAAATCGAAAAATTCTCATGTAATTTACACTAAACTTGTTTTCTATACTAATTCGAGCACGAGAAATATATCTAGCTAGGTTTCAAATTCGAGAAAATTCACTTTGATCCATTAAAACAAACTCAGCACTGAAAATGTTGCTATATATCGAAAACTGCTCTAACGATTTTCACAAAACTTGACGCCTATACTAAACCGAGCACGAGAAAAAGATCTAGCTCGGTCCCGAATTAAAAAAAATTCGTTTTACAGGGTAAAACAAGATCTTAGCTGAAACTTCTGCTTGCTATAAATCGAAACATTCTCATGCAATTTACACTAAACGTGTTTTCGATACTAATTCGAGCACAAGAAATATATCTAGCTAGGTTTCGAATTCGAGAAAATTCGTTTTGATCGATTAAAACAAACTCACCACGGTAAATGTTGCTATATATCGTTAACGGCTCTAACGATTTTCACAAAACTTGACCCCTATTCTAATCCGAGCTCAAGAAATCGATCTAGCTAGGTCGTTAATTTGAGAAAAATCGTTTTCTGTGGTTAAAACAAGCGCATTACTCAAACAGGTAGTATTAATTGATAAAAATTCTGATAATTTGTATGAAATATGCTTTATTCTAATATGAGAAAATCTTCCAACTAAGTCTCGACTTAAGTAGAAAAAAATGTAATTTTAAGCAATTTTTATATTTTTAATCATCCGTAATCGGAATCCTCGCCAACACAATGAATGGTGATCTCGAAAGTACCACTAAAAGATTGCCTTCTACACTTAATCGAGCACTAGATAACGGTTTATGTAGATCAAAAATACGGTAAAATTTGTTTTAACTGGCTAGAACAAAAAAAAAAAATAATGATTATACCAACTGTTGATTTCGTGAATTTAAATATTTTCATAAACACTAGTAATATTTCTTGATAAATAACTGCGCTTACACTTTTGCTAAGTTTAAAACCACTGCCATATTGTTACAAGCATCTGTATGGTTTGTTTCCATGACGATATACCCTGGCGCAAAATTAGCAGCAATTTTAAAAGCAAGATCATTTTTATGGAGTATAACACTCAGGATATGCTTGATAATCGCATGCATATAAAAATAGTTTATTTTCTTATACGACAATCCAAATTTCCGGCTATACGCAAAGTTTTCTTTTCTTTTCTTTTTCTTACTTTAAAATATATTATTTACGTACTCGAATAAATGCTTAGGAATAAAAAAATTATATTTTATATTTCTTCCTCCACTGAATAAATCACACTATATTAAAAAAAAAGAACAAGTATTTTTTCTCTTTAAAAGTGAAATATGTCAACTTTTGCACATCTATGACATCATTTTCTCTGACTTTTAGTTTTTGATCATGCTAAGACTAGGATCCGTAATTACAAACATTAACTCCATGACTTATTGATATTCTACTAATATTTAGTAACTATAACTTTCTATGTTTATTGAAAAATGTAAACATTTCTAATACTGTGAAGTTAGAACAAAGGTATTCATTTTTCTTTACATTTAGTTAGTATAATTGCTAATTCATTATGTCTGAAGGACGGCTTAAAAAACGAGAGTTCAACTTTAACAAAAGAATGCCGAGTCCGATTAGAAATACTGAAATTGAAAATGATATTTCAACGTCTAGACCAATGCGACTAGACGAAGGCGAACATGGAAGAGCGCAGTTAACAAAGAAGCAACGTACCAAAACTGGGTTCTTTTAACATTGAATGTATTTATTGCAAAGCAATTCATTTTCCAGAAGAACGTGTGTCTAATCAAATTAACCAGGATTCATTTGGCGACTGCTGCTTACATGGACGAATTAAGTTTGACTTCCCCATATTTCCAATGAATTGGTGCGCCTCTTTTTAAAATGCCATCCATTTGCTGAAAAATTCCACAAAAAATTTGCAATTTAATTTCATGTTTGCTTTGGCTTCATTTAAAGCACATGATGATCGAACAAGTAACAGCCGAGGTATTTAGAGCTTTGTCGCCGGTGGCAAGTTTATCATAAGATGAATATGGCAGCTCATCCAACACAAAACAACGAATGTGAATTCGAACGGCCGCAATATGGTCAGATGTATTTTTTAAGTTCAGAAGATGCTGTTAACGAAAGACTCGAATATCATCTCAACCGTGGAATGAGATGAAATTTAATAGAACTTTTAGAATATATTATTCGGTCTCAAAATATGTTTGCACAATCATTTGTGCTGATGCGAGAAACTGAAGAAGAAGTGAATCGACATGCTAAATCAGAAGAAATGAATTCTCCATCTGTCAAACTTCTGTTTACAATGCAAGAAAATGCTGATTACAGACGACTCAAATCGAATCATTCTGCATGAAAAACACATTTATCTGAATTAAGGGGGGTGGACTAACCCTGTTTTCTCCCCTTTATCCTTAACCGATGAACCCCCAAAACTAATCAGGGAAGTTCCTTAACATAATAAACCGGTATACCAAATTCGGAGCAAATCGAATCATTCTGCATGAAAAACCCATTTATCTGAATTAAGGGGGGGTGGACTAACCCCGTTTTTCCGCCCTTATCCTTAACCAATGAATCTCAAAAACTAATAAGGGAAGTTCCTTAACATAATAAACCGGCATACCAAATTCGGAGCAAATTGAATGATTCTGCATGAAAAACCCATTTATCTGAATTAAGGGGGTGGACTAACTCCCCTTTTCCCCCTTTATCCTTAATCAATGAACCCCCAAAACTAATCAGGGAAGTTCCTTAACACAATAAACCGGTATATCAAATTCGGAGCAAATCGAATGATTCTGCATGAAAAACCCATTTATCTGAATTAAGGGGGAGGGGCTAGCCCCGTTTCCGCCCTTTATACTTAACCAATCAGCTCCCAGAACTAATCAGGGAAGCGCCTTATCAGAATAAACCTAGGAAAAAATTTTGAAGCAAATTGGATGTTTCTATCAAGAGTTATCGCGTTACGTACACACATACATACATACGTACGTACGTACATACATACATACATACATACATACATACATACATACAGAACGGGCGGGCACATTAGCTCTCAGGCTTTGATAGCCTGTGAGCTAAAAAGGTTTTACTAGAAAGTACTGAGAAAGTGGTATAGATTTGTCAATAAATAAAAAGATCAAAAAACAAATATTTAATATGTGTTATCATTTTTACTTTCTTCTATCTTTACAAGAAGAAAGTATTGGATTCATGAAAATTTTCGAATTCCGGTTTTCAACGGATTTACACGTTTTAGGGGTCAGAGATTCCAAAAAACATGTTTTTACAAAATGTCTGTCTGTGACTCTGTGAGTCTGTCTGTCTGTCTGTCTGTCTGTCTGTGTGTATGTGACACAAATTTTGTGGGCGCTCTATCTCAAAAACTAATGCACGGAATTTAATAAAAATTGATATTCAGTTAGTGCCTAATACAAATTGATGCTGATTAGGTTTTGGTGTAAATCGCTCAACAGGTGGCGCTGCAATGCTGCATTTTTCACGATTTTTGCAATAGCTCTATCTCAAGAACTAATGCATGGATTTTGATCAAACTTCAGATTTAGTTAGTCCTTGATATGAATTGATGATGATTACGTTTTGGTGTAAATCGCTCAACAGGTGGCGCTGTTATGATGAACTTTGCAGGATTTACACGATTTCCCCAATAGCTCTATCTTAAGAACTAACGCACGGATTTTCATCAAACTTCAGATTAAGTTAGTCCTTGATATGACTTGCTACTGATTAGGTGTTGGTGTAAATCGCCCAACAGGTGGCGCTTCTCTGCTGTCTTTTCCACGATTGCCTCAATAGCTCTATCAATAGAACTAATGGACCAATTTTCATCTAACTTCAGATTTAGTTGTATGTTGACACAAGTTGTTGTTAATTAGGTTTTGGTGTTAATCACCCAATAGGTGGCGCTGCTATGCAGAAATTTTCACGATTTTCGCTATTGCTCTATCTCAAAAACTAATGTACGGATTTTCTCCAAACTTCAGATTCAGTCAGACGTTGACATAAATTGTTGCTGATTAGGATTTGGCATAAATCACCCAAAAGGTGGCGCTGCTAGGCAGCATTTTGCTCAATTTAGACGATTTCAGCGATAGTCATATCTCAAGAACTAATGCACGGAATTTCATATCGTTAGAATCCTCATGAGATGCATAGATTGCCATTTACTTTTGGCAGTGTGATAGCGAATTTTGAAGTATTAACATGTATGAGATAGAAGAAAGTTTTGGGATTTGTACATCCGACTAGTTTTAGAAAGTAGAAATGACATTTTAATCTATACTCCTATTATAAAGAGGAAAAAATTGTTTATTTGTAGGAGGTAAGCTCAGGAACTACCGAACCGATTCCAAAAGTAATGGTATCAAAATGATGGTGTTAGTCCAACTTAGAACATAGGCTATATCTTATGTCGGTGCCATTACACCAAAGGGAAAGCAGGAGCACAAAACGTTCTAAAAATGCGATTTTTACGTTACTAAAGGGCCTAGAAATATGAAATTTGGAATATTAGTTACTTATAAGATATGAATGATGTCTAAGAACAGTTCTTAAACAATTCGAAATTTAAAAGGGGTGAAAATGCACAAAAAGTGTTCTAAAAAACGTTCTAAATGGTAGTTTCTACATAATCTCAGGAAATACCAAACCGATTTCAAAAGTAATGGTATCAAAATAATGTTGTTAGTCCAACTTAGAATATAGGCTATATTTTATGTCGGTGCCACAACCCCAAAGGCGGTGCAGGAGCAAAAAATGTTCTAAAAATGCGATTTTTGAGTTACTAAAGGGCCTAGAAATATGAAATTTGGAATATTAGTTACTTATAAGATATAAATGATGTCTAAGAACAGTCCTTAAATAATTCGAAATTTAAAAGGGGTGAAAATGCACAAAAAGTGTTCTAAAAAACGTTCTAAATGGTAGTTCCTACATAATCTCAGGAAATACCAAACCGATTTAAAAAATATTGGTGTCAAAATGATAGTGACAACGTTTGCTCCAAGATAGGCTATGTTATGTCTTTGCCACTACCTCAAAGGGGGTGTAGGAGCAAAAAACGTTCTAAATATGCGATTTGTGTGTTACTGAAGGGACTAGAAATATGAAATTTGAAGAATCAGCTACTTATTAGATATAAAGGATTTATAAGAACAGTTCTTAAACAATTCGAAATTTAAAAGGGGTGAAAATACGCGAAAAGCGTTCTAAAAAACGTTCTAAATGCTGATTTCTACACAATCTCAGGAAATACCAAACCGATTAAAAAAATAATGGCGTCAAAATGATGGTGAAAACCCTTGCTTCAACATAGGCTATGTTTTATGTCTAGAAACTTTAAATATGGCATGGTAGTTACTTATAAAATATAAATTCCCTCGAAGGACTGTCGAAAATAAATTCGAATTAAAAAGGAGTGAAGTGAAGGGGAGGTACGAAAAGCATTCTAAAAAAGTCCTAAATTACGATTTCTACGCAATTTCAGGGAATATATACCAAATATAAAAGTATTAGTTGCGAATCAAAGGTAACAGTCTCTGATCCTGCACAGGCTATATTTTATGCCGATGATTCTACCACCAGGGATTCACTGAAACAACAAACGCTCTAAAAAAGGCCTTTAAAAACATTCTAAAAAAGTCCTAAATTACGATTTCTACGCTATTTCAGGGAATATATACCAAATATAAAAGTATTAGTTGCGAATCAAAGGTAACAGTCTCTGATCCTGCACAGGCTATATTTTATGCCGATGATTCTACCACCAGGGATTCACTGAAACAACAAACGCTCTAAAAAAGGCCTTTAAAAGCTTTCTAAATTACGTTTCTCTGGAATATTAGGAAATAACAAACCAATTTCAAAATTAATGTTGGCAAATTAATGGTGACATTTCCTATTTCAACATAGCCCTTTATGTTGAGAGAGGTGGTAGGACTTGGAATTTGACATGATGGTTAATTTTAAGATGTAAGAAGATGGTTTCTGAAAAATTCAAAACTTCAAATGAATACTGAAATGAGCGTATTAATTGAGCATAAATGTTTCAAAATATTTTCTAAATTATTATTTATTTAGTTTTATTTCGTTTTATTAATTTATGTCACATTTCTGACTTAAGCAGTGTAACAATGCTGTTTAATCAAACTGTGTTTTAAATAGTATTTTTTTTAATTATTCCTAAAAGTAATAAGTACCTTTTACTAAAATAAAATATTACCTTTTAATAAAATAAAAATTTAGTTAGTACCTTTTAATAAAAATTAAACGTATAAATATCAATTGGCATATTTCAAATATTACGCGAGCAAAGCCGCGGGGTTTCCTAGTGTAGAAATAAATAACATTTTTTCAAAGCAATATAATCGCAAAATAAAAAATTCACCGAGTGACGCTCGGTGTACCAGGTACTTTTTACATTTAAGTGTCATATTTGCTATGTTATTTCTTACGCAAATACTTGGAATGCTTATTCCACATCATAGTTTTCAGAATTCATACCAAGAATGTGGAAAATTTATCTAATGCTTCACAAAGCTAAATATTATCTCAACTCTTTAATGAAGTTATAATGTTCTGGTATTTCATCTTCATGCTTATCCACGCAAGTCTGATTGAACTAAGTCAAATTATATTATAAATCTGTTTATATTGATAATAAAACGTCTTTGTAAATATTAGTATATCAGATAGGATTATTAAATTCACTACAATAATAGAAGTCATGCAATTTCGGCTAGAGTGTTTGAGGAATTATTTGGAGCGTCTAAGATCGAAAAACGCGATATAATTTTTAGTAAAGTTTTTCACATATTTTTACTCATAGAGTATTAACGCAAAGTTAATTTTAATAACAAATTTAAATTTTATTTTCATTAAGAAGAAAAATGAATATGCTTACCTGCTTTGTTTTTAAACGACAAAAAGTTACATTTCTATAAAAAAAAAAATGTTAAAATTTGCAAGAAAGAAGTTAAAAAAATAAGAGGTCTAACTTTAAAAAGTCAAAGATGTCTTTAGGAAATATATATTTATTTGTCTACGTATGTATTACAGCTTATTAATGAATTTGTTTGTGCATTCCTTAAAATGAATGACAAATGCTATAGACACCACATTTTATGGGAAACATTTTGCAGTGCTCCACAGGAATGTATTTCAATTTCATTATGCTTGAAATTATATACCATTATTAAAATATTTGGTCGTTCGGAAAGTCGTGTCCATTTGAGAAAATCAATTCGCAGAGGAAAATTCTATCATTTAATTATTAGATTGATTCCGATATCTTACGTCTAATAATTACCGGACAGATTTTTTCGGTACGAATTGATTTTCCCAAACGGACACGACTTTCCGAACGACCCAATACATTGAAAAGGATTTTTCCCAATTGACCGTAATGAAATGTGATTCAAATGTGCCCCTGTAAACAATCTATAAATACTACACACTTCAATTTAAATATTTACCATGACATGGTAAACTTCAATTACAAATATCAATAGGATTACAATTCGAGTATATTTGCACGAGTTAGAACAAGGCCAGACCGATGGCCAGAGTGAGAGATGACCAGATGGACAAATTGTGAGACAGATGGGAGAATAAATGTCCGCGCACTAGTTCTACTGTATTGAAAGTGTTAAAAAATAGAGAGGAGTGAGAATAAATATCAGATCATTGCATCAAATGACAAAAGGATTTATTGAAGTTTTTTTATTATTATTATCTACAGTTTGAATGAATGAAAATTAGTAACCTACAACATTGTTATTAATATTATTATTCTATTATAATTATAATAATAATCTATTCAATTATGTATTTCTTTTAAGGCTAATTATTTCTAATTATCCGTTTAATATTTCACTACATCGTAAAATTTATCTCATTTTTGACACTTTTCAACAAAGTTGAAAAGTATTTATGGCTTCTGTTTGGGTGTCCGTCAGGCCGTGCTCTAACTCCCGTAAATATAATCGGATTGCCCTGAATTTTTTTTATGTTATTGACGCTTACCATAGCACGTTCCCTATTTCAAATGAAGTATTTCAAATGAAGTGCACTAAAATATGTTTTCTCCAGAATATGTGGTGTAAAGAATAGTTATCATTCATTTACAGGGCCATACAAAAGAATTCCGTTACATATGATGATATAGGGGTGGAGGGAAGTTTTTGAGGAGAATTTTAATTATGTTAAATTATTTCATGTATAATGAAATTCATGTGCGTCTCTGAAATTTACTATAACTTAATTCATATATAATACGAAGTGCATAGCACTTACAGGGACAAACAAAATACTTCAGATACAATATTATATCCGAAGTACTGTAAATTAGCGATGATTGCTGGAAATGCATTTTTAATAATGATATGCACGTTTATGTTTCACTAGATTTATACATACTATATGGTGTGTATAAATGCTATAATTCATATACAGGGCTACAAAAAAAATCGTAATAGTTACTGGTTATGAGTGCAAATTCCTTAGAGATGATTTTTAAATGGCTTGTGAATTTCCCCGCTGAACTGCATTTACTTTACCAAGAAATGTTTGCAGAATATAGATAAAATGATCTATGCAAATAATTCGATATATGACAATCTATAAATGATAATTTCTGGAAATGTGATTTCAATAGTTTTAAATGTGTTTTAGTTTGAATTAAATTTCAGCTAAATAGTGGCGTGTAATAAAGGTACCAAGTTAACTACAGGGTTGTACAAAAGTATTCATGAATATTTCCATCTATTAGTATAAACTGCTGAAAGAGAAATTTCAACCTGCTTTACGTTTTCTTACTAAACTAAATTTCCCCATTGTATAATATGTATATATAAACCTACAGATCAAATACAGGGCTTTTCAAAAGAATCGGAATACATGTTAGGCTATGGACGGTAAATGCTGAAATCAATTTTTCAAATGTTTTATATATTTTATAAAATGTTTACTTAGTAATCTTATATACCTTTTTTCACTAAATAAAACAGTTTTGTTAATGCCTTCAGGAAATTTTGGAATGTATTTCATAATCTATGCTTGACGCATGATTTTTCTTTACTGTTCACTAATATGC
Organism: Maratus speciosus; assembly: GCA_963932465.1. NCBI lineage: Eukaryota > Metazoa > Arthropoda > Arachnida > Araneae > Salticidae > Maratus > Maratus speciosus. The sequence continues at coordinate 272,838,296 of OZ010788.1, forward strand.
TTAAGTTTACACATCATTCTAAAATTTGACTCTAGTATTTATTGATATTTCCTTTTAGTAGCCTTTGTTCCACAAGAACTAAAATGTCAAAGAAGAAAAAAGTTTGCGTCAACAAGTATTTTAAAAATGAGAAAATATGTTTTATGTATTAAAAAGAATTTTAATTCTCTATTGACACGTCATAAATTAATTGAACAATATTTGGAAAAATCTATTCTTTGAGATTTCTTTCAAAGTTTATCTTTTCCATTCAGCCGACTTGTTGTCTGGTCGTGGTATTAATCGTGCTATAAAGTAGAAATGTTTAGATGAATCATTGTATTAAATTTTTCCTCCCGTTTCTTTTGATAAGAATTTTCATAATATCCTAAATTCTTTAAAAGTCATGTCTAATAATAACAAAAGTACAGTTAAAAATGTACTATCAGAAATTGTAGTATCGACGGCGTCAAGATGAACATGAACTCATGCCCATTCACGGATTTACGCATAGTTGCTAAGATTTAGTTTTTTCGTTATCACATTTTTTTTTATAGACAACCTTTGACATATTTAATCGCAAAATTCCTGCAATTATGTAAGTTTTTTTTCTGAAAATAAGTGGTAATATAAAATAATTAAAATTGGCAGCTATCGTTTGTGCGAATTAAAAATCTACAGTGGCCCTTTGATATGTTTGCATTATCATAAATTTGAGGCAATGATTTTAGTAAAAAAGTAATGCTTATAAAGAAAAATAGAGAGTTTTGTCATTTTTTTTAAATATAAAGTACAGTTAAAAGTATTCGGAAAAAGTATGAAAGAAATGCCTTTTTGTATGATATTTTGTTTCAAACGAAATAAAATAAACTAAGAAAGAAAAAAAAATTAAAGCAATTTCAAATAGGAAAAATTAATCTACATTTCTGCCATATAAAAAAAAATGTATGAAAATGATTTCCCATTTCAGAAAAATCTATTTTAAATCGTTAGAATATTTTTTGATTTTTGCATTTTCTTTTGATATGAGAGAAGTATTTCATCGGATCCATCCCACGTGTATTTTTGGAAAATATATCAATGCTTGATTTAAAACAAAAAGAACTTTAGATATTGTTTCAAAATAATAGCCATGAATCGAAAGTAAAAATTCCCTTTTTTTTAGATACAGCCTAAATTTTCTTACATGTAGATAAGAACTATTATTTCCAAACTTAATAAATTAGGCGAATTTTATATCATGTTTTCAAATCGTAAAATAGAGATTTTGTATGTGATAATTTTATTTGTAAAACAATAACAGAAATCAAACACTTTTTTATTATTTTGTTTTCTTATTAAATATAGATTGTCTGTAAAAATAAGTTATATCGGGAATACAAGTTTTCAACTTGTTCTTGGAGAATGCTGAATTTAAAGAATAGCATTTTATACAATACGGTGATGTAAAAAGAGATAGAGAAAATTTTTTAATTACGTATTATTATTACCTATGGTATTTCAAACAATTTACTACATTTCTGGAAAAGAATATACATTTAGAAATGTTTACTATATGAACATTTACAAAAAATACCTACTTTTACTTTTATATATTTTAAAATACATTAGTTCAGAAACAAATCTAGAAAAAATGATAGGGACAGAGTAAAATTCTGCAAAATTGTAGTAATTAAAAATATTATCGTTATGTTTAATCAAGTATATCATTATAGATGTTAGAGCAACTTTAAAGAGTTTTTTATTGGCACACAACTTGCCTTTAGCATAAATATTTCCGAATATTAAACATTAGGGGCTTCCAAGTGTGGTTATGTAAGGGTTCCGTTATGGTCGGTTCAGCACTGAGGCAACATTTTCTTAAACCACGATTTTCCTTATGATGAAATATGGAGTGGAACATTATAATGCTAAGAAATGTATTATACAAATGTATTCAGATATTCTTCCTGTAGTCCATACATTTAAAGTATACTTTGCTATCTTTTAACCCTTTATCTACTGACGGTAATTATAAGTACCATTAAAATAACTTGTTTTAAAATTAATTTAATACGCCGATTAGTGACAATGCAGTTTAGATTGAGTTACAGATACATTACTTTATCTTGCTCTAAAAGCATTACTGGTTACACAAAACAAAAATATTTTTAAAAGGATGATTTCTTTTGCCTTTGCATCTTTTCAGCTTTCTAGGCTTTGAGGGGGGGGGGGCATTTTTCAATTCGGAAATATTTCTATATTTCTACTGTAAGATCATTATATTTTTACACTTCATAATTCTACAAAACACTACGAAAAATATTTAAAATAAAAGGTCTGAGTAGGGTAATAAATATTGCACAAAATCCCTATAAATTCAAATTTAATTAATATTTCTAAATCCTTCAATCCTTCTAAAATCTATTAAATGATTATGTAAATCTTCTAATGTAGTTTAAACAATTCACGAAAAATGCTTCAGAAGATAAAATTTTTATGAATTCATAATTCAGTAGATAAAGGGTTAAAATCACTGTCATTATTTAAAAATGTTTCCTGTGCTGGAATTGTCCTAGTCCATGCAAAAATTGTTTACCGATTATACTCGCTCATAATCGAATAAAATGTCTTAAAATGTATGCGGTATATGGCTAGAAATGAGAACATGTAATTTTTTTTTTTCAGATAATCGAGAAATTTGTGTTCAATTTAGAGATTAAGTGCGTGGTCTCCGTTATTACAGGAATAACATATGGCTTGAAATAGCAAAATACTGTAAATAGCAATACGTTGGATAAGGTACGACTGTTTAGGAAGGTTTAGCATATATTGAACCACTTCAGTAGCGGTTTTGTATAATAAAACGAATTCTGAAAAGATACCAATAGTAACTCATGCTGGACAATTGCACCATGGATATATAATAAATAGGAATGTGTTTGTTGAAAACACATGAAATTGCTTAAGGCACATATAAAAAAAGAACCTATATGGGAACGTGTACAAATAATATTAGTGATAAAAACATAAAATCTATGTTTCGAATTGCTTGTGTAGTCGTTCTCAGGATAAATATGATTTTGAAATGATTAAAAGTCTAGAAATGAAACCTTCCCGTATGAAAGACGATTTGGTGAATCTTGATCAATTTACATCATTGGAAAAATGCAGTGGCGTCATTCAGTGGGTACATCAGAATTTTTTTTAAAGAATGAAATAAGTTGGAAATGAATCGAAAGTTTCATTGAAGATTATGTAGTGCCTCCATCTATGCACGAGGTGATGGATTACATTCAAAGAAGATCACGGTAAAAGATGGAAAATTTAAAAGGATGCAAACATAAAAAGAATTAAGATTTTTTTGTAATATTATGTCAGAATTTTCGTATTCGAAAACGCAGTTCGAAACGTAGATTTTAGGTTTTTTATAATTAATATTATTTGCACAAGTTCATATAAATATTCTTGTTTATATGCATCATTAAGCAATTTTATGTGTTTTTAATGAATACATTCATATTGAGGATATCAATATATTCCTCCTGAAAATTAATTCCCAGTTGCTTTCCTAAGATGGATACATTTATAAGCAGGATAATGTCCAATTCATATATCATCGTTATCAAATCACAGTTTAATTCAAATGAAGTCTCATGGCTTCACATACCCGAAAAGAGCTCTGATATAAATATAATAGAAACTGGTGCACCACAATAGAGAGAGAATTTACTCAAAAAGCATCTATAATAATAATAAAGACGAACAAAAACATTATTTAAATGTAGCCGAAAAAAATGAAAGATCCGTTTTTTTTCTGAAAAAACTCCCTGACCCTTAGACATCTAAAATAATAAAAATTGATTAAAAAAGTAACAATATTCTTTTTATTACTATCTTTTCGGCAGAATTCTGCGTTGCTGATATCTTTATTTCTATCATTCTTCCTGCAAATATATAAATAAAAAGATATAAAAAACCTAGGTAATTTTTTGCCAAACGCTTAGCATAATAAAGAATTATAAGTTTATTCACTTTTGTAGAAATCGAACAAGCTTTATCTAACACTGTAGTACAAAACATATCGCAAATTTAATTTTGTTTCTATATATTTTGTTACCCCTTTATATCATACTAGCAAACCCCGCGCTTTACTCGCGTAATAGTTGAAATATGCCAAGTGATATTTATATGTTTTTAGAAATAATGCAAAAACTACTATTTAAAACACAATTTGACAAAACTTCGTTATTACACTGCATTAGGCAGAAATGAAACTTAAATTAATAACAAGTAATATATATATATAAAAAAATAATTCAATTCCTACTTATGTCAATAAGAGAATTTTTTTCTCCCATTCTTCTTTCCTCCTGAGTGGCGCTTACAATGCCTTGATCAAGAAGAGGGCTCTCTCGATTATTGAAAATTAATTAATTAAATTTAATTAACGAATTAATATTTGAAAAAAACGGATTAACATCAATTGTCATCCACTACAAGTTTTAAAAATATTGAACGTGATTGGATGAATAATAAGTATTTTATTAACGATTGAAAATTTGAATAAGATATATATATAAATACTAGGGGGCTATGCCCCTTGCAAGCTACGCTCGCCAACCCCCGTTCAGACACCGCAGAATCTAAAAGCACGCTAATTTGATCGGTTTTTAAAAAATTAGAGAAGATTGAATTATAATAAAAAAAACCTATAGCGATCTCCCTGTAAACGAGTTTCCATTCAATTCCCCTTGATTGCAAAAATTTAAGGCGGAATCAGTTGCTGTTAAGACATCCAATGGGTGTTTTCGTGTTTGATTAAAGAAGACCAGTTAAAATTTTGAAAGGAAGCTAAAATAAAATGAATTAAGTAAAAAAAGTCTTTCCTCCCGGTATTTTTTAACAGCGTTATAAAACGATTGACATAATACAATTTACTACAATTACTACAGTTTTCCGCTTTAACCCCTTCAAGGGCGGTAGTTTATTTTTGGACCACTTAATTTTAATTCTTAAATGCCATATTGGCACCAGAATATTGGAATGAAAATTTTCCTTTTATTAAGTAAGTGAACAAAAGCATTTTCATATTTCGAAATTTGTTTGTAAATTCTGGTGCCATTCACTGATTTCAACATTTTACGAATAGAAGTACCTTGCCCCTGAAAGGGTTAAACGCATATTAATGTATTTATTATTTTAAAGTTTCCTTTCACTTTTAATATTCAAGTGTAAGTACAATTTTCAAGACATAATTTTCAATATTTTCCTGCTTTTAACACTTACTCATTTAATAGTAATTTTAAAGGGTTTTTTTTCTGTTTATAATAGTCACGTGTTAATCGTTCGGAAATATTATTCTTTGCGCTGTTTTTTAGAATTGAAAGCAATCTCTATAATAATAGCCTAAGTCATATGGCTATTATTAACAGTTCCGGGCGGATACTTTCGCTTTTATATTCCAGGCGGCCATTTTGGTACTTTAATGTAGCCAGCCACAGGCGATAAGTCGCCAAATATTATTATATCGCCATCATTTAACTTATATTATAATAGTCTAAGTCACGTAACTGCCATAAACAATCACAATCCTTCGCTTTTCATAAGAAAGGTTTCCATTTTGATTAAAGAGTCAAAGTTATTTTTTCGAATAAAACTACATAAAAGATGCCATGATCGCAAAGAATTCTTGGTACCTTTGTGTTAGCCGGGTGCAAATCTCGCCAATAGCTTTTTTAGCTCGCCAGATAGCATTTTTGTATTTTTCGAGTGGTAAATTAAAACTGTACTACTTGGTTATCCCATCGACCAAAAATCTGTCGCCAGATTATAAGATTAAATGCCAATAATGGTTGATCGTAAATGTCACAGTCACATTCACTTGACTGTAAGGAAGTTACACGTGTTTACTCCATCAAGTGATTTTTATTTCGACGTTTTATTTTTATTTTTATTAATGCCATACTAATTTATTTGGGTACAGATGTCATATACGCGATGGATATTTGCGCGATTTTTTCCGACGCCATTTTGGCGAAAACATCAACAGCATAAACAATAACATCCGGATTACCATATCAAGCAAAATAACGATACTTTGGCGCCAGCTAAGTACCCGTTGCGTATACGACATCTGTGCCTTTATTTGTTCTTTCGTTATTTAAAATCAAAATTACGTCAATTTGTATAATTTAGCGAGTGCTTTGACGATTTATATAATTTGGCGAAATTGGCCGACAGGATAACTAAGTAGTGCCATTAAAACGTTGCTTTGAATTTGAAATTAAATCTCAGGATTTGTTACAATATTTAATCGGGTTTGGCGTGATTTTTTTTACGACAATTTGGCGAAAACCTCGTTTTCGAAAACCAGTTACATATGTATTTTTAAATTATTTTCTATTATTTTAAAAATGAAATAACAATAAATAAATAAATAAAATTAATAAATAACTATAGAACAAAACAATTTATAACATTTTTTTAAAATAAAAAGAAAATAAAGGTAAATAAACATTTATTAATAAATAAGCAACAATAGCCGGGTTACCATGTCAGGCAAAATAACGCCCTTTTGGCGCTATTTAGGTACCCCGGTGCGTATATGACATCTGCAAATAATATTTTTCTTTTCGTTTCGTTTAAGAAAAAAAGAAAGAATTGAAAGCCATTGATTTTAAATGTTTCAGTTTTAAATGAAAGTTTTGTATTAAATAAAATGATAATGAGATAAAATTTAAAAAAAAAAGCGTTGTTCTTAGCATACATTTGAGGGACGCCAAATTAGTTTAAAATAATAACCTTTCTAAAATATGAAAAAAAAAATTATCTGTTATGATTAAAATTTGAGTTGCCATCATCAGAAAAAAATATTTAAAATTAGAAAAAAATTAATATTTCGGAAACTAATTGGAATTTAAAAATTCTAATACCAGTTTTGAGATCTGCAGATCAATGCGGATTTTTGGTATTAATTTAATCGCAAAGCATTCCATATTTTAGGAGAAATTGCCGCGAAACGTAATCAGTTGTTTCATAGAATCTTAACATAAATTCGTTAAATTTCAATTGTTTCATATATACGTTTCATAAATTCATTTCATTAGGATTTTATATATATATAAGATAGAAATAAATAAATAAATAAATATAGGGAGAGTGTGAGCTAATAGTAGGAATTAAAAATAGAACCAAAACTAAATAAATGATGATTTAGAAAAACTTTTACGCTCAATTAACGCGCTCATTTCAGTATTCATTTGAAGTTTTGAATTTTTTAGATACCATCTTCTTACATCTTAAAATTAACCATCATTTGAAATTCCAAGCTTTTTGTCTAACGGTCTACCATCTCTCTCAACATAAAATGGTATGTTGAAATAGGTACTGTCACCATTAATTTGCAAACATTACTTTTGAAATCGGTTCGGTACTTCCTAATATTCCACAGAAACGAAATTTAGAAAGATTTTAAAGGACTTTTTCAGAACGTTTGTTGTTCCTGCCAACTCCAGGTGATAGAGTCACCGGCATGAAACGTAGCCTGTGTAGGATCAGAGACTATCACAATTGATTCCCAACTATTACTTTTATAATCAGTTTATATTTCCCGAGATTGCATAGAAATCATAATTTAGGACTTTTTTAGAACGCCTTTCGCTTTTCCCCTTCGTTTCATACCTTTTTAATTCGAATTTATTTTCGACAGTCCTTCAAGGGCATTTATATTTTATAAGTAACTACCATGCCATATTTAAAGTTTCTAGCCTCTTCTATATCACAGAAATCGCAATTTAGAACGTTTTTTGCTCCTTCAACCCTCTGGTGGCAGTGGCACAGACATAAAATGTAGCTTATGTTTGAGCAGGTTCTATCACCAACAATTTGCCACCATTATTTTTTAAATCGGTTTGGAACTTGATAAGATTGCACAAAAATTGTAATTTAGAATGTTTTTAGAACGCTTTTCGCTCACTCCATCCTTTTAAATTTGGAATTTTCCTTCGACAGTTCTTAGAAAGTGTTTGCATCTTGTAAGTAATTACCATGCCAAATTTCAAAATGTTATACTCCTCGGTTGTGCAAAAAACGCAAATTAGAACTTGTTTTGCTCTTGCAACCCCCGGAGATGGCAGTGACAGCAACATAAAATGTAACCTATGTTGGAGCAGGAACTGTCACAATCAATTTGCAACTATTACTTTTGAAATCGGTTTGATATTTCCTGAGATTGTGTCGAAATTGCAATTTAAACCGTTTTTAGAATGCTTTTCGCCCATTATCACCCCTTTTAAATTTCGAAATTTTTAAGAAGTGGTCTTAGAAATACTTTATATCTAATAAGTAACTAATATTCCAAATTTACTAGTTCTAAGCACTTAAGTAATACAAAAAATCGCATTTTTATAACTTTTTTGCTCCTGCACCCCTTTTGAGATAGTATCACCGACATAAAATATAGCCTGTCTTGGAGCAAGCGATATCACCATCATTTTAACACCATTATTTTTAAAATCGGTTTGATATTTCCTGAGATTGAGTCGAAGCCGCCATTTAAAACGCATTTTAGAACGTTTTTTGCGCATTTTCACCCTTTTAAATTTCGAATTGTTTAGGATATGTTCTTAGAGATAATTTATATCTTATAAGTAATTAATATTCTAAATTTCATGAATCTAGGTCCTTCCATAATAAAAAAAATCGCATTTTTAGAACTTTTTTGCTCCTGCACCTTTATTGGAGTATTGGAAACAGACATAAAATATATAGCTTATCTTGGAGCACAAGCTGTCACCATCATTTTTACACCATTATGTTTGAAATAGGTTCAGAACTTCTTGAGACTGAATAGAAATCGCGATTTAGAACGTTTTATACAACGCTTTTTGCGCATTTTCAAGCCCTTTTAAATTTCAAATTTTTAGATATCATTTGCATCTAATAAATATATACCGTATCACATTTCATGAATCTAGGTCCTTCCATAAACAAAAATCTCATTTTTAGAAAGTTTTTTTCTCCTGCACCCCCTTTGGGGTAGTGGAAACGGAAACAGACATAAAATATAGCCTAACTTGGAGAAAGGTATGTCACCATCAATTTATAACCATTACTTTTGAAATCCCTTCAGCATTTCCTGAGATTGCATAGAAATCGCAATTTAGAACGTTTTTCACAACGCTTTTCGTGCATTTTCACCCGTTTTAAATTTCGGTTTTTTTAGGAAATTTTCTTTAATTCCATTGATATCTTATAATTACCATTCCAAATTTCATGATTTTAGGCCCTTCAATAACACAAAAACCCCAATTTAGAACGTTCTTTGTTCCTGGAACCTCCAGAATGGTAGTGAGACAAACATAAAATAGAATCTATGTTAGCGAAAGGGCTGTCACCAATAATTTACGACGATTACTTTTCAAATCGATTTCATACTTCCTAAAATTGCGTAGAAATCGCCCCTTAGAACGTTTTTTAGAATGCTCTTCGCTCATTTTCACTCCTTTTAAATTTAGATTTTTTAGGAAATGTTTTTAGAGATCATTGATATCTTATAAGTAACTACATTCCTAATTTCATAATTCTAGGCCCTTCTATAACACAAAATCGGAATTTAGAACATTTTTGCTCCTACAAACCCCAGGTGGTAGTGACACAAACATAAAATAGAGCCTGCGTTAGAGAAATGGCTGACACCATCAATTTACAATCATTACTTTCGAAATCGATTTGATACTTCCTATAATTGCGTAGAAATCGCCACTTAGGACGTTTTTTAGAACGTTCTTCACGCATTATCACCCTTTTTAAATTTCGAATTTTTTGAGAAGTGTTCTTATAAATCCTTTATATCTAATAAGTAACTAATATTCCAAATTTCATATTTCTTGGCCCCCCAGTAGCACAAAAATTGCATTTTTAGAACATTTTTTGCTCCTGCACCCCCTTTAGGTTAGTGTCACCGAAATAAAATACAGCCTATCTTGGAGCAAATGTCCATCATCCATCATTGTCCTCATCATTTTAACACCATTATTTTAAAAATAGGTTTGGTATTTCCTGAGTTAGCGTAGAAGCCACCATTTAGAACGATTAAAATAATAAACATTGTAAAAAATCACCATAAAATAAAACAATTCAGAGGACGTGTTTTGAGCTAAAAACATAACAGCTCGTCATCAGCTACAGCAAACACGTGTCCGCAAGCGAACAAGGTCAAAAATGAACTGAAGGTAAAGAATGTTGCAAAGAATGCGACCGATGGCGCTAGCTGAAAGAGGAATATGCAGAAGATAAAGGTGTTGCCAAAAAGATTAGATAGAGAAATTGATAGAGAAAAAATGGAAATAAAAGAAATAATCAAAATTAAAATAAAATAAAAGAAGTAAATTAAAAAATATAAATAATAATAATAAATAAATAAATATAAAAGAATAAAACAAGAAAAAAACCAAAAGATCCTTAAAAAAAAAAAAAAAAAAAAAAAAAAAAAACAAGAGAAAAGGGAAAAGAATTACAAAAGTAATTTCCACGCTGGAGATAGGAAACGAGATGATGGGAGATCATTGACAAGATTAGCAGAATTTTTAGAAATAAAATATGCTTCATGAAAATCCAAGTGAGAGGGAGAGGCAGGGGCAGATCACTGCACCATTTTTGCACCAACCAAGATTTCGCTGCACCATTTAGAAAGTTTTTTTAGAACGCTTTCTGCGCATTTTCACCCCTTTTAAATTTTGAATTGTTTAGGAAATGTTCTTAGAGACCATTTATATCTTATAAGTAACTAATATTCTAAATTTCATATTTCTACGCCCTTCGGTAACACAAAAAAATTGCAATTATAGAATGTTTTTTGCTCCTAAACCCCTTTCGGGGTAGTGGCATTGTCTTAAGATATAGCCTATGTTTGAACGTAGACTAGCACAATCATTTTGATACCATTAAATTGGGTTGGTAGTTCCAGCGATTACCTACTACAAACAAACAAACTTTACTTCTTTATAATATTAAGTATAGATTAGTATAGATAGATAAGTAACTAATATACCAAATTTCATATTTCTAGGCCCTTCAATAACGCAAAAATCGCATTTTTAGAAAGTGTTTTGCTCCTAGTCCCTTTAGGTTAGTGGCATCGACTTAAATTATAGCCTATGTTAGTGGACTAACACAATCATTTTGATACCATTACTTTTGAAATCGGTTTGGTAGTTCAGAGAATACCTCCCTCAAACAAACAAATAAACAAACTTTACTTTTTTATAATATTAGTATAGAAGATAGGATTATCTCATAGATAAATGCTATAATGCTAAAGAATGCTATATCAAAATTTTAACTTGAAATATTATACATCTATGTTTATAATATTTCAAATTATAATTGTGACATGGCATATTTTTTTCTTAAAAAATGTTATTTTCAAAAGTATTACTTTTATTTTAATGTAGTAAATAAAGCAACGGTCAGTTTAGCATGTGTGGAATATTTCCCAACTCTCTTGTGCGGGCCTCTTTCGACGAGGCGGGAGGCGCCATGTTACGTGACCTACAGAGAATTAATATTAAAACATTTTTATTGTTCTTTAGTTTTGTAGTAATGTGAAATTTGAACGCAGTAAGTGGACTGCAATTTTTCTCTTGGTCTTCTAAAAACAGAAGAAATGTTGTTTTAATTTTAAAAAAGAAAGAGTTGTTGGAATTTTAATTGTTTTTAGAACCATGAGTTCTAGAAAAAACAAAGTAACTAAATATGTTTCATCTGTAAATATGTGAATAATGTATATTATATATGTTTTCGACCTGTTAATAATAATCTACAAAAAGTTCTCGTGATGATGATTATTTTCAAATGATGAAGACAAAACTTCAGAAATATATACTTGAAAGTAACTCCTTTTAATGTGATTTTAAAGGAAACAAGAATTCTCCAATTAATCCTCTCCCTCTATTTTTCATCAAATATGATATAACATGAAATTTGGGGGCTACCTGATTATCTTCATTATTTTGGTGCCTGAAGAACCCGGAAAAAAATGTAAGAAATACCTCTATTATTCTGCATAACTGTTGATTTCTTGAAAATAAACATTTATCATCATAATATTTTTTTTAAATTGAATTAAAATTTAAAAATGGACAAACCAGAAAAGCTTAAAAGTAAAAGAACTACTCTTCGCGCAGCTGTTACGAAATTAATCACAAAATGTGATACATTATTATCAGTTGATATTGATAAGACTGATTGAGATTCTTTAATGGAATCATTAGAGTTCATAAATGAAAAGGAATCTCTACTCAAGTAATTAGATTCCGAAATAGATGAGCTAATTCAGGAAAAAACTGAATATGAAAAAGAGCTAAAATCGGTAGAAGAATATTCTGAAAAAATATCAAGTTTGAAATTTAGAATTAAGATGAGACTTAAAAAATGTAAAATCGAAAATGAACCAAAGTTTTACTAGAAACCATTAACGGTTCAAAAATCGGTAGTAAACCAGTTTCGGCAGTGAAGCTGCCTAAACTATACATAGAAATTTTTTCTGGTGATGCAAGCCTTTTCTTAGAATTTTTCAATTTATACACTAGTGCGATAGATTCAAATGAATCGTTATCAAAAATTGAAAAATTCCAATATCTTAAATCTTTGCTGTCTAGGACTACTAAATGTAGGTATGTATATTGTAGCTGGTTTTGAACTGACAGACCAAAATTATTCAACATGGTTAAAGTTGTTAGAAGAAAGGTATGGGAAGCGGGAAAATATAATAAACTGTTGTATGAATAAAATTTTATATCTTGAACCAGTAAAATCTAGTAATAATGTCACTTCACTCAGAAAATTGTATGATAATATTGAAACTTGTATTAGAAATTTTGTTGCATTAGGAGTAACATCAGGCTCCTACGGACATTTGTTATTACCCATATTTAGAGTTGCAAAGGGTGGAAAAAACCGGGTTTTTTGGGAAGGAAATTCTAAAAATTTCCGGGAGTTTTCAGAAAGTTTTTAGCATGATTTTTTTTATTATTATTTTCAATTATTTTTAAAGATTTCCAATTTTTGTTAATGTAAACAAAACTAATAACATAAAAAAATTCCACAGTTTATATGAAAACTAACGAAATATAGGCTGAAGCTGCAGAAATATTAAGATAAATTTAAAAAATTGGCATTTTAATCGTCGGTAAGTAAAAAGTGAAAGGGATTCATCTTCCCTAGCATGAATATAAACTTCACAACTGTTCTTCGAATCAACGAGTGTAAACAAAAAAGAAAATGAACAAAAGTAAAAGAAATCAATGCAAAAATACAAAGCAACTCGTTAGAAAACTAATATAAAGTATGCCTCAAAACGAGATGTAGAAACAACAGAAACAAAATATATATATATATATATATATATATATATATATATATATATATATATATATATATATTAAAGAAACATTTTAATCCTCACCTATTTACAGCAGCCGTTGTTATAAAGCTAATAATTTATACAGACTTAGACTGTAAAATCATAAGTTTTGTGAATTCATAATGTAAAATCTATCTTTTTGGAACATTCTTACCTGAAATTTCTTTAAAATAAAAATTTCAAATTATAAAATAACTAGTTTTGTTTATCTTCAAAACTCCTTCAAAATTTCCAATTTTCCCCAAAATTCCGGGTTTATTCCCCAAAATTCCTGGGTTTATTCCCGTCCCTCAAAAACTATGGGTTTTTTGCAACTTTACCCATATTATTAAGGTTATTACCAGAAAATTTGATACTATATTTCCATCGAAAACGTGTCCCCGATAAGGATTGTGAAGTAACTGGTATAATAAACTTTATTAAAACGGAATTAAGAGGCCATGAAGCTTCTAATTTAGTAAATAATTCCCAAAGCAAGGCTTATGAACATTCTAAAAAAAAAAAAATATATATGAAAATTCTTCAAGTAAATATCAAAATTTTCCTCAAAAGCAAAATATACCTTCAGCTGCTGCTTTAAATACATCTACAAAACAATTTTGCATATTTTGCAACTCTTCTGATCACGTAGGACTAAATTGTTCGAAATGCACTGACGAACAAAAACGATATAAATTAAAGAAAGAAGGTCGCTGTTACAAATGCTTTTATAAGTCGCATTTATCAGTTAATTGTACAACAAAAATTTACCCTTTTTCCAAATGAGGTAGCAACACCCATAGTCATTTCTTTTCTTTTAAAGAAACAACAAAAGAAAATCCTGAAAAAGAAAAAAAAAAGGTGCAATTGTACCTATGATGTCGGAACAAAGATATAAACAAAATAAAGCTACATTATTGCAGACTTGTACAGTTTCTGTGTCTGCTGGTAAACAATGCTTGTTAGCTCGCGTTTTACGTGATAGTGGTTCAAAAAAATGTTTTGTGAAGACTTTTTGTGAAAAATATTAAAGGGAATTTAGGGAAAATTTGCAAAAGAGTTATAAGTTGCAGAATCTATTTTCGGCAATACGTTGCAAGGACAGGTAGAGTCGAATAAAGAAGAAGTAGCTTGTTTGCGTGTTTCAGTTGAAAATATAAATACTCAGCTGAAAGCATTTTGGATGAAAAAAGATTCTTTATTTAAGGAATATAACTCCATTTTCTTAGAGCAGTTTAATGAGGGTTTAATAGAATTGTGCACCGAGAAACATTCCAATAATTCCTATTACATGCCACGCAGACCTGTTATCCGTGACGACAAATCTACAACAAAGATTCTCTATCATTAAACGAATATTTGTATCATGGCCTTAACTTGAATCCTAATGTTTTAGATATAATTTTAAAACTCCGTTTACATAAAATTGCTTTTTCGGCTGATATTGAAAAAGTTTTCATCAAACATCCAAAGCCGAAGAAGATCACAATTATCTTAGATTTTTATATTATGAAGATTTTGATAAGAATAAAAACGTAGTAACCTATAGAATAGCAAGAGCTATTTTGGGTGTCACCTGCAGTCCCTTTATCCTCGCTTGTACTATTAAGCACCATATTAATAAATATAAAAACTCTCAAAACACAACATTTAAGATCCTAAATTCTTCTCTTTATGTAGATCATTTGTTTTCAGGAGAAAACGATGTTCTAGAAACTCTTAACTTATCTAAATAAGCTGTGAAGCTTTGAAAGAACGGGGGGGGGGGGGGTGATGAAGTTAAGAAAATTTGAAAGTAATTCTGAGGAACTTAGGCTGAGGAAAAATGGCTTGATGAAAGCATACCTATTTCGAGTTCCGAACCCCCAAATACTTCCCTGAAAATTTTAGGATTAATCTGGAACAATACATAAGATAATTTATGACTAGAATTTTGACCATTTCTATCAAAGTTAAATAATGATTCTTGTCGTAAGTGGAATGTTTTGAAAATTGCAGCTATGTTGTTTGATCCAGATGAATTTATTGCCCCTTTTATTATTCATATACGATGCCTCTTACAATATTTATGGGTAATGAGAATATCACGGGATCAAGGGTTTTCTGGTGAACTAGAAAATGATTGGCAAAATTGGCTTTCAGAAATCCCGGATTTCGCACAATTGAAAATTCGCAGGCAATACTTTAGCAACATGATCACGGAAAAGGAGAATCTCCAGTTGCATATTTTTTTATGCTAACCCTAATGTGTATGTTACTGAATTTCTTTCCTTGACCGAAGTAACATTAAGCACTTTTAAATCCCGGATAACATTCATTACAGTGAAAATAAGGAAAATAGAGTCATTTAGAGCAATGGGGATGCATAATTTAATGCGGGGTATTATATAAAATATATTGTTTTTTCCGTAAATAAACTTTATATTTTCTGAGACAACTCTAGGATGCAAGTACCACCCTAAAATTATATCACTACTTTCAATTTTTTTTTAAATTTTGAACAGTACATGAGAGTGTAAAAGAGATTGTAAACTATTTTAACGAGTATAACTATGTCAACGTAGTAAAAGTCAAGGGAATTTCAAGAACAGATTTAAAGAAGTGCGAAGTGGTTAAAAAATATACATGTTTACACTTAACAATACAATTATTCAAAATTATACAAATTTTAAAATCGTTTTAAAATTCATGTGTAATATGGGTTTTTTTTATAATTTTCAATGAGTTCCTGCTTTTTATATTTTCTTGTTTAAAATAGTCACGTGTAAAATAAATTTTTAATTTGAAGCAAACATTATTGCTTTTATGTTTTTGTTTACGCTGTTTATACTGTTGGCAACAGGTTAAGTTAGTACAATTTTCTAAAATAAGTAAAAACTATCTCTCGAAATGCTGAAAATTTGAATTTAAAATAGAAATAAAACCTCAGAAAATGAGTCAAATTAATAAATTGAGTGCAGTCTGCACACTGGAAAATTCTGACGCATAAAATTATCTAAAAATGATTAAATTCCGATGTACAGTTTTTGCTCCTGTAAAACTTTTTTAATGGAACGATTTTGTCCAACATTAGCATTAAATATCTCTTTAAATATTTCTTCGATTTGAAAACTGCCTGCATCAGCGTGTTTATCAAACATTTCTCTATTATTCTACCGATTTTCATATTTTTGTATGCAATATTTTGCTTAATAGTAACGAAGAAAGACCTCCGGGCACAAAAAGTTCAAAACCGGCGGCGGCGGTGACAGCGGTAGTTACTTTTTTTTAGAATAGGGAGATTAAAAAATGACTAAATAAAGAAATGTTATTGAAGTAACATATTTTTATATTAATACCACATTTGTGAAATTAATATATAAAAATTTTGTAACCTAATTTGTTTCCCTATAATTGAATTTTTAGAAGTTTTAAATATGTGAATCCAATATATCATTTCATATGATATATGTCGTTTATGAGTTAAGATTCAAAAAATTATCTGCTTGCAGGATGTTTCACAACTATAAAAAATGAATTATCCCAACAAAAAGTTTTCGGTAAAAAAAAGCAGCGCCAAGTTCTCCTTAATGTTTCGGACAGAAAAAGTAGTGATATCTGAAGTTCGCAGAAGTTAAAAGCCAAACATCCCAAATCTTTCATTGAAAATGTCTTCCTGCGAATTGGCCGTTAATGCCTTCTACAGCATTTGAAGATTAATGATTAGAAATTACGCATTTATGAATTATTTAAATATTAAAAGTAATATTAAAATGCAAAGAGGCAAATTCACATAAAGACATTATAAGTAAAAGATTTCTGATAAATACCATTCAGTTACAACAAACATTATTTTTAATTACAGATCATTTAGTCCACTTGTGGTTTAATTGCCATTTTGTACGATCTAAAGCTAAACTCATTAACGTAAAACACAAGAAATAAAACAAAATTTACTTACTTCAAATCTCACAATATGTTATATTATATTTTATTGTGTAATATTGAAATCTTGTGCATTGACGAAAAAAGATTTTATTCGTTTGAACATTTATTATAGTTTGTTTGCAGATATTAAGAGGTATTCAATTTATAAACTGTTAAAAGCTGATACTAATTATGTTTTAGAAATTAGGGATATTATCTTCTGAATACAAGCGTTTTGTTATTTTTAACTTCTAAGCATTCTAAATAGACTGAAGTGGTTTAAATGCATTTTTTAAATGTGTATTTTATTTCTGTACTTTGTGCCACAAAATGTCTAAAATAATCAAAAAATGTTGTTGGCATGTAGCTCATTTCTACATTACTTTAAAATTTGAAAAAACCCTCTCGAAGGCATTAACGGCCACGTCGCAGAAAGTCATTTTCAATGAAAGATTTGGGATGTTTGGCTTTTAACTTCTGCGAACTTCAGATATCACTACTTTTTCTGGCCGAAACATTAAGGAGAACTTGGCGCTTTTTTTTTACGAAAACTTTTTGTTGGGATATCACTACTTTTTGTATGTTTTTTCAAGTTTGTTTTTCTAAACTATATCAATATATAAAAAAACTTAAATTTCGGTAGTTTTATGTTAGCCGGGAGCAAATCTCCTCATTAGCATTGTGTTTTTTCGGCAATAGCAGTTTTCATTTTTCACATGTGAAAAATTAGAAATAAGGCTTTGATTTTCCAATAAAATATTTGGGTTTATGTTATTATTTCTTATTTATTCATTTATTTATTTCTATGTTAAATATTCTATTAAATAAAATGAGGGAAATGCATCTATTTTGAAAGAGATGACTGAAAACTTTATTTTTTTAAATGAAATGAATGCAATATGAACAATGGAGTTGGGAGCAGTATTTGGTGATTTGCCTCTTGCGTCCGGCTAACGTAAAAATACCTAAATTTATTTTATTGAGCTTTACAAATTTATACTTTATTTCTTTTTAAATTAAAGTACTATCCGCCTCTAGCAAGCAGTATTTACTCTATTAATTTCATGTTAAACGTTGCACCATGTTACTGTTATTCATAATTTAATTTAATTGCCCATTCTTTCGCCAAGTCGGAAGCTTTTGATAGAGAAATCAAGAACTCTTTACGATCATGAAACACATCATATATTTTGCGCTGTTATGTATTTCATCTTTCGTGACAAATATCTCTTAACTCACTTATGCATGTTTCCTTATCAGTTACGATTCTTTCTCTAATGCGGATATTTTTAATCCTATTAAGAAATCTTTGCTAGTTGGGTTCACTGCCAATTGTTGTATTTTAACTGATACGATTGGGTACAAGTGAAATGGTTGTTATGAAATCCTTTGACAATATCTGCATTTACATTAAACCATATCGATGCTAATATATTTTTGTTTTACGTTAACCTTTTCAATAGACTCGATTACGGAAGAATAGAAGGTCTACGGGCTCACTGCCATGATCCATTTGAAAATCTATCATTCTTCTCATCTGATCGTGTTGAAGAATTAGCCAATAATGTGTGCCCTGGTTTTAAGATTTTAGCTAATTTTATTAAAAACATGAAAACTAAAATGCGAGGAACCGGAATATGGAAGATTCATTCTAACGTACATATCGATTAACAGGTTACTTAATATAGAATTATAATAATCATAAGGAGAACTGGCAGTTTCGGTGCTTTAATAGTTGCCGTAAATTCTCTTTATATAATACACAAGTTTTAGAAGAGTAAAGATTAACAACATAGTCAAAGTAAGTGTAATAACAGTACAATATAATAACAATAGCAGAGGTTTTGTGCAGTGACGAAACTATTGGCACTTTGGAAATATTCGTACGTTATACAATATAAGTATTCAGATCATATGCGGAAAAATGTAAATAGATGGCTCGCATTAATAATTAACTCATTGGAAAATAGCCACTAGCGTCAAATACTCGCAAAACTTGGCGACATTTAGCGAAGTGTCGCCAAACTTGGTAATATATCATGTCAATTCTCAAATTTGGCGACAAAAATGTTTTCTGTATTCTGATATCATAATGATGCATATGTATTATGTATTATACACATACTTATAATATGTATGATGCAAATGTATTACGTATTATATGCATATGTATAATATGTATGATGCATATGTATAAAGTTCATAACATCACTAAAGCGCACTTAACGGAATAGTGTTCCATAAATAGTACGGATATTTGCCAGATTGACCAGAGTGCTATTGAGATTGATTCCGACATTTATAACAGACCGGGAGGCGTCTGCACACACCATCACCTCATCGAGTTTACACCTGAAATTTTAGGATTAGTTAAAACCAGATTAGCATATTAAAATGCAACTGGCCTATTAAGTCATATCTTGGTAGAAACCACCTAAAGACCTAATTTTAGTGGTTTACTGATAGGTTTACTATTGTATTTTCCTGCATCCAAAAGTATGGAAACATGGAGGAATGGGTGCAGGAAAACACAATGGAAAATCAACCAATTAACTGGTAAAATCGGGTCTGTAAATGGTTTCCTCAAAGATATGGTTTGGCAGGCGAGTTACATTTGATTACGCTAATCGATTTTTAACTAATCCCAAAATTTCCTTAACTCAAAAAGATCGGTCATTAAATGAAATTTATCTTATAAATAAAACTAGTTGGATGTGTCAGTCCCAAAACTTTCTTCTACTTAATGCATCTTAATATTTCAAAATGTAGTTACAAAAGTCAATACATTAATATTATTAGTTCAATACTATACCAACTTCAACTTTTATCTTAAATTTCTGTTTTAGTCAATGAATCGGAGTAAAAACGAGTTCATCTCGATCACGATATTTATTAAAATCAATAGTTTTCCGTTATTCTGTTGTACATCAGCTCTTCGCGAATAGCCGGCTTATCATGATGCAAAGTTCCTATCGCTTTACGATGGTGTACAAATAAACTACGAAAAATCAAGAAAATTATACAAAAATCGCTGTTACAGTGTTCTCTTATATATTTACTACACAGTTACATTTACTTTTATACAGTGATTCGCGGGATATTTCCAAATTCAAGGAGAGCATGCTTGGCCATTGGCCAAACACACTGACAAAAAAAACAAAAAAAAAAAAAAAAAAAAAAACACAAAGAATTTGGCTGAATTCTGTGCATTATTCATGCACTTTGCGATAATATAATATAGAAAATGGCACAAAAATCGTTAGTACAGCGCCCCCATCCAAATTAAGGGGAGACTTTTTTGCCATGGCCAAAAACATACACAGAAAAATTGGTTCAATTCTATACAAAACTTCATACACTTTCGATGGTACAACAATGAAAATGGCACAATAATCGCTGTTAATGTGCCCTCTTCCGTCGGAATTTTTCCAAACTGAGGGAGGGTCTGCTTGCCATAGCCAAAAACAAAAAAAAAAAAAAAAAAAAAAAAAAGGCTCAATTCTATGGATAACTTCATACACCTTTTGATGGTACAATGGCGACTTACGGATACGCGGATATTTTCTACAAACATGTTTTGGGGGATCTCTGACTCCTATAAAGTGTAAATCCTTCAAAAACCAGAAGGCGAAAAAATTTCGATTTTAATATTTTCTTCTATTGAAGATATAAGAAAGTAACAAATTCAACAAATACAGCCACGTATTTCTGCTACAAACCAACGCTCATATCCTCCTATACGCAGTTATGTTCCAGAATTCCTAAATGATTGAGAAAGTAAATTATTCAGCCTTTTTCATTTAACTACTTTGCTATAATAGTAAGAAAGAGAAAATAAAACTATTTTTCAAGAAAGTACACTGATTGTTGCTTTCAGAGTTCATTATGTGTTGTTTCATTCAAGATGCTATTTAAAGACGTGATAAAAGTTCAGCACGTGGCTAAAGATAAAGGAAAATAAATGGACGTTTTGTTTAGGAATTCCGGATTGAAAAAGAAATATCTCATATAATAAAAAAACATATATGGTTAATAATGGTTTCTCTTTTACTTTAACGTTGGGATAACTTTCCTGTAATTCTTTTTTTTTTTTTTTTTTGTTAGCGCATCAAATATTATATATTTAATTTTTTACTGTAATATATTATTTTAACATGTGAATTTTTTTAGAGATCTTTACATGTGGAATACATGTATGTTCAATGCAAGATCTGTTAGCTTATCTTTTAAACAAATGAATTATTACAAGTTTTAATATGTAAAAATTGTTGAAGATAGACATGATACTTTGTTAAAAACGAAACCATCTCAATGCACTCTACTCCACTTTTCAAACATTTTCTGGAATACCATGGATCCATAATGGGCTTAGCTAGATTTGAACTTTTGGATCCTAATTTCGTAACTGAAAAGGTTGCCTCATACCCACTGATTCTTCACTGCATATCCGCAACCTTTATCATTTATACTTGTTCACATTTTATTGATTCTTAAAATCCGTATAAATGGATTTTTATTTGATATAAAAATAAAATCTGTGTATGGATGGCACACCATTCTACCTCCTTGATTTTGAAGTATTTCGTTTCATTAAAATAATACATGAAACAACTAAAATGACTAATACATCTTTATTCCTTAAAAGTAACTTTTTCAAAAAAAAAATAAATGTCTTTTTTTTTTTTTTTTAGCACAGGACACGTATGCAGTAGAATAATTCTTAAAGATATTGTACACCGTAAAGTCAATTGCATGTTTATATTAATGTGTGTATTTTTAAACCCAAGTTCCTATTCGAATGATTTTAATGCCTCTTCCGTATAACAAGTGTAATATTTGAAAGTAGTAATCTAGAAAAATTGCTTATTCATTAGGAATCTAAATACTGTCACTTTAATGTGAATTAGAAAAGCTAAGTATGAAAGTATAAATAAATAAAAAACAACGTTTAAAGCACCAAAACAATTTATTTCTTGTTGAAAACTAGTTTCGGTAGCTATAGCGTACCGTCATGCAGTGAAAATATGATTGCTCAGAAAAGAAAATTGCTGAAATATATGTAGGAGAAGCGGATTCAATGATAAAGTTTATTAGCAACTAAACTTACAGAAAATTTTTAGGAAGCAGCCAATGTAAGATAAGCGGATAAAGTTTATTAGCCTATAGAATTACGAAAAGTAATTTTAGGAAACGGGATTTGTAAGCGAATTCAAAGATCAAGTTTATTGGCGAATATTATTTCAAGATAGTTTAGAGAAGAGCCAATAAGGTATAATAAATGTAATGTGAAAACATGCAAGTGAAATTTATGAACAAGAGGTTTTTATATAATATTTCCAACAATCTGAGAACGGAGAATGTGGCAGATTTCTCTGCAACATATCGGTTTCCGCCCCCCCCCCCCGTTTCTCAAAATCTCACTTTGAACAAGTAAGTTCATTATTTTAATTATTTTTCCTAAAACATTTCATAGTTCTACATTCATATATTTATTTTTTTTCTTTCTCCTTTCACAATGAACTTTACTCAACACGTATAAAGATTTATACGTGTTAAAGATTTATACGATATTTTTACATATTTTTTTCCCACTTATTCAAAATTCTCATTCTCGCATATTTATTTTTCTTTCTTAACGGTTTTTTTAAAAGAAATCAAGGACACATACATACCTCCGTGCATCTGCACTTTTTTTAACGGTTCATTTTCTTTATCGTATTTTATCTGCGTTTTCAATAAACCACTCTTATTTCTATTAGAATTTGACGGGTAAAAAGATATAAAGAAAAAAGTATTTTATTGGAATTGCGGTTTCAAATTATATTTCATTTATCATCATGCTTTCTACATGTGACATACATTCGTTAAAGATTTCACAATCACATTTAACTGCAATCTGTTGTTAAAGTAAACAAAGCCAGACTTCGTGTCGTCTTATTCTTGAATCATTTAGGGTTACTTCACATCCTGTGGGTGCGCTGAAAAGGGGGGCTACCACGTAATTACTCTGCTAAACCTGCCGCCAATGCTTTGCCTCTGTAAGTCCGACGTCAAGAACTTTGTTAGTTGGCGATAATGCAATACGCCAAGTCATGTGATTCAGTACGCAAAGAGTTCAGTTGGCTCCCGTCCCCTCTGCTGTAAGGTCCGTGAAAGGACCGCCGTTGTTTTTCCTGCGCTGTGACGTTATGGAGCACTACATAGCTTCATATCTGAGGCTCCTTTTTTAACGAAGTGTCTTTTTTCATTTGAGAATAAATAAACAGTGACTGTATTTTTACCTATAATGTTGGAGTTTTTTTTTTATCTGACCATTTCATCGAACCCGTGAACCACCGCTGCAAGGAGAATCAAACGCCTACATAAGTATTTAGGATTCTCACTCACAGAGGAAAAGCAAAATCACAATTTAAAATATTTTTATAAATAAGGATTGCTTCAAGAAAGTAAAGTTCATGAATGGAAGTGGATTTTGATACAATTTTTGCGGAGCAAAAGTCAAAAATGTGATTCATTTTCCAACAATGTTTAGCAATAGCAGATTTTGTTAATTTCTTCTTTCTGAACATGTTGCTTGTGTTCTTTAATTCGAAACTTTAAACTGCGCTTGGTTTGTCCAATATAAGAAAGACCACACTGACAACTTGTACTATAGATATCCCAGGAATTGGATATATTAATAGGATATTTCAGTTTGGAGATAAATAAGTTTATTAGCAGGGGTGAAAATTATTCTGAAGTAAAACTGCCTAAGAAATTTGGTGATGTAAAAGATGGGCTTGAGAAAGAAAAGTAAAACGATGCTATTATTTGGCGAAGGAGATTTAAGTAATATTAAAAAGGATGTTAAATTCATCACGATAAGAAAACAGCTATTGAAAATTATATTTATTTGACATCCTGCTCTACATATAATTGCGCAGCTAAAGGCGTGTAATGCTTAACTCGCATCATTATTTAAGCTTTGAATGAAGTAAGTTTGATTTATCATCTGAAAACGCTTTATGTACTGAATTATGAATTCATGAAAATTTTATCTTTTAAAGCATTTTTAGTGAATTGTTTAAACTACATTAGAAGATTTACATAATCATTTAATAAATTTTGGTAGGATTTTAGAAGGCTTGAAGGATTTAGAAGGATTAATTAAATTTGAATTTATATGAATTTTTTTGCAATGTTTATAACCCCACTCAGATATTTTATTTTAAATATTTTTCTTAGTATTTTGTAGAATTAGAAAATGTACAAATATAATGTTCTTGCAACAGAAATATAGAAATATTTCCGAATTGAAAAATCCCCCCCCCCCCCCCCCAACGCCAAGAAAGTTGAAAAGATGCAAAGGCAAAAGAAATCATCCTTTTAAAAATATTTTTGTTTTGTGTAACCAATAGTGCTTTTGGAACAGGATAAAGTAATGCATCTAAAACTCATTCTAAACTGTATTACAACTAACTAAACTATATTAACTGAATTTTATAATAAGTTATTTTAATGGTACTTATAAGTACCGTCAGTAGATAAAGGGTAAATCTATTTAGAATGCACAGTCTTTGAAGTTCATCGTAATTTCATCTTGCATGTTGAGCATTGTAAATTTCAAACTTATCAACGCTAGGAGGATATATTAAGCTGGTGATAATGGGAGTGTCTTATTAGTACTAGCTTGATAATAATACATTTGTGGAAATAGCAGGTCAAACATGATAAGAAAATACATTAGTGGATGTGTAGCTAAGCAAAATAGCTTAGTATATTCGAGGAATAGTAAGTTTTATGAAAAATATAACTATTTATTAATTTATTTTCAAAGTTATTATAGCTACCGAGCCTTTAGTTTTTTCACACTACCATTTATTATTAATAACCTTTGTCCTACTAGTAGCAAATTTCTGTCATTGAATAAAGTGAATTTTTGTATTCGAAAATAGTAATAAACAAATTTAAGAATGTTTGTCAACTGTGGATTAGAGATTATAAGCGTATTTCTGAAATACAAGTATTCAAATACATGTGAAAATGGAATTCATTTGAAGGGTTAAAAATAAATAAATAAATTTTGTATTTTACAGTAAAATATAGGAAGGATTTGTAAATACAATAGAAAAAAAAATCCGAGATATATTTTTCTTAACCAAAATTTTGTTTAGACTAATGATAAACTGTAAACCATCTTAGACATTATATGTTTTCTATTATAGGTGATTTTCGATACCGTATATAAATAACGAAAATGAGCACTGTTATAAGGTATGAAAAATTTGAAAAAAGAAAAAAATAGTCAAACATGTTTTTCAAAAAGTAAAAACAAACATTACTTTAAATGTAAATTAAATTGGTCATCTAACATTTTTTTTAAATGTAAGTAAAAGATAAAATATTCTAAAATTCATCACTTCACAAAACTATTTTTATTTAAGCAAAATATTCCAAAACACAGTTTTTCCTCTCATACATTTTCAAGAATCTCTTTACACACAGTGTATAGCCAAAATCACCAGACACTTTCGATTTTAGACTTCTATCGAATAACTAGAGAAATACTTGGAGAATTCTTTTAGAACTTCGGGAATGTAAAGAACATTTTTGGCCTCAAAATTATCAATGAAAACTGGATCACGAAAGAAATTGGGAGATCTACAACAACTTAAAGAAAAAATAATATTTATGATCACACTGTAAAAATAAATACACGAAATGATCTGTTTTTGCAACGCATAACTAAGTGTGAATTTTAAAACATTTGTGTTTATTTGTGTAAAGATGGCACACATTTTCATAGAAATTTAAAGATTTCTATTAAAACTTCAAGACAGTTGTGCTTGTTTTGTGTTTAAAGCATGCAAAGTTTTAAACAAAATTTGATGCTTATTTCAGAAAACCAGACAGAATATAGTAGAAACATGATAGTACAATTAAAATGTAAATGTAATAAATATTCAATAAACAAGTAATATAAAAATTTTGCTTTTAAAGTCAATTCCTACTGAGGTCATCAAAGAAAAATTTTATATAATCCCTTAAGCTAATATTAGTTTTTGTTGCATTAAAATATCTCAATTTGTTGATTTTCTATAAGCGAGTAGGTTTACAATGGAAGTCTATGGGAATTTGGCGAAATATTAGAGATATCGCCAAGTTGGCGTCACATTTGGCGACTCATTTTGGCCGCCAAATTTGGCGATATATCGCCAAGTTGGCGACAGAGCAGGGTCCCCCCTATAGTAACCCCCTTATTGAAAATACTTTCATTGATCCTCAATAACCAATGGCCGCCATTATGTGTTTCCCATGCAAAACTAAAATTAATTAATTAAAATTTAATTAATTAATTAATATTTGAAAAAACTGTATTAACATCAATTGTCATCCAGTACAAGTTTAAAAAATATTATTTCAACTTGATAGGATGAATAATGAGTATTTTACTAACGATTGAAAATTTGAACAAGATATATAAATATATAAATAAATAAATATATATATATAAATATATATAGGGAGAGTGTGAACTAATAGTAGGAATTGAAAAATAAACACTTGAATAAAATAGGTTTTATCAGTGCATGTTCCATCAATACTACAGTTTTATTTTGAGGAATGAGCAGTCAAATCTACGGAACAACTAATATAAAAAGATCAGTCTAATAACTTGAAAATTCCTAAATATATTGGTGATATTTTTAGCTGCATTCCAGTTACTTTTGCAAAGTAGCCGGAATACAATGAATTTTCCACAAATTGTCACTTTTCTTTAACTGACTTTCGACAAAATTTAGTATTTAAGAAATGTCCACGATAAGCTTTAAAACGGTTGCTACGATTTCGATTTTTCTTTTTTTTTTTCTGAATAGTATCGTTCGTGCTGTTTTTCAAATAGAAGCGAAGCATCAGTAAAAATAATAACTCTAATTAAAAATGAAAACGACAATTTATGAAAAATCCGTTATTATCCAGCTATACTCTAAAATATAAATCTGTAAATTAGTCAGTTCTACATAACGTGGCTACCGAAGGCAACTATTTTTATATTCTAGTTGTACCACAAATTTAGAAAAATAAATTTTCTAATATATTTCTCTTGCAAATGTTGTCAAAGTTTTCATGAAAATTTTCTGTTTTGAGAAAGAGGTGTGAGATAGAATTAGTAAATAGTCGCATGTGGCAGCCTTGACATAAGTACATGCGTAAATTTGTAAAATTACACTTTTGTGGTGAAATTTACGCGCTTATCGTAAAACATTACCCATATTTATGTGTGTTCATCGGCTTAATTGAAGCGTGTAATTTGTTATCCGTTCAAAAACTCAAGTAAGTGTGTAAATGGTATAAAATTGTTCTGATTTACCCGAATTGGTGTGTTAATGTTAATTTACGAATTTTACACATTAAACAAAAATCTGTGTATTCTGCATATTACACCAAAATATCTTTAAGAATATTACACAGTTATACGCGTAAGATGTTCTCAGAGCTATTTGTGTAAGGACAGAATATTACACAGCCATTTGTGTAAGAATATTACACAGGAATATGTGTAAGAACAGAATATTACATATAAATATCAGTAAGAACAGAATATTACACAGAAATAGGTGTAAGAACAGAATATTACACAGAAATATTTGTACTTATGTGAACACAATAAATATCGATAGTTGAAAACTTGACTTGTGTAATAGTAGCTGAATGGTCAATGTGGTACTTTTAAAAATTGCAGTTCTTCAGTTCGTATCCCGTTTGAGTAAGTATTCCTCGTTAATTGTCGATTTAATTAAATAGTGATCTTATCCTTTTGATGTAGATGTATCTTTGAAACTTGTGACTGAAACTGATAGAAAAAAAAATACGACAAAATGTGAAAACAATACTGACGTCACAAATTCTGTATTTTAATGAAATATTATTTTACAGTACATTACACATTTATTTTATGTTTAGATTATACAGATTCTGTGCATAAATTGTGCATAGGATGTTGAAAACAACTCTAATAGAGAGAGGGTATGTAGTAAATATAATTTCAGACTATCCTGTTTTATGTAAATTAAGGTTACACTATTAATTACCATTAATAATATAGGTTTAACTGTCCAAGAAAACGAACTATAAAAGCTACACACTTCATTTTAAATATAGAATGTGCTACCGTAAACTAGACAGGCGGTTAGACAAACGGCCAAACAAATGGAGTTCAAATATCCCTTTTATCTATGTTAAAATGTGTTAATAAATCTAGCTAATAAAGAAAAAAAATGTCCCTGCGCTAGCTGAAGTGAACAGAGAGAAAATGCTTCTTTTATAATTATAGCTTGAATGCAGAAAATCAATAGCTAAAATATTATTATCATTATTATAATTCGGTATATTTCTATTCAATTTTATGTTTTTAATGATAATTGTTTTTGATTGTCCGTTTAGTATTTTACCACATCTTAATTTTTTTAGCTAATTTTTCGTTAATATGCGTAAGTGTAGTATACATCAACATAAAATTTCTTTTTATCATTTATTGATATTTCTTTTATA
Source organism: Maratus speciosus (assembly GCA_963932465.1). Lineage (NCBI taxonomy): Eukaryota > Metazoa > Arthropoda > Arachnida > Araneae > Salticidae > Maratus > Maratus speciosus. The sequence goes on from OZ010788.1 coordinate 272,867,097, forward strand.
CAATAATTCATTCCATCAGAACTAAAAGTTTAAAGAAGGAAAAAAAAACATATTTACGTGAATAGGTATTCAAAAAATAACAAAATATGTTTTAAAGAATAAAAGTAATTTTCATTCTGTATTGACGTCATAAATTAATTGAATAATCTTTGAAATTATTCATTGAGACTTCTTTTAAAAGTTTATATTTTTCTTTCAGCGAACTTGTTGCAGTGCTCATTAATCCTGATTTACAGTCGAAATGTTTAAATGAATGAATGTGTTAATTTTGTTTTTTATATTTGTTTTTGATAAATATTAGCATGATTACTAGAAACTATTAAAAAAATATAAATCAATAATTGTTTGGGTACTAATAATAATAAAAAAAATAATGCAAAAGAAAAAAGAAGCAGCACTGAATAATCAGATAAAGATATTGATTTGATGTTTGAAATTTTGATAGTTGAATTTACATTTTTTTTTATTATTGTTTTTTTAATTATTTCACCATTTTAGTTAATACTTTATACAAAAAAATTATAAAATGATTATACAATATATTTATATATTTACGGATTTTTATCAGGTACATTGGTGTGCAAAAATTAAGGACGAAGCAGATAAATTAAAATTCAAACAAGGCAACGGAACGGATTATTTAAATAATTTTGATCACTTGTCACTTATTTTCACATCTTAAAGATTTTATGGTAATAGTACGATTTCGGTCGATGTGGAAATCTTCTGCACGACAATACATTAAAAAACCCATCTCGTCTTTAATTTTTGCACACCAGTGTATTATTTCATTAAAAATGGGGTCTTTGGTACATGTCTGTGTTCCTTGATAACTTCAAAGAGTCTTATATAGATATTTAAAATGTTTCAATTCATTACATAAAATACACTGCTTTGTCAAAACTTTCATTGGGAAATATTACTAGACATGTATTTCTATTATACCAGCTCGAAGTACTACTTTCACAGATAAAATGTAAATGAATATTTTTACAGACATGTATGAAACACCCCATTTCTAATGAAACAATAACTGATGAAAATCGGTGTATATGCCGGGTGTCGCAAAAAGGACTGACTGATTTTAAAATTCAATAACTTCCAAACGGTGACAGATATTAAAAAAATTCTTGCAGGAGGGTTATGCTTAAAGTCAAAAGTTTTATTACAGTGATTTTCGATTTTAGTTCGAATTACAAACAATAGATGGCGCTGTAAGCAATAGTCGCTAAATACAGGCTCGATTTTTGGTCCTTTCTGTTGTTCCATGCAGAAAAAGGAGATTGAAATATATTATCCGGGCCACGAAGTACCAAAAATCGAGCCTGAATTTAGCCTCTATTGATCGCAGCGCCATCTATTGTTTGTAATTCGAACTAAAATCGAAAATCACTGTAAAAAAACTCTTGACTTTATGCATAACCCTCCTGCAAGAATTTTTTTAATATCTGTAACCGTTTGGAAGTTATTGAATTTTTAAATCAGCCAACCCTTTTTGGGACACCCGGTAGATACATATTCTAATACAAGCATTAACCAAAAAAGTTTTGGTTCTTATTTATTTGTAGATTATACAATATTATGCTTAATATGAAGTATATATTGATCTTCAGAAAATGCATTGGACAGAAAATGCATTGGAATTTATTGTTAAATAAACATACTAAAATAGGTACTATGATATAATTCCAAATATGATTGCATCTGTCAAGATGAAAAATTTGAGACTATGAAAATTTATAAAATGTAATAGTTAAAAAAGAAATCAGACGATTTTTTGAAGTTTTTATATTTTTAATATTAAGTACAAATAAAACAATTTTGAAAACTTATGCAAAAATGCTTTTGTAATGTATCTTATCTTGCTTGAATCAAAAATGTTCTCCGAATTTAAAATATAAAATTTTAATATTTTGCAACTCAGAATGTAAATTTATTTAAAAAGAAATAATAAATAAATAACGTGAGAAGGAAAGAATTTAAACCAATTTCAGTTTTGGAAAATTTTACTATGAATCTATATTTCTTCCCTGTCGAAAATTAAACAGAAAAAAATTATTTCATTTATAAAAATTCTATTTCACAAATGTTAGCATTTTTGCTTCCTTTTTGCATTTACTTTTGACATGAAAGAAGTATTTCATCAAATCCATCCTACGTGTATTTTTCGGAAAATACATCGGTACTTAATTTAAAATCAAACGAACCTTAGATAATGTTTCAAAATAAAATCTATGAATAGAAAGTAAAATTTTTTTTTCAGATACAGCCAAAATACTTTTGCGCGTAGACATTTATTATTACTTCCAAACTTCATAAATTATGCGTATTATACATCATGGTTTAAAGTAGTAAAAAAAAGAGGTTTTTTATTTCTATTTCTTTTTCTTTTATTTCTAAGAAAGGATGTATACATATATAAATATACTAGCTAACGTACCCGGCGTTGCCTGGAATTTTAAGAATGTTTGTTTTGAAAAATCAATTTTAAAATTAAACATACAGTATAAAACAAACAAAAGGGAAGCAGTAAAGTCAAATTTATTTAAATTCTTCACTAAGAATGAGTTCTAGGGGATTTAAACCGTTATGGAAATTCTAATATACACCCATACACACACGTATATATATGGAATAGATTTAAAAATGGCGAAAACAACATTCAGAGAACCCCAAAATATGAAATATGTCAATATTTCCATAATCGGATTTTTATCATATTTCAATACATTTTTTTTTAAACTCATATGACGTTATATATTCACCTGCTGACGTCCATTATATTGTCAATATGACCTAATATTACCTTTTTCTTTAATTTGTCAAACTATTTATTTCATTTCTATTTTTCACGTGGAAATCTTGCAATAGAAAAGTTGTGATGTATCATTAACTTTTTTTTAATTTGTGAAATTATTTACGTGCAAATCTTGCAATAGAAAAGTAATTGTTGTGGTAAGAATTTTATTGTGGATTTTAATTGTTGGCAACTGCTAGAATGAAAAATATTTAAATTTGATAGGAAATTTCTGTTAAATTGGTGGTTTTTTATTAATTAAAAAATAACTATAAATTATTCTGATTCCGGATTACTTTAGTTACCTTGGCCATGTTTTAATACACATTTACGTAAAATTTCACAATTTTGACTTCCAAACTGTGAATCTGTATCGAATTACAGCCAGACAAATTTGCATTTTTATATATTAGATTTTGTCTAAACATTCCACAGAAAATTCATTTTATATTTTAAAAATTTCATATGAGCTATAAAAATGCATAGCAACAGAGCATAAATCTGCAAAAAGTTTAATATATTTTTTAAAAAATTACCATTATTTTTAACCAAGTGGAACATTATGGATGCGAAAGAGTTTGTATAAAGCGTCTTTGGGGATATGTTCCCTAAATATTTTAATAGCTGGTTTAGTTCCATTTTATTGACATACAAACTGCCTTTTGTGTAAATATCTTTGAATAACATTCCCTAATGGCTTTGTACTCTATTTATGCCAGGAATATCTTTTGAACGTTTCAGCAATAAAAGTCCATTACTTTAAAGCAGAATTTTCCTTATGATGAAACGTGGATTAGGCATTATAATGCTTCAAATGTATTATTCAAATGTAATGAGACATAATTACTGCAGTTCATTTTAAAAAGAAGAATTTGAGACACTATTTATTTTACTACTAAAATTATCACAGTTCTGGGAAAAATTCTCGGTCTAAGTCAATTCCTTTTAATTGAGTACTGCAAGCAAAAATGTATGTGGTATATGGTAAGAAGTGGGAACATGCATTTTCCCCGGATAATTGAGAAGTTTAAGTTCAATTTAGGTGAGACGGGTGGTTTCTGTTACTACTGCCATTATATTTGACTTGAAAAGGAATTTTCTAACTAACGATACGCAGTATGAAGTGAGTTGGATTAATGCGGTTTAGCATATAACGGGACAATCCTAGTAGAATTTTTATGTAACAAAATAATTTCTGTAGCTTATTAACATATTATTTCTGAAAACATATTGCCAGTGCCGCTCATGTGGACAAATTTATCAATAGGTTAATGTCCCAATTCATGCGTCATCGTTATCAAAATCACGCTTTAAATTAAATGAAGTTCTTGGATTGTTTTGCTATCAAACAACCTCGATGTAGATATAAAGAAAACCAGTGCGGAACATTAGTAAACGATATTTATGCAAATAGCAAGTGTAATAAACACAAATATAAAGTAAATCCTGAATGAAAAATAACCTAAAAAACGAAAAATCCAATGATTCCCAGACCTCGAAAATGGCAAAATTTACTGAAGATAATGGTAACTTCTTTAATTGTTAACTATATTTCGAAAACATTCTACGTTGTTCCTACATTTGTTTCTAACAGTTTTCCTGTAAAAATGTAATTAAAAAAAGTATTAAAATAAAAATACGTAATTTTCTGTTGAATGGTTGGTACGATAAAGATTTTGAATTTTATTTACTTTTGTTAAAATAAAATAAATTTTATCAACACTGTAGTACTAAAAATATATCAATTTAAATTTTATTTAACCTAAAGCGAGGAGAGTCCGCGCACATTTCAAAATAATAATAGTAAAAAATCTAAATATTAATATTTTGCAAAACTATGCATGAATAATTTTGACTTCATTTGTTTTTTATGTATTTCCATTGTTATTTTCTTGTTATACTGTAATTTAATAGAACAGCAGTAATAAAACCAAGAAAACTATTTTGCACAAGGAGAGAATGAGCATATGGGTAGGAGAGATTGCGCACATAGGTTGAAAAGATTGTTATTAATAATAACTACAATTAAACTGATAACAATAATAATTACACTTTATCGACATTGTTGAAAGGCTTTTGTGAATAAATATTATTGTATTGGGAGTGAATATTTCAACCAAATGTTTAAATAATAAGTAAAATAAAGAATTTTAACGACAGTTAAAAAATTAAATTTAAGAAGATTAAAATATCAAAAAAGCAAGCCCTACTAAGTTTACAAGATAACATTTTCTAGTTGATAACATGTTTATCTTGAAAATTACTTCATTTCCATATACACAGTTTCATTCTATTTTGTTTGCTAACCGACGTTGTCGTCGTCCACAATCAATGAACTTATTGTTGTAAATCGTGCATCTTTCGTACAATCACCTGCAACAAGCAATACATTGAATACAGTCAGTTGTCGAAGTTTTCTCCTGGTACAATTCCAGACATTCAGTGCATCCTCATTGAACTTCGGATTTTTTTCCTTGAGTTTTTTTATCCCCCTTTTTGTGGAAGCACCTTATCTTCAGCTGTATTTTTTTGTAGCGGCAACCTTCTTAAGTTTATTTTCATGTATATTTTGTGGATCAGTAACATTAGTTACACTCTGTTTCCTTTTGATTTGGATGACATTACACTACTTGAAATGGGTAAAAACTTTTCCAAAACATTGTATTAGAAAATTTATTTTAGTTAATAAAATTAATTTATTAGCAAATTAATTGTCCATAAATTAAAAAATATATATAAATATTTAATTAAATATTAACAAATATATTATTAATTTATTAACAAACATAATTACATAAAATTAATTTAATAACAACTGTATTATTAATTTAGTAATAAAATTTTTATCTGCAAAAGTATTTTATTTTTTTTTTTTTTTTTGCAAATTAATTTGCTGCCAAATTTTGTTTTGATAATTATGTGTTTTTCCGAAATTATTTCAAAATTGATTCATTCATATGTGTTACACGTAATTTGCAATTCATACAAATTTATCAATAAGCTGCGTAATCTCTTCTAGCATTTAAACTTATGGGGAAATGCGTCATCTCTCCTAAGTAACAGATGCGCAAACCCTCCTATTTTGGTAGGAGAGATTGCGCGGCCTTTTATTTAAATATGGCCACTTCTAATATGAATTGTTGGTGTTCGCATACTTAGTCCAGGTTAGTAGTTTATAAAAAATCGTTTAAGTTCAAAATATTTTGTATTACTGACGTTCTATAAAAATTCTGACGAACAGTTATGAAAATTCAAACACTTACTTTGGAAAAACAAAACAAAATAGCACTGTTTTATCCAAGACGCTTGGAACAATGAATATGCAAATTCATGTAGATACTGCACTAATGCTGCTGTTCAACTACCTGGAGTCGCTGCGCGCGCACTCTACTCCTTCTTGTCGAATCTCTTTGTGCGCAATCTCTCCTACCGCGCGAACTCTCCTCGTTTTACTATATATCTCTTTATTGCACCTCTTTATGTCATATATATTATTAGCTTATAGAAATATTCTATAATAAAAAAATGTGCTTTATCGCAGTAACAACTTGAAGTATATCAAATCTACATTTATTATACTTCAAGTTAGAGCTGTTGTATAGCAATTTTTTTCTGAAAAAAAAGGAGTTTTTATTTCGGCTTTAATTTAGAATTAAACCGAGCGTTTCTATCTAAGAGTCCAATTTATTGCCATATTACTAAGGTGCCTTTAAAATTTAATGACTTTAGCTTGTTTCCTAATATGGCAGATAAATTAACAAACACTTTCGAAAAAATATACATTGGACAGCTGAAAATGGAGATCTCAAGTTTATTTAAATATAGAAAAATAAAGTATGTTTACAACATGTGTTACTTTTATTAAACGGAAAAGAATGAAAATAAAGTCATTGAGAGCATTGGGAATGCATCATTTAAAGCGGAATAATAGATTAAAAATAAATAGGAATTTTCTCTAAAAAACTAAAATTTTCTAAAGAAACTTTATTTTCAGTTTCTTTGTTAGCAATTCTTTAACGTAAATATTACTGTAAAATAATTTATCTATTTTTAACAAAACTTGAAATTATGTTCACTATACATTAAATGCGTTCGGAGTAGCAACACTTTTCCGCCTTGGAATTTCAGGCTTTCTTTGAGAATATTTTTCAAGAAATGTAAATTGTTAATAAAAATTCATTTACACTGAACTGTTATACAATTATTAAAGTCAAAAACTATTTTATTTCATTGGCATACAACAAAATTATAGCTGTACAGCTCACGGTTGACAAAAACAGCTAATTTTTTTTACCTGCAAAGTTAGTGAAATATGCAACCGTTTTAGGAAATATGTTTTTTTTTTTTTTTAAGGTATCAATTTGAAGTGTAATTTTTAACAAAATCTTTTTTTAATTAAAGCTACACAGAAAAGTGACATATCAATAATACTAATTCCGCATTTCATTCGGACAATTTTTGAAAATTACTTATGTTTATTGATTAATAATACAGGGAGGTGGAGTATTGATTACTATTTATCAATTAGCATCTTTAAAATTACTGTAAAAGAAAAAGAACTGGGTTTTTACTTTCGATATGGATTTTTGGCTAACTCAATGTTATTTTATTAAGCATAAATAAAAATTTAGGTGACAAAAATATTTTCGAAATTTTGAAACGGTCAAAATGGAGTTTGTAAGTAAATTACAATACATATAATGTGGATAATATGCACTCTTACTGAAGAAGTCCTGTATTATATATTTCACTAAGGAGTGTGGACTCTAAAATAAAATTGTCATAAACCGTTAAAAAGTACTGAGAGCGCAATCCTTTTAACCTGCCTTCACTCTAAGATTTCATAAAATTTCCAAGCTGTTACTGGAGGATTTCAATTAAGTTTTAATACGGTCAGAAATAGTTTTAAATAAACTGAGGGAAACAGGTTACACATTCACTGTGAGTTCAGGGGTGCGCGGCTTAGATTACATTGCGCAGACATTTTTAGTGAAAAGGAAAAGAAAAACTGAAAAAAAAATTCAGTAGATGAGTTTTCTGAAATCCCGTGTGATTGCACGGAATTTCTCATTAGAATTGAGAAATTCTCTTATTTTAGCTTGTAAAGGAGAGTTTGTTATTTTTAGCTTAAAAATGAGGATTTGTGGTATCGTTTTGCTTAACCCGTTGACGCAACAGTCAACATAAATGCGTATAAAAAATTAGCTATCAAAAGAATTTTATATTAATAGTAATTTTTAAGTAGGGACATTATGGTTAATAATTCAATGTAAAAATATTTTCTTTCAACATTTTTTTTTCTATTTAATAACAAATTCGAAACTTAAAGCATTTTAAAAGGAAAACTTTCATGTTGTCGTTTTCGCAGAAGAAATATAGTTGGACAAATGTAAGCTTTAGAGTACATCTATTTTTAGTCAAGGTCAAAGTACATCAGAACATTCAACGAATCAGTTGCTTTTGTTTTAGTGGGGGAGGAAGAGAAAATAGGTGTTGCGTTTACGCAACGTCAGCGGGAAAGGGGTAGTTCCATTATTCACTCGTGTCGTTCGACTCTGTGGAATTTTTTCTTATTCTCTGCTCATGGAAATGCTTGCAACTAGATATCTTACATTAGAGGCAGAATTTTAATAAAGATTCGTGTGATGATGACGAGAACAAAACTGATATTATTGTTATTTCATCAGAAATAATAGAAATTACTGATGAAGAAGAAGGAAATGATAATATATCAAAAAATGATAATGATATTTTACCATGCGCTACAGCTGACGAAATTGAAGTGTGCGTAAAAAAGAAGTTTGCGCCTTCTAAATGTTGTACGTGTCATACATAAAAAAAAAATACAAAAAAATAACTGGAGATTTGAAGTCGATAAAGATGGAAATATTTATTATGACTCAGAAAAAAAATAAAGAAAAAATAAAAGGGGAGATGTAAAGATTATGTTCGAAAAAAAACTCTCACTTAGATTTCATATGTGACGTTGCATTGTACCTTTTGCAAACTCCTTTTGAATGTAAAGAGTTAGCCATAAACAGATCAGCTACAAAAAGGCATAGTAAGTTCCCCATGCAAAAGCCATTACAGACAGAACGCGGACATTTAACCCTTTCCGGGGCAAATCATTTTCATTTCTAAAATATTGAAATGAATGAAGGGCACCGGAATTTATGAACAATTACATAATAACGAAAAATTACTTTACAAAATTCTGGTGCTATTGTGGCAATTGGGAAATTAAATTAATTGGTTTCATAAATACAGGAATGACCCTACCCTGAAAGTGTTAACCGACAAGTCCGATGACAGTAGAAGACTGCATTGTAAACAATGCCATAGCGAGAATGTATAACGCTGCAGTAAATTTCTTATGCTGTTTTACATCATTAGTGTAGCGAACATTTTGATACTTGAAACTGTTTTCTGGATATGATCAGTAATTTAGAAAGAAAAAATAAAGTAAATTTTATTAATAAATTAATTACCTTCATTGTGATTGTTTGATGTCTAAATTGTAACAAAGCTAAAAAAAAATTTCCAGTGCCCAAATATCCAATAAAACCCTGCGATGCTCAGTTGAGCTCACTAAACATCAGTACTCTTATTCCGCTGACGTTGCGTGAACGCAACACTCGATTTTCCCTAAGCTAACACAAATTTTGTTATTTCCACGATAAATTAATGTTATATATGTTCAAATGAATAACCAATATCATTTGTATAAAATATTTTTAAACCTTTATAGTTTTGGCGGTTAATGGGTTAAGAGAATTGTTTCCAGATGTCTTTAGCTTAGAGGCGAAATTTTACTGTTGTTTCTGTTTTTTATTGGATAATGTTCAATGATTTGAGAGAAAATGGACAAATCGGAAATTTCATCAAAATATTGAAAACTATTGACGACACAGACACCGTCAATTCTGTGTGATTTTTTGAATCTATACCTTAAATTTAAGAAAAAAATGCAATTTTAGCTTAGATTTCATATTTATGCGTGAATTGAGGGATTTAATAAAAACATAAAACACTCAAATATTATCAGCGAAATAAAAATATCAATAAAAAAATTATTTTTACAGTGAACGTTGTGAAACAGTTCTTTCCACAAAACAACAAGAAAAAAAATTAGACAGTAACAGTTAAAATACTGCATAATTTCACATTATTATCATGAAAAGATATCGGTTGATTGGAGAACTTCCTGTTACTTTCAGCTTACATGGAAAACTTTTTAAAAAAATTGAAAAATTCCGCCATCCACAATTATTTCACAGGAGTTCTTCTTAGATTTAGGAAGTTTTGTTCAATTTTTGGTTAGATTTAAGAATTTTCCGTAGTTTAGGGAAAATGAGCAAATGAAAACACAAAATAAATTGTCTTTCTTATTGACAAAATTGGTGCTTTTAAAGGTTTTATTTATTTACACTCTCACCTAACGTTGGGTACAACGGATACAGATGGTATAACATAATTTTTAGATCAATGAAGTTTCATGTTTTCATGGAAAATGTTTGTTTATAAAGAATGGAAAAATACATTTGTTGCGGTATTACCCTCATAGCATGCATGGTCACGGTGACGTCGTTGTGACGTCACTGTAAGTCACTGTGGTCACGTCACATCTGTGACCAAAATGCCACCATTCAGTGATGTCACATTGTGACTGAGATGGGAACTTCTTAGAAAACTTTAAAAAATTACGAAAATTCTTTAAAACATGTTATTTACTGTAAAATTATATTTTTCTGGCATTAAAAAAAAATGTAACGTCACTGTTATGTCACTGCTATGTAACGTACGTCACGTCACATATGTGACAAAAAAAACCACTATATTGTAAGTCACAGTGTGACAAAAATATGAACTTCAAAAATCTTTGAAAATGAAGAGAAATATTTTAAGCAGTCACGAGTTATAGCGGCATAAGGAATGAAAATATATTAGTGGATAGCAAATGGTAAATTCTGTCACTAAAGGGGAGGGAGGGGGGGGGGGCATAATAAATAAAGTGCACGATACAAGCATTAATAAACTAAATTTTCAGGCTATATTTTATCCATTTGATATCTAAGACAGTGAATGTATACTTTTTCATGATTTCAATTTTATCTAGCATTTGAATAATATATTTAGAATTAGGATTATTAAACTTATACACTTTACATATTTAGTTTGCTGGGAGGAAATTTCTTTCTTTCTTTCTTCTTTTACCGACCAGGATTATTCGAAACACTTCTGTGGTTTCAAACTAAAAATTTTCTATTACAGTTAAATCTGCACCTTTTAATGAGCACATAGAAAGAGTCTTCAGAGTTTAGTCATCTATGCATTTCTTGCTTTAGAATATTTTTATAATTTGTATTCAAGTCATAAATTCTACTTCTTTCAGACTTTTTAAATAAAATTAGCATTTTCCGAAAATAAAAGAAATATACAAAATTTGTGCAAAACAAACTTTACTTTAAAAAAAAAAAAGAAAAAAAGGGGGGGGGGTCGTTATTACCATTAAATTTATTTTTACACCTTTTAAAAATTTAAACAATGTTTTATCTAATGAACTCTAATTATGAATATTATTATTATAATTATTTAGAAAAAAAAGGAAATTTACAATACATTTAACTCGAATTATTTGGTACGGATAAAAAGAAAAGGTTAAATATATTGGACATGTCTTCAAATACAAAATTTTAATTAACGATACTTTCAGAAAATTACTGCGCATTCAAGTTCAATATTTCTTGTATACAAAAACAAATAATCTGTAACAGAACATCTGCTTGAAAATCGTCTGCCCACAGAAAAATAAATATGAGAAGACGCGGGAAATTGTTCACTGTTTTTAGAACATCACCAAGTCTACAACACTTTAAGATAAGGAAATGACCATTTTAGGATACACGGATATTAATGGAACGTATATGTAAGTGTTATTTAATTTAAATATTTTGTTCCTGATTTGTATATTATGAGTTAAATAGTTTTATGTTATATTTGTAAGAGACTGATCTTTAACTGTCAGAAGCGATATTTTTCAATTCGATAACTATAAAGAAAAATATCTTAATCTGCCATCGCTTCAAAAAAAAAAAATCTGCGCAGAGACTGAATCAGGCTTAAGTTCATACTGGAATTAATATAAACATTAATTTACTCTTACTTGAGATTGTAAATGTATGGAACGACAATGATTTGGAATTATTTTATCGGCTTCTTACTATTTTTTGATTACTAACACTTATAGTTATTATTATTTTGGGGTTAAATATGATGTTCGATTATCATGAGATTACGAAACTGTTTCAGATTAGAAATTAACATTATACTGGGAAAATATATTTTTACATATTACAGTAGTGAAACATTTGAAAGAATTTTCTTTTAGTGCTAATAATATTTTAAATTATCTTTTAAAATCCTAAATCTTCAAACCAATGTTTTCAGATTTAACATTTGCCAAAATTATAAAATAATAGTAATTCCTTATACCATACGGAAATATTTTTGAGGTATTGTTAAATCTAATAATGCATTTAATTTATTTATTGTATTTTGCTGTTGTTTAATAGTACAATTATAAATACTAATTATTATTTTTAGTGTTTTTCAAATTGGTATATTTATTTTTTTAAATTGTATGTAAGCATTTTTTCTGCTTGTGATTTTAATCAAACATTTAATTGTAGACATTCTGAATCGGTTATTAAATTTTCTTCTTTTGTAAATTCATTTTCTACGTTTATGATACGCGTAATTATTGGCACTAAAAAGTAAAATATGATATTTAAGAATTGAAATAAAGTGTTTTTCATGCCTGATAGGAAGTTATAGATTAAACTGCTTTAGTATATATTTTTTAAAAGTTCATATAATACAGAATACATAATATAGGACATAAGTTGAAAAGTGCTTATGACTTAGGTTTGTCTCTCCGTCTGTCGGTCTAGCAGTCTGTCCGCACTCTAACTCCCGAAAATATACTCGGATTGCCCTGAAATTTTTGGATGTTATTGACGTTTACCATAGCACGGTACCTATTTGTAATGAAGTTTGTAGCATACTTTGTTCATTTACAGGGCCAGCCAAAAGTTTTCCGTTACATTACGGCCTATGGGAAAAAATCGTTTCAAATGATTTTTAATGATTTTACGCACGCTTTCAAACATAATAAAATTTATATGCATTTATGAAGGGCACTAAAATATGCATTCTGTTGACTATGCGATGGACAGAATAGCTATTGTTCATTTACAGGGCTAAAAAAGGAATTCAAATACATAATGATATAGGTGTGGAGGGAATTGTTTGCAGCATACTTTAATTATGTTAATCTATTTCATATATAATGAAATTGATGTATGTCGCTTAGGTTTGCATACTATAAATTATTTCATGTATAATACGAATAATACGTATATAGCATTTACAGGGACACCCAAAATATTTCAGATACTATATTGTATCTGAAGTACTGTTCGTTAGCGATGATTGCTGGAAACGTATTTTTAATTATGATATGCGCTTTTATGATTCACTATATTTATGCATAGTATCGTGTATATAAATGCTATAATTCCTATACAAGGCTACACAAAAGTATTCGTAAGGATTACTGGGTATGGGCGCAAATTGCTTAAAGGTGGTTTTTAAATGAGTTGTGTTTTTTTTTCGCTGAACTGCATTTGATTTACCAATAAATGTTTGTAGAATATGGATAAAATGATACACAGGGTCACGAAAGGAAATGGATACATGGCCGTCTATAAATGATAATTTCTGGAAATGTGATTTCAGCAGTTTTAAGAGTGTCTTAGTTTGAATTAAATTTTAACTAAATAGTGGCGTGTAATAAAGATTCTAGGTAAACTACAGGGTTGTATAAAAGTATTCAAGTATCTTTCCTTACATTAGTATAAATTGCTGAAAAAGAATTTCAACCTGTTAGGCGTTTTCTTGCTAAACTAAATTTTCCCATTATATAGTATATATACACTTAAAAAAATGGGTACTCAAAATTGAGTAAGAAGTACTCAATTTTAAATGCGTCACATACTCAAAATAGCTCCGATCCAAATGTACTCAAAGTTGAGAAACACATGTATTCATTTTTTATTCCATGGTTGTGATCAAATATGAATCGTTATGCACTGCCCCCCCCCCCAAAAAAAAACCCCTAAAATTTAAAGTAAAAATGTACTGACATTTATTTCCCGTTCAAAGTTCTTAACAAGAAATGTTTAATTGATTATTTATTAAGAAAAATAGCAAAATTCTTAACAAGATAATCAAATCGAATATTTTTATGACAAGAGTATTATTTCTAAGCACTTTTAAATTATTTTTAAAATGCTGTGCATAATTTAATATTTACATTAATAAACATCATTTATGCCGCTATAAATGAAATGAACCATTACAGGGTACAAAACTATTCGTTTGTTTGGGTTTTATAACATGTGATGTTTCAAAATAGAGAAAGCATAGGTTCATTTTTGATCCAAAAATATTCAATTCGATATGAGTACGTCGGTTTACTCATTTTTGAGTACTTCATTTTTTTCAGTGTATCAACCTACAGATCAAATACAGGGCTGATCAAAAGAATTGGAAAACATATTTGGCTATGGACGGTAACTATTGAAATCAGTTTTTCAAATGTTTTATGCGTTTACTGAAATGTTTACTTAGTTATCTTATTTACGTCATTTCCCTAAATTACGATGTCTTGTTAAAGCATTCAGAAAGTGTTGGAAAGTATTTTATAATCTATGCTTAACGCATGATTTTTCTTACTCGTTTTTTTTTCTATTTCCTAGATCAGTCTTTTCCTATAAAACATACCAAATCTATTTAGCTCATATTCACAAAATACAATATACACGGGAATAAAAAATTTAAATAAATATCGCTTATCATGCCGCTCTATAAATAATAGTTGTATTAATATCCGTTAGTCTCCATGTTCATATTTAATAAAGCAATGACAAATAACAACAAATTAAAAAAACTTACACATTCTAAATATCAATCTTGAACTCAGTATCAAGCATAGAACTTAATAAAAACATATGGCAGTTGATAAGTATTGTTTTTTAAGTGGAAAAATTTTAAATGTTTTAGAAGAATAGGACTCCAAAATAGCGATATTTTGCTAAAAAGTACGGTAAAAAGATAAGATTTTATATTTACAGCAAAAGTTTATTTTAAAAATCATCGCTGTATTAATACTTAGAAATTTTTCCAGAGAGAATCATTCGCCTTATATACAATATTTCAAATGAAAATCAAATATCAAATTAATTGCTTAAAAGGCGCAAAGGAGTGAAAAAGATTCCATGCCGGGACTCGAAGCCGGGTCATCAGTATAGCACACTGGCATTCTACCGACTAAACCACATGGAACGACGACCAGCCTGTAAAATTTCTCACTATTACACGTTGGCAAGGCTACAAACGCAGCACAAGATGGAATATTTATCGTGAGCCACCGACATGGGGTAAACACGAAACTTAATTAAATCCAGCATCGATTGAAACTATTTTAATAATTGAAAAATTTTCCAGGGAGAAACATTCGCCTTGCATACAACATTTCAAATTAAAATTGACTTTTAAGCAATTAATTTGAAATTTGATTTTCATTTGAAATATTGTATGCAAGGCGAATGGTTCTCTCTGAAAAAATTTCCAAGTATTAATATAATTTCAATCGATGCTGGATTTAATTAAGTTTCGTGTTTGCATCATGTTGGTGGCTCACGCTAAATATTCCATCTTGTGCTGCGTTTGTAGCCTTGCCAACATGTAATAGTGACAAATTTTTCAGCCTGGGTATCGTTCCATGTGATTTAGTCGGTAGAATGTCAGTGCACTGTACTGATGGCCCGGGTTCGAGTCCCAGCATGGAATCATTTTCACTATTTGCGTCTTTTAAGCAATTAATTTGAAATTTGATTTTCATTTGAAATCACAGTGTTTATGACAAGTTCGTCACAAATGACACATATTTCACAAATTGGTCACAGTGTGACTTCAAAGCATTGTCGCTTTCGTCACAGGTTCGTCACAAAGTTAATGCCAAAATAGTCACAAATGACACACTTTTCACAAATTTGTCACACCATGACTTCACAGAGTGGTCACAATGTGACGTCACAAACGACCTCTAAAACGGCCATAACGACCTCGCATTCTAGTCACTATGACGTCACATCGACGGTCACAAAATCACAGTGTGACTTCACAACGACGTCGCCGTGACGTCACCATGCTTTACGGGTAATTAATATAAAATCAAATGAGCAAATTATAGCATATTTCACGTTCCACTTTTCTCTGATGTTAAATATTAACAAACTAGTACAGATGAAAAAAGGCTATATACAATTTCAATAATTTTAAAAGTATTACCTTCATTAAATTGCTGCAAAATACAGAAATTGAAATAAATTTCATAAAATTAAATGTTTAATTTTAAATGTACGTATATTATTTTAAAATTTCATTAATAGATTTTTAAACAGATTTATATATATCACGAAAAAATAAATAAAAGATTGTTCAATTTCACGAATTAAATAAATAAAAATACTGATTTTAAGAACTAATATTAATTTCTGTAAAGAACTTTAGAGAGATGCAGTTAAATACATTATTCTAGATTAAATCTTAATACTTTGAAACAACAAATGACACTAAAAATAAAGTTAGATGAATTACTGCTATAGATAAAAATATCTAAATTGCTCTGAAAGACGCTTTCGTTTGTCAGAGGTAATGGGAAACTGGGATTGCTACTTAAATGAGGAAAAGCCTGAGTTTGATTACTTCTGCCGGATTTCATTTCAAAATTTTCATATCTAATTGAAGTAACTCTATTTTGTAGAAAATACGCATTTTATCAAATGATGAAAGACATATATTTTTACATTTTAGCTCAATTAGCTGATTATCAGTAATTTTCTGTTTCTACGTTAAATAAGTTCAGAAAACATTATTTCGTATTGAAGATTTTTAAACATGCATTTGAAATCACGGAATATAGTTCTCAAACGTTTCGAACGTGCTTTCTTTTTTTACCTGTTAGAGAACAGTTTTCAATGAAGTTCCAAATGTGTTAAGAAAAAAATTGGACTCCATTAATGAAAATGTCCACTCACTAATTTCCAAAAAGATAAAATTATTTAAGTTTTGTACGCTCCCTTCACCGTCTTTCTAGTCAAAATTGGTCAATTAGGAAAATTTTCCATTTTCCCAAAGACAGTCAACACCAAACACCTATGCACCTTTACATTTAAAGTATGATAAAATGAGAAAAATGGGGAAAATAACTTACACCATATTTTTAACGTATAAAAGGTTATTTCGTTAGTAAAAAATATGGCCGATAACAAATTTATGATGGCACTCCGTAGATCAGAAAAATATTAACAAAGACTGCGGTGAACTCCCTTACTAATATATTTAAATAAAGTATTATATAGGCCGAAATCCTCTAACAGAGACAGATGTAGTTTTAAATTTCATAAAAATTATCATAAAAGCAATTCGCAAAGCAATTTCAAAGTATTTTAAAGTTTAAGCACGATTCTATCTACTTGTGATAACCTTGATGATCTACTTGTGATAGCATTCAGTTTCAATTTAATAAAAGAAGAAGATTATTCAATTTGTATTTTTGAAATATTTTTTAGAAAAGGTAAAAGTGTATCTTTCCAGGAATGAAAACTGAACAAAGATGTTAAAATTTAGGAATGTCTACAAATTTCGGAGATTATAGTGATCCGAGAAAAGCTGCTGAATGGTTTCGATATAGAACTTTTTTTTCATCATAAAAAATGTTATTTTATCTAGGCCCGGTATGAGGATGTGGATAAAAACACTACAGACACCTGTCTCGAGATAACTTATGCTGTTACTGATAACAAACTCCCTCCCATGTACTGAAACAGTAATGAGACTCATGCCGGTTATTATAAATGTTGTACAAAATTTCCACTCAAACCCCTATTCAAAAACTCCTATGACGACATAATAAACGATTGTGTTAAATCAGATACCAAATAGTTTTAAAGGAAAAAACAGCCCCCTACCAAAAGATGCACACCGACAGTCTAGAAATAGCCCCCCCCCCTCTCTCACGCACACACATAAATACACCTACAGCAGCAAATCCTTTAAGATCATGAGCTCGTTAACGGGGTTTCAAAAATCTTGGATTTTTTTTAGCGAAATACGAGCTAAAAATAAAAAAAAATTATAGATTTAGAAAAATATTTTGAAAGTCTTTATGAGTAAATTATGGCTCAAGAAAATATTGGAAGAAAAACTCTTACCTTTTTATCTTTATGGGCGGATTGTACGAATTTTCATATCACAAATTTGAAAAGCAACCTAACTAACCTCTCTATTTGACTTAAGACTGTTCTTAACTGCTCTTCTCAACAAGCACTAAAAGTTTTAACGCATTTACAAATTCATTTTTTAACATAAAGATATAAAATTAAAAGAAACTTACTATGGAAGCTATTTGGAATCAAACTGTGTTTTCAAAATTTTTAAAAATAAATTACCTACTGAGTTACATGCGATTTTGTTCATGCGGCAAAGACGTTTTTATCCCTTTGTTGACTGGTTTTTCTGGGGGTTTTTTTCGGGAACTTCGGTTCAAAACGTCAACATTGACAATATTTTCTGAAAGATCTGTTGCGTTTGCAAAAAGAAGGAAAAAAAACCCCAGCTCGATTACATAGTTTCTGAACAACAGCAACTGCTAGTTTCATGCATTTCCGGCCAAAAATAAATGTAAACTTATATCATAAAGTTTCCCCTTTGGATTTGAGAACAGCCTTAACACATTGAATGCCAAGTCTTTTTTGTCCCTCTTTCTGTTTGGGCCACGAAATAAGATTCCCATTACACAATCTATAAGAGTCAGTCACCGATGACTGACGAAGCCTAAACGGAATGTCTAGTGCCAGTCACCGGTGACTGACGTGATACTTAACGTGTTAAGGAAAATAAAACAGATATTTCAAATTTTTTAAAGTAATTTGTATAACTGCAATCTAATTTACAGCAATGTAATATGCATGAAATTTGTGGGCATTACTCTTTAAAATCCAAAAGAAAAATACGGTCAACTTTTTTTCATCTTTTTTATGTAGATAGATATTCACTAAAATTAATTGCTCCCTCGTGGAAATGCCTTATGCGACTCCGTGTCCTCAAAATCGCCTTAAAATTTCCACTTTGATAATATTGCCTGATTTTTTTTGACTTTTTAATAAAATGATAAACTCAGTCCAATTCCTTTGCAACTGAATTGAACGAGCAAATTTTACATACAGGGTGTTTCAACACAGCGGTTATAAACTTTTAAGACAGATACGAAACACCTAGATTATGGGAAATCATATAGCAATGCATGGTCGGAAATGCTTTCCTGGCGCGGTAGTGACAACACAAATACAAGTAAGGAAGGACATCAATAGGCTGAGAAATCATGATTATTATTCTTAGTATTGTAAAAATGCTGGAAGGGCTTTGGCGTCAAGACACTGGTGTACAAAAGCTCAGTTAATAGTGCTGAGAAACGTGTTGCAGGCATCATGACAGCTGCTGTGGAAGTCCGGGTCAAACCCGATATTATCGAGAACATTAAGTCTTCTATGCGCTGGAGATGTGAGGCCTGCATTACGTCTCGGGGTCGTCTTATTGGCTCTTTTTGTTCTTATTTCTTAGTTTTTTGCTGTACTAAGTATTAAGAATAATCCCTCCTTTCTACTGTTTTGTGTCGTCACTACCGTGTCAGAAAAGCGGTTCCGACTATGCATTGCTATGTGATTTCCCATCGTGTAGGTCTACTCTATCTCTCCTAAAAGTCTGTAACCGCTGTGCTAAATTAGTTTGTATATACTAATATAAATGCAAATATTATACATTTATGTTTAAAAATGGCTTCGTGAATGTGCAATAAAAACTCACTTAGAATTAATGGACAAATTTAAGATCTGAAAATTGCTGATGAAATGATGCAACCCCCAAAACTTTACAAAAGAAGTAGCATATCCTCCCTCTCTAAATGCAGAACTGAATCCGACCCTGGAACTAAATATGTGAAATAACGTAACATAATCAGATTCTTTATATGATTAAAAATTGGTCAATGATTTCTATATTTTTACAACAATTAAAATGTGTTTATGATATTGTCACTACAGTTTAATATCATGAGAAAGAACACTCCTCTTAACCCTTTCAGGGGCAAAGCACTTCTGTTGCTAAAATGTTAAAATGATTCTTTGACACCGACATTTATGAACAACTTTATATGAAACTTAATAAAAGCTTCTCTTCACGTACATTATATAAACGAAATTGAATTCTTAAATTCTGGGGTAAGTGTAGCATTTGGGAATTAAAATTAAGTGGTATATAATATATACCAATGCCCTTCAAGAGGTTAAAGAGACAAGAAAGAACTATCTCAAAACAGAAATACAAAATCATTAACTATAATTCTCATTGTTTGTTCAACTGCTTTCCAAAATTATTTCCCAATCTCGAGACTTTAGTTAACTATCATAAATGAAAACTGAGTCACAGAATTCCGAAATTTGTTGATAATGCAATATTCAAAAGTGCCTAAATAAAAGAATATGATTGAAATACCAGATTTTTTTTTCTAATTTTAATTTCACATTTAAGAAAGTAATAGTCGAAATAAAGAGTAACGTAACTTATTTTTTTTTTTTATAAATCGCTTTCTAAGAACTTTAAATACGTGAATTTAAAATATGGGCTAATTCCGTCAAGTAAGTTTGCAGTTATATTTGAAAAAAAAATCCACACTGCGGCTTTTTTTTTTTTTTTTTTTTTTTTTTGCAAGTATTTAAAATGAATTTTACATTAGGATTTAATATTTTATACTTGTATAATTTCCAATTTTTTTCACCGAGTGAGTTCGTGCTTAACAGTCTAAATGTGATGTCAAAATGAGGTGTTCGTATTAAAAATTTTAAAGGTTTGGAAACTTTTAATATGAAAACGGCCCTTTAAGTTTATTTTTAAGGGTCTCAAAACTCTAAAGTTTCAAAATATTCTAAATTTTATTTTTTTAGATGTTAAAATTTCATTTTTTCGGAACCTTGTTATATAATTGTTTCCTTGAAATTCCAAATAGAACAGCAGTTATGGCTTTTAGAATTAATTCACTCAATAGCTGCAGCAGCGATTCTGAAACTTTGACGTTATTTTTCTCCAGATGACGTTTTTGGCCATAACGGGCAGGACATCTCAAAAATTCCTGAATATTTTTTCATGAAATCTTAAAAATACTTTGTTGTCTGTATATGTTAGTCTGTATAAAAGGAACCTAAAAATTATTTTTATTGTTCAAAAATATATATTTTAGGTAATTATACTGTTAAAATGTTCAAAATTTTGTATTAAATAAATACAACTTCGTATCAAAAATACAAAAAAGCTTTAAATACAAATTTGTTTGGGTTTAGGGTAATTGTTGAAATCTAAGGTATAATCAGGCACTGAAATTTTCATTCTAGTTCCAATATTTACTTTGTAATCCTGTGCGTAAGTTGTTATACCAATTTTTTTCTTGTCAAATGTCTGATAGTTTGAAGCACCCTGTAAATGCTAATTCAACGTGTCACAATTTTTAAAATACATGGAATGAAAGAATATACTTCTTTCATTCCAATAAAAATTTTGTTTTAAAATCATATACATTTTATGATATTAAATGTTGAAAATGGTCCTTTTTTAAATTTTGTTGGGGAATTTTAAGAGTCATAAGAGTCATTAAATAAAACATAATTCCAATACGATGGATATTTTCGTTTTTTCTCTGCGTACATTTGGCGATAATACAGTATGTTTCCTCTTTTTCTGTCTCAGTTTAGTGACGGCGCATATGGATACAATAAAGCAGAAAACAATTCCTTTAAGTAGACATTTGTTTTTCAAAAATTATTTCAATGTAAAAAAAAAATACGACCAGTTTTCCTGTAGGAATCGGAAAAATAGTTGCCCTTATCGTACCGAAAAAATTTCCGATCCAGCTCGGAATAAAATCCGTAAAGTACCATTTTAATGAATGTTTTCTTTTCTTTACGGATTTTATTCCGAGCTGTGTCGGAAAATTTTCCGGTACGATAAGGGCATAAAGGCGATAAGGGCTGTTCGGATTTTTTTACAGTGTATGCCACTAAGCCGTTACATCACACATTTCGGAAATCGGGTTTATAGCTGAAATATCTTGAACCTGTATATTGTATGAAATGTGTTTTTCTAGAGCTTTTCTTTTTATTAATTTAATAAAATTGAATATATTCTTTTAGTACATGAGTCTAAATGGCATGCTATTCATTTTTTAAGAAGAAACAGAGATCTTATTATGGGACCATGTCTTTTATAATCCTTTGCTTGCTCAAAAAAAAAAAAAAATCCTATTATCGTCTAGCTGAAATCCAGTATTTGAACGTACAAAATGTTGAATTTAACGAACGAAAGAAAAAGTGTGAATTAACAATCTCTTTTATTTGTTTAGTATCATTTAATTATTTCAATACAGATATTTAAAGTCATTTCTTATGTATGGCACGGGATAATAGTTAAGAATTAAAGCACAGAGTCTTAAAGAGAGGGTAATCGACAATAAACTACCACGACGCAGAGGACTGCATTATATAAATGTAACATTGAAAGTTTTTAGACATATGCTCCCAAAGAAATTGGTCAGATTTAATTATTTTTATGTCCTTGCTGGTTTACAGAATTTGTAAGATGTCAAAATTCTCCTGAATAAGGAACCCACAGGAAGAAGAATTAGAAGAACCTCTCCGAAACATCACGTAGTATGTTTTAACACCGTAAACAAAAAGCCCCTCTAGAGCATTTTATTCCCTTAAGTACAAAATGTAAGTTTGATTACAAGTATGATAACATACTGTCTCTTAAAGTAATTCAGTAAGGTTTTTCCCACCATGGGGGGAGCATAAGCATAAAAGAATGCTTATGTTTATTGATTTTCATGTCTTAAATTGTAAATAATGAATTATAAACACAATAACATACCCTCTCCTATAAACCTATACTAAATTTCGGGCAATCTGAATATTGTAAAAGATGGACATGTCTATTTTTTCACTTTCTTAAATTTAAAAAAAAATAACGAATTTTAAATAAGTATGAAAACATTAACAGCACATTTCTTATAACCACCTATTAAAGTTGAAGCAAACCTCTATACCGTAAAAAATGAATATCAGGCGTTCAGAAGACAATCCGACTAACTCCATTTTAGGTGGCGTACTTTTAAACAAAAAAACATTGAAAAAATTCTATATATTTATACAGGGCCAAACAGTTACACTTGATTAAAAGAAAATTAATGAGTTCAATCAAAATAGCTCGAGAATAAACAATTAAATAAAAAAAAAAAATAAAAAAAACCTGACTGCGTAAAAAGTGAACTAATTAATTATTTCTCATCAATGTGAAACTATTTTTTTTTTCAATTCCTACTATTAGCTCACACTCTCGCTTTATATATCTTGTTCAAATTTTCAATCGTTAATAAAATACTTATTATCCATCCAATCAAGCTCAAATAAATATTTTTAAACTGGTAGTGGATGACACTTGATACTAATCCAGTTTTTTCAAATGTTAATTCATTAATTAAATTAAATTAATTATTTTTCAATAATCGAGAGGGCCCTCTTCTTGTTCAAGGTATTTTAAGACCGAGAGAGCCTTCTTCTTGATCAAGGTATTTTAAGGGCCATTCGAGAGGAAAGATGAATGGGGGAAAAATTCTCTTATTGATCTAAGTAGGAAATGACTTAAAAAATATATTTTTTTTTATATTACTTGTTTATACTGCTTACCTATTTTTTTTATTTATTTGTATTGATGACTTTTAAGTTGTGTTTAATTGTTAGTTCCTATCTATAAACACTATTTTGATGAGGTCTATAGATGTCTATGATAGAGTCGCAGTAAAGCTAGAGATCCTACATACACAACTTCCAGGTTGTATAATATTTTAACGGAGCTTCTGACTGTAAAATAGTCAGTGAAACATCGTCTTAATTTTGAAAGATGTATCTAATGATAAGCCACTCAATAGGGTGCGTAATTTTTTTCCGTCTCTGCCACCATTTTGTATTTAAAAAAAACAAAACCTACCCTATAACCATTGGGCCGTTAAGACGAATTGATAGAGACCACATTTATTAAAATCCATCCAGCCGTTGGGATGTTTCAAGGCTATAAATAAATCCACATACACAGATATGCGTGAGACATATAAACTTTCTTTTCAGTCTGGTAAAAAATACGAATACAATATTTTTATAGTTGCAATAACTTTAACTGTTTATACTGAAAATTTTCATTTGATGGAGTTGATCGATTTGTCCACTGGACGGCTCATATTAGAGTTCCTCTTCCTAAAATCATGATTATGCAAATTTCCAATAACATCACACCGCTTAACATAACCTTGCAACCGATCGGAGAAAGCTTTATATTGTAAAATATAAATAGTTTTGAGATTCTATTTCTTTAAATATGAAGTACCGAATCATACAAACATTGACAACATTCCTCTTAAAATCATGCACAAACTTCCGGGCAGCCCTGTTGATAGAATTTTCAAAACTTCAAGAAATAGCTGAAAAGATTTTTAAAATGTACTTTAATGTATAAATAAAAAGCTTCCGAAAACGTTTTTGTATGCTTATTTGTATCTTGTTTTCATTAAAGCATGTTTATTTCCTTTTAATGAAATGGAATTCGTAGAATTTCTAATAAAAGACTTTTACTATTTAGTGTATTTATTCCGATTACCTTATTTAAGAGCTCTTAATTCAATAATCATTTACTTGACATTTACGTTTGCATAGCAAGAACAAAACATAAATAGTTTAATAGGTATAATTATTTAAGAGTTTCAATACAAGCCGAGAAACGAGTATTTTATGAAAACAATTATTTGGTAATTGTAGTCAGTTCACTTAAGATGAAAACTATTTTATACTACTTTAATTATGTAATTATATTCAGATTCTATTAAGTAAGCAGTGGGAAATATTTATAATTATCTTCACAAATATTTGAAAAGAATAAGATATTTCGTAAAATGGCGCAATGTATTTAGAGATCAATCTTTCGATACTGATACTAATCCGCTGATACTGAGTTTTGAGATACTTGGCATAATGCTTCTTCTGTAAGTGTCAAATTTACAAAAAAAAATCCTTTTTTATGATAAATGTAAATATTTTACCACGAATGCATCTAAAAGACATCAATTTCTGGAATTTGTACTTGGATTTACTTAGATTAGAACCTAAGTCAAAAGAATAAATTTTCACATGCAAACTTGTAGCTGACAAACATCACTTCAAGTTTCAAAATCTATGTATATTATAAAGGACAAAAGTCTCCGTGCGTTACGATGACGTCATTTTGTGAACGGCAACACTTGATGATTAAATTTGATTTTGCAATTTCTGCTAATGCAATTTTTTTTTTAATTCCAAACAATGCTAGAATATGAAACATTGGGTGATGAAATAATTAACGCCAGTTATCAGTGTGGATCCGAGGATGTCAAAAGGCTTCATAAAATTTTAAAAATTTAATTAGTTTTCGAGATATAATTTTTTTGGTTAGGTTTAAAGACATTTCTGTAATGATGGTAACTAAATTACTCCATTTTTGTGGATAAAAGAAAGAAAAGTGAAAATGATAAGGATTATTAGATATCATTGTTTGACATTATCTGTAAATTGAAATAAACTTTTAATTGAATAAATAGTGAAAATAATATTGTGATTGAATTGTATTTTTCAAGAAAATTTCAAGAAACACAAACTTATTTCCACATATTCAAGCTTCAGGAGTTTATTTTAGAAAATACAATATTTAAGCAGTTTATTTTAGAAAATGGAAATTCGTCTGTCGACTGGGACATTGAGATAAATTCTGTAGACGTCAAAAGAGAAAAAAATCTTAAGTTATTTTTATTTAATTTAAAGTAGAAAAATACTAGTTTTAAAACTATTGCCTTAAGATGGCGATTAAAACTTTTCAAAAGCGGACGTTAAAAACAAAATGATTTAGGAGAAAAATACATTTCTCTAAGTATTTATTTTAATTCATAAATGTAAAATGCTTAATAAATTCGTCAAAACAAAGTCATTTTTGTATAACTTGACCAAATTTAATCATTTCTACCAGCTCCGAAATTCGAAGCCAAATCTTGGAAAAAGTGAAAAGCTTTTGCCAAATAAAGTTATAGAATATATGCATTTTTATTGGGAAAGCTTTTGACTTAAATTGTAAATATAATTTATTATATAAAATATTGTATTTAATAAAATTAACACTATAATTGCTTTTTAAATTTACAATAAAGTTCTAAGAATCGAATAATCTCATGCAATTCAAAAGCAACACAACTGCTTGCTATGAAACTAGTTTAAATAAATGGGAATTTCTGTTCAGAAATAAAATAAAATTGTTTTGAATTAGCATGATACAGCTGCGACCTGTTAATTACCAGTATTTCTGAATAACAGTCTTATATTTTTTTTATCCCTCTAATTGTGTAATGATATATAACGACGAATACTATTTGTAAATAGTGGTAACTCGCGTGATGCACTGTCTTAAATGATTACATCATTAATTATAGATCCGTATATAAGTAGATATATTAAATTATAGAATTATTTTTCTTCTTTTTTCTTGTTAACAATTGAAGAGTATATTATGCTACATTTTCTTTTTTTAAATCCTTTTTTTATCAGATGAAGGCGTTATGAGGTATTCTATCACATGGTACATCTAAAATACTAAATTTTACTTAGTCTTGAAGATTTAACCCGGGAGAACTCACTGCATGAGATTTTCTCTTACAGTCGTACTTTTGTAAGACTCTTATTTGAATCATTTTTCATTTTAATTAAAATTTCAAAAAGTTTTTCAAATATTTTACCTATTTTGTGAATAAAAGTACTAAGCCAACCAAAAAAAGTTGATATTATATGAATGTAAAGTAAAAGAAAAGCAATTGGGCATTCTCACTAGCGAGTTCTCCCGGGTTAAGATATGTTTCAGTAATATTCAATATTTAATAATCTAAATAATATTAATAATTTTTAATATTTGAAAATTTGCATATGAATAACTTTTCTGAGAGAGTTTAGTACCACACCTATTAATATTTTAAACATATGGTATCAAACAGAAAATAAATCATCGAAATTTACAAAAAAAAAACTTTCACTACAAATTTCTTCAAAATTAATTTTTATTACTTAACATGTTTTTCCACTAAGCTCTTCAATTCTTTACACAGGTTAGGAAGTCAGCTGCACACGAACATCTTCCTATGGCGTTAACAATATTTTTCTGCACTCTTAGCTTTTCTTCTTATTGTGAGTATGAATACTCCATACATTTTTTTGTTTCAGATTGAATATAATTTAAGCATAATGCATATTGAAAGGATATGTGTTTTATAACGTAACGATGGCAGCTCCATAGTTAGATATCGTCTTGTCACTACATGTCTGAGGTTGCTTCTATAATTGGGCAAGGTTCGGTTAAACTTTAATTACTTCTTGATCAACTTAATGAACACTAAGCTGACCACCGAGAATAATGCCAAGGAGCTTTAGTGAGCTAAACATGCATAGTTCCATGTCAAGGTGACCATTGTTCGGTAGAAATGCAATGTATAGCAACTGATGATTCATGCTGAAGAAAGCGTAGTTGAACCCCGTAGGACATGATCGTTTTTTTTTTTTTTTTTTTAGAATGGGAAGTATATGGTAAGAGATTTGTAGGGAAAAATACGAAAAGGGATCAATTTTATATAAAGTTAATTAAAAATATAATCCCATTTTTAAGATCTTCGAAATAACATGATCACGCTAGACCTTCTGAAAGAAAAAAAAAACAGAAAAAAGCAAATTTTTATTTCATTTTTTTCATTACTTACGTTTTTTGAAATATGTAAATTATGATTAGTAATAATATATTTTACCGGATTATACTGTATAAGAATGACTTTGTAAGATGTTGCAGAAATAAAAGAAAGTTATAAATAAACTATAATTTGGTGTTGAATTATTTAACCCTCGATCATGCTCTATTTGCCAATAAACGACTATAAAGAGTCATAGTAAACAATCGATAACAAAAATGTGTTCTAACAGTCTGGAAGAAATAAAAACTAGTAGCATAGCATGTTATTGACTTAACGTAAAAAGATCGGCCATTAAATAGAATTTATGATATAGATAAAACAAATTCAAAAAATACAATCAAGAAATATTACCACAAACCAACACTCATATCCTCCTATCCGAAGTTAAGTTCCGGAATTCCTAAATAATTGAAAAATAAATTATTCAGCCTTTTTCATTTAACTACTTTTCTATCATAGCAATAAACTGAAAAGAGGACCATTTTTCAAGAACATACACTGAATGTTGCTATCAGAGTTCATTATGTGTTGTTTCATTCAACAGACTATTTAAAGACGTGATAAACGTCAGAAGGTGGCCAAAGATAAAGGAAAATAAATTGACGTTTTGTTTAGGAATTCCAACGTGAAAAGGAAAATTCTGATATAGTAAAACAAAAATATATGATTAATAAAGATTTCTCTTTTACTTTAACGTTGAGATAAACATTATGTAAATGGTCTTTTTTCCAAAAAAGTGTTTTTTAGGTTCCATATACTTTTAAAAATATGTCAGATTAACAGATGTTATATATACATATATATAATTATGTCTAATATGTTATTTTATGATTTCAATTTCTAAAATAAATGTAACAGATAAAATGTTTAAAACATCTTTATTTGCAATTTTTTTTTTTTTTTTTTTTTCAGCAAAAACTGCCTTAAGGGTTTTTTTTTTTTTTTTTTTTTTTTTTTTGCTTTTTGTTTTTGTGCCATAGTACACAGTACAATGATCTTTAAAAGTAATTTACGCTGTTAATTTGATTACATTTTTATCGAATTTTTAAGGCTAATTTGTTATTCAGATGCTTATATTGCCTATTCCGTATAACAAGTATAGACATTTAACATAGGATTTTAAGTAAAGCGTTCATTCATTGGAAATCCCAATGTTATATTGCCACTTTAATGAAATTATAAAGGAAACATATGAAAGTTATTCTCAATTTCAAGTTACCCATTTATCTACACAAATCTGATGCAACGAAGTAAAAATAATCGTTACAAATCAGTTATTCAGATTTTAATAAGACATTAATTCGAGGTTAATACGTTCTTGTAACCATTTGTTTATAAAAAAGAATATTAAATAAACCACGGTAAGATAACAGCTATTGAATATTATATTTAAGTTCTGCTTTAAAGGTATTTCTTGAGGTAAATGCTTGTAATGCTTAGCTTCCATTATAAATCTTAGAATTTAAGCTATGAATGAAGTCTATAAATTGTCTAAAAACACAAATGGTATACTGCCATTTTAATCTAGTTAGAATGCCCAGCCTTCGAAGTTCATTGTAATTTCATGTTCCATGTTAATCAGCGTTGATTTCATACGCATCAACGATATATGGCGATATTAATCTGGTGGTTGAGATGGTATGAAAGTCTTATTAGTACTAGCTTGGTAATAATATATTTGTGGAAATAGTGGTACAGACACGATATGAAAATACGATAGGGATTGTGGAGCCAAGCATAATATTGAGTATATTCCACGAATAGTATGTTTTATGAAATATGTAACTGTTTGTTGTTATGTTTTATTTTCAGGTGTAATTAAAAAATACACATTTATAATTATTAAAAAAAGAAGTTTTAAACAAAAAAATCAGATAGTATTAAATTAAGATAAATAAAGGAAATCTAATTTGAGTGTTACAGACAGAAATTAAGGTGAATCAAATTATTCTAATTTTTATATTAAATTATGAAATTAAAA
Organism: Maratus speciosus; assembly: GCA_963932465.1. Taxonomy (NCBI): domain Eukaryota; kingdom Metazoa; phylum Arthropoda; class Arachnida; order Araneae; family Salticidae; genus Maratus; species Maratus speciosus. The sequence continues at coordinate 272,896,905 of OZ010788.1, forward strand.
TGATTAGTATAGCTACCAAGCCTTCTACTTTTCCAGGCTAGCATTTGCTACTAATAATGTTTATCTTATTTAGTAGCAAATTTCGGATTTTTTGATTAATGATAAACGTGTAGACTATCTTACGTATTACATTTAAAAAATTATAGTTGAACTTCGATACGTTGTAGATGTCTCTATACTTTTCAAAATGCTAAATCAAACTTTGCTTTAAACAGTAATTAAACTTCATTGAACATTCATTAAAGAATGTATGTAAACGATAACATGTTCTAAAATTGATAACTTATGACAACTATTTCTATTTTATAAAAACCTTTCAAAAATCAATTTTCCATAAATTGTTATATATTATTATATGAGTTCCAACAAAGAAATTAGTTTTTAATGAATGACAATAAAAATCTTTGAAGCGAATGCTTAGATTTCGTTTATGTTTTTGTTGTTGTTGTTGTTGTTGTTGTTGTTTGAATATGCTAGAGAGTTTTTCAAATAGAATTAAGGGATTGTAGCGATCTCATCTCACTTGACTAGTATAAAGAGAGTTACTAGCTTAGAGTAACTGGCTTAGCCTTCTGATCGACGCTGAGGTCTCGCCTACTGATTATGAGATCTATGGTTCAAATCCCACCTGCGCCAATTCACTTTCTCTTCATTGGTGACGCACACAAACACTCATCTTTCGACAGCAAACTTCTCATTTCATAACCAACAGATTACAGCACTAAATAAATCATTCCTCGTACAAAGCCTCTGAATCGCTCGCAGTACAAACCTGTCATCCCACGTATCATACATGCGTTCGACAACATCACTCACGGGTGCGTATCGCTCGTCTGACGTCAAAAATACGTCTTCCTCACGGGTGATAGGGTGTGTAGCGATCTCACTCCATCAGTATAAATCAAATTAGTAGCCTAGAGTAACTGGCCTTTCACTAGACTCTAAAGTTCTAGCCTACTGATCATGCGATCCCTGGTTCAACTTACACAAGCGATCAATCCATACTCTCTTCAGCATCAATAAAAAAGAAACAATAATAAAAAGTTACTATTTGTGGAAAATTTATTATCTTCATCAACTTTTAGAAAAACAGAAATTCAGCTCATTGTATCCTTAGTATCATTATGAATTTCCACGATCGTCGACTGCTCTTTTTATATTATTTGCTCTATCATCTTCAGACAGGAGGTACACAAATTGGAAATTCTATTCTTTTATTCATAAAAACTAAAATGTTTTCTTTTTTACATTTTGACTTCATTTCTATACAGCTGAAAGATTTTTTCTTTAAAAAGAAAACAATAAATGGCAGCCATCGATGCTGATTTCTTTATCAATAAATGTTATTTTCATCCAAGTATGCAAAATACGTTGAAGAGAGTGTCGTTAAGAAAGCAATTTTCATAATTATTTAACTTAAATTCTTGCAATAAAAATGTTTGATGATCTGTAGTTCAGTCACTTGTTTAATGTCCTAAAATTTGTTATTATGTGAATTTAGCTTATTGATACGTAAATAGATCTTTTCGGGGGCTGGTAATTTAGATTCATATTTGTGAACCAAAAGTACCAGTCCCATACAGTATCAATTTCCGATAAGGGATTGTTCCTGTCGGCTATGATGTTATTTGGTTTGTACAAAAGCAAATGATTCAGTACTTATAGTATTATTTTAACTCCCTGTCTCAAGAGGCTGTAACGTTACCTACCAAATCATTAAACTAAAGCTTTGGTACAGTTTGCGCGTGTTCTGTTAAAATTATCTCGCACAAACGCTTATATTTCATCAAATACGGAATATATTTATATTCCAGAAGACTTGCAAAACTGCTTTCATGATCCTGCAAATCTTGCTCTGCTTTCACAGTTGTAGCACGTGTTCTTTGCGCCGAATGAAGAAAAACAACGTTCTTTCGAAATGCCTGCCACATTTCCTAACTTTTATGCTGTTACTAGGAAGTTATTTTTTACCTTATTGTAACATTCCAGCTTGTTCAATATTTTAATGTTATATTTTCACGTTCAAATATTTTAATGAATCAAGAAAATTTGGTTACTGCTACAAGAAACGAAATAGTATTCGAATCCTTTAATCAAGTTAGAATGTTAATCTTCATGTTCATCTACACACATGTGATTGAACTCAGTAAAATCATATTATTAGTACTCGATTAATTTTCACACAATTATTCTAATTGGTAAACAAATCATATTAGATGTAAATTTCCAACTGGGCGAAAAATGTCCGGACCAGGATTCGAACCCGGAACCTCCCTGGCTGAAGCCGCCAGTGCTCTGCCATCTGAGCTATCCCGGATGATTCTGGTCCAACTTTTTCACCCAGCTAACCTTGAAGATTACAGCATCTGGTCTGAAACCTGGTTCAGCTCAACAGAATAAATCTCAGGTAATGGAACTCCAGAAAACGCTGGATACGAAATTACACTCGATTAATTTTCACACAATTATTCCAATTGGTAAACAAATCATATTAGATGTAAATTTCCAACTGGTCGAAAAATGTCCGGGCCAAGATTCGAACTCGGGACCTCCCTGGCTGAAGCCGCCAGTGCTCTGCAATCTGAGCTATCCCGGACGATTCTGGTCGAACTTTTTCACCCAGCTAAGCTTGAAGATTACAGCATCTGGTCTGAAACCTGGTTCAGCTCAACAGAATAAATCTCAGGTAATGGAACTCCAGAAAACGCTGGATACGAAATTACACTCTATTAATTTTCACACAATTATTCTAATTGGTAAACAAATCATATTAGATGTAAATTTCCAACTGCGCGAAAAATTTCCGGACCAGGATTCGAAACCGGGACCTCCCTGGCTGAAGCCGCCAGTGCTCTGCCATCTGAGCTATCCCGGACGATTCTGGTCGAACTTTTTCACCCAGCTAACCTTGAAGATTACAGCATCTGGTCTGAAACCTGGTTCAGCTCAACAGAATAAATCTCAGGTAATGGAACTCCAGAAAATGCTGGATACGAAATTACACTCGATTAATTTTCACACAATTATTCCAATTGGTAAACAAATCATATTAGATGTAAATTTCCAACTGGTCGAAAAATGTCCGGGCCAAGATTCGAACTCGGGACCTCCCTGGCTGAAGCCGCCAGTGCTCTGCAATCTGAGCTATCCCGGACGATTCTGGTCGAACTTTTTCACCCAGCTAAGCTTGAAGATTACAGCATCTGGTCTGAAACCTGGTTCAGCTCAACAGAATAAATCTCAGGTAATGGAACTCCAGAAAACGCTGGATACGAAATTACACTCTATTAATTTTCACACAATTATTCTAATTGGTAAACAAATCATATTAGATGTAAATTTCCAACTGCGCGAAAAATGTCCGGACCAGGATTCGAAACCGGGACCTCCCTGGCTGAAGCCGCCAGTGCTCTGCCATCTGAGCTATCCCGGACGATTCTGGTCGAACTTTTTCACCCAGCTAACCTTGAAGATTACAGCATCTGGTCTGAAACCTGGTTCGGACCAGGACATTTTTCGCCCAGTTGGAAATTTACATCTAATATGATTTGTTTACCAATTAGAATAATTGTGTGAAAAGTAATCGAGTGTAATTTCTTATCCAGCGTTTTCTGGAGTTCCATTACCTGAGATTTATTCTGTTGAGGTGAACCAGGTTTCAGACCAGATGCTGTAATCTTCAAGGTTAGCTGGGTGAAAAAGTTCGACCAGAATCGTCCGGGATAGCTCAGATGGCAGAGCACTGGCGGCTTCAGCCAGGGAGGTCCCGGGTTCGAATCCTGGTCCGGACATTTTTCGCCCAGTTGGAAATTTAGATCTAATATGATTTGTTTACCAATTAGAATAATTGTGTGAAAATTAATCGAGTGTAATTTCGTATCCAGCGTTTTCTGGAGTTCCATTACCTGAGATTTATTCTGTTGAGCTGAACCAGGTTTCAGACCAGATGCTGTAATCTTCAAGGTTAGCTGGGTGAAAAAGTTCGACCAGAAACGTCCGGGATAGCTCAGATGGCAGAGTACTGGCGGCTTCAGCCAGGGAGGTCCCGGGTTCGAATCCTGGTCCGGACATTTTTCGCCCAGTTGGAAATTTAGATCTAATATGATTTGTTTACCAATTAGAATAATTGTGTGAAAATTAATCGAGTGTAATTTCGTATCCAGCGTTTTCTGGAGTTCCATTACCTGAGATTTATTCTGTTGAGCTGAACCAGGTTTCAGACCAGATGCTGTAATCTTCAAGGTTAGCTGGGTGAAAAAGTTCGACCAGAATCGTCCGGGATAGCTCAGATGGCAGAGCACTGGCGGCTTCAGCCAGGGAGGTCCCGGGTTCGAATCCTGGTCCGGACATTTTTCGCCCAGTTGGAAATTTAGATCTAATATGATTTGTTTACCAATTAGAATAATTGTGTGAAAATTAATCGAGTGTAATTTCGTATCCAGCGTTTTCTGGAGTTCCATTACCTGAGATTTATTCTGTTGAGCTGAACCAGGTTTCAGACCAGATGCTGTAATCTTCAAGGTTGGCTGGGTGAAAAAGTTCGACCAGAATCGTCCGGGATAGCTCAGATGGCAGAGCACTGGCGGCTTCAGCCAGGGAGGTCCCGGGTTCGAATCCTGGTCCGGACATTTTTCGCCCAGTTGGAAATTTAGATCTAATATGATTTGTTTACCAATTAGAATAATTGTGTGAAAATTAATCGAGTGTAATTTCGTATCCAGCGTTTTCTGGAGTTCCATTACCTGAGATTTATTCTGTTGAGCTGAACCAGGTTTCAGACCAGATGCTGTAATCTTCAAGGTTAGCTGGGTGAAAAAGTTCGACCAGAATCGTCCGGGATGGCAGAGCACTGGCGGCTTCAGCCAGGGAGGTCCCGGGTTCGAATCCTGGTCCGGACATTTTTCGCCCAGTTGGAAATTTAGATCTAATATGATTTGTTTATCAATTAGAATAATTGTGTGAAAATTAATCGAGTGTAATTTCGTATCCAGCGTTTTCTGGAGTTCCATTACCTGAGATTTATTCTGCTGAGCTGAACCAGGTTTCAGACCAGATGCTGTAAACTTCAAGGTTAGCTGGGTGAAAAAGTTCGACCAGAATCGTCCGGGATAGCTCAGATGGCAGAGCACTGGCGGCTTCAGCCAGGGAGGTCCCGGGTTCGAATCCTGGTCCGGACATTTTTCGCCCAGTTGGAAATTTACATCTAATATGATTTGTTTACCAATTAGAATAATTGTGTGAAAATTAATCGAGTGTAATTTCGTATCCAGCGTTTTCTGGAGTTCCATTACCTGAGATTTATTCTGTTGAGCTGAACCAGGTTTCAGACCAGATGCTGTAATCTTCAAGGTTAGCTGGGTGAAAAAGTTCGACCAGAATCGTCCGGGATAGCTCAGATGGCAGAGCACTGGCGGTTTCAGCCAGGGAGATCCCGGGTTCGAATCCTGGTCCGGACATTTTTCGCCCAGTTGGATATTTACATCTAACATATTATTAGTATTCCAGCTGAGATGATAGCCGAATAATAACGTTAGATTAATAAAATATGCCCTTGGAAGTATCAGTATGACAGAAAGGATTATAAAATAAATTAGGAGAAGCACTGTAAGTTAGGCTAGATCATTTTACGGATGTAAACCTTTTAAAACTTTTTTTATTCGTCGCATATTAAACGTAGAATTAATTTTGGAGGCAAATTTAAATTTTGATTTTCAGTATGAACAAAAATGTAGTTTTATTATCTGTTTTCGAACAGAAACAGACAATTACATATCGGTAAAAAAAAATGTCAAAATTTGTAATAACGACGTTTAAGAAAATTATGAAGTTTAAATTGAAAAAGTCAAACATGTTTAAAGAAAATAGACACGTATTATTCAATGTATTACAGTTCAACAGTAGTAGATAAAGGAGAGTTCTCCTGCCACAGGGGCAATGAGCAATTTACAATTGATGATCATACTCATCTTTCTCTCAATAATAGCAATTATTAATATCATGTTGCTGATGCGTTTAACACTTTTCTAGAATGGTGTATGCATATATCAAGAATTAAGGTATCAAAGCGGTTTCATTTAGAAGCACTTGTTTATTTTTATCTCATTTTAACGTTTTTTTTTATTTTCTTGAAAGATGTTTGTACACGAATACGTTTTTATTAAATATACATGTTATCCACGTTATTTAAAATAAGTGTTAAAAAATAAACGTGTCTTAGTAAGTATATATTTTCTCTCTATATATATCAGTAAGCATATGTTTATCTCTCTATATATATGTTTGTACGAATCGAAACATATGTGTGTGTTTTAAAAATTAATAGATATAAATATTTAAGTGTCGCTAAACATATATGTCTAAATCTATAGAAATGAATATATATCTGTGTATATATGTTTCTAGATATACGTATATGTTTTTATATATAAATGTCTAAACGTTAATATGTTTATATGCATGTATAAGTTTATATATGCGTGTTTATATTTAAAAAGTTTAAAAATACATATAAATTTAAAAAAAAGTAAAAAGAAAAAAGTTTTACAAAAAAAAATTAAGAAAAAAAAATTTAGACAAAATTTAAAAACTTTAAAAAAAAATTAGACGAAATTTAAAAACTAAAAAAAAAAAAAAGACAAATTTAAAAACTAAAAAAAAAAAATAAATAAATAAAAATAAAAATACAAGTTATAAAAAAGTTTTATCAAAATTTAAAAAGTAAAAAAAAAAAAAAAAATTTATAAAAATACAAGTTATAGAAAAAGATTTAACAAAATTTAAAAAAGTAGAAAAAAAAAACAAAAAAAATGTTTTACAAATCAAAAGTTTAAAAAAAAATTATATATATTTAAAAATCTATTCGCAATGAGCATAGCTATTTATATAAATTTCATTATGTGTGTGTGTATGTGTGTGTGTATGCGTTTGAATATGTGTGTTATACATATCTAACAATATGTTAGAAAGGTTTGTGTAGAAGTTATAAATATATACTAATATAAAAATCAACATTTTTTTTATTTAAACAAAGAAAGTATATTTACAGAAAGATATATTTACATAAAAACATTTTCTTGGTAATTCTACATTATATTAACAATTTTCATCAGCGATATAATCTTGATTAATTTTATAATGTCCATAAGCATAACTTGTTATTCCATCATCTAGCAAGTAGCGCTTATCATCAAAAGGACTTAAGCTAATTTTATTCTGCGTTAATGTATATAGGTGATGGTTATCTTGAGCGATCCTTCTCTGCTTCTCCATGCTAGTTTTCACTTGTTGCAGACATTCTAAATAATCTTGATGCTTGATTTTCAATCGAACAACATGTGTAGACACACCCTTCGCCCGCTTCTTTTCTTCACTCGGAGATTTCAGGGAGTACATTTTGGATTTTAGACCAACGAACTCAAGGGCTAAATCTCCATTGAGCTCATCCTTGAATTTGCCAATCACCTTCTTATTGACATCTGAGTAGAGCGAATGATGCTTTGGATAGTCTGAGAAATCGAATAAGCTTGCATGATGTTCCATATCATCAAGAATATTTTTTGTTTAATATGATAGCACAATGAGTCTGTGTCGGTGAAAAGTAGTCTCGCCTGGTTTTTATACTCTTTTTTAATATAATCATAGTGAAATTTATACATTAATAACTTAGATAGTTCTAAAATTGTGAATCCAACAAAAATCGGTCGATTTATCAAAATAGTAGTTTTAAGCCTTTCTACTGCACTCAGGTCTTCATCATATGTTTTAAATGCTTTGAATGTGGGCGAAGCTACCAATTTCTTCGCTTTTTTTCATTATTGCAAAGCACAATATTTCGCCTCTTTCTTAAGTTTTCCATAGTTTTTCCGAAAACCGAGTTGTTCATTAATTTAAAAAACTCTTTTTCAGAAAAGGATTTTGCTTTCTTTCTTTTCTCTGTATTAAAATCAATATAGCTCTGCAGCCAGGGCGCCTGTTTGAATTGAAGAGCTTTATGCACACCTGTAAGTTTTAATCCAAGTTGTAAATAATATTTCAGATTTCGATAATGAGTGACGTAATTCTGCTTATCTTGAAGATTTGGAATAAGTTTGGGAATGCCTTTAATTTTTTTATTTCCAAACATCCTCTTCGCTGTAGGTGACAACATCTCTTCATTCACAGTCAGACGTTCGGGAGCCAGCGGATATTCGTTATGAAATTTGTGAAGCTTCTTAGGATATTTAAGATCAACCTCAAAAATATATCCAATTTCAGAATCATCAGGGAGAGAAAGAATCCACTCTTCTGTAATATGACTTGTCGCACACCATTCAAACCCTCCGTATGGCAGATATTGAGACATAGCCCATCCATAAAGGTTGTTCTAATCCCAATCCATGATGAAGCTAGGTTCTTCATTTTCCCTAAAATCGGGTGTATTAGGGATGTTTGCTATGGCATGTCTATGACAAATCATACTAATTCCACCATGTATTCCATTTTCGATCATTAATAGCATGTCAATGTCTGTGAGTAACTCTAAAGGTGTATCGCTCATTTTCAAGGATGCTTGCCACGCAAGCGAAGGTGCTGCATATAAATGACAAGGATCGATATCATAATACTGTTGACACAGTTTGCGAAAATTTTGAAAAACATCGGCCAGTAGTACAACATCTGTCTTGACGTATAGATTGTGATATTCTCCCAAGGATTGGATATTAAAGGTTTTCCACACATTCAATGCATGATTATAATCTTCCTCGTCTATGGGCTCCTCAGTTAAGCTATTAAAAATGCAGAAGGTTGTGGAAGTTCCTTTTCATTGAATTTTTCAAAAGAGGTGAAGTAATCGTAAGGGTATACCCCTTTTCTTGTAAGCATATGCAAATTAATATTTTCAGGGAAATTTTCTTCAAGTATGGTGAACTGCTCAGGATTAAGGTTTCTAACAAGCTTTTCTAAGGAGTGGCTCAAAAACTGGAATGAATCTAAAAAGATCATCTGTATAGAACTTCTCGGCTTTCTAAATTTGAAGGTTATATAATTTTCCATAGAGGAAGCAATCACATCAATTTCATGATCTTTAAATTTACCAATCTTACTCATTAGGTGATACCCATCATAGTTTTTCAAATTATGGAATATAACAGGAATTGTTTTACATTGCTTATAGTTTAGATTGCATTTCGCATGGGCAGCTCCTCTGTATGCACCCGTCACGTGGTCATGGTCACGAACACGTTTTTCACATAATGGTTGTTTACAAATATGACAAAATTTGGCTTCTTGAAAAGCTTTTTCCTGTATGGGTGAAAGCTTCATAGGTTCTATGTTCAATAACGTCCATCCTAAAATGTCTTTTTCCTTCATCATCTGTTTTAAAAAATGATCCACACAGTCTTTACCACGATACACTTTCGCTTTCTTCATACATCTTCCATCGGGACCAACAACGACATAAGCGTATCCACAGGAAAATGATATGTTGTTTTTTCAGTATAGGATGGTTTGGAAGAGGGTGCGGCTGGTGCAATAGGTATAAGTAGACTCTCAAAGTCTGCATAAATGATATAGGGAATGGGATGTTGTAGATGAATACCAGAAAACTTAAGTATGTTATCGTTTTCACTAGGTAACTTTACAGCCTGTGCTATATGTTGGCGACAATATTCATCATGTTTATTCAAAAGATCTTGACTTGAAAACCGGTGTAAACATCTGTAGCAATAATAATGTACTCCATTATGATGTGTCAGATCCCCTAAAAGTCTTGAGAAGCTTCTAATTAAGCAATAATGTTGCTGTTCACCATCACTAACTAATAATAAGTTGATGACATCGAGATTTTGTTTCTCTGATATATACAGGGAACAAACTTCATCCTCTTCATACCCAAACACATTAATCCGTAAATTGTTGAGCTGTTCGATAATAGGTACCTTCTGAAGGGAAACAAGGCATTCAACATTACCAAGCTGGATATCCCTCTCATAAGGGATATAATGAGAAACACGTTCAGGATTTTTTGAATAATGTAAATTTAGCTTAAATGCCAAAAGACACCACACTAAGCACTTATTATCTTCGTTTTTAATATTCAACACAGCTTTTTTATCATACTATTTCTTAGATAAAGCTATATAAGAACTTGCAGCAAGGGGATGCTATTTAGCAATCTTGAGTTCTAAATGATGAATTTTTCTAAGTTTCCAGCCAGACCCTCTTTGCACAAATTCTGCAAAGGATTTTAATATTTTGGAGAATCCTTCTTCAATATGTTGCGTAATAGTTTCTTCAGTAAGTTCTGTAAAACATTGACATCGGAAATAGGATTGAATCTCTTCCATCTCCTCATTATTAGTCATACGTTCAAGTACTATTTTTTCCACCATATACCATTTAATAGCACCCTTAGTCTGAACTTCATCTGTTAAACGTTCCTGAATTTCAGCTTGTAAGTGGGTATGAAACACAGTTAAATCACTTTCTTCACGTTCATCAGGATAAAGCATGACAGTTTTAAACACATTAAGCACATCTGATTGATTCTGCTTCAGTTTTTTAGACTTTACATTAGATGAAATCCTTTTCCGTTTCACACTCACAAGAGGTACACGGGAGTGTTGGGTGTGTATATGTTGTTTAAGCTCAAAATTTTGTCCAAAAACTTTATCACATTCAGGGCATCTAAATCTAGAACTTTCATGTGATCTTATATGTTGTAACAAATTATCCTTTCGAGTGAAAACTTGATCACATTTATCCCACTTGAATGTAGGTCGCTCATTATGAATCTCGGAGTGTCTCCTCAACTTAGATCTGAGGCTAAAAGACTTCTGACATACTTCACATGTGAAATACTTTTCACCAGAATGTATCTTCAAATGCTGATTCAGATTAGAAATAGTTGAAAATGTCTTATTACAAGTAAGACAAGTAAAATTCTTCTTCACAGGCACAGAACTTTCCAAAGACATGGCTTCGTCCAAAGGCATAATAGCATCCATATTAGATTAACAAGAAAAAATCTTTAACACTAAAAAAAAAAACAATCTTTTCAAACTAGACAAATCACTTAGATAAAAGCAAGAGCAATTAAAGACATGTCTTATCACTACCAAAATTAATCATCAAATGATGAAAGTCCGATTTTCCACCGCCTATTTATAGCCAGAACCTCCCCCGCCCCGCCGATCTCAATCTGGTGACGAAATATTCTACTTAGCGAGAAAATAAAAGATCAAAATTAATGAATACTTCTAATTTAAAGAAGTTCTTCTAACAGTGACTCATCATTTGCTATACATGTCCTACTATGCCTAATCTATGATAAGATAAGACTTAGATTAAATTAACAAAGAAATAGACGAATACTCTACATATACTACAAAAATTACTTTTGACAAATGAATTAAATATAGTTTTACATTAAAGTTATCTCTCAAAGTTTTACATTAAAATTAACAGATAAATTTTTCAATTGAAAATACTTTAAATTAGTATTAGTTTTTAATATATTAAAAATTCTTTCTTTTTCATGTTTATTAAATTAAAATATTATTTCAAAAGACTTGTTTCACTAAGCTCTTTAGAAAATGTACTCAAATCAAATTTAGAAACATCGAAGGCATATAATCTATTATACAAATTTCTAATTCAATTAATATCATTATCTCACAGATTAATAAAAAATAAAATTACTAAAACCCAAAATGTATATTATTTAACACACCAGAAAAATCAATTAAAACAAGATTTTATAAAACAACACTTAGAATGTTTCAGAAAGTATAAATGATTTTTAAACCTCCATATAAGATTGATTAAATATTGATTTCATCTCTCAACAACAATTTTATATAGAGAGATTTCTTGATTTAAAAACACCCCCAATGAAATATGCCTGAAAATTTCAAACTACACCAGATATTACATAACAAAAGAATTTGGAAAAGCCCTCATTAAAATTATAACTCATTAATTACCTTACGTTTAAAAAAATTCTAAATTTATAAATCTACTATTAAAAGATATTAACAAGTAATATATCGTTACTTATATATTTACGTGTTAAATTATTAACTAAAACGCTATCTAAGGAAAACCATACCACTTCTACAAAATTCACTAATCACTATTATAATTTATTAAAATTATTTTAATTTAAGCAACTTCACTAAGTAAAAGTGTCTGAAAATTTCATGCTCATACAAAATTAATTAGTTATTAATGTACTACAAAAACATACATTAAAATTATTATTCATTACTAACAATATAAAAAAACCTCCAAATTAATTAAACTTCTATTTTAACTTCATAGTCAATTAAATATCCTGAAACTATAAATACATATTTTTAAATTATAAAACATTCACAGACAAAAGAATATTGATACTTACATGTTAAAAAAATATATTAATGTATCTATCAGTCATTTTTATCCCCATGATAAATAACACTTATAAAAAATTATTAAAATATTAGCTTATCAAAATAATATTTGAAAATTAAAAATGTACATTAAAAAATAAAAGATATTAATTATACTAATTTAAATATTCAATTATCTTTCACTCACAAACACCCAACGCATTGAATAAAAAAAAAATAATAATAATAATTTCAAACTCGAATTATCCATTGCTATACCTAAATAATAAAAAAAAGCCTCAAAAATTAATTGAACTTATATTTTAATTACATATACATTAAATATACTGAAATTATAAATACATATGCATTAAATATACTGAAATTATAAATACAAATTTCTAAATTAAAAAATATCCACAAACAAAAGAATTAATATCGAAAATTACATGTTTAAAAATACAATTTCACTTCCTTCATATATTAATCATCGAGTTATTATCTATCAAAATTATTTTATCAAATTATACATTACATATTAAGAAAACAAGATATTTATTACACTAATTTAAAAATTCATTTAACCTTCTAACGACAAACACAAAAAGATATTATAAATATTCATTTCAAACGCAAAAATTACTTTAAATAGCCCCATAGATGGCGCAACCAACAAAAAAATGAATCCGAAACTAATTTTAAACATTTAAATAATAAATTTAATCTAATTTCCCATCATCATCTAGTAGAGAAGAAATGGGGCTCCGACGCCAGGAGGAGGCGTGAGGCGCCGGAGGAGGAGGGAGGGCGCCTCCTCCCGAGACTGTCTTGTAAGAGGAGGTGTAAATGAGGAGGAGGGAGGGCGCCTCCTCTCGAGAGTGTCTTATAAGAGGAGGAGTAAAATGGGGGTAAAAATTTTTTGAGAATGGTGGGGGGTCGATCAGAATATTTTATGTTATAAGAGAGGGGTTAATTGGGGGTAAAAAAATTTTGAGGCGTGGGACGCTCATTTCTTCTCTACTAGATGATGATGGGAAATTAGATTAAATTTATTATTTAAATGTTTAAAATTAGTTTCGGATTCATTTTTTTGTTGGTTGCGCCATCTATGGGGCTATTTAAAGTAATTTTTGCGTTTGAAATGAATATTTATAATATCTTTTTGTGTTTGTCGTTAGAAGGTTAAATGATTTTTTAAATTAGTGTAATAAATATCTTGTTTTCTTAATATGTAATGTATAATTTGATAAAATAATTTTGAAAGATAATAACTCGATGATTAATATATGAAGGAAGTGAAATTTTATTTTTAAACATGTAATTTTCGATATTAATTCTTTTGTTTGTGGATATTTTTTAATTTAGAAATTTGTATTTATAATTTCAGTATATTTAATGCATATGTATTTATAATTTCAGTATATTTAATGTATATGTAATTAAAATATAAGTTCAATTAATTTTTGAGGCTTTTTTTTTATTATTTAGGTATAGCAATGGATAATTCGAGTTTGAAATTATTATTATTATTATTATTATTTTTATTCAATGCGTTGGGTGTTTGTGAGTGAAAGATAATTGAATATTTAAATTAGTATAATCAATATCTTTTATTTTTTAATGTACATTTTTAATTTGCAAATATTATTTTGATAAGCTAATATTTTAATAATTTTTTATAAGTGTTATTTATCATGGGGATAAAAATGACTGATAGATACATTTTTTTTTTTTTTAACATGTAAGTATCAGTATTCTTTTGTCTGTGAATGTTTTATAATTTAAAAATATGTATTTATAGTTTCAGGATATTTAATTGACTATGAAGTTAAAATAGAAGTTTAATTAATTTGGAGGTTTTTTTATATTGTTAGTAATGAATAATAATTTTAATGTATGTTTTTGTAGTACATTAATAACTAATTAATTTTGTATGAGCATGAAATTTTCAGACACTTTTACCTTGTGAAGTTGCTTAAATTAAAATAATTTTAATAAATTATAATAGTGATTAGTGAATTTTGTAGAAGTGGTATGGTTTTCCTTAGATAGCGTTTTAGTTATGAAATAATTTAACACGTAAATATATAAGTAACGATATATTACTTGTTAATATCTTTTAATAGTAGATTTATAAATTTAGAATTTTTTTAAACGTAAGGTAATTAATGAGTTATAATTTTAATGAGGGCTTTTCCAAATTCTTTTGTTATGTAATATCTGGTTTACTTTGTGTGTTTGAAATTTTCAGACATATTTCATTGGGGGTGTTTTTAAATCAAGAAATCTCTCTATGTAAAATTGTTGTTGAGAGATGAAATCAATATTTAATCAATCTTATATGGAGGTTTAAAAATCATTTATACTTTCTGAAACATTCTAAGTGTTGTTTTATAAAATCTTGTTTTAATTGATTTTTCTGGTGTGTTAAATAATATACATTTTGGGTTTTAGTAATTTTATTTATTATTAATCTGTGAGATAATGATATTAATTGAATTAGAAATTTGTATAATAGATTATATGCCTTCGATGTTTTTAAATTTGATTTGAGTACATTTACTAAAGAGCTTAGTGAAACAAGTCTATTAAAATAATATTTTAATTTAATAAACATGAAAAAGAAAGAATTTTTAATATATTAAAAACTAATACTAATTTAAAGTATTTTCAATTGAAAAATTTATCTGTTAATTTTAATGTAAAACTTTGAGAGATAACTTTAATGTAAAACTATATTTAATTCATTTGTCAAAAGTAATTTTTGTAGTATATGTAGAGTATTCGTCTATTTCCTTGTTAATTTAATCTAAGTCTTATCTTATCATAGATTAGGCATAGTAGGACATGTATAGCAAATGATGAGTCACTGTTAGAAGAACTTCTTTAAATTAGAAGTATTCATTAATTTTGATCTTTTATTTTCTCGCTAAGTAGAATATTTCGTCACCAGATTGAGATCGGCGGGGCGGGGGAGGTTCTGGCTATAAATAGGCGGTGGAAAATCGGACTCTCATCATTTCATGATTAATTTTGGTAGTGATAAGACGTGTCTTTAATTGCTCTTGTTTTTATCTAAGTGATTTGTCTAGTTTGAAAAGATTGTTGTTTTTTTAGTGTTAAAGTTTTTTCTTGTTAATCTAATATGGATGCTATTATGCCTTTGGACGAAGCCATGTCTTTGGAAGTTCTGTGCCTGTGAAGAAGAATTTTACTTGTCTTATTTGTAATAAGACATTTTCAACTATTTCTAATCTGAAGCAGCATTTGAAGATACATTCTGGTGAAAAGTATTTCACATGTGAAGTATGTCAGAAGTCTTTTAGCCTCAGATCTAAGTTGAGGAGACACTCCGAGATTCATAATGAGCGACCTACATTCAAGTGTGATAAATGTGATCAAGTTTTCACTCGAAAGGATAATTTGTTACAACATATAAGATCACATGAAAGTTCGAGATTTACATGCCCTGAATGTGATAAAGTTTTTGGACGAAATTTTGAGCTTAAACAACATATACGCACCCAACACTCCCGTGTACCTCTTGTGAGTGTGAAACGGAAAAGGATTTCATCTAATGTAAAGTCTAAAAAACTGAAGCAGAATCAATCAGATGTGCTTAATGTGTTTAAAACTGTCATGCTTTATCCTGATGAACGTGAAGAAAGTGATTTAACTGTGTTTCATACCCACTTACAAGCTGAAATTCAGGAACGTTTAAGAGATGAAGTTCAGACTAAGGGTGCTATTAAATGGTATATGGTGGAAAAAATAGTACTTGAACGTATGACTAATAATGAGGAGATGGAAGAGATTCAATCCTATTTCCGATGTCAATGTTTTACAGAACTTACTGAAGAAACTATTACGCAACATATTGAAGAAGGATTCTCCAAAATATTAAAATCCTTTGAAGAATTTGTGCAAAGAGGGTCTGGCTGGAAACTTAGAAAAATTCATCATTTAGAACTCAAGATTGCTAAATATCATCCCCTTGCTGCAAGTTCTTATATAGCTTTATCTAAGAAATTGTATGATAAAAAAGCTGTGTTGAATATTAAAAACGAAGATAATAAGTGCTTAGTGTGGTGTCTTTTGGCATTTAAGCTAAATTTACATTATTCAAAAAATCCTGAACGTGTTTCTCATTATATCCCTTATGAGAGGGATATCCAGCTTGGTAATGTTGAATGCCCTGTTTCCCTTCAGAAGGTACCTATTATCGAGCAGCTCAACAATTTACGGATTAATGTGTTTGGGTATGAAGAGGATGAAGTTTGTCCCCTGTATATATCAGAGAAACAAAATCTCGATGTCATCAACTTATTATTAGTTAGTGATGGTGAAAAGCAACATTATTGCTTAATTAGAAGCTTCTCAAGACTTTTAGGGAATCTGACACATCATAATGGAGTACATTATTATTGCTACAGATGTTTACACCGGTTTTCAAGTCAAGATCTTTTGAATAAACATGATGAATATTGTCGCCAACATATAGCACAGGCTATAAAGTTACCTAGTGAAAACGATAACATACTTAAGTTTTCTGGTATTCATCTACAACATCCCATTCCCTATATCATTTATGCAGACTTTGAGAGTCTACTTATAAGTATTGCACCAGCCGCACCCTCTTCCAAACCATCCTATACTGAAAAAACAACATATCATTTTCCCTGTGGATACGCTTATGTCGTTGTTGGTCCCGATGGAAGATGTATGAAGAAAGCGAAAGTGTATCGTGGTAAAGACTGTGTGGATCATTTTTTAAAACAGATGATGAAGGAAAAAGACATTTTAGGATGGACGTTATTGAACATAGAACCTATGAAGCTTTCACCCAAACAGGAAAAAGCTTTTCAAGAAGCCAAATTTTGTCATATTTGTAAACAACCATTATGTGAAAAACGTGTTCGTGACCATGACCACGCGACGGGTGCATACAGAGGAGCTGCCTATGCGAAATGCAATCTAAACTATAAGCAATGTAAAACAATTCCTGTTATATTCCATAATTTGAAAAACTATGATGGGCATCACCTAATGAGTAAGATTGGTAAATTTAAAGATCATGAAATTGATGTGATTGCTTCCTCTATGGAAAATTATATAACCTTCAAATTTAGAAAGCCGAGGGGTTCTATACAGATGATCTTTTTAGATTCATCCCAGTTTTTGAGCCACTCCTTAGAAAAGCTTGTTAGAAACCTTAATCCTGAGCAGTTCACCATACTTGAAGAAAATTTCCCTGAAAATATTAATTTGCATATGCTTACAAGAAAAGGGGTATACCCTTACGATTACTTCACCTCTTTTGAAAAATTCAATGAAAACGAACTTCCGCAACCTTCTGCATTTTTTAATAGCTTAACTGAGGAGCCCATAGACGAGGAAGATTATAAACATGCATTGAATGTGTGGAAAACCTTTAATATCCAATCCTTGGGAGAATATCACGATCTATACGTCAAGACAGATGTTGTACTACTGGCCGATGTTTTTCAAAATTTTCGCAAACTGTGTCAACAGTATTATGATATCGTTCCTTGTCATTTATATACAGCACTTTCGCTCGCGTGGCAAGCATCCTTGAAAATGAGCGATACACCTTTAGAGTTACTCACAGACATTGACATGCTATTAATGATAGAAAATGGAATACGTGGTGGAATTAGTATGATTTGTCATAGACATGCCATAGCAAACATCCCTAATACGCCCGATTTTAGGGAAAATGAAGAACCTAGCTTCATCATGGATTGGGATGCGAACAACCTTTATGGATGGGCTATGTCTTAATATCTGCCATACGGAGGTTTTGAATGGTGTGCGACAAGTCATATTACAGAAGAGTGGATTCTTTCTCTCCCTGATGATTCTGAAATTGGATATATTTTTGAGGTTGATCTTAAATATCCTAAGAAGCTTCACAAATTTCATAACGAATATCCGCTGGCTCCCAAACGTCTGACTGTGAATGAAGAGATGTTGTCACCTACAGCGAAGAGAATGTTTGGAAATAAAAAAATTAAAGGCACTCCCAAACTTATTCCAAATCTTCAAGATAAGCAGAATTACGTCACTCATTATCGAAATCTGAAATATTATTTACAACTTGGATTAAAACTTACACGTGTGCATAAAGCTCTTCAATTCAAACAGGCGCCCTGGCTGCAGAGCTATATTGATTTTAATGCAGAGAAAAGAAAGGAAGCAAAATCCTCTTCTGAAAAAAGAGTTTTTTAAATTAATGAACAACTCGGTTTTCGGAAAAACTATGGAAAACTTAAGAAAGAGGCGAAATATTGTGCTTTGCAATAATGAAAAAAGAGCGAAGAAATTGGTAGCTTCGCCCACATTCAAAGCATTTAAAACTTATGATGAAGACCTGAGTGCAGTAGAAAGGCTTAAAACTACTATTTTGATAAATCGACCGATTTTTGTTGGATTCACAATTTTAGAACTATCTAAGTTATTAATGTATAAATTTCACTATGATTATATTAAAAAAGAGTATAAAAACCAGGCGAGACTACTTTTCACCGACACAGACTCATTGTGCTATCATATTAAAACAAAAAATATTCTTGATGATATGGAACATCATGCAAGCTTATTCGATTTCTCAGACTATCCAAAGCATCATTCGCTCTACTCAGATGTCAATAAGAAGGTGATTGGCAAATTCAAGGATGAGCTCAATGGAGATTTAGCCCTTGAGTTCGTCGGTCTAAAATCCAAAATGTACTCCCTGAAATCTCCGAGTGAAGAAAAGAAGCGGGCGAAGGGTGTGTCTACACATGTTGTTCGATTGAAAATCAAGCATCAAGATTATTTAGAATGTCTGCAACAAGTGAAAACTAGCATGATGAAGCAGAGAAGGATCGCTCAAGATAACCATCACCTATATACATTAACGCAGAATAAAATTAGCTTAAGTCCTTTTGATGATAAGCGCTACTTGCTAGATGATGGAATAACAAGTTATGCTTATGGACATTATAAAATTAATCAAGATTATATCGCTGATGAAAATTGTTAATATAATGTAGAATTACCAAGAAAATGTTTTTATGTAAATATATCTTTCTGTAAATATACTTTCTGTAAATTGCTTTGTTTAAATAAAAAAATTGTTGATTTTTATATGAGTATATATTTATAACTTCTACACAAACCTTTCTAACATATTGTTAGATATGTATAACACACATATTCAAACACATACACACACACATACACACACACATAATGAAATTTATATAAATAGCTATGCTCATTGCGAATAGATTTTTAAATATATATAATTTTTTTTAAACTTTTGATTTGTAAAACATTTTTTTTGTTTTTTTTTTCTACTTTTTTAAATTTTGTTAAATCTTTTTCTATAACTTGTATTTTTATAAAACTTTTTTTTTTTTTTTACTTTTTAAATTTTGATAAAACTTTTTTATAACTTGTATTTTTATTTTTATTTATTTTTTTTTTTTTTAGTTTTTAAATTTGTCTTTTTTTTTTTTTTTTTAGTTTTTAAATTTCGTCTAATTTTTTTTTAAAGTTTTTAAATTTTGTCTAATTTTTTTTTCTTAATTTTTTTTTGTAAAACATTTTTCTTTTTACTTTTTTTTTTAATTTATATGTATTTTTAACTTTTTTAAATATAAACACGCATATATAAACTTATACATGCATATAAACATATTAACGTTTAGACATTTATATATAAAAACATATACGTATATCTAGAAACATATACTTATATATATATATATATATATATATACACAGATATATATTCATTTCTATAGATTTAGACATATATGTTTAGCGACACTTAAACATTTATATCTATTAATTTTTAAAACACACACATATGTTTCGATTCGTACAAACATATATATAGAGAGATACACGTATGCTTACTGACATATATACTTACTAAGACACGTTTATTTTTTAACACTTATTTTAAATAACGTGGATAACATGTATATTTAATAAAAACGTATTCGTGTACAAACATCTTTCAAGAAAATAAAAAAAAACGTTAAAATGAGATAAAAATAAACATGTGCTTCTAAATGAAACCGCTTTGACACCTTAATTCTCGATATATGTATACACCATTCTAGCAAAGTGTTAAGCGCATCAGCAACATGATATTAATAATTGCTATTATTGAGAGAAAGATGAGTATGATCATCGATTGTAAATTGCCCATTGCCCCTGTGGCAGGAGAACTCTCCTTTATCTATTACTTTCAACATTGAATGTGACTGATAAGCGTGATATTTTAAAATAATCCTCCAGCATTTTTAGAAGAATTTGGTGTCGCAATAGTTTTTAAAAAAATTCCAGAAATTCTGGGTGTTTTTTTCTTTCTCTTTTCCTTTTAGAAACGTTTACTTCAAAGATATGTTATTCTTGTTTTTTATTTATTTATTCGAAACTAATGGGCAATTCATTCGTAAAATATAATTAATAGATAGTTATCTTACAAATGATTTTTTTAATTTTTCACGGCATACTTAAAATCATGTCACTGATTACCAATATGTTGCAATAAAAACGGTACAAAGTCATTAACCCACGCATCTTTACTCTTAACTGCAGAGGTTAGAGCGTCTTTCTTAAAAAAAAAAAGACATGAATAAAAAAACATGCAACAAGTGTAGATTATAAAATAATTTCCATCACATTCAAAATAATGTAAAAAAGGAAAAAAACAACTCACCATTTTAATCAGGCGAAACATGAAGTATATGTAAACAATTTTGAAAACGTATAACATATTTCAAAACCTTATTTCAGTAATTATCATATACAGTTCTGAAAACATTCGAATTCGAAAGAGAATCTAAATATTACGTAAGATTTTGCAGCTCCCATGTTAGGCGGCTAAAACTCCGTAACCAGGTAAGCCGGGTAAGCCAGGAAGCATGATTCCGGTCTCATTCTCTTCCTATTCTTAAAATGAAAATGTTGATATATTGTGGGCTTATTTTCATGAATTTATTCAAATGTAATGATTATTTAAAGTTTCTGTTAATCTCGCACCAGCGATTTTCGCATTTCTGACTTCCCGAGCTTGTAATACTAAAAACACTTATGTAAATATTTTTATATTGTTTTATTATTGTTCTATACTTAAATACGAACATTTTAAGTTATTATATATGTCTCTAAGATTATTATTAACCAAGAAAAAGTTTTTGAATTTTTTGCAGTTGTGGTGCAAAATAGCGCATTTTTGAAAAAAAGCCACTTTTTCATGTACTTATTATATATATATATATCGTATTGATAAATAAGTTTTGTTGCAAGATTTGTATTCATTAGAGCTTTGTCTTTCATTTAGTACTTATTTCATCAAGTTTTCTGCAGTATTAAAATTTTTTATGAACATTTGATTAAGCATCACTTTTTCACTTTGGCAAAATTTTTTCCCATTGACTTAACATGGTAGCGTCACCTCTTTTGCTAAGTCTGTAAAGATGTGATATCCAAATATTTTTGATAAACAAATCGCATGGCACTAAACTTTGAAATGTCTTCTTTTTTCCGATACCACTTTTGTAAAATTATGAGCAACCTAAGTATTTTAAATAAATGTTTCAAGATATACTGTTTTGACACCTGTCATGTTGGCGTTTCCTATGCAAATACATGGGAAACGGCGGTTTGTTTACCTTTTTATCATAGCTAAAAAGATATCAAGATTCACTTTTTTCGACTAACAAATGCCATTCCTGATAACTTTAGACCTTCTAGATTGATCCGCCACCACTTACGATATTCTGAGTTAATTATTAATATTTTTAAAAATTCTTTGAAAAAGTGTCGTTTTACTAACTCAACATTTTGATTTCCCCATAGGTTATCATTAGGAGTGACCTTTTTTCAAAAAATCAAATAAAATACTTAAAATTATGTTATCGTTTAAAGTAGTAGTTTTTCGAAAAGATAAAGCTCTATGTTTTGCTCCGCCTCTTTCCTCGTATTTTTAAATTGACTAGAAGTATTTTTAATTAGCTCTTAAACTTTTGTACTTACTGAAATCTCAAGATTGATTAATTGAATAGTGCAAAGAACGGGATTTATATCCCATATCTGAAAGGAGTTTTAATCTACGGAGTGATGTATACCCAACTTAATTATTTTAACGAATAAGTGTATATTCACGAATACCAAGCGTCACATTTAAAGCATTATAAAAATTCAGTGGAGGTTGCCACTCAATCAGACAGTTTTACAGTAAAACTGAGCATTTATAATCTGTATTTACAGAGTTTCCAATCTAAATACCTTCCCACACTTAGACTATTAGCCCTTTATTGGTCTGCGCGTTTCAGAGCAACATCTCATTTATTTAGTAATTATTCTGGTTTATCATTAAATTTTTAAAATTGATTTTTCACCCTCAAATAATGACTTTAGAGGCTCGTCTTCCCTATTCGTACTATTTTGGGCACGCCGCATCGATTGGCATAGATTGTTTTTCTCTAGCTCTGTCGGGGGGGGGGATGAGGGGTGAATCCTTAAATTTAATTTTATAGGCACTTGTAATACCCTGTTGTAAAGGTCTTGGTCTAAGCTTCTCGTAACAGTTAACATTTTTAAGCTTAATTCACTTTTGCGCCAATAGGGGGCGCCATAAGCCTTCATTTCTCCCCCCTCTTACCTTCCACCACATTTCTATCGAGCGTCAAATTCACCTTCACGCCAAAAGGGGGCGCTGTTAAGCTTTCTTTCTTTCAATCTCTACATTTCCCTCTTGCATTGGGACGTGACTCGTCGTAGGGGGGATCTTGTCTTTTTTTTGTTTTTTTGTTTTGTTTTTTTTAATCTTTGAACGTTATGTATGCATTGACAATAGATTTATCTATACCATTTTTGTATCTGTAATTTTATTGTAAATACTTTTATGTACTTTTATTGCACAACAACAATGTTGTTAGCTCGGGAAGCCATGCCTACAATATATCATTCCCTCACTATCACATTAACAGTAACACTAAGTTACATTTATCTGTTTTCAAAAACTCTACTTACTCTCCATTCTTAAAGATATTACAGCTCTATTAATACCTTAACTTTTTATGTATTAATATATTAATTTTATTTTATTTATTTTTATTTACTTATTCTCTTCCCCCTTCTTTTGACAGTTAACTTTTACCTTGACGGTACTTTAACCTTACCATCATTTTCGGTGATCTAAATCACTGGCTTTTTGCTATTCCCTTTACTACATTTCCTTCTCTTCAATTAGACCGGAGTTTTGCTCCAGTAATGCCTGTTAATTATTATATGAAAGTTACATATTCATAATTTCAGTTAGAAAAAGCTAGTAAAAAATAAACCTATAAAAGAAGTTCCGTATACATCACCAAAATAAGAACAGCTATCAGATCTGGGCACGACTGGCCTCATCACATATGGAATAACACTGATAAAAAGTCTAATCAACATAGCCAAGAAGAATGGAAATGCAAGATTAGAAACCAAATTTGCAGAAATTAGAAAGGTCTTTAGACAACTAGAAAAGAAAGAAGGTGAAAACCAGAAAGAGCTGGATAACATGACAAAGCAAATATCTTCGTTAGAATAGAAAATCATGAAAGATGAATGTGCAAGAAACGAATTGCAGAATAACCTTGACTCCTTAAAGCACACCATCGGTGACAAGCTAAACCAGCTCCCAACAATAGACGACATACAAACCATTGTTAAAGCAGCCATAGCAGAAGCATCCTGTACCCGGGGAGGCAGCCTCAGCCTTTCGGTATTGGACAAGGAGCCCGATACCCGCCCCGAACCTTAGATTCCAACCACCTCACAAGTCAAGGAGCAAAAGCAGAGGTCATCTTCGCCGGCTCTCGACAGAATACATAAGCGCACCATTATCCTAAGAGGAGCGCACACCAAACTAAACAGTAAGGAGATCCAGAATACTCTATCGATAGATAACACCAGCACAGCAAGTGCAATCGAGAAGATCGTACACAGAAAGAATCACATAGAAATAACCTGCAGCAGTCAGGATAGCGCTGAAACTTTAAAAAGAGAGATGCAGCAGAACAAAGCGTTAAATAGGGAACTGGTATTCTTAACCAAGACAGCAACTTCACACAAGATGATTCTCCTGTCAGTTCCCCCACAATATACAGAACAACATATAAGAGAGGCAATCCAGCGTAAATATATAGAATATGACGACGAGATTCAATTCTTGGCTGCTGAAAAATCGAAGAAGAACCCTGCAACCAAGGACTGGATAATGATGCTCCCCAGGGCTCTTGGCAAGTCGACAATCAGGGGGAACGGAATCACCTTAGGGTTCCATACTTGCAAGATTAGACAGAATACCTCAGTCCAACGTTGCAACAGATGTCAGGCATTTGATCACCCAACAAAACATTGTGTTAACAATCGCTACTGTCCCATTTGTGGGGAGAGGTCCCCAGGGCATGAGCCAAGAAATTGCGAAAAAATTCCGAGTTGTGTCAATTGCCATTTTAACAACGAAAAAGAGGGTACGAGATATCCGACAGACCACAGAGCCTCGGACTCCTGCTGACCAGTCTTTCATAACACATACCGTGCAGAAAGAGAGCAACTAGACAATATCAACGGTTAAATTTAGAAGCTGATATTGACATCCTTTTTAGTAAAGCAAAGATCATCACACATACAAATCAATTTAACACATGTATTTTGAGAGAGTCTATTGAAATTTTAACCAGAGGCAGAAACACTTGTAATGATACATTGTCCTGTCATATACCGAGCATTTGGTTTGGTCTACTTGGTGTCAATGGAATCTTTGGATTGGAATGATCAATGTAGCTGCATGAACTCATCCGTCCCCCTCCCTCCCCCCCCTTTTTTTACAGTTTTTGGAATCGCCCAACGTTATTTATACCGGTATGCATTCTGAAGGTCTTATTCTCATTTTTCACCCCATTGATGATGACCAGGGCTTGGTCGAAAGCGCTCGGGAAGTTTTTTACCATCTGATTATTGGTTTTAATGTTTTAAAACCTGTTAATTGTATTTTTAGCACCTATTTTAGAAATAAAAACTGCGAATCATTTTAATGTATTCATGTTTTAACTTAAAGTAATAAGGTGAATGTGTCGTTTCTCTTACATATAGTTTTCTATATATATTTAATTAGACAATATCTTTGTGCTACAGCAGAGGCCAGAAAACCAGACACCCTATAATGATCAAGATCAGCAATCCCCTGCAGACCATCATCCAGGGGGGCCACCCCCACAATGGAGCCTGTCTTGGCTAGGCCCTTCCCAGCCAATGTTTGGTCACTGGCCACTACCGGCGCAGGAAACGGCCTTCCAGCAGTTCCAATACGCTGATCGCAGAAGTGGGAATTACAATTCCCATCATAAGACATCCAGTAAGTAATTTAATTTATATCTCTAACTTTTACTAACCTGTTACTCAGTTACCATTATGTCACCTTCACAGGATCTCTCAACTTCCCAAAACCATTCTCGTAACACAAAAAGACCTAAAACTCCATTTGGCAACCTTAAATATATTCATATTAACTTAAATCACTGCAAAACAGCAAATGAATCCCTTGGGGATTACCTGAACACTGTCAATGTGGACGTGGCATTGCTGCAGGATGCCTACTGCTCAAACGGCAAAGTATCGAACATTCCTTCAT
Source organism: Maratus speciosus (assembly GCA_963932465.1). NCBI lineage: Eukaryota > Metazoa > Arthropoda > Arachnida > Araneae > Salticidae > Maratus > Maratus speciosus. Next base: position 272,922,957 of record OZ010788.1, read on the forward strand.
CCTGGCCGGTTTTCTCTTCAATAGCAGGTACAGCACACCTGGTAGTCCGGAATACAAACATGATATACTCTCACCTATTCACGGGAGAACATTGCGTATTTATCACAATCACGGCTAAAGAAAGCCATTTGATCGTGGGTACAACATATGCAGCTCCCAGGCTCAACTTTGAGGATACCCTCGAGGAGTGGGAACACCTAATAACACATAGAAGATTCTTCATCTGCAGCGGCGACTTTAATGATCAGTCGCCCCTCTGGGGCTACGAGACAGAGACCACGCGGGGTGGAACTCTCATCGAACATCTGATCAAACACAACCTTTCCATAGCAAACATAGATAACACAGAACACACATTCGTAAAAACAAATAGCGGGGGCGTAATGGCGGCCAAGGGATTTCCGGATCACACCTTGGTCAATCCAATGGCCCATAGCAAAATTAGGAATTGGCACGTATCAGATGTTCACAGTGATTCTGATCATAAATACATCTCTTTTGGCTTCGAAATTACACAAGAATACACAGCAAGGCGCAGATTCAACACCTCTAGGGGGAATCTGCGCAAATTCACTCACATTATTAAAACACACAAACCTCTCCTCAACCAACACCTGAAAGATGCAACAGATACAGATTCGATTAATTGATTGACACAAGTCCTCATCGAAACAATGCACAAGGCTGCAAAGGCATCTTTTACATTCAAAAACACACACAGATCTGCTAATTTCTCTTTCTGGACTGCAGATCTGCGGGCTAAACGCAATCAGCTAACAGCAATGCGGAAAAATATTAAAGCCTTGAGACAAAATGATGAGGACACAGAGTACTTTCGTACTCTGGCAGCAAAATACAAATTATTGGCATCAAAATACAAACGCAGTATTCTGGACGCCAAGAGCAAGGCATGGCGGAAGTTCTGCAGCGGCCAGACGAACCCGCACTGCTCAAAAAATCTTTTCTGGAAAATTCTTCAATCCCGACGAGATTAGACTCGAGTTGCCCTCATACGTATCTTCACGCCAAGCAAACCTAGAGCACCTTACAAAAGAACTTTTCGGCTTACCTTAATATAGACAATTCAGATTAAAACTTTGACGCCCCCATGACCCCCCCTTCACTAAAGCAGAACTATCAACTGTACTGCACAATCTGGACGTTATAAAGCCCCGGGTCCAGACTGCATAGACTTCAAAATTCTAAAACTGACCTACAAAATCATACCAAAATTATTCACCCGTTGGGCGAATCTTTGCTTCGCGCATAATTACTTCCCGCTCACACTGAGGCAAGGGGAAGTAGTATACTTCCAGAAGCAAGCGAAGGATCCCTCTGAACCTTCTTCATACAGACCGATCTGACTGCTTCCAACTCTAGGAAAATTATTAAAAAAACCTATTTTTAACAGACTAGTACATTTTTTAGAATCTAATAACCTACTTCACCACAGACAATTCAGGTTCAGAGAGGGCAGATCCTGCGAAATTGCTTTATCTGAAATTCTATCCTCCTGCGCCTCCAGCATCAAAGCCGGAAACTATACTTCTCTTGTCTCACTCGACATAAAAGGTGCCTTTGACAACGTCGAGTGGCGGGACATCTTGCTTCAACTCATTGACATTGGCTGCCCGGGAAACCTGGCTGGAACCATCAGGTCCTATCTATCAGAGCGTAGCATTTTAATCAACTGGAGCTCAGGCTCCTCAATTCATAATCTGCAGAAAGGGTGCCCACAGGGCTCCTGTCTAGGTCCCATCCTATGGCTCTTGATAGCTAACGTAATCCTCAGGGAATTCGAGAAGCTTGGGTTCCTCCTTTTCGCGTTCGCCGATGATTTCAGCCTTGTCCTCTCGGGCCGTCGGAGAATCGATATTGAAGACCTGGCAGCTCGGGCTCCCCCCCTCTTCCACCAGCTGCTGACTTGCTTACACCTCCAGCTCTCTACAGGCAAATCACAAGAAGTTACCTTTGCCAAACCACGCAATCTTAAACGCTCCCCAACGATGCGAATCGATGGACAGGTGGTGAAACATAAAGACAAAATAACTCTTTTAGGACTCACAATAGACAAAAACATGAGCTGGTTGGCACACATTAACAATACCAGAGAAAAAGTCACAAAGCTCTTCAATAACTCACGTAAACTTACAGCAAAAACTTGGGGCATAAAGCCCCAAATGCTTAAAATATGGTACCACACAATAGTGGAACGGATCATCTTTTACTGCGCGGGCATCTGGGGAGGAAATCTCACCCAGCAGGCGAAGAACAAATCGATCTCAAGTCAAAGGATTTTCCTACTCCAAATGAGCAGAGGTTATAAGACAATCTCCTCAGAGGCCCTTGCAGTGATATCGGGGATCCCTCCCATAACAATCACATTAGAATTTGAATACCTAAGAAATAAAATCATTCACCTAAAACACGAATCAACGCATCACACACATTTCCCTAATACAGATATACAGACGAAAGTCAGCAGTTGGATCTTGCATCCTGCGAAAGAGACATCTCATTTACAAGTTAACCCAGAAAAACACACCTACAAGCCATCCCGAGATCCAACCGTATACACGGATGGGTCCCGAACTGAATCAGGAGTGGCAACAGCATTCTGTGTTATGACTGATGGGGAGGTGACCCATTAGTGGGCCAACAGGATTGGGGATAATAACTCCGTTTATCAAGCGGGGCTCCTCGCGATCCTGCGGGCACTGGAGTGGATCTCTGGTCAATCTTTCCCCTTCGTTAGGGTCTACAGTGATAGCCTCTCCAGCCTCCAAGCAATTTTCGCGCACCGTACCAAAGACCCATTAGTACTTAAAATTAAACAACAACTCTTAACACTAGTCCACAAATCTTCCCTTGGTCATGTATCGGCCCACATTGGCATTGAGGGCAATGAGCGAGCCGATGCACTGGCTAAGGCAGCAACAGAAAAACAGGCAATCGATTTTGAACTCCCAGTTCCCCCGTCCCATGTCAAACGAGTCTTAAAAGACAGAATTCTTCCAGCCTGGCAGGCTATGTGGGACGACTCTGACAAGGGACGCTACACACACAACCTCATACCTAAAGTCTCTAGGAACCTATCTAATCTCTCAATATCCACCACCGCATTCCTCACAGGTCACGGCCCTTTCAAATTTTACCTAAAAAAATTCCACTGCACCTCCTCGGCTCTCTGCGAATGCGGAGAATTAGGCACACCAGAGCATAGCTACTATCACTGTACCCTAACGGAAAAATGGCATATAAAATTTCACAGCTAACCCCCCCAAAACCTGGCTATTAAACATACTCACAAGGCCGGCACTGCTGGCAAAATTAAAGCATATTTATAAATTCCAAAAAGAAATTTGTGTTCTCACTTCCTAGCGATTATGCGTAAAGTATCAGATCAGCACTCCATATCTGAACTTTCTGGACTTACAGTGTGTTCCAGCACACGCAGCATTGCCATAGTAACAACAACCTCTCCTTTTTCACCTGCTGCCTGTCGCGAGGGGGTTCCTTGCCCCAGCGGGTCTAAGTCATCGTATTCTCTCCCGCTCTCTGTCGCGAAGGGACAGTCTGTGCCCCAGCGGGCAGAGTTTTTATGTAAATTCTTTTTTTTTAGACCTTAATAAAGGCGACCGGGAGGGACACTATGCTCTACAGACTTGGATTCCTCGTCTGAGCAGTCCCTCTTAGGCAATCAAAACATTTGTATTCTCTTTTCAGCCCTGTATAAGATCTATATATTTGTATGTGTACTACATAGTACGCAGAAATTTAATTGAGTTTGTTAACACAGCTAAAAATTAGGTATCAGCAGTTTCCGACAATAAGCGAAAATAAAAAACACTCAAATCTTTTCTGGATCCCTATATATGATAATTACATTTAATACACACAAAGAAATATAAAAAAAAAGTTAAATAAAAAAAAAGTGATACAACAAATAAAAATTCACTTGCTCCAGTTATCGCCTTAGACATGACTTGAATCGAATTATGTTGTGAGTCCATGTAAATGAACGACGAATGCTATGCACACTATGTTCTACAGTAAGTATCTTGTAGTGCACTTCAGATATGTATATCAATATCAATATGTTTTAAACTGAGTAACATCACTAAAATACACTGAAAATAATTTTCCCTCAAACACCGCAATGTAACGGAATTATTTTAAGTGCTCCTGAAAACGAAACTGTAAATGTTACACATTTCATACCAGAGTTAAATACCAAAATATCGTAAACTTCAATAACATATTAATTACACTGTATTTCGTGTATATCGATATTAGTTACAGCACGACCAGACAGAGGGCGAAACAAATAGAATAAACACTTTTAACGATGCTTTAAAAAATGGAACAAAAAGCGAAAAAATGTCCACGTTCTAGCTGAAGCAGATAAATATATTTTTTTAAATTTTAATATTATAGTTTAAAAGCATAAAATCAGTAACTGAAACATTATAATTAATATTATAAATTCGTATATTTCTATTAAATTTATTGTTTCTTTTAACGCTAATTGTTTCTGATTGTCCGTTTAATATTTCAGTACACTCATTTTTCATTAATGTGCTTAACATTTTGCGCGTTTTAAAAATGTGTCTCTAGTATTTATCGATATTACTTTTACCACACATAATTCCATCAAAACTAAAAGGTCAAAGAAGAAAAAAGAAAAAAGAAAGCTGCGTCAATAAATATGTTAAAAATAACTGAATATATTTTAAATATTAAAAAGAGTTTTCATTCTGTATTGAAGTCATTAATTAATTGAACATTCATTGAAATTTGTCTTTGAAATTTCTTTTAAAAGTTTATATTTTTCATTCAGTCGATTTACTGACTAGCGCTGTTCAATGATCGCGATTTAAAGTCGAAATGTTTAAATGAATGAATGTGTTAATTATGCTTTACAGTTGTTTTAGATAAACACCATCATAAATATCAAAGATATTTAAGCGACATACATAATAATACTTAAAAATCGACCGAAACAGGTTTGTAAAACCGAAATCGAACTTCAGTAATCTTTATCGTTTCGGCGGAAAACAAAAACGAAAATGCCCAAAACTTGTTAAAATTAATTAATACGTACATAAATATGCATAATCTCTATATAATAAAAGGCAGTGTAACGCATCCGGGGCAAATCCATCAATCTTACCAGTCTCCGAGGAAGAGACCCAGGGTGAAAGGTGCATTCTCACATTGGTTGACAAGAAGCAAGAATCCCGCGATTACTTCTCAAGGTTACAAGTCCTGATAATTGAGCAGTGGTAGACACTTCTTCCTAACAAATCAGAGGGCACATCGCATGTCACCACCAAAATAAATCGCCAAGTGTCACTTGAGATTATTTCAAGTATTAAGTTGCAATCATATTAAATTTTCTTTGCGACATGTAAGGAATTTTAATTTATTTCTCATATAAAGTGATTCACGGAAAACAATGATATGGTATTTTTTAAAATATCTTTTTTTTCGCCTCAAAAAATTGATAAAACTGACTTTCTTTTAAAAAAGTAATCAATTTAAATATTTTAGACTTATTTTTTTGTAACTTATTTTTAAATTACACATTACTTATATTTTCCTTTCTATATACAGGTGCATGTAAATTTAAACTTAAAAAAAAAAAAAAAAAAAAAAAAAAAAAAAAAAAAAAACATATCCCATATTTGAAAAGTAAAAAATTAATATTCATACGAAAAGTAAAATTAATATTTTTTTTTTTATTTATAGCTTTGCATCAGGAGGACAGAAGCTTAGGGGATTAGACAGTTGGGATTCAACCCGAGATACTTATTTATTAATCAATATACATAAAAAAATTGGAGGGGGAGGAAGGGGGGTAAACGATAAAATACAATTTCAAAGTGTTATTAAAAAATAGTATTATTTCAATAGTTGAAGCAGACTGTTTTAATTACGAACCTTTATTACATATTTATTAAATTTTTGTTTTATTAAGAAATCTTAATTTTGTTATGGTATATTAGCCGGAAAACTTGGTTTACCCAGGAATATTGTAAATGCTAATTGTGTGTTTATTAGAACATGAACTAGCCGAAATTTGCCCATCTAAACGCTTCCATATTGTCAATTATTTTTTTATCAGTTTTTCAAATTTTAAGTGAAAAACACCCACCGTTCTAGGATGGGCATTTACACTAGTTATTAATTAATTATAGGCGTAATTATACTTGTGCCCCAAGATGGCACTGCGTGCTTTTGACCAATTTTTTTTTTTTTCATAGAATATAAAAAGGAATTAATTCATCATCAACACAGAATGATTTTTTATTTTTTTTTTAATTTCATCTAATTAAAAAATATTTTAGGTATATAATTAATACCTCATTTATGTTTCATAATGAATTTTGTAAAAGAACACCAGCTATGCTAGATCTTTACTAGATCTACGCTATATCTATGCAACGTAATATATACATATATATATATATATATATATATATATATATGGAGTTCTACAGAAGTAAAGTTACATGCTTACTAAACTTTCATCTGTAACTGTACAAAAAAAGCAGCAAATCTACAAAGCTAATTTTTGTAAAGCTACAGAAATCTGTAACTTTACAAATGAATATGCTAAAATTACTGTAATCTTACTAAAATTTTATCTGTAACCCTGGTTGCAGTTACATAAAAGTTCTAGGCATCCCAATTTCTTTAAACAATTTAGCAACCTTACAGATTTTTTTATTTTCGGCGCAAAAGTGTATCTGTTACAAGAATTTTTGTTGCTGCCATTACATAAAAAGTTCTAGGAATCCCAGTTTCCTAGAAAAAATTTAGTAACTTTATAGATTTTTTTTTTCAGTGTGCTAGATCTATGCTAGATCTTTACTAGATCTATGCTAGATCTTTAGAATATTCGAAACACCTCTGCAGTTTCATGCAAAACATTTTCGTGTTTTAAAATTAATTAAAAATGACGTACAACATTTAAATTTAAATTACAATGTTTTTCTTATCGGCAGCTCTCGAATAAGCGCAAAGAAAATAATAACGACATTTAAATTCTACTGATGACGGCCTTGTAATGGTTGAAAACGTTCTACGTTTTTTCTCATGTATTTTAAGATATTTTTAATTTGTATTTTAAATACTAAGGCGGAATCGATCAGGACCGAGAAAATTTTCCGTGGTATTCAATTTTCCACCTTAGAGAAATTTTACTCTATGTGTATGGGTTCACAGGGACTTGAAAATCTTTCCGAGTTAGACAGATAGGACTTACTCAGAGTCCGCCTTACAGAGTTTATTCATGCGCCTGAAAGTAATTTTTGTACAATTATTTGTGCGTTATGCGTATTTTAATTATTAAAAAGTCCTTCCGGCCAGTGCCGGGAGGAAGGGGTAGCTTTCATATTCCTTATTTTTTAAAAGCCAGCTTATATTATTCAAACACACGGAGCTCAAATTAGTGGAACCCGATTATAGAAGATTAAATACTAATTTTTGTCAATATTGAATATGAATGACAATTTCGCCAAATTAGTCAGCGTTATCAAAGCTGGTTTTATTAAAGTGATTTATAGTTTGTTGCCAAATTAGGTGATATCCCGCAATATATTAATAATTATATTAACCCGAATTATCGGTGATAGCCCGTCATTTTAAAACAACATAATGGGTGCAACAAAGTTCACCAATGAACTTGGTCGAGACCTTAAAAATTCCTGTGCACATGCTTACCCATATCTAAATCGGTTGATATATACGAGTGCTGTTGCAGGCAAAAAATCGGATTTTTCAAAATGTCACACACATTCGAAATTCAAACTGCTATATCTCGGCCTTTTTTTTTAGATAAAGGCAAAACAAAAAATGATCCGGATCTTTGTAACAAGCTGAAACTGAAACACATAAGAAAAAAATCTTTTTCCATTTCTAATTTTTTTGTACCTCATTTTAAATTATTTTTTTTTAAATTTTTAAATGGCCACCATTTTGAAACAAGATGGCGGATGAAGTTAGCAAACGAACTTGGACGGGAGATTGCTATGTACTATGCACATGCCTTGTCACATCCTAATCGGCTCATAAATACGCGTGTTATCGCCTGTCAAAAATGAGATCGTTTCAAAATGTCAGCCATGCTAGAAATTCAAAGTGCTATAACTCAGCCATTTTTTAAGATGTAGACGAAACGAAAAATGCTCCTGAATCTTTGTATCAAGGTCAAATACATAAGAAAAAAATCTTTTTCAATTCCTCATTTTTTTGTACCCCATTTTAAATTAAAATGGAAAAAAAATTAATGGCCGCCATTTTGAAACAAGATGGCAGATGATGTTGGCCAACGTACTCGGTCGAGACATCGGTATGTACTATGTACACACCAAGTTATATCCAAATCCGTTCATAAATACGCGTGTTATCGCGTGACAAAAATCAGATTGTTTCAAAATGTCAGCCACACTAGAATTCCAAAGTGCTATAACTCAACCGTTTTTTAAGATATAGACGAAACAAAAAATGATCCGGAATCTTTGTATCAAGCTCAAACACATAAGAAAAAAATGTTTTTCGATTTAGAATTTTTTTGTACTTCATTTTAAATTTAATTTTTTTTAAATTTTAAATGGCCGACATTTTGAAACAAGATGGCGTATGAAGCTGGCTAAAGAACTCGGTCGAGACATTGCTATGTACTATGCACATGCTTTGTCACATCCAAATCGGTTCATAAAAACGCATATTATCGCGTGATAAAAATCAGATCGCTTCAAAATTTCAGCCATGCTAGAAATTCAAAGTGCTATAACTCAGCCATTTTTAAAGACATAGACAAAACAAAAAATGCTCCGGAATCTTTGTATCAAGCTCAAACACATAAGGAAAAAATCTTTTTCAATTTCTAATTATTTTGCACCTCACTTTTAATTGTTTTTTTTTAATTTTTAAATGGCCGCCATTTTGAAACAAGATGGCGGATGAAGCTGGCCAACGAACTCGTTCGAGACATTGCTATGTACTATGACGTTCTTTGTCACATCCAAATAGGTTCATAAAAACGCATATTATCGCGTGATAAAAATCAGATCGCTTCAAAATTTCAGCCATGCTAGAAATTCAAAGTGCTATAACTCAGCCATTTTTAAAGACATAGACAAAACAAAAAATGCTCCGGAATCTTTGTATCAAGCTCAAACACATAAGGAAAAAATCTTTTTCAATTTCTAATTATTTTGCACCTCACTTTTAATTGTTTTTTTTTTAATTTTTAAATGGCCGCCATTTTGAAACAAGATGGCGGATGAAGCTGGCCAACGAACTCGGTCGAGACATTGCTATGTACTATGACGTTCTTTGTCACATCCAAATAGGTTCATAAATACGTGTATTATCGCGTGACAAAAATCAGATCGTTTCAAAATGTCAGCAATGCTAGAAATTCAAAGTGCTATAACTCAGCCATTTTTTTAAGATATAGAACAAACGAAAAATGCTCTAGATTCTTTGTATCAAGCCCAAACACATAAGAAAAAAATCTTTTTCAATTTCTAATTATTTTGCATCTCACTTTTAATTGTTTTTTTTTTAATTTTTAAATGGCCGCCATTTTGAAACAAGATGGCGGATGAAGCTGGTCAACGAACTCGGTCGAGACATTGCTATGTACTATGGACTTTCTTTGTCACATCCAAATAGGTTCATAAAAACGCATATTATCGCGTGATAAAAATCAGATCGCTTCAAAATTTCAGCCATGCTAGAAATTCAAAGTGCTATAACTCAGCCATTTTTAAAGACATAGACAAAACAAAAAATGCTCCGGAATCTTTGTATCAAGCTCAAACACATAAGGAAAAAATCTTTTTCAATTTCTAATTATTTTGCACCTCACTTTTAATTGTTTTTTTTTTTTTTAATTTTTAAATGGCCGCCATTTTGAAACAAGATGGCGGATGAAGCTGGCCAACGAACTCGGTCGAGACATTGCTATGTACTATGACGTTCTTTGTCACATCCAAATAGGTTGATAAATACGTGTATTATCGCGTGACAAAAATCAGATCGTTTCAAAATGTCAGCAATGCTAGAAATTCAAAGTGCTATAACTCAGCCATTTTTTTAAGATATAGAACAAACGAAAAATGCTCTAGATTCTTTGTATCAAGCCCAAACACATAAGAAAAAAATCTTTTTCAATTTCTAATTATTTTGCATCTCACTTTTAATTGTTTTTTTTTAATTTTTAAATGGCCGCCATTTTGAAACAAGATGGCGGATGAAGCTGGTCAACGAACTCGGTCGAGACATTGCTATGTACTATGGACTTTCTTTGTCACATCCAAATAGGTTCATAAAAACGCATATTATCGCGTGATAAAAATCAGATCGCTTCAAAATTTCAGCCATGCTAGAAATTCAAAATGCTATAACTCAGCCATTTTTGAAGATATACACGAAACGAAAAATTCTCCAGAATCTTTGTATCAAGACCAAACACATAAGAAAAAAATCTTTTTCAATCTCTAATTTTTTGTGCCTCATTTTAAATTTTAAATTTAAAAAAAAATTTAAATGGCCGCCATTTTGAAACAAGATGGCGGATGAAGCTGCTCAACGATCTCGGTCGAGACACTGGTATGTACTATGTACACACGAATTTTTATCCAAATCGGTTCATAAATACGAGAGTTACAGTATGACAAAGATCTGATATATATATATATATATATATATACATATATATATATATATATATATATATATATATATATACCGGGTGTCCTAAAAAGGACTGACTGATTTTAAAATTCAATAACTTGTAAACGGTGACAGATATTTAAAAAATTCTTGCAGGAGGGTTATGCATAAGGTCAAAAGTTTTTTACAGTGATTTTCAATTTTAGTTCGAATTACAAACAATAGATGGCGCTGCGATCAATAGACGCTAAATTCAGGCTAGATTTTTGGTACTTCGTGGCCAGGATAATACATTTATATCTCCTTTTTCCGCATAGAACAAGAGAAAGGACCAAAAATCGAGCCTGTATTTAGCGACTATTGCTTACAGCGCCATCTATTGTTTGTAATTCGAACTAAAATCGAAAATCACTGTAATAAAACTTTTGACCTTATGCATAAACCTCCTGCAAGAATTTTTTAAATATCTGTCACCGTTTGCAAGTTATTGAATTTTAAAATCAGTCAGTCCTTTTTGGGACACCCGGTATATGGACATATATAAATATATATATGTATATCAATTTTGAACGGAGGGTGGTTTCGGGGTCTAGGGGTCATGATCGGTGAAAATATACCAAAAATTTTCGGAATCGTTTACCTCCGAACGATTGCAATAGGTAGCTTTTTGTAATGAAAGCTACCTAAAATGTTCTATTGCTGTTAAGTTTGTAGTTTTCAAAAAACACGTGAAAAGCTCCTTCAAACTTTAGTCTTATATGCATTGCATGCTTCATAATTTGCACTCAGGTCTTGAGTCAGTCATGTCTGATAATTATAAATAGTAGCATTAAGTACAAAGTGTCTCATTTGAGCCTATACAGTTCAAATCAATGAGTCATGTCGAAAATTTCCGAAGAAAGAAATCAGATTCTTTGAATACAAATAGTTTCGGTCAAGTTTCGGTCCGACCGGATTTTGGCAGCTTTTTCGCCTAAAGCAAATTTTTGTCGAAACTCAGATTTTGGGTATAAACCGAAAACGAATTTTCGGTCGATATCTAAAAAAAAATTAATAATAATCAGTTATAAAATTCTGTTAGCTATCACCGCACTGAATTCAAAATGATAAAATTGGTTATAATTTAAAAGAAATAATATTTTATTTTCTTTAAAATGTTTAATAAATATGTTATTAATGCATTTCTGTAGCTACAAATATACTGTATATTTTTTTAGCTTTTAGATTTCTCAAATAAATTATCTTAACACATTTGCATCATTTCGCATAAATGCGTCCAATGGAGGAATTTCTTTTTTATTCAAGAGTTCAGAATCCATACCTAAAATTTCGAAAGAAGAATTTTTACTTTATGTAATCACGGAAAGTCTGTCATCAAATAAAGGAAAAATTACTAATCAGAATTTCTGGAATGGTTTAGAAAATTTATTAATAAAAAATAAAATCCGATAAAGCACCTTTTGGATGCAAATGTGTTAATTATCTTAGCTGATATCCTTTTTCTTAATCACAGATTTCCCAATTTCTATTTTGCCTCTTTGTGCTGGTGTTTGGAGAATTAATTTATTGTAGACACGTCCATTGATTTTATCATGTTATTTTGAACACATTTCACGAAAGTATTCTAACAAGACAGATTTAAATAGTAGAGATAAGCTGTTGGAAGTGATGCAACGTCTGAAAATGGTTTTTGTCTGCATAAAATATTTATATTAAATTCAAGATTATATTCCTTATACCCATATACTTAATACTGTTTTTAAAAATAAACTATATGAATAGATAGTAAAAAGTATTTTTTTATATGTATACAGCCAAAAAACCTAACTTTATAAATTATGCATATTGTATTTCCTGGTTTAATATAGTAAAATATAGAGCTTTTTTTTTTTTTTTTACTCTTTTATTATTATTTATCTTTCTTTTATTTCTACGATTCACATATAGAGGAATTTCGGGTATTATAGAATGCCGTTTATATTTTTATTTGCAAGTCAACATAAAAAATTTTGAGATACATTAAAAGTTAATAAAATACAAAGTTTGACTTTTTAAATCATTTTTAATTACCATAATTTTAAGCATTTTTAAGGCATTTTCAATGCGTTTAAAGAAGAAGGAAAAAAACAACCTATCAATATTTAGATTAAAAAAAAAAAAATATTTACATTTTTCAGGTAATGTGAACGAGTCGGGAAATGCGGAATAGGGTTTTAAGTAATATTAAAATTGCAAGAGCAACCATGATTTACGAGAATAATCCCCGGTATTTATTGAGTAAACTGTAGTACAACATCTAAAAAAAACCCAGATTCTTTTAAAAATTGTTTCAAGTTTTACAAAAATCACAAATGTAATATGTTGTTTCAGCCCCACCACAGTACACAGGGACTCCCATCGCACACATCAGGCATTTTATCCACTCATATTCCCTGCCTCTACCTTCTTCTGAGTATTTTCTATTGCAAAATAGGCAAACCGCAACTTTCTCATCTGGTGTACAACCTGGTAAAAAGCCCATCAAAGATGATAAGTTGGAGTGAAATAATTGTTAATTTTCACTAGGCACGTCTTAAAAGAGCTGTCTAGCTGATATTTCATAGTACACCACACGCCATCTTGCAAAATATAACCTCCTCACTCGTCAACAAGTTACCATATACGTAAACTAACTAAAGATGCAACTGTTTATCTTACAACTGAACTAAGTAAACATCACTGAAGAAAAGTTCTTATAATTAACACGAATTTTCTAAAACTTAAAAAACTAAAACAATTGAGAATAAGAATTGATTTCCCCGCGTCACTCCAACAGGTATCCAAACAGAACTCACCGATGGTACATCACGGGAGTACTAGGAAACCTTTTCGCAGCTTTACGCTTGACTACATCAAGTACGGGACAATTATTGACGTATTCCATATTGCCCGACCATTCCATAATAACCGAACTTCCTATACACTTAGAAATATACACTATATTCGGCGAATTTATATTTGTATAGCTAATTCGATTCGGCACATTTATCTTAATAATTTGATACCTCGCATACCTGCTATTGAGTTTTAATAACGATAGGGGTCCAAGTCAAAGTTCAAAATTTCGTTTATTGAAAAACACTTGCTGTAGAAGAAATGTAGGATTTTGTCTCCTGTCTACTTAAAGATTCACTTAGCTATGCAAAAATGAATGCATCTATTACCTTTTCAATTATATATGACACTTAATATTCCCTCGAATAAATAATATGCTTAGTAGATCACGGCAATTCATTGACATTAATAATATAATACAGGAATTCACCTAGAATTAATTTATCCAATCTTTTATTTGCCACTTAACGGATTTCACCCTTTATGTCGATATAAGAACTATGGAACAGAGGAACCTCTCTCGCTACTTTATTTCAAATCCTATCTTCACGAAAAGATCGATCCATAATCATGTTGCAATTTTTCCACGACCCATGTGTTAAGCCTTTTTTTTTCATATGATATCGTGTATCTATTAATTTAACCTTTTGTGTTTGTTATATCAAAATACTAAAGATATTTTTATCCATAAGAAATAAGTATGATTTAAGTTTACCTTCAGTTCTTACATTGCCATGCATTCATCATAATCGATTCATGACATATAATGCTGTAGTGTAGTTTTAGTTTACCGGATAACTTGAGTTGTTAATTTTGAGTTAAATACATTTCGCCGGATCAAATATCAAGTACATTGCATATATACGTGAATAACTCAGGCCATGGCAGAGATTCAGATAAAAGGTCCAAAATATTTATGTAGCATTTTATTAAAGACAACCAAGCAATATAACACTCTCGCGTGGCGACCCCCGGAATACAGGAGATAAAAATACCGCTACATCTTTACAGTAGTGCGCCCTGAGATAGAGTACCGCCCAACAGATTTGATTGTAAGTGCCTCGAACCGCAAATCTTTGAACTTTGCACAATTATAACGCCCAAAGAATACGTCCCCTAACGGACCTTTTGAATTCAAAATCAGCCCAACGATTCATTAGCTTAAGTAACTGAAATTTTAACGAATAATAAGATATGCCAAGGGAAAGTTATATTTAGAAGAAGCAAAGCAGATGTCAGGCGCCAATTTTAATGTTAACAGGATATCTCTCAGGCCGAAAAGGCATTTGTTTTGACTACCAAACGGAGAATTACAACGCGTGTTTAAGCTACTGCTGAAACGAGCATATGGTCAAATATTATCTTTTTTTATATATTCATTAACAGAAAGCATGCTAACATAATAATGCTTTTAAGATGAGAGAGTAGCTTTGTTTTTTATTTATTTTATTGGCGGTTTTGAGTAAGCTTTGAAGGTATAAAGTGAGTGTAATTTACTAAACGAAAATGGAAATACTTTTTGAAAAGGTAAAGAAATATCAATTAAATTTAGAATTGCAAAAATGGGAATTTAATTTTACAAGAGGGATAAATAATGATATGTGATGATATGTTAATAACATCATCACATATCTCTCCCAGGAGACTAGGGAGGGTTGACCCACTTTTTACAAAATGATTTTTAATTTTTTTTTAATTGAACGTAGAATAAAGTTTTATATATCATTTTATTCGTTTTACAATCAGTTATCAAAATAAAATTGCTACATAAGTGTAATATATAAGAAATTTAAAAAATGACCGAATTTAACCATGAGAAAATAATGGGTCAAGGCTGCCCACATATGGGAGGGTTGACCCACTATACAGGAGACTTGACCCACTTCGTTTTATATTGAAATATTTGTTAAGAGAAATAAAATCTGTTTAAAAAAGGCAATATAAATTTATGCAAGCCAGAGGAGAAGAATTTTGTTTTAAGCATAATTTCGTCTGAAAAAGTATAATTGTACTGCAGGGAAAATGAATTTTTAACATTTAAGACACTATTCCATTAGAAGTAGGTTCCGTTTTCATAGGGTTTCATGTATTATTATGCCCGGAATTTATAGCCACTGTCCCGCTTTTTTTGTCTCATTTCCTACTTTTTTTGACACTCTACCTGTCAACTCTAATTGTCACATAGTTTGGCTTCATCTGACTGTATTCATGCTGCTGAAATTTGTCAGCATACCTTGCAAAATTTTTTCGATCAATGCTATGTTTTTTTGTTATGTTTTCAGTACTAAAATGATGAAATAGATGATGGCACCGGAATTTAAGAACAAATTTATTTGGAAATAAGAAAAAGGGTATATTTTACATACATATTAAATGAAAAAGAGTTTAGCAAATTTCTGGTGCCATTGTGGTGTTTGGGAATTAAAATTAAGGGGTTTCAAAAGCATACCGCTGATCCCTTAAAGTGTTAAGACTGCTGCTTTCATACTTTCTAGTCCTTTCTAGTCTTTTACACTGTTTCTATTTACCTATTGTAGTAATATTTAATTGTAAAAAGTTCCTATCAACTTTCCCATTTATATTTCTTTAAACTTTTTCTTTCAGTGGATACTATAGCAATTTTTCAAATCTTTCTTTAATATAAAGTTTCCTTTTCCATCACCCTATTTTACCGTGGTTTTACAGAATAAATTTCCATTCTTTATTTATATATAACCATCAAACTTTCATTATGCATAGTGTATAATAAAAAGATTTCATCTGGTCAACTCTCCATCACATTGACTGGGTCAAGTCTCCCCATATAGCCCTTTTCTAAAGAATAGCACATTGTTATGTTAAGCCTAACTTACTGTGCAATATTTATATCTGGAATGAAAGCTCGATATTTCTGCATTACTAAAAACCTACTTACTTAAATTTCTATGATATATTTAATCTGAAAAAAGTTTACAAAATATTTCTAAAAAACACAACTCTTAGGTTGAAAACGCTTCACAATTGATTTTTTCCACACCTACTTAGATTATCAGTATGAAACCAAGTCTGTTCTTTAAGCATTCCAGTAGCTTTGGTTGACACCTAATGATAAAGGGCCCCACCAGTGGCCGAGAGGTTCTGCTCTCGAAGCTGGTAGACGGGAGGTGCTGGGTTCGATCCCAATCGCGCCCGTCGGCCTAATCGTTCGGAGTTTTCGTGGTTTTCTTCGAGCCAAGGATCTTCCATGCGTTAATACGGATTAGGTTCCCTTAGAAAGACCCCCACGGAGGGCACTCCCCCCGGGCCTATATCCCTCGTGTAGATAATTGGCCTTCAAAAATCAACCCAACCGAACCCAACCCAAATGATAAATTTCTGAAATTCTTTTAAATATGAAAACTGATGGGTGGGTTAAGCCTACCGTATGGTCAACCCTCCCTAGTCTCCCCTAAATAAAAATGTTTCCCGAAGTGAGCACAACAATGAAAGGCTTCTTCTCCAGCTGACTCAACGACGCAGTCAAAACAGGTTTCCATCCTTTCTTGAATTTTAAAGCACTAGTCGGTAGAGGTGATGTAATTTTCGTCTTTTCAATGTATCCTCTTTTGGTAAATCGATACTTGGACTTAAGGATGAATTGATACTGTGACAGTGGTTGAAAGCTAAACAAGGACTTCATAACTTGCGAAAACCTGCCTGTCAACTAGCATACCAACAATTTATCTGCCTTTAAAATATCTTACCAAAATAATATAATCATATAATACGAGTAATTACCACCAATGTATGTGAATGGCAGTGTAAGAACAATAAGTAAGCGTGAATTATACTTATTTCTTTGACGACAAATGTTTTTCAATGAACGAAATTTTAAACTTTTAACATGTCATCTATCGTTTCTGAAACCCAATAGCAGATATGGAAGCCATCAATTTACTAACCTTAATGAGACGAATCGAATGAGCTGTGAAAATCTAAATCAGCCGCATAAGACTTTGGTGCCTTTACTTTTCAGGTGGATACAATATAGACAATAAACTGGTCAATGTCCCAATTCATATATCATCGTTATCAGAATCACAGTTTAAATCAAATGAGGGCTGTTACCTAGACTTACTAACAAAGAACTTTGGCATAAACCAGCGCGATATATTACTAAACGCTATATATTACTAAATTATTGGGTTTACGCAAATAGCAAGTGTAATAACTGTAAATATAAAATAAACTTGCCTAAAAAATTAAAAAAAAAAAGATTTTTTTTTTAAATTCTGTGTTTCTCGATTCTCGGAAGTATTAAAATTGATTAAAGATAACGGTAATTTGTATAATTGCTAGCTTTATGTTGACAGAGTCTATTCTCCTGTAAAAATTTATTTCACAATAATAAAATAAATAAAAGTTTTTTTCCCTAATGTTTGGAATGATAAGCATTTTTAATTCTGTTTACTTTTGCAAAAATAGAATAAATTTTCTCAAACACTGTAGTACTAAACATATATGGCAATTTCATTTTATTTCATCTTTTTATTCCACCTCTTTATATCATAGACGTATATGTTAACTTTTGGAAATGTGCAATAATACAAAAAGTCCTTCCGGCCAGTGCCGGGATGAAGAGGTAGCTTTCATATTTCTTATTTAAAGAAAAAAGCCAACTTATATTATTCAAACACACGAAGCTCAATTTAGTGGAAACCGAATATAGACGATTCAATACTAATTTTTATCAATACTAAATCATTATGAATGAGAATTTCGCAAAATTAGTCAGCTTTATCCAAGCTGCTTTTATTTAAAGTAACTTATATTTGGCTGCCAAATTCGGCGATTTCTTAAAGTGCCTGCCATTTTAAGACAACATGGTGGATGAGGCTAACCAGTGAACTTGGTCGAGACCTTAGTAATTGCTGTGCACATGCTCACTCACATCGGAATCGATTGATATATACGAGTGCTGTCGTTGGCAAAAAATCAGATTTTTCAAAATGTCACACACATTAGATATTGAAATTGCTATATCTGAGCCATTTTTTTAATATAAAGACAAACAAAAAATGCTCCTTAATCCTTATATCAAGGTCAAATACTTAAAAAGAAACATTTTTCAATTTCTAATTTTTTTGCACCTCACTTTAAATATATATATTTTTTTAATTTAATGGCCACCATTTTGAAACAAGATGGCTGATGAAGCTGGCCAGCGAACTCGGTCGAGACATTGGTATGTACTATGAATAAACGAAGTTACATCCAAATCGGTTCATAAATACGCCTTTTATCACGTGACAAATTTCAGGACGTTTCAAAATGTCAGTCACGCTAGAAATTCAAAATGCTATAACTCAGCCATTTTTTAAGATATAGACAAAACAAAAACTGTTCCGGAATCTTTGTATACAGGTCAAATACATAAGAAAAAATATTTTTTCCATTTTCAATTTTTTTGGTACCACATTTCAAATTTTAATTTTTTTTTTAAATTTTAAATGGCCGCCATTTTGAAACAAAATGGCGGATGAAGCTGGCCAACGGACTCAGTCAAGACATTGGTATGTACTATGTACACACAGAATTACATCCAAATCGGTTCATAAATACGAGAGTTACAGTGTGACAAAGGTCATATATATATATATATGTCAATTTTTAACGGAGCGTGGTTTCGGGGTCTGGGGGTCATGATCGATGAAAATATACCAAAAGTTTTTGAAATCGCTGCCCTCCGAACGGCTGCAATAGGTAGCTTTGTGTAATGAAAGCTACCTAAAATATGCTATGTCACAATTACAGCTTGAAGTATATTAAATCTCTATTTATAATTTTTCAAGGTATAATGTGATATATATATAAAAATTGAAGAAAAGTACTTTGCAAAAGTATTAATTTGGCTTTAAATTAGAATTGAACGGAACAACAGCCAAGTTTAGATATATGATTTCAATTATTTGTAGCATCTATAAGGTGTCATCAAAATTCAATGTTTAGTTTATTTCTTAAAAAAAAAAAATACGTTAACCATACACTTTCAAAAAATTATGAATTCCGTTATTTAAAATGGATACAAGTTCTTTAAATAAAAATTTGCTTGATAAAAAGTTGGATTACTTTTGGTATACTGAAAAGAATGAAAAAAAAAAAATCATTTCGCTAAAGAAACTTTAATTTTACTGCGACAGTTCTCTAACGCAAGTATTACTGTAAAATACTTTCAGCATTTTAAACAGAATCGATAGATATTGATTTCTGACTAACAAAATAATGTGATTTTCCTGTGTAAACAAGTAAAAATTAAATTTAAAAAATCAAAAAAGCCCGACTGCGTAAAAAGCGAACTTATTAATTATTTCTCATCAATATGAAACTATTTCTTATATTACTTACCTATTTTTTTTTTATTTACTTGTATTGATGACTTTTAAGTTGTGTTTATTTGTTAGTTCCTATCTATAAACACTGTTTTGATGAGGCCTATAGATGTCTATGAAGGTTAGAGTTGCAGTAAAGCTAGAGATCCTACCTACACAACTTCCAGGTTGTATAACATTTAAACGGAGTTTCTGGCTGTAAAATAGTCAATGAAACGTCGTCTTCATTTTGTAAGACCTATCCAATGTTATGCCACTCACTATGGTGCGTAAATATTTGTTTCGTTTCTACCGCCATTTTGTATTTTACGGCCCCCATTTTGAATTATAAAAATCTAGCCTTTCACCATCGGACGGTTAAGACGAATCGATAGAGACCTCATGCATTAAAATCCACCCAGCTGTTGGGATGTTCCGAGGGTATAGAAAATCCACATCTCCAGATACTCGTGAAACACATAACCCTTCTTGGCAGTCGGGTAAAAAATTACTCCGGGTTACAAAAATATTTTCGATATTTTGATCTGTCAAAATAGAGTTGTACCTTAATATATAATTTTTTTTTCAGAAGTTAAGAAGAAATTCGGAAACTATCGCTCTATCTAAGGTAATTCGATGTAATATTTGATAAATTCAAAATAAAACAATCGGCAGTTTATTAGACATTTTTTATGCGTGTCATTTCTTGGCTCCAGTCTGTATGTAAGAGAATTGCAATTGATTGAAGGTTGATAATATGCACATTTACTTAAGACCTCCTACTCACAGCGAATGGGTGAGTAACAAATTTGGAATTTTCCCTTCGAAAAATTCAAATTTCCATCTGTCGAGACGTACACGTCCCACGTTGGGAAACACAGATGTAGAAGATATAAGATAATTTTTAGATTAGTGAAATTTCCATAATGTCCATGTTCTTATGGAAAAATATTTATTTTATAAAAGACGGAAAATCACATGTCTTTAGACAGTAAATTAATTCAATATCAAATGAATAAATTTTATATTTCGCGTTCCACTTTTAATGAAAATTAATTTTAAAAATTCAGTACGTAGATGAAAAAAATATTTCAAAAATTTCAAAACTATATATTTACTAAATTATTACAAAACTAGCAAACCCCGCGGCTTTGCTTGCGTAATTTTTGAAATATGCCAAGTGATATTTGCATGACTATTTTTTTTTTATTAGAAGAACACATTTTCAAATAATTTTATGCTTATTTCATACGCTCATTTCAGTATTCATTTGAAGTTTTGAATTTTTTAGAAACCATCTTAACACATTTACATCTTAAAATTAACCATCATGTCAAATTCCAAGCTTCTTGTCGAACTCTGTTGTTAGTGGCACCAACATAAAATGCCGAAACAGAGTTAAAATAGACTGTCTCGAAAAATGTTAAAACAGAGACTGTCACCATTAATTTGCCAACATTAACCTTGAAATCGGTTGGTATTTCCTAATATTCTATAGAAAACGGAATTTAGATGTTTTTAAAGGCTTTCTTGTTGTTCCTGCCAATCAGGTGGTAGTGGCATAAAATATAGCCCGTATAGGATCAGGGACTATCACTCTTGATAAGCAACCAATAACTTCTGTAATCGGTTTATTATTTACTGAGATTGGATAGAAATCGATTTAGGACTGTTTTAGAATTCTTTTCGCTCCTTCCCTTCGCTTCACTCCTTTTTAATTTCGAATTTATTTTCGACTGTTCTTAGAGGACATTTATATTTTATATGTAACTACCGTGCTATATTTAAAGTTTCAAGCCTCTTCAGTACCGCAGAAATCACAATTTTGAAAGTTTTTTCCTCCTGCAACTCTCGACATAAAATATAGCTTATGTTTGAGCAGGTTCTATCACCATCAATTTGAAACCATCATGTTTGAAATCGGTTTCGTATTTCATACGAATGCATAAAAATCGTAATTAGAACGCAAATGCTTTTCGCTCACTTCATCCTTTTAAATTTGGAATTTTCTTTCGACAATTCTTAGAAATCATTTGCATCTTTAAAGTAATTACCATTCCAAATTTAAAATGTTAGACCCCTCGGTAACACAAAAAACGCAAATTAGAACATTTTTTGCTATTGTAACGCCCAGGTGGTAGTGACAACAATGTAAAATATAGGCTATGTTGGAGCGGGGGCTGTCACCATCAACTTGAAACCATTACTTTTGAAATCGCTTTATATTTCCAGAGATTGTGTAGAAATCGCTATTTAGAACGGTTTTAGAACGGTTTTCGTTCATTTTCACCCCTTTCAAATTTCAAATTTTTATGGAACTCTTCTATAAGTGTACTTACATCTCTTAAGTAATTACCATGCCAAATTTAAAGTTGCTAGTCCCTTCAGTATAAAAAAAACTCACAATTTAGAACGTTTTTTAAAATGAAACCGCATGGTGGTAGTGAAGCCGACATGAAATAGATCCTATATTGGAGCGAGGGATTAGAGCATCATCAATTTCTAACCATTACTTTTGAAATCCGTTGGGTACTTTCTGAGATTGCGTATAAATCGAAATTTAGAACGTTTTTCGAAAAATTTTCATCCCTTATAAATTTCGAATGATTTAGGAAATGTTCTTAAAGATCATTTATATCTTATAAGTAGTGATGGGCGATAACGAGATGTTTTTCTCGATTTTCTCGATTGTATGGACATCTCGATATTTTTCGATTGTATAAATTTTTTCTCGATGACTACAGTTTGCAAATTTCTTTTATAAATCATATATTATGTATTATATACGTCATACATTTATCAAGAATAGTCTGCGGGTGAACTGGAATGAGTCGATGTTAATAAAGACTAGGTGACTTCGACCGCTAGCGGGCCCCTCCTTTAATTGGGGCACCTAATTTATACGTAATCTTGTAATATGAAATCACGAACAGGTTACCCGCTATATACGGCACTGATATATGATAGCAGGCGGGTGTGGTGTGCACGCACTACAAAATCTTGTAAAAAATATAATATCGAAACGAATGAACGTCGGACCAGATCTCTTGGGGGAGGGGTCAAAGCGAGCGGAGGGGCACAGCAGCTGCATAATATGATTAAGTCGTCACAGGTCTTTAGGCCTTTCCAACCATATGTCACATGAGAAGTCTGGATCTGAATTTATAAAAATGCCCTCCCCGTGGGGGGGAGGGGTGCGGGAGGTGGATAACATGAGTAAGTGGTCATAAGCCTTTCCAACAATATGTCACATGAGGGGTCTCGGCTAAATTTAGAAAAACACCCCCGTGGGGGAAAAGTGGGGGGGGGGCGGTCACCGGAGATGCATTACATCAATAAGTAGTCACAGACCTTTCCAACGATATCTCACATGTGGGGTCTTGGCTAAATTTGGAAAAGTGTCCCCCCGGGGGGTTCAAAATGGGGGGATGGACACCGGAGGAGCATAACATCAATAAGTAGTCACAGACCTTTCCAACGATATCTCACATGAGGGGTCTTGGTTAAATTTGAAAAAATGTCCCCCGGGAGGGGCAAATTGGGAGAGACTGTCACCGGAGGTGCATAACATCAATAAATAGTCACAGACCTTTCCAACGATATCTCACATGAGGGGTCTTGGCTAAATTTGGAAAAGTGCCCCCCGGGGGGGCAAAGTGGTGGTGGGGACACCGTAGGTACATAACATCAATAAGTAGTCACAGACCTTTCCAACGATATCTCACACGAGGTGTCTTGACTAAATTTGAAAAAGTGTCCCCCAGGGGGGGCAAAGAGTGGGGGGGACTGTCACCGGAAGTGCATAACATCAATAAGTAGTCACAGACCTTTTCAACGATATCTCATAAGAGGGGTACTGACTAAATTTGGAAAAGTGTCCTCCGGGGGGGGGGCGGCCACCGGAAGTGCATAGCACTAATAAGTAGTCACAAACCTTTCTAACGTTATGTCACATGAGGGGTCTTGGCTAAATTTGGAAAAGTGTCCTGAAATTTCATATATTATAAATAATATTTAGCGGAGGGCTCCATAAAAAAATCCGATCTAAAATGATAAGAGCGGAAAAAACTACCCTCGCAGTGGGGGCCAAATTGGGGAGGGGAGGAAGAAAGTCTCATAATATGAAAGAGTCATACGAGAGCTTACCGATGACATATCACATGACTGGTCCAAAAAAAGTTTGAAAATTGCTCCCCCTCTCTGCCCCCGTGGGCCCACTCTTTCACCCCGGAATTCACACAGCCGCCACTTTAAAATTTTTATGTTCAATAAATAATATTTACCGGAAGACTGCATAAAAAACCCATATTTAAAGTGATATTTAAATTTATTATAGAAATCGGCTACGGTTTTAAAAATTTGTTCGCCCCTTCCCACCCCCCTTTGGGCGAAGAAAGGTTCATAGTATGAAAGAGTGGTCAAAGGGCTTTTCGATTATATGCCACAGGAAGGCTTCGGTAAAATTTTTAAAATTGCACCCCATGAGTGCACTCTCACGTCCTCCTCCCTCGAAATCACCCGACCCACCTTCCTCTTTGAAAATTTTATATTTAATAAATAATTTTTATCGGAGGGTTCCAGGTATGTGACATCTTGGTAGGGCTAAAATAAGAGAAACTTTGAAAATTAGGGCTTCATTTCACAGCTCATTGTCATGCCTTTTTCTCTATCTCGTCCCTTGGTACTCTCGATAAATTTTCTTACTTTTCTTCTCTGCCGAGGACGAGAGAAATCCTCGAAAAGCTTCTCAAAGCGAAATGTTGAAAAGCGCGAGAGAAATCCTCGAAAGGCTTTTCATTGGGAGATTTCGAAAAGGACGAGAGTAACAAGCGAGAGGCTTCCCATCGAGAAAGGTTGAAAAGGGCGAGAGGACACTCTCGAGAGACTTCCCATCCCGAAAGGTTTAAAACCGCGAGAGAACCAACCATCGAGCAGATTCCCATCTGGAAGCGTCGAAATGCTGGAAAAATCATCGAGATGAGATTTGCCGAAATGCGAGATGGAAATGAAGCTTTCAGAGTCGAACTTACCGCATTTCTGGTTTAAGTCATAATTTCTCAAAGGAGTCCATCTGCTTATCCAATCTCTTTTTAGCTCACAGGCTATCTAAGCCTGAGAGCTAATGTACCCGTCGGTTCTGTGTGTATGCATGTACTGTACGTACGTATGTATGTACGTAACGCGATAACTCTTGATTAAAATGTACGATTTGCTTCAATTTTTTTTATGTTCATTCTGATAAGGCGTTCCGCTGTTTAGTTTTGACGGTTCATTGGTTAAGGATAAAGGGAGAGAGGGGGGCTGGTCCCCCCCTCTCCTTAATTTAGATAAATAGGTTTTTCATGCAGAATTCTTCGATTTGCTCCAAATTTCGTATACCGGTTTATTATGTTAAGGAGCTTCCCTGATTAAACTTGGAGGTTCATTAGTTAAGTATGAAGGGGGAAAGGGGGGTAGACCCCTCCTTAATTTAGATAAATGGGTTTTTCATGCAGAATTATTCGATTTGCTCCAAATTTGGTATACCGGTTCATTATGTTAAGAAGTTGCCTTGATTAGATTTGGAGGTTTACGGGTTAAGTATAAAGGGGGAGAAGGGGGCTAGACCCCCCCCCCTTTAATTTAGATAAATGGGCTTTTCATGCAGAATTATTTGATTTGCTCCAAATTTGGTATACCTGTTTATTATGTTAAGGAGCTTCCCTGATTAAATTTGGACGTTCATTGGTTAAGGATAAAGGGGGAGAAGAGGGGCTGGTCCCCCCTTAATTTAGATAAATGGGCTTTTCATGCAGAATTATTTGATTTGCTCCAAATTTGGTATACCGGTTTATTATGTTAAGGAGCTTCCCTGATTAAACTTGGAAGTTCATTGGTTAAGGATAAAGGGAAAGAAGGGGGGCTGGTCCGCCCCCCCTTAATTTAGATAAATGGGTTTTTCATGCAGAATTATTCGATTTGTTCCAAATTTGGTATACCGGTTTATTACGTTAAGAAGTTGCCTTGATTAGATTTGGAGGTTTACGGGTTAAGTATAAAGGGGGAGAAGGGGGCTGGTCCCCCCTTAATTTAGATAAATGGGCTTTTCATGCAGAATTATTTGATTTGCTCCAAATTTGGTATACCGGTTTATTATGTTAAGGAGCTTCCCTGATTAAATTTGGACGTTCATTGGTTAAGGATAAAGGGGGAGAAGAGGGGCTGGTCCCCCACTTAATTTAGATAAATGGGTTTTTCATGCAGAATTACTCGATTTGTTCCAAATTTGGTATACCGGTTTATTATGTTAAGGAGCTTCCCTGATTAAACTTGGAGGTTCATTAGTTAAGTATAAAGGGGGGAAAGGGGGGTAGACCCCTCCTTAATTTAGATAAATGGGTTTTTCATGCAGAATTATTCGATTTGCTCCAAATTTGGGATACCGGTTTATTATGTTAAGAAGCTGCCTTGATTAGATTTGGAGGTTTATGGGTTAAGTATAAAGGGGAGGGGCTAGTCTCCCCTTAATTTAGATAAAAGGGTTTTTCATGCAGAATTATTGGATTTGCTTCAAATTTAATATACCGATTTATTCCGATATGGCGCTTCCTTCATTAGATTTGGAGGTTCATTTGTTAAGTATACAAGGGCGAAAAGGGGGCAAGTCCCCTCCCCTTAATTTAGATAAATGGATTTTCTTGGAGAATTATTTAATTTACTTTAATTTTTTTTCTATGTTTGTTCTGATAAGGAGCTTTCCTGATTAGATTTGAAGGTTCATTAGTTAAGTATAAAAGGGTTAAAGGGGTTAGACCACCCTTAATTTAGCGATATGTTTCTTTTTTTCATGCAGAATTATCTGATTTGCTTCAAATTTGATATACTGATTTATTATAGTTAAGGAGTTTCCTTGATTAGATTTGGAGGTTCATTTGTTAAGTATAAAAGGGGCAAACGAGGGATATTTCCCTTCATTTATTTTTTGAGGGACATTATTCTTTGAAATAACAGTATAATATACAGTTAGTGTTAATAACCTGTGAGCTCAATGCCATCAGTTTAACTGGCACTTATCATTTTATTGCTATTAACCGATGTGGGTTATGAAGCATAGTAGTTTATGTATTCAGTTCTGTATAGTCCTAGTTTCAAACTTTACTGTTAAATTTTGTGTCATTTTGTCCCGAATTTTCAATGTTTCTCTTATTTTAGCTCTGCCAAGCTGCCCGATACCTGGAGACTCAGATAAATACTATTTATTAAATATAAAAAGTTCAAAGAGGAAGGTGAGTGAATTCTGGGGTGCGCGAGAGTGACAAAGGGAGGGGGGGGGGCGGGTAATTTTCAAACATTTACCAAACCTCTCCTTGACATATCATCGGAAAGTCCTTTCACCACTCTTTCATATTATGAACCTTTCTCCTCCCAGAGTTGAATTCCGGAAGGGGTTCGGGGTGGGGGGGGGAGCGGTGCCGGGGTGACTTTTTTTTTTAATTGTAGAGATTTCTACAATAAATATCATTAAATGAGGTTTTTTTAATGGAGCTCTCCGATAAATATTATTTATTAAATATAAAATTTTAAAAGTGGGGCTGCATGATTTCCGGGTATATTCTAGGATAAAAGAGGGAACCCACGTGGGAGGGGTAGATTTCAAACTTTTTTTGGACCAGTCATTTGATCTATCATCGGAAAGTTTTCGGTTATCATCGCAAACTTACTCTTTCATATTATGAACCTTTCTTCTTCCTTCCTTAGTTTGGCGGCCCGAGAGAGGCACTTTTCGAACTTTTTTGAAATCGTAGCGTTTTTAAACATTTTAGATCGGATTTTTTTTACGGAGCCCTCCGATAAATAATTTTTAATATATGAAAATTTCAAAGAGAAGGATGGGCAGGGTACATTTCGGGGGGGGGGGGGGGCACGATATTTGGAATCCTGGGAGTTGGGACTCTTTTCTATCTTTTGCCGACACCCCTCATGTGATATATCATTGGAAAGCTCTGCGACTACTATTTCATTTTATATATCACCCGCGCCCCTCCCCTTACTTTGCCCCCGAGCGGGGGCACTTTACTAAATTTAGCCGACACCCCTCATGTGCCATAACGTTGGAAAGTCCTGTGACCACTTATTCATATTATGCACTTTCCTTGCCCCTCCCTCCTACTTTGCTCCCCGCGGGAGTTCGTTTAATGTATTCCAGTCGAAGACTTTATAAAAATGGGGAAATTAAAGATCCAATCTCAAATGACGTAGAAAAATCAATAAAAAATTTTGATCCCTTTTATCATCCTTTAGTTCATATTTCTGCCACTAGGGGGTGCTTTTGATTCTTATTTCTTTGGCCATTTTGGTGCTAATTGCCGAAAAATTCTAATTTTTGATACTTAAACTCCCCTTACCGCTTCATAGCTACTCGCGTTTTTTCAGCTTTTTTCAACCAGGGGGCACCCTTACAAGACTTTTCCAGTCTTATGGCTCCTTTATAGTTTCCCTTTGGTTTGTTGTTTTTTTATTCCATCTGTTTTCAGTTACCCTATATTTAATAAAATCTGCCTTATATATATGTAAAAACAATGATTTCAATAATCGATTCTAGAACATCTCCTTTGTAGATTCTCGAAAGTAATCGATGACTGCATCGATTGTGTATTTTACGATAACGATTTTTTTCGATTGGTAAATTTTCGAGAATCGCCCATCACTAAGCCCTATCACTACTATGAAATTGTCGGCCAGAATAATAGCTAAGTTTTCCAATAACTGTTTTTAGCTTTTCTCGTTATAATCGATTGTAAAACATCTCGATTGTAGATTCTATGAATTAATCGATGGCTGTATCGATTGTGATTTTTTACGATGACGATTTTTCTCGATTGTTGAATTCTCGAGAATCGCCCATCACTACTTATAAGTAATTACCATGCCTAGTTTGAAGTTTCTAGCCCCTGCAGTATTACAAAAAACGCAATTTGGATCGTTTTTTGCTCCTTCACCCTCTTTGGGGTAGTGGCACCGCCATGAAATACAGCCTATGTTGGAGCAAGGGCTGTCCCCATCGTTTTCACACAATTATTTTTTAAATCGGTTTGGTACCTTCTGAAATTGCGTAGAAATCGCCATTTAGAACGTTTTTTAGAACGCTTTTCCGCATTTTCAACCCTTTTTAATTTATATATTTTTAAGAAATGTCCGTAGAGATCATTAGTATGTTATAAGTAATTACCATTCCAAATTTCATGTTTCTAGGCCCTTCAGTAACACAAAAATCGCATTTTCGAACGTGTTTTTGCTCCTGCAGCCCCTTTGGAGGTAGTGGCACCGCCATGAAATACAGCCTATGTTGGAGCAAGGGCTGTCCCCATCGTTTTCACACAATTATTTTTTAAATCGGTTTGGTACCTTCTGAAATTGCGTAGAAATCGCCATTTAGAACGTTTTTTAGAACGTTTTTCCGCATTTTCAACCCTTTTTAATTTCTATATTTTTAAGAAATGTCCGTAGAGATCATTAGTATGTTATAAGTAACTACCATTCCAAATTTCATGTTTCTAGGCCCTTCAGTAACACAAAAATCGCATTTTCGAACGTGTTTTTGCTCCTGCAGCCCCTTTGGAGGTATTGGCACCGACAAAAAATGTAGCCTATATTGGAGCAAGGGTTGTCACCATCATTTTGACACCATTATTTTTTAAATCTATTTGGTACTTCTTGAGATTGCATAAAAATCGCCATTTAGAACGTTTTTTAGAACGCCTTTTGTGCATTTTCACCCCTTTTAAATTTCGAATTTTTTAAGAAATTTTCTTAGAGATCATTTATATCTAATAAGTAATTACCATGCCAAATTCCATGTATCTGGATCCTCCAGTAACACAAAAATCGCAATTTCGAACGTTTTTTTGCTCCTGCACCCCCTTTAGGGGTAGTAGCACCGACATAAAATATAATCTAATTTGGAGCAAGGACTGTCACCATCATTTTGACATCATTATTTTTAAATCGGTTTGGTAGTTCCTGAAATTGCGTAAAAATCGCCATTCAGAACGTTTTTTAGAACGCTTTTCGCACATTTTCACCCCTTTTTAATTTCGATATTTTTAAGAAATGTCCGTAGAGATCATTAGTATCTTATAAGAAACTACCATTCCAAATTTCATATTTTTAGGCCCTTCAGTAACACAAAAATCGCCATTCAGAACGTTTTTTAGAACGCTTTTCGCACATTTTCACCCCTTTTTAATTTCGATATTTTTAAGAAATGTCCATAGAGATCATTAGTATCTTATAAGAAACTACCATTGCAAATTTCATGTTTTTAGGCCCTTCAGTAACACAAAAATCGCATTTTTAGAACGTTTTTTTGCTCCTGCACCCCCGTTTGGCCAGTGGCAGTGACATAAGATATAGCCTATGTTCTAAGTTGGACTAACACCATCATTTGGATACCATTACTTTTGGAATCGGTTCGGTAGTTCCAGAGCTTACCTCCTACAAATAAACAATTTTTACCTCTTTATAATATTAGTATAGATAATTAAATAGAAAAGGTTTTACATTAAATTGTTTAATTAGAAATGTATGTATATTATTTTAAACTTTACATAATAGAAAATCAAATTTAAATAGCTTTTATTTCACAAAAGAATATTAAATGATTGTTCAATTTCCCGAATTAGATTAATAAAAATACAGATATAAGACTTAAGATTCATTTCTGTAAAGAAATTTAGAGAGATGCTCTTAAGAATTCTAGATTAAACCTAAATGCTTTTAAACAACCAATTACATTTAAAGTATATTTACATAAACTACTGATACATATAAGGATATATAAATTGCACCGAACCTCGCTTTCGTTTATCGAAGGCAATAGAAAATTGAGATTGTTGATCAAAAGAGCAAAATCCTAAGTTTAATTATTTTTTTCAGGATCTCATTCCGAAAACATACGTCTAACAACACGTCTAATTGAAAAATTTTATTTTGTAGATAATCCAAATTTTATCCAATGGTGAAAGAATAACATTTTTACCTCTTTGTCTTGTTAGCTAATATCCCGCAATTTTTCTTTATCTACTCTAAATAGGTGCAGGCAAAATTACTTCGTATTTCCAAACCAGCATCCGAAATATCGGAATATGAGGTATTTTGAAAAATTTGAAGCACTTCAATTATTTACCAGTTAGATATAAGTTGGGAATATAAATTCCATAAGTGATAAGAAAAAAGGTTAGAAATAAGAATATGTTAATGGGTCTCAGGACTTCAGGAAAAAGTGAGAAAAAAGAAAAAAAGACCATTTCCGACATTTAATTTCTTAAAATGTATCTGATTTAAGAACACAATTTTTTTGGGGATTAATATATATGTGTATGTTCTTTCATTTCATGTATGTAAAAAATTGCAAATGCAGAACTAGCATTTATAGGGGGCTCCAAAATGTCAGACATTCGTCGTACAGAAAATTGGTATAACAGTTTACGCGCAGGATTACAAAATAAATTTCGCAACTTGTATGAATTTTTTTAGACTAATTATACTTCAGATTGTAATAATTACCCTGGACCTAAATAAACCTGTTAAAAATATCTTTATCTTTTTAATACAAAGTTGTATTTAGCTAATACAAAATTTTGAAATTTTCAAGAGTATAATCACCTAAAAAAATTTTTTTTTTAACAATAAAGATAAAATTTTATGTTCAGTTTATACAGACTAACATGAACCATTTGTTTTGAAAATTTTATGAAAAAATATTCAGTAGTGTTTGAGATATCCCGCGCGTTATGCCCAAAAACGTCATTTGGAGAAAAATGACATCAAAGATTCGGAAACGCTGCTTCAGCTATTAAACGGATCTTCTGTTCTAATGGCCATAACTTCTGCTCTAATGGAAATTTCAAGAAAAGAATCATATCAAAATGTTCAGAAAAATGGAAGTTTAACATGTAAAAAAAATAAAATTTCCAAAATTTTGAAGCTTTAAAAGTTCCGAGAGCACTTAATAAAAAAAAAACAAAAAAAAAAAAAAAAAAAAAAAAAAACACTCATTTATTTTCAAAACGTTACAATAATTAAATTTTTGTGCGGCACCTCAAACCCGTTACTCTAGACAATTCTGTCGAATTAGATAATTTTCCATTTTCTCAAGGTTTCAAGGTGGATCCACGAGGAAAGTTACGAGGCCCGAAATTTGCTAGCGTTGCTCTTTTAGCGCAAAAGAAAAAAATCTTATTTTTATTATTTTTAAGTATGAGATATATCTACATTCATAAGCAATTACTTCCCCGTGAATATCTTTATGTGACTCTCCAGTCCTCAAAATCGGCTTAAAATTTCTATTGTCTGAAATTTCTGTTGACTTTATATAAAAAAAAAGGGAAACATTATCCAATTTCTTTGCATCTGAATGTAACTTGCAAATTTTATACATATACAAATAAACCTGCAAATATTATTCATTTATGATTAAAAATCGCTTTGAGAATGTGTAATAAAATAGTCACATTAGATTAACAGACAAATTGAAGATATGAGAATTGCTGATGAAAACATACAACCCCCACCCCTTTTTTTAAAAAAAATGTGACATGTCCTCTATCTTTAAATGGGGTACTGCATCCACACCTGGAAATAGAGATATAAAATGACATAAAATAATCAAACTCTTTATAGGATTAGAATTTGGTCAAAAATTCGTATACTATTAGAAGAATTGAAGTGTGTTTATAGATTTACCACTACAGTTTTATTGTACGAGAAAAAAAAAAAAAAACTTTTGTCTTCGATAAAGCACAAAGAACTATATCAAAATAGAATACAAAATCGTTATCTATAATTCTCATTGGTCATTCTAAAGCTCTCCAGAAATATTTCCTAATCGCGAGATGAAATCGGGTCACAGAATTCTCTAATCTTTTGACCATATAATATCCAAAATTCACGAAATAATGGAACATGATAGAAATAACATATTTTTTCAGATATTAACTTCACATTTAAGAATGTAATATTCGAAGTAAAATGTAACGTATCCTATAAAATGTTTTACATAAATCGATTTCTTGAAGTTTTAAATACGCCAATATAAAATTTAGGCTCACTCTGCCAATTAGTTTTTCAGTTATAATTGAAAAAACTATCCAAATTGCAACTTGTTATCGCAATTATTAAAATTGGATTTTACATTAGGAGTTCAATACTTCATATCTGTATAATTTCCAAATTTCTTCACTGAATGACACCCCTTTTAGTATTACAATATGAGGTTTTCCGAAGAGTCCAAATGTGATATCAAAATTAGGCATTCGTATTGTAAAGTAATACGTTTGTTAGAATTTTAATATAAAAACGGCCTTTTAAGTTAATTTTTTAAGATACATTTAAAGAAAACATCATTCACAGAAGAATATATATTTTCTTTTATCTCTATATGCATGTGTGCGAATTTAGAGGCAGGGGACAGTTTATCTTAAAATTGTTAAAAAAAATTATTTTTCTATTTTAATATTAAATGGAAGCACGTTTAATTGTGAATATTTGGACACCTCATTTTTACCCATACGGTAATTATATCGCGAGATATAGTAAATTTTGTTAATACACTCAGAGCAATTACCCACACAAATTAAAACTTTAAATGGCTTTTTCTCCATGTTCATAATTTCTTCACTTTTATGTTCTGAAAATGCTGAAGCTTTTTGTGTATTTGATATATAGATTCAAACTTTGTTGCACATGTTCTTTATTATGTATGTGATAAATGTACGCATGGAATTATCCTTCAGATTTTTTGTTATTTTTTTAAGGGGTCTCAGGACTCTTAAAGCTTTAAAACTTGGAAAATTTTAATTTTTTAGATGTTAAACTCCTATCTATTCTGAACATTTTGATATAATTGTTTCCTTGAAATTCCTATTAGAAGTAAAGTTATGGCTTTTACATTTATACACGTTCAATAGCTGAAGCGTCGTTTCGGAAACTTTGAGGCTATTTTTCTCCAAATGACGTTTTTGGCCATAACACGCACGATCTCTCAAAAACTTATGAATATTTTTTCATGAAATTTTCAAAACATGTGTTTCATGTTAATCTGTATAAACTGAACCTAAAATTTCTTTTTTTTTGTTCAAAACAATATTTTTTTAGACTATACTGTTGAAATTTTCGTAATTTTGCATTAGCTAAATACAACTTTGTATTAAAATATATAAAAAAGCTTTAAATACAAATTTATTGAGCTTCAGGGTACTTATTACAATCTGAAGTATAAGTAGGAACCAAAATTTTCATTCTAGTTGCAATACTTATTTTGTAATCGTGCGCGTAACCTGTTATGTCGATTTTTTCCTCGTAAAATGTCTAACAGTTCGGAGCCCCCTATAAATGCTAATTCTGCATCTTATAAATTTTTAAATACATGAAATGAAAGAACATACTTATATATTTTATTCCAATTAAAATTGTGTCTTAAAATCAAATATATTTTAAGATATTAAATGTTGCAAATGGTCCTTTTTTTCATTTTTCCAATTTTAAGAGTCCTGAGACCCCTTAAGTAAAAATAGATGCGTTATTAAAAAATAAATAAATGAAGATCTGTTAGATTTCACCGTTTTACACTATACAGGGTTTCCAAGGATTATTGAGACAAACTTTAAGGGGAGGTAGCGGACATGACAAGGACTCAGATTTGCATAGCAACCCATGGTCGGAAACGGCTTAGTTCGCCGTTAGGTGGAGTTGTTCACAAGACCCACGCTCTCCTGATTTAAGCAGCATAGATTCCTTTCTTTTGTGTGCTCTGAAAAGTGCTGTGTATGTAATGATCTATGTAGTTGCTGTGGATTCCGATATGGATCTAGTTGCAAGACTTGTCTGTGCTGCTGCCGATATCCAACAACATACAGGTGTATTTGAGCGAATCCGCCAATCCGTGGTTAGATGGCGTAATGCATGCATCGCTAGCAATGGTGGAAACTTTGAAAACCTTTTGTGACATTTGCACATATTATCCATCACAGCAATTGTAATATCTTTGACCAATAAATTATTTCAGATGATCTCAGTCCTGCGTCTCTTCGTTTCTTGTACCTGTCATACTACTTTCCAATGACGTTTCCGATCATGGGTTGCTATGCAAATGTAAATCTTTGTGATGGGCACTACTTCTCGTTAAAGTTTGTCTCAATAATCCTTGACACTCTGTATAGTGTAAAACGATGAAATCTAACACATCTTCATTTATTTTTTAAAAAATAACACATCTACTTTTACTTTAAAAATTAACCAAAAACCTGAAAGATTATTCGATACACAGATTTCTCACATATATAATAAATAACATGCGCAAAAAAAGTGTTAATCTCTATATCCTTTGGCATCCTGTATATATCAGTAAAACATTATATTAAGTGTAATTTTAGAAATATCTAAAAATGCATGCGCAGTCTTGTATAATACACATTTTAAAACCTTAAAAAATGTAGACAAAAATAGCAATTTTTAAAAAAAGTAGTAAGGATTTTATAAAATTCAATTTTTTATAAACTTTTCTTAAATTTTAATTAAATATTCAGTTAATTTATTTTTTAAAATGTACTCTTAGTTGAAGATTTAAATTCAATGAGTTCACCATTTGAACATTGGAACACATACCATTTGTTATTATTTTTAAAAATAAACAAAATTGTTGAAAAGGTAAACTGTCCCCTTAAAGACTGAAGGGAATGCTTTCAATAAATGCACGAAGATAGGGGCGCGCGTGTTAATGTAGTATAATTGTAGGTAAAATATTGTTAGTAATTAATTTTTTTTTCCCTAGAACTTTCTGATCTACAATGGAGTATTATGAAGGATAAAAGATTTCTAGTGTATATGTTACGGTTAAAGCAAGAATTAAAAGTAAACCTAGGTTTAACCGGCTAAAGTGCGGGATTACCCAGTTCTTGCGGATAAAGCCCGAAGAGTTCCCAAAGCTTTCATGTTTAACCGGTTAATGCTAGGTCTAACCAATCTTGATCGGTTAAAGCCCGAAATTATTATAAAACATCTTTGTAGAAACATTAAAACCTTGTAATCAGACAACCCGAGATTTCCTCGGGAATGCATTTTTCCGCTTTATTAACTCTTCTTCGTTATTCCCCCAGTTATTTTTTATTGTACATTTTGCCTATCATTTTCTCGATTAAATTATTCAAAAATTTCTGTTTTGAAAAACCGGTAATAAAAAATTAAAAATTCTGTAAAAGACGCTCTGACAATGATTAAAATTTTCATTTCTCAACAACTTTCAGAAAAAAATCATGGCTTCATTTAATAATTTAAATTACGTACATATATCAGAGTAAACATTCATCAATTCATTTCTAATTTACGGAAGTATGGAAGCTTCGCGTTCATAAAAAAATAATATACAGTGAGCAAAAAAGTATTTGCACACCAGGTAAATTTGTTGTAGCATATGTATAAATAAATAAAAAGCAACTAAGAATTAAAAATACCAACACTTTTACAAAACAAATAAACATATTTAATATCTGACTTAATAATTATATTTAAAATATGAAAATATAAAAAAGTAGCATTTGTACTGCCAAAAAAATATTTGCACACTAGCAATAAAAACAGAACTAGAGGAATTATTTATAAGTTAAAAACACTGCTAATATTTAGTATGCATGCCCTTTGCTTCAATTATAGCTTGTAATCGTCTGGGAATTGATTCTATTAATTTGTGGCATGTTTCACTGCTGATTTATAGCCATTCTTCCCTAAGAGTTTGCTTAAGTTCTGATTTGTTAGAAATTTTCTTTTTCCTTATTTTCACATCCAAAATATGCCATAAATTTTCATCTTATTGAGGTCTGGTGATTGTGTTGGCGTTTTCAATTGATGTTTTACATTATAAAGCAACCATAACCTCGTAATATATGCAGTGTGTTTCGGATCGTTATCCTGTTGGAAATAATATGAATTAGGAATTCCTAATTTCAGAGCACTATTAGATAAATGATCTCGCAATATATTAATATATTGTTTAGCATTCATATTGCATTCAATAAAGGTCATTTTGCCAACTCCGTTAAAAAAAATGCATCCCCAAATCATTACATGGCCACCACCATGTTTTACAATTTATTTCAAGTTTTTAATTTGAAGAGAATATTTGGCTTTCGTCATACAGTTTTCATACCATCTGAGCCAAAAATATTGAACTTGTTTTCATCGACAAAAATAACAGTTTTTCAAAACTCTAGTGGTTTGCTGACATAAGCTTTTGCAAATTCAAGTCTTTTCACCGTATTTGTTTTACTAATAAATGGTTTTTTTCGAGGGGCTGTTCCTCGAATATTTGCATCCTGAAGAATATTTCTAATAGATATTGGTGTAACTATTGTTCTCGACGTTGAAGCGACATCAACAGC
Source organism: Maratus speciosus (assembly GCA_963932465.1). NCBI lineage: Eukaryota > Metazoa > Arthropoda > Arachnida > Araneae > Salticidae > Maratus > Maratus speciosus. The sequence continues at coordinate 272,960,257 of OZ010788.1, forward strand.
CAATTCTCGAGCACTTAGAAAAGTGTTTTTTGAAGATTCTTTTATGATGGCTCTCCTTTGCCTGGTATTTAGCTTTCTTGGACGCCCAGTTCGCGGCTTATTTATTGTCGAACCAGTTTCTTTTTTCTTCTAAATTACATAACGAACACTAGAAAAGTTTAGATTTAATTTTTTACCTATTCCTCGATAACTTAATCCAGAATTGTGAAGAAGTATAATCTTCTCACGGGTAGCAACAGACAGTTCACACGTTTTCGGCGCCATTAGAACAAAAACTCGCCAGAATCCCTGCTCCAGTAAATATATTACGTGACTTTAAAGTGCGAGGCTAATGTACTGCGGGACTGATATGCTAAACATTTGCATAATGTTCACATTTAATGATTTTTTTAACAGTCAATGCTTCTTATGCAAATACTTTTTAGGTATGAGGAAATATTAATTTATTTTTTAAAATGTGTAATATTACTGTTTAAGGAAAGTGGGTAGTTATTTTTATTTTCTTCTTATTTAAATAAATGAATAATTAAGAGAATAGTATCAAATTTGTTTTCTATGGTTACTTATGCAAAAAATCGTCTGCGTGCAAATACTTTTTTTGCTCACTGTATATCACTGAATACAGCAACCTATTTCTGCAGCAATCTGAAAAACTCAGGAAACTCGTTAAAGCGGCAATCACTAAACGTTGCATGAACGCTTGCGCGTTCATTAACCAAAAAAAAAAAATCTCAAAATGTACAAATTTCGTAAGACCAGCATATATCAAAACACCCAAAATTCCAGTGATGGACACTCCCTGTTTCAGTAATGCACACACCACAAAAAATAATTGATATAATTGATTTTACAACTGTATTTTATATCGGAATTTAATAATTTCGGGCTTTAACCGACCAAGATCGGTTAGACCTAGCTTTAACCGGTTAAAGATGGAAGCGTTGGGAACTCTTCGGGCTTTATCCGCAAGGCCGGGGTAATCCGGCACTTTAACCGGTTAAACCTAGGTTTGCTTTTAATTCTTGCTTTAGCCGTAACATATATAAACTTCAGTATTAATTCATTGCTTCATTTAATTGTTAGCTTGAATGCATTCTCATTTAGAGTAGGATATAGATATTTACGCCCAACTTTCGATAAAATAGTAAGTGGGCTCTTTTTTTTCTTTTTTTTTCTATTTGATTTTTTTAAGAATTGCACATATGAATACAAAATAGCAAGAATCGATTCCTCGAAGTAGTTTTTTTTTCAAAAAAATACTTGTTTTCTTTTTCTTTTAGGTTAAAAATGTGTATACTGTGGAATTTACCATATAGATACATATGCATGAACAAATTGTTTATCCAAAATGATGTCATAATAATTCGTCTAAAAAAAAATAATGCTGTCATAGGTATTCAAAACATTCTCCTCCAGCTATGGAAGTACGGCGTTAAATAATGTTTCGAACACCAGGTTTTGTACCTTTTGTACCTAACATAGTTTAAACAGGTGAACAGCCTTTTTTTTTCTCAACAAAATATTTAACGATCAATTATTGATTATTGATTTTGAAAATAATGTCCTACTAAACTAAATTTTGTTGTACTTCTCATCTACTTATGGCAAAACTCCGAACTATTTAGATTAGAAAATAATAACAAAAAATTATATCAAAAAATTTATATATATATATTTTTTTAAATGCTGCTTATAGGTCACCCTGCATATTATAGAAAATTAGTTTTTCTAGAACTTATATTTCGATGAATTTAATAAATTGGAACATACATTCATTAAAAGCACCTCTCTAAAAATCACCTAGTATCTTTTGAAACGACCTGTATACTGTGAACAATTAGTATGACTAGAGCGTTTTATTCCCTTAAATACAAAATAATCAATTACAAGACTGATAACAGCACCGTTTCTTAAAGTAACGGTGTGTCGTTTCGGCCATACAATAGTAAAACATGAGTATGTTTAGATCTTTTCTTGTCTTTTATATCAAGTAACGAATTATAAACACAATAACAGCCCTTTTCCTAAAAATCTGTACTAAATTCTGGTCCAATCTGTATATTCTAGAAAATTAGCATGTCTAGATTTTCATATTCTTAAATTTAAAATAATTATTAATACATTAACACCGCTCTTATATTCAACGAGTAATTTCGAAGCAAACCTGAATATTGTAAAATATTAATATTTGAGCTCCTCTTTCTACAAACGTAAGAAAGCGAATTACTAATATATTAACATCCTTCTTAAAATAACCTTGTAATATTTTGAACAAAACTGTATATTTTAGGAGATAAATAGTTTGAACTTCTCTTTCCTTAAATTTATAGTAACAAATCACACAACATTAACAACACCCTGTTAGAATCTTTTACACACTTCGTGACACCCTATTTATAGATTTTTAAATAGTTCAAGAAACGCTGTAATATTTTTTTTATGTTCTTCATCATAAATAAAAAGTTTCTGAAAAGATTATTTTGTTTTCTGATTTGTATAGGGGAGAGTAACCGAATTTGGACCACTTCACATATTTTCAAGTGTAACTCACTTAATTTTTGGAATACCTGCAAAAGATCATTACACAGGGTTAATCTATTCATCTACTAACTAAATAAATATTTAGATCAATTTCCTTTTGAAAATCTTAAATTTTATTTAAATTTGAAAAATTTGTCAAAAGTGGTCTAAATTCAGCAACTGGTCGCCTAAGTTGGACCCCCCAGTCTCCCAAATTGGACCAAATAATATCAGGTTGTTTTAATGACTAGGGAATATAACTAATTTTATTAAAAGCAGAGTTTGCAATTAATGAAACGGTCAAACAAAATAACAGCAATGAAATATAATGAAATCAAATATCTGAAAATAAGAGTAATTGTTTTAAATCAAAATGTATTCAAAATATAAATCAAAGTTATCAGTAATTAAGAATAGAAATTATGGAACTAATTGTCAGTTATTTGAATATCATGTAAGGAGTGATGAAAAGCTTATACATGAATTTTGTTTATTGTTTTTTTTTCTAGCGCACACAACATGGAACCGTATACAGCAATCTGAACACTGAATAATTTCTGCTATTTTATTTTTTTACAAATTAGGCAAAACCAATCATAACTGTCTAGATTTTCTTTTTAGATTCTGAATTATCAGACTTTTTTGTTTTTAATTTTTTTTTTTTTTTTTTTTTTTTTTTTTTGCAACAGAAATTTTCTTTACATTATGTTTGTAGTTCTTCTCTTCCATCATTTTCTTTCTAATTGCATTACGCCTATTTTTTAAAACTCGATGTTCCAATTGTTTTTGTGCTGGAAAAGTTTCATTTTAGTCTTTTTTTTCATTTCAGGGTTTAGTTTATATGGCGGTGATGTTAACAAAACTATTGCTCCCTATGTATTTTGATTTAACTGAATTTAGCAAAGGAAATGACATTTTTAATGATTTTTTTTTTTGCTTTTGGGGAGGATTTATAGCTGCAGCCTCGTTACAAGTCAATTTCTTCAAAACATACTGCCTGCTTTTTGTTTCCTATACCTTTAACAGCTTTTGCTGTCACGGGTGCTTTTCTTCCAGACAGTTTGTACATGTATTTTTCAACATTTTCATCAAGGTTTGAGATTTTATGCATTTTAATGGCAAAAAAGTATAATTCCATCCTCCAGAACTGTAAAAATGTCTTCCATCACAAATATCCTGCAGGAGGAAAATGTTTGAATTCAACTCTGTAAATCAAATATGCCATATGAATAAAGAATTCAAAGAAAATAAATACAATTATATACAAGATAAAAGACATTGCGAACAAAATTTATTGCATAGACATGTAAAGATATTCTTATGTTTATATAGGCCTAAACAGTATAAAAAAATTAATCCAGATAAACAACAACAACAAAAAAAAAACTTGCATGGAGATAGTAATCCATTATAAAATATAAAAAAAAATAGTGTACACAGCGTACCGTCCTCGAAATCCATTACTTGCTTTTCAAATTTATGATCGCGTATCTGGTCCAATTTAAGCAACTTAAATTGTCCCAATTACGGCAATTGCGTCATTTTTTAAAACAGTTAATTTCAAGACTAAGAAAAAAAATGAAATCAAACAAATCTGCAAGAAATATATGCGCAATAAACAGATGAATTCATATATGTATATGAAAACATAACAACTTACCTTAGTGTTAAAATATTCACTTACGCTTAGAAGGAAAACATTAGATCAAAACAGCTAACTTTAGGTTTTTTTAAATTGTCTGAAAACAGCACGTAGTAGGCGGCTTCTTCTTCTAATCGTGAGTGACGTCATTCTGGTGAGTAGGATTTCTGCGGTAGATGGAGTCTCTTCCTGTAATTAACGGCAGAATGGCAACAGTCCAATTAAAGCGGCGGTCCAAATATGGCTACTCTCCCCTACTTGTCTTCATAAACGTGCGTTATTTTATTTCTTTTTTAATGAAATGAAATTCGTAAATTTTCTCATAAAACATTTATAGTACTTAAAGTACTTATTCTGATTACCTTATTTTGGAGCTCTTAATTCAATAAGTATTTACTTGACATTTTCAATTGCACAGAGAGAACGAAACAGAAATATTTTAATAGGTATAATTATTTGAGAGTCTCAATACAAGCCGAGAAAACGAGTTATTTATTCAAATAATTATTCGGTAATTGTAGTTAGTTCACTTAACTGGAAAATATCTTCTGCTACTTTAATTATGTAATGATATTAAGATTGTATTAAGTGCGCAGAAGGAAACAGGAAACGCCTCAAATTATATTTTAAATATTAAGAATAAAATGTTTCATAAAACGGCCAAATATACTTTTATAATATTATAAATGCGAAAGTATGCATGGTTGTTTGAATGAAGCCAACTTCAAAACGGTTAAATTATTCCCTTTGTATCTTTGCATATAGATGTATTATTAACCGAGAAACGAATATAACCTGTGTTTTGCTTATTTTATTCAAATACTTTTCTTAATAATTCAAAATTTCATTATTTTTCATATAGAATCAATTAACAATTTCCCTATAAAATTTAACCATCATTCTTTTTTCATAAGCTTTACAATATATATTATAAGAATTTTGTTCTTCTTATAATATTCCCGCTTTTACAATACTTTAATTGTAAATTACACCTTTAAGCGAAAATTAATTTCCACAGTACAGTAAAATGAAATTTTACTTAGAAGTGATACTGTTTGTAACGATGTCCTTTCATATAATATTTCCGCGATATGGTATAATATCCTAAATATTTCAAGAACTCCCAATAATATGAACTAATATTTCACCCATCTGCAGAGAAATAGACTAAACTCCGCTTGCGCATGCGTACTATTTCGTTTTTGTTTTTAAAATTCATTTTCTATTCAGTCAGTCATATTTCCCCTTTAAAAATAAACGCGTATGTTTTCGAAAGATCTAAGGGTTGCATTAAATAATATTTGTATATGTTTGTGTCACCTTTTAAGAAGTTATAAGTATGTTGTAAATTTTATTAATAACAAAGTGAAAATTTCCTTCACAACACTAGTTTTTTAATACAGTGTTTTGACTCTATTGACTTTCTTTTTTCGTTGCCAAAAAAAGAAAATCCCAAATAATAACTTCTCCTCGATAAATAATTTTCAATTGAAAGACTTTCACGTGAAAAAGGAAAATGAAATGAAAAAGAAATAAGAATTAAAAAAATACATGAATTTGATGTTATATTGAAAATAAAACTGAAATTTTCAGTTATTTCATAATAATATAAAGTGCATGAATGTAAGTACGGATAACAGGTAAATTTGACGTCATATAAGGAAAATAGAAAGGTTATGCTTCGGTTCTGAAATAAAATGTTCTTGAGCAATGGTATCTATTCTTATTATTTAAAGAAAATTAGTATCAATACTTGATAGTTTATAATCTACGCGCGGTTAACACACGTAATTAATTTTTAATTTAGTACTGAATTAACTTTTTAAAAAAATTGTTAGTAAATGTCAATAATATGCACCACAAATTTATCCATGTGGAAAAGGACGTCATGACTAACGATGAATAGTTATTTTCATTCTTAAAAACTATACAATTATTTCGATTGCGTTTTTTTACGAGTGTTAATTCTTATTTCTGTTCATTTGGAAAAAAAATACATTAACTGTTAAAAGCAATTTGCATTTTCGTTGGTGAAATCTGAATGAATAATATGATTGTGTCAAATTGTTGCGTAAATAATATAAATAACGGCGTGTTCATTTCTCCAAAACCGCCAATTGAAAAATTTTTAAGCAATTTTTTTAATAGAGTTTCCTAAAATTTTATACGATAAAATCGATAGATCTACAAACTTTACACATAATACCACTTAAAATACATTGTTGTATTAGAATCGTCATTTCGTTTCACAAGAAGAGTTTCGTTGATTTCCACGATTTTACTTGGCCTTCCTTTTTCAATCGTTCCAGTTTCCTTTTTGCGATTGTTTATATTACAGTAAATCCTAACGGAATAATTGGGACTAAGATGTGTCCATTAAATCTCAAAGTACTATTTATAATATTATTTTGTTATAATTATAGTACATATATATATATTATTACGTACTTGTAATTACATATATTATTACAGTGCAAATTACATATATATATATTATAAAGGACAAATATATCTGTGCGTAACGCATACGTCATTCTGCGAATGACAACACTTTGAAATTTGAAATGAAATTTCGGTTTTGCAATTTTTGCTACTGCAAATTTTTAAACTTCTAAACATCCCACATTTTAAATGTTTACACCGTCTTATACAGAAAAAAATGTTCTTTTAAATGCAATTTGTTTGAAAGCTGTATCTCAATTAATTTTTGAGATATTAATTTTTTTATAGTTTTTAATACCAATTTTCTAACTGTGGCAACTAAAGTACTTCATTTCTATTAAAAGTGGTTTAGTTATCTTTATTGATTATATTCTTACTGATGCCACTTTCTCATTATAATTAAAAATATCTTTTTAAAAATTTGAACAGAAAATGACGTTACGCTTTAAAAAAGACACAATTTCCCTGATGATGCTATTATATTTCACTATTTATTGTTTCATTCCACTGATATTGAGTTTGAGACAATAGGCAAAATATTTCAGCGACTGAAAATGCCGTCATAGTTAAAATAAAATGATAATTTTATTTCATAAAACGAGATATTTCCCCTAAAACGCCTAAAAGTTATAAAATTCCGGAATTTTTACGCGCAGGTACGGAGATTATACTAAGACCTGAAATCACGAGTGAGAATTTTCCCATGGAAAGCTGTAATAGCTGACTTCAAGCTTGGAAATAGTATATTTATTAATAACCTATTGCGCGGTAATTTTTTTTAATGGTTAATATGGATGTGAAACGTAGAAAATGATTTGATTCGGTCTAGATTTAAAGGGGGGAGGGGGGAATTCTATGATTATGTCAAGATGAAATCATTTTTGCTGATTTTTCATTCCGTAATACCAAGCGTTAATTGATAACTTAATCAAAATTACTTATATTGATTATATGTTACTGATTACGTATATGAATAAAGTTTATTTTTTCAATAATTTTAACAGTTGAAGTTTATGAAAAAAGTATTTTGTTAATCTTAGGTTAAAATATGTCTTTGTAGAGTTAAACTAACAAGTGTAAGATGGATTTTTTTATTGTAATTATTGCTGTCGATGTATTATAAATTTGATGCAACAGTTCCTTTGTAAAAATTTTCTTTCGTCGAAATTCGACGGGATTCATCTCGTATATATAATATATATATACAATATATACAGTGTATATACATGTATTGTATATATACAATATATGTATATACATAAATATATATTGTATATACATATATACTACTGTATATATATATATATATATATATATATATAAACACAATACATTACTTTTAATAATATAATATTGATAATGAAATACAAACGAATTAACACATATGCAACTTTTATGCATGCATAGAACGAAAAGCATATCACATGGCTGCATAGGTCGCCAGCATCACTGCGCATGCTTAGAACGAAAACCACGTTGCAGTGAGAATCAAAGCGCGCGCTTTCGGCGTTTCGTGTTCTTTCCCCCTTTTTAAGGTTTCGTTCATTTGATCACGAGACATTGTGTCGCCACAGATATAATAAATATTTTTTTTCTTTTACCGAGAAATCGCTTTTTAAAAATAGTAAAAAGAAATGCTTTGTAGTTGTTCGTTGCTTGATTTTTACATGTAAGAGCTTAAAAGAGGGTTGTGTGTTGATTCTCAAGTAGGGGAGGGGGAGGGGGGCAGTAATACTTTTTTTTTCGAAGCGTGCTTCATCGTTTTAGAAGCTGTTTTATCATGGAGGCTTTTAGTAAATAATAGTAATAAATAAATATTTGACATTTGTCAAATATAAAAATTTGAAATACGGGCGTGTTGAATTTCAAGTTAGGGAGAGGGGAATAATTTTAAATTAACGATTTTGATTTGTTAATTTAAGGATAAAGTGTTTTAAAAGGGTTATTAAACGAAACACTCTGTGCGATCTGCGATCACACTTACCCACTTGTTTTACTTTATTTTTTGTTTAATTTTTAATTTTCTTTAATTAGTCCGTTGAACCGAGGTCCGTTAAATCGAGGGTTTACTGTATTTAGCTCCAAATTCAACTTATTTCTTGACTGAGATATTTCAAGCCCTCACCCCCTAAAAAAAGAAATATCGAGCTGTCGCCTACAAAATGAGATAAAGAGTTAGTTAATTACATGTGCTTTTAATTATCGGTAGAGAAATGTTTTGCTTGATTAATGCATTTATCTTTCTGTTATTGCTACGTGAATGTCGTCACGGGTAACAGCTAGTATACATATATAAATAATTTGATTTAGTCTTTCGATGCAAATAGATGATTATAAAGAATGTAGCCAAAGTAGCCAATATGACAATAGGTTAATTTTATTATATTTACATGATAGGTTTCCTTTAATTAGAAAAGAAATGCAAAACAGACAGAATTAGCGAAATATTTTTTTTGGTTTTCCAAAAAAATAATGTACATACCATTTCTCCCCCCCCAAAAAGACCTATCGTGATTTCTCCATATACACGTAAATTCAAGACCCCACTAAAAATATGGGCTACTCGTTATGGCCACTAAGACAGGTAATGAAGATGAGAATTTCAAACAATGTGTATTTAGTTTAAAACAATGATCTTAAAATCCGCCCTCTTTTCTTTCTCTGTTTCTGAACAATTTGTAACTTTAAAAGGGAAACCACGTTGTAAATGTGTTAGAAAATAACTGACAAGGAGAGGGCCATATTGGATTCGTGAAAATTTTCGATTTCCGGTATTTGACGCATTTACACGTTTTAACAGGTCGGTAACTCTGTGACTCTGCCTGTGTGTCTGTCTGTATATGACATAAAATTTGTGGACGCTCTATCTCAAGAACTAACTCACGGAATTTAATAGAAATTTATATTCAGGTATTCCGTAATACAAATTAATGCTGATTAGTTTTCGGTGTGAATCGCTCAACAGATGAAGCTGCTATGCTGCATTATTTTACGATTTCCGCAACAGCTCTATCTCGAGAACTAATGCACGGATTTCCATCAAACTTCAGATTCGGTTCTTCATTGACACGAATTGATGCTGTTTACATTTTTATGTAAATCGCTCAACAGGTGGCGATGCTATGCTGAATTTTTTACGATTTCCGCAGTAGCTCTATCTCAAGAATTAATGCACGGATTTTCATTAAACTTCATATTCAGTTAATCCTTGATATGAGTTGGTTCTGTTTACGTTTGGTATCAATCGCCCAATAGGTGATGCAGCTATGCTGAATATTTCCCGATTCCCACAATAGCTCTATCTCAAGAACTAATGCACGAATTTTCGACAAATTTCAGATTTAGGATCAGATCTTTTATAAATAAAATTGCTGATTATGTTTTGGTGTAAATAGCCTAACAGGTGGCGCTTTTATTCTGCATTTTCCGCAATAGTCCTATTTCAAGAACTAATGCACGGAATTTCAGAATCCTCACGATGGGCATAAATTGTCATTTAATTTTGGCACTGTGATAGGGAATTAACATGTATGAAGCATTAAGATGTATGATATAGAAGAAAGTTTCGGCGCTGAGATCTAGTGCTGAGACTGCGAACCTATGGCAGGAATTCCATAGATGGCGAGGGCGTACACGGAAGAACATTTTGAATTTTTTTTTCTCCAAGTCAATATTTTTGGAAATGCGCATAATGCAAAATTGGATTAGAAAAAAATTATCGGATAACTCCAATTCAGCTTGCATACACGATTATAAATAACTAAGTATGAGCTTGATATGAATTATTTGACATTTAAGCTGCTACAAGAAGAATAGCAATTTTCTTTTATTTACATTCTAAAATTTAACATCGTATGTTACCAAAAGTTTTTTTTCATCCTAAAAAGAAAATTTAAAGCAATTTTGATATGTTATTGTTTTCCAACTAATTTGTTCATTTGTTTATAAAATATTTTTTGAATGTATTTTGCACGTGTATGTGAAAAGGTTCGCCACCCTTGTCGTAGCGCTTTTTTCGAAGTCAAAATTAATATTTATATTCGGGGAAACATGGTAACACAAACAATCTACGTATTCAATGTAATGCACACAGCAAAAAGAAAAAAAATCGTTACCTGTCTGAACGCTCGTACTACAGAAAGACGGCACCACTGAGCTCCCTGATAGTACGAAGGGCGCACTACCTATTCTGATGCAGCGGACTTGGATACAGCGTACGACCATGAATAAAATACCAAAGAATTTTTAAAACATTTTGGCAAAACATAGATTTCCTCCCATATAGTTGTTTGGGGTAGGGGAGATGGGGGCACATGTGAACACGGGGCAGATGTGAACATCGCAATTTTTCGATAGTTATTATAAGTTGTTTTATTTGAAAAAAATTACTAAAGATGATAGCACCTCTAGACATACGATACAAATTTTTTGAAGCTCTATGACATTTTGTTTGTCCTCTGTAGCCAAAACACTGCTTTTAGATCTCAAAAGTAAAATCTTTGTTCCGAGTTGATAAGCGAATAATTTTATTTATTTATTCATTTATTTGAATTTGAGTGTTTTAACATATACTATGAATACTAATAAACATTTTTGATACAGTTCTTTTTCTTCTAAAATTGAAAAATGTTAATGATTTATCAATTTAACAGAAGTAGCAATGTGGGGCAGTTGTGAACAGACTAGTTGGGGCAGATATGAACAGTTCATAAGCGCCCAAATAATCATTCTGTGATTCTGTTTCTTTCAGTTAACTTAATGAGAAATAATGTCGCTTCCATTATCTATAATTTTCCTGAAATAGAAGATATTTTCCTCACACAAAGTTGATTTTGTATTGAAACTTCCTCAAACACATCTTTCAGCAAATACATAAAGAGCAGCAAGCTCGTTTATGTTCAATTGTACTTTAAATAAGTTTAATGTTTTCTAAAATGCAATAGGTGTTATGTATTATTTTACTAAACGGTTTACAACTATTTTTTATGCATTGTTATACAAAAGTATTACCTTGAACAATTTTGCAAATTTTTCTATTACATTTGTTCTAAACTTGCAATGATGGCTTACTTCCATATCTAAAACAGTTATGTATATTATGCTCTGAATGGAGATAGATACCGGTGATATTTAAAGAAAGTAAAATGTTTAAACTGATAACTACCGTAAAACCCCGATTTCACCCGCCCTCTTTCAAAAGCAAAAGAAGTTAGGGGGGAGGGGGGTTATAGTCGAAAAAATTTTTAATCATTAAAAAACCCTTCTTTATCTATAATTTACAAGTAAATAAGGCAAATACAAAAGTGAGAATATTTAGTATTTCGGCAGATTTCCGATAAATAGTATGTAAATGCCCCTTCCCTAAAATTTCCCCCAAACAAAAACCCTTAAGCAAAATTTGAAAGTTTTAATTTCTTTTTTTAAAAATGCTTATTTTTTTTTTATTGCAACTATACTTAATGAATCATATAAGCCTCCCCCCCCCCCCCCCAAATCTACTTCTTTTCATTTTATAATCTTTTACTTAAACATATCACACAGAAACTAGAGAAATATATACAAATATTTTTCTTTATGGTGAATTTAAAAGGTAATATAACTAATGATTACGATGACAAATGAATACCAGAATAAAAAGCATGTTAAAGGATATTTTTTTCTTGTGTTCACATGTGCCCCACGTGTGTTCACAACTACCCCGCTGATGGGGCACATGTGAACAATTTTTTGAATTTATAAAACTATTAAAAAATATAAGAAGAGCTATACAGATGATTTTTAAAAAATTACCATGCGTAAAAGAAAGTTCTGTTTACTATATGCAGTAGTTTTTGTTTATAGAAATTAATCCAGTTATGAGAAAAAGCTATATTTATGCGAACTGTTCACATGTGCCCCCATCTCCCCTAAATATTTTCACATTGGATTTTCTTTTTAAAATATGACGAAATTGCAACAATTTTCACTTACATGTGTATTTTATTTAAAATAATCGTAAATTTTTAATTTTATATTTTTTTTAAAAGGAAGTATTTGGTAACTTCAACATAAAAATGAAACATATTTTATTTATTGCTCATAAAAATTTGAAAAGGTGTGGACATAACCAAAATTGATAAAAAGGATGCGGAAAAGGGGGAAAACAGCCTTTTAATATTAAGAAAAGTTCAGGATTCCTTACTTGCGCGCATTGAAAGTGTGATACGGTTGCGGCAGAATGTGAACCGGTTAGTTGCCTCTCCGTTACATTATGAAGCTCAGTGGATGGCAGCTGCGACCAATAATGGCCAGTAAAAACAATCTTCTCCTGCTCAAAATCAAGAAATTTCCTTGCACATTTAAAGACCCATTTTTAAAGGGAAATACACTGCACATCCAAGCACGACTACAGAAGTGATTAGAAACAAAACAGATTTTTTTTTTTGATAAATGATTTATATCTTGAGTTATAAACGATTGCTGTCTCAAAATAGGTAAAATTTTTAAGTTGTGTTTAGTGATAATAAGGTTCTTAGTTCTGTTATATGTTAATTGCAGTCTTTAATGCACCAAAGAGCTGTGTAAAATGTTTCAGAAAAAGAGAAGATCAACAATAATTTGCTGTTAAATGATTCTATTTTCGCCATTCTGTACTGCAGAAAATTTATTCAACGTTACTCAATAAAAGGCTAATTCCATGAAAGCTTGTCATGTCTGTCATACAGCTGAAAATCGCTATGTTTGTTGGCTACCAGTATTTTATCACGGAAAAATGTGACATTTTATCGGAGATATCTCATCAATTGAATAACGCGAAGCAAACTTTTCGAAAATAACGCTGGCCAACAAGTATAGCTATTTTCAGCTGCGTGATAGACATGACAAGTTTTCATGGAATTAGCCAATATTGATGGCAACATGCTGCCATTTTATGGAGTAATTTATCTTATATAATGATGTAATTTAAATTGTATAACTGGTGTAATATTAGTATAACGTAACACCAGTTTTGTAGGTTAAATTAATCAATAAAATGGAGGCAGCAATACTGCCACTAATTTTATGGAGTAACGTTACATAATTTTTTTACAGTGTGTATTTGTAAATAAACAATTGGAATGAACCATAATAAATTCTGAATTCCAAAAATATATTCTAGCAACTGTTTGTAAGAAACAAAAATAAGTAGTATAGCATTTTATTTTCTTAACTGAAAAAGATCAGCTATTAAATGGAATTTATCCTACAAATAAAACAAATTCAACAAATACAATCAAGTAACGTTGCTAGAAACTAACCCTCATATCCGCCTATCCAAAGTTAAGTTCCGGAATTCCTAAATGATTGATCAAGTAAATTATTGAGTCTTTTTCATTTAACTACTTTTCTGTCTTGGTAATAAATAGAAAAGAGGACTATTTTTCAAGAAAATACACTGACTGTGGCTTTCAGAATTCGTTATGTGTTGTTTCATTCAAAAGGCTATTTAAAGACGTTATAAAATTGATAGCGTGTCCAAAGATAAGGGAAAATAAACTAACGTTCTGTTTAGGAATTCCGGTATCAAAAGGAAATTCTGATATAATAAAAAGAAAAAAATGGTTAGTTTTCTGTTTTACTCTTATTAGCCCCTGGTACGGTATGCTATTTCTTTCTCGCAGCTTATTTTGTGTATTCCGAAAAATAACGTTACCTTACAGAAGCCAGCCGTAAAACAAAGCAGTACAGTTAAATACTCTATAGCAATTTTTTAAACTTCTAAGCACCGCACATTTTCAATTTTTACACCGTGGTATTTGGTTCCGTGGTAATTTGTACCGTGGTAAAAGTTCTTTTAAAGAGTAGATTGTAAATGTGGAATTCTTAAGCGGATGCGAATGACGTCATTTTACATAAAATAAAACGTGTAATTTAAGTCTTAAAATTGAAATATGTTTTGTACTGCAGTAGAGTCCCGCTTAACCGAGTTATTTTCTTCTGATTGACTGGTGGCTTCTATTATTATGAAACAGCCATTATAAATGAAGAAGTTAAGATGAAAGAGCAGCCGTAAAAAGTTAGAACTCTGTTTTTCTGGCCATAATGGGGGGGGGATATGGCCATTTTTTCCCCATTCTGACCAGGAAATCAAAGTTCTAACTTTTTGCTCTTTCATCTGCACCTAACGCTTCGTTTATAATGGTTATTTCATAATAATAGAAGCCATCAGTGAATCAGAAGAAAATAAAGTAGTAGAAATGCCGGGGACTACACTAAATCCTAATATAGCAGAATTCCTGTTCTCTAGTTTGAAATATTTCTCTCTCTATATGCTTTTTAAAAATATTTCTAGATTATATATATATTTTAATAAAACTTACCCATCCATAATTTATGCTACAATTTATCTTAACTTAGCAAGTACTAAATATTTTTTTTTTTCACAAAATTTGTTTCTATGATTTACTTTTTTGCAGAGATCTGTAATGCGGAATATATCGATGCTCAGTTTATGATCTCTTTATTTACCTTTCAAAAATGTGAATTATTACAAGTTGCAATATCTAAAGCCCCGGAGTCACATATAGTAGTGCATGAAACCTTGACAAATAAAGAAAAAATCTTAACTGATTTCACTCGACTTTTGGATCATTTTATAGAATACCATGGATTCAGAAGGAAATCGGCTGGATTCGTAAACTGGACTCACTTTTCGAAACTGGAGACGTTACCTTATAGTTACTGCAGCTTGACAACATCACAGCAACATTTATCAATGATACTTTGTCACATTTCCTTGGTAATTTCTCTTATAGAATCGATTGCACAGTAGTTTGAAAATGATTTCAAATATGGTGATGCATGGAAAAATTGAAAAATAAGGAAAAAAATCTGAACTGACCCAACTCGACTTTTCGATAATTTTCTAGAATCCCTTGGATTCAGAATAAAACCGGCTGGATTTGAAAACTGAACCTACTGTTTGGAAACTGGAGACGTTACCTTATAGTCACTGCAGCTTCACAACAGCCCAGCAGAATTTAATCAATTATACTCTGTCACATTTTCTTGGCTTCTTATGGAATCGGTTGCATAGTAGTTTCAAAATTATTTGAAATATAGCGATGCATGAAACCTTGATATATAAAGAAAAAATCTGAACTGACCCCACTCGACTTTTCGATCATTTTCTAGAATACCTTGGATTCAGAATCCAGCCGATTTTCTTCGGGATTCGAAAACTGGACCTCCTGTTTCGAAATTGGGGACGTTACCTTTTAGACACAGCAGCTTGACAACAGCACAGTAATATTTATCAATTATATGCTGTCACATTTCCTTGATAATTTTTCTTATAGAAAAGGTTAATTTGCAAATGATTTCAAGTTGCTAATCCGGCGGCAGATCGGAATAAAAATGTATGCGGTTCTTTTATTTATTTTTTTTAAATAATTCTCTTACACAATGTGTTTGTAAAGTATTTAAAAAAATACACGACCATGAAACACCTATTGGCGTCATCCTGCATCATGATTGAAATGCAATCAAGCAGAACGAAACAGGTGTACGGCTTGAATAAACGTTAGTCAAGCTCCAGATTCCGAAAACTTATGATTCATAAAATTATATGTATTGTCATATATTGATCTAGAATAGGTATGGCTAACATCTTACAGTAATGTTTGCGTTATTTAATTACAGTAATTGCTATAATTTTCTACGATTAAAAAAGGGGATTTATACTACTCGGATTAAGTGGTAACAAACAGCCCGCTGGCACGAAGGGTCACCGCCAAAAATACTCTAAATCTATAATGTCGCACTGATCATAGATTAACATACAGGATCGGACATTTCCATAGAGCGTGCGATTGCGATCGCAGCGTCTTTAGTGACAATAGGAAAGAAACTTCCCATCATTCTAATATTTTTGTTACTGAGCATCTACCTTATTGTTATCTTTCTTTTTTATAATGTTGCATGTTTACGTTTTCAACAGGATGTTACGTCGATACATGAACATAGAATAGATATTCTATTCTATATATCTAATATCTATTCCATATTCATGCATGGATATATATATATATATATATATATATATATACAGGGTGCAATATGTTATCTATCGCCGACCTTTAATTTCTCAACCGTTGGTCGTAGACATACAGTTCCAATTACAAAAACGTTCCAAATGAAGTAAATATTCATGCTGTGGCATTATTTAAAGTAAAAAATCAATTTTATAAGAATTACGAAATTTAACTTTTTGTACGATCCCCCAGTCCCTATAGTTATATTTAGTAAAAGTTTAAACATATCATAATACATATAACACAACAAGTTTGACATCTGTACTACAAAAATTGACCGAGTTATTAAATTTCAAATTTTGAAATTTTTGCACATGATTTTGTCTTTAATTGAGGGATCAGTTAAAAGATGAATTAAAGTAATTCGAGGTCAAAATCAGGGTGCTATGTCCTTTTTACGGCGAAACCACCTTTAGCCGGTATCGCCAAATCTGGGTATCACCAAAGAAGGTTATTTCATCTAAAAGTTTGCGCTGAGTTTTAGGGGTCGTATACAAAGCAAAGAATGAAATATTGAAATTAAACAAAAAAATAAACATAAATTTATTATAATATCGGAAACGATCTACTATAAAAAATTAATACATAAAACGCCGGAAACTACTAGAGATCATCATCTCTAGTAAACTGCTCAAAGTGTTATCCATTGGTGGCAATGCAAAATGGAATGCGTAACAGTACTGAGTCCAGGACACGTTAGAGCATAGCAGGTGTGCAAACTGTTCGATAATCAAGGATAATGCGCTGCTTCAGATAAACAATAGACGTAGTTTGAGTCACATAGACTTATGCTTTGATGTAAGGCCAGAGGTAGAAGTACATGGAAGTCAAGTCCGGTGAACGCGGTGGCCATTCTACCGGACCACCATGTCCAAGGATCTGGTGGCCAGATACGCCCGAGCGTTTGATGTTTTATGCTGAGAGGGCCCCATCACGTTGAAACCACACCCGGCATGCATGTCGGAGAGCAACTCTTCATACGTGTCACGTACCTTGTTTTGTAGCAGATGCAGATAACGATCGCCCGTTAAGGTCTCATCGTAGAAGATGGGTCCAAAAATCTAGATTCCTCATATACCGCACCACGCGTGTTCTAATGTCTGGGCGATGCGGAGGTTTCCAGGTTGCATCATCCTTTTGAATGTCGCACAGTTTGCACACATGCTATGCTCTAATGTGTCCAGGACGCAGTACTGTAACGCATTCAATTGTGAATTGCCACCAATGGAGAAGACATTGAGCAGTATTTCTATTAGATTCCGGCGTTTTATGTTTGCATTTTCTATACTAGACGGTTTTCTGATATTCCAATAAATTGATATTTATTTTTCTCGTTAATTTCAATATTTCATTCTTCGCTTTGTATACGACCCCTGAAAGTCAGCTCAAATTTTTAGATTAAATAACCCTCTTCGGTGACACCCCGAATTGGCGATACCGGCTAAAAGTGGTTTCACATTAAAAAGGACACAGCACCCTGATTTTGATCTCGAATTACTTTAATTCATCTTTTAACTGATCCCTCAATGAAAGACAAAATCATGTGCAAAAATCTCAGAATTTGAAATTTTATAATTCTGTCAATTTTTATAGTACAGATGTCAAACTTTTTGTGTTATATCTGTTATGATATGTGTATAGTTTTACTAAATATAACTATAGGGACTGGGGGGGCCGTATAAAAAGTTAGATTTCGTAATTTTTATAAAATTGATTTTTTACTTTAAATAATGCCACAGCATGAATATTTACTTCATTTGAAACGTTTTTGTATTTGGAACTATATGTCTACGACCAATGGTTGAGAAATTAAAGGTCGGCGATACATAACATATTGCACCCTGTATGTATATATATATATATATATATATATATATATATATCGTACACGATGCGTATTGAGCGTCGTGATTTAAGTACAACGAAAAACAAGTTAAAAATTCCGTCTTGAATATTATAGTCAAGTAAATACGATATAATTGGATTTAAAGCTACATAAAGCGATGGTGTAATGTAAAAACATGCAAAATATTGCACTCTAGAAGTCCCAGAAAACTTCATAAATACTCCCATTTGGCAGAAAATTTTTTACAGCCGATGTTTTATTAATTTATGAAGTTTAAAGTATTAAACAATCGTTACAATAATCTTTTAAAATTTAAGCATTTTTACTTTCTCGCGGTTTTTGATGTAAATAACGCATAATCAGTTCAATAACATTTATGATATCTACCCTATATATATAAAATCCTAATGAAACGAATTTATGAAACGAATATATGAAACGCCTGAAATCTACCCTATATATATAAAATCCTAATCAAACGAATATATGAAACGCCTGAAATGTAACGATTCTTTGAATCGACTAATTAAACAACTGATTATGTTTGACAGTGATTTCTCCTAAAAAAAGGAATAATTTGCGATAAAATTAACACCAAAAATCAATATTGATCCGCAGATTTCAAAACTGGTATTAGAATTTTTAAATTCGAATTAATTTTCGAAATATTAATTTTTTTCTAATTTTATATACATTTTTCTAATGATGGCAACTCAAATTTTAATCAAACAGATATTTTTTTTTCAGATTTTAGAAAAGGTTACATATATTAAAATAATTTGGCGAGAAGTTTGGCCTCCCTTAAATGTATGCTAAGAAATATATCTTGTTACTTTTATTCATAATTCAATTTGTATTTCATTATCATTTTATTTAATACAAACAGAAACATTTAAAATAAATGGCTTTCACTTCTTTATTTTTTTTAAACGAAATGTAAAGAAAAATATTAGGCACAGATGTCATATACGCAGAGGGGTACCTAATTGGCGCCAAAATGGCATTATTTTGGTTGACATGGTAACCCGGCAATTGTTGTTTACTTAATAATAAGTGTTTTTTTTTTACTTTATTTTCTTTTTTTAAATTACATAAATTGTTTTGTTCTATAGTTAATTATTTTTTTGGTTATTTTCCTTTAAAAATAAAAAATAATAGAAAATAATTAAAAAATACGGTACTACTTAGTTATTCCATCGACCCATTTCGCCAAATTATATAAATCGCCAAACCACTCGCCAAATTATACAAATTGCCTTTTTTTTTTATTTTAAATAACGAAAGAACAAAGAAAATAGTATAACATTAATAAATATAAAAATAAAACGTCGAAATAAAAATCACTTGATGACGTAAAGACGTGTAACTTGCTTAAAGTCAAGGGAATGTGACATTTACGATCAACCATTATTGGCATTTAATCTTATAGTTTGGTGATAGATTTTTGGTCGACGGGATAACTAAGTAGTACCAAAAATACATATGTAACTGGTATTCGAAAACGAGGATTTCGCCAAATTTTCGTAAAAAAAATCACGCCAAACCGGGTGCGTATATGGCATCTGGCCAAATACTAAATGATGTAACAAACGATGACATTTAATTCCAACTTCAAAGCAATGTTATAATTTACCACTCGAAAAATAAAAAAAAATGCTAACTGGCGAGTTGAAAAGTAGTTATTGGCGAGATTTGCACCCGGATAGCGTAACAGTACCAAGAATTCTTTGCGACAATGCTTTTATGTAGTATTATTCGAAAAAATA
The DNA here is from genome assembly GCA_963932465.1 of Maratus speciosus. Lineage (NCBI taxonomy): Eukaryota > Metazoa > Arthropoda > Arachnida > Araneae > Salticidae > Maratus > Maratus speciosus. The sequence continues at coordinate 272,980,525 of OZ010788.1, forward strand.
ATATTGATTTTTTTTAAATCGAAATGGAAAACTTTCGGCACAGATGCCACATACGGTCCCATATTGGCGTTATTTTTTTCTGACGCCAATGTCATATACGCAACGAGTACTTAACTGGCGCCATAATATCGTTATTTTGCTTAATTTGATAAGTCGGATGTTGTTGTTTATGCTGTTGATCTTTTCCCCAAATTAGCGTCGGAAAAAAATCGCGCCAATATGGGGCTGTATATGATATCTGGGCCAAACTTTCATATGAAAAGCGAAGAGATCAGAGCGTATTTATTTATGGCAGTTACATGACTTGGACTATTATAATATAGATGAAATGATGGCGATAGAATAATATTTGGCGACTTATGACCTGTACCTGGCTAATACTAAAGTACCAAAATTGCACCACGAATATAAAAAGCGAAGTGGTTCGCCCGGAACTCTTGAGGATAGCCACATGACTTAGGCTATTGTTATAGAAATTGCTTTAAAATACCGGGAGACAAAGACTCTGTATACTTAATTCCTTTTATCTTTGGCTTCTTTTCAAACGTTTAACTGATTCTCTTTAATCAAACACGAAAAAAACCATTGGATGTCTTAACAGCAACTGATTCGGCCTTAAATTTTTGAAATCAAAGGAAATTGAATGGAAACCCGTTTACAGGGAGATCTGCACAGCTTTTTTCAGTATAATTCAATCTTCTCTAATATTTTTTAAACCGAACAGATTAGCGTGATTTTAGATTCTGCGGTGTCTGAACGGGGTTGGCTTGCGTAGCTTGCAGGGGGCAGAGCCCCTTAGTTAACATATAAGAAATAGCAATAAAATTTCAGATAGGAAAAATTTCGTTTTTACAAATTTTTAGAATTTCAAAAATCTTAATGTTAAAAAAAGCAAAACATAGAGATACTGATATTACACCTGATAAATTGTATTCGAAGTGAATAAATTAACATAATACCCGGATTTAATTACTTACAATTTTATCCATTAACTTACATATTTACGTTTCCAGCAGATTTTTGGGGGGCTTTTGTTTTATATTAATATTATAATTATCATTTTGTAAATTAAAGCTGAACGAGCAAGTACGATAAAAGAAAAAAACAGCTAACTAAATCAAACATAAATACAATATCGTCTGCCTCTCGGTCTGCCTTTTCTACGTATAGGAAAGAATAGATATTCAAAATATAGACGCAAACATATTTCATCAACATAGGTAAATTTCGGAGGCTCGTTAATTCTTAACGTTGTCGGTAGTGACGCTACCCGACAACGCTACCCATAAGGCATGGTGACGTCACGGCGACGTTGTTGTGAAGTCACACTGTGATTTTGTGACCGTCGATGTGAAGTCACGTGACGTCGATGTGAAGTCACGTGACGTCGATGTGACGTCATATTGACTAGAATGCGAAGTCGTTATGGCCGTTTTAGAGGTCGTTTGTGACTTTACATTGTGACAACTCTGTGAAATCACGGTGTGACAAATTTGTGAAAAGTGTGTCATTTGTGACTATTTTGGCATTAATTTTGTGACGAACCTGCGACGAATGCGACAATGATTTGAAATCTCACTGTGACAAATTTGTGAAATGTGTGTCATTGTGACGAACTTGTCATAAACGCTGTGATGAATTCAAATGAAATTCAATTTTCAAATTAATTGCTTAAAAGGCGCAAAGAACAACATAGTGAAAAGATTCTATGCCGGGATTCGAAACCGGTCCATCAGTATAGCGCACACTGACATTCTACCGACTAAACCACATTGAAAGATACCCAGTATGGAAAAATTTTCACTATTACATGTTGGCAAGCACACATTGGAATATTTATCGTTAGCCTCCGACATGGGGCAAACAGGAAACTTAATTAAATCCAGCATCTATTGAAATTATATTAATACATGGAAATTTTTCCAGAGAGAACCATTCGCCTTGCATACAATATTTCAAATGAAAATCAAATTTAAAATTAATCGCATAAAAGGTAATTTTAATTTCAAAATTGATTTTCATTTGAAATGTTGTATGCAAGGCGCAAGTTTCTCCCCGGAAAATTTTCCAAGTATTAATATAGTTTCAATCGATGCTGGATTTAATTAAGTTTCGTGTTTGCCACATGTCGATGGCTCACGATAAATATTCCATCTTGTGCTGCATTTGTAGCCTTGCCAACATTTAATAGAGAGAAATTTTCCAGACTGGGTATCGTTGCGTGTGGTTTAGTCGATAGAATGTCAGTGCGCTATATCAATGGCCCGAGTTCGAGTCCCGGAATGGAATCTTTTTCACTATGTTGGCCCTTGCGCCTTTTAAGCAATCAATTTTAAATTTGATTTTCATTTGAAATATTGCAAGCAAGGCGAATATTTCTCTCTGGAAAAATTTCCAAGTATTAATACTGTGATGATTCTTGTCATAAACATCGTGATGAATTTTAAAATAAAGTTTTGTTTGAAATATAAAATCTTATCTTTTTAGCAAAATATTGCTATTTTGGTGTCGTATTCTTCTAAAATATTTTTAATTTTTCCACTTAAAAAACAATGCTTATCAACTGACATCTTTTTTTATTAAGTTCTAAGCTTGATCTTGAATTCAAGCTTGATATTAAGAATGTGTAAGTTTTTTAATGTGTTGTGATTTTTCATTGCTTTATTAAATACGAACATTGAGTCTAACGGATATTAATCCAACTCTTATTTATAGAATGACATAAGCCATATTTATTTAAATTTTCTATTCCGTGTACATTGTATCTTGTGTATATGAGCTAAATAGATTTGGTATATTTTATAGGAAAAGACTGATCTGGGCAAAAAAAAAAAACAAGTAATAAAAATCAGGCGTTAAGCATAGATTTTAAAACACTTTCCAACACTTCCTGAATGCATTAACAAGGCATCGTAATTTAGGAAAATAACGTAAGTAAGATAAATATGTAAACATTTTAGAAAACGCATAAAACATTTGAAAAACTGATTTCAGCAGTTACCATCCATAGCCAAACATTGTTTTCCAATTCTTTTGAACAGTCCTGTATTTGATCTGTAGTTTGATATATATACTATATAATGAGAAAATTTAGTTTAGCAAGAAAACGCATAACAGGTTGAAATTCTCTTTCAGCAATTTATACTAATATATGGAAACATACTTGAAAACTTTTGTACAACCCTGTAGTTTAACTAGAACCTTTATTACAAGCCATTATTTAGTTAAAATTTAATTCAAACTAAAACACTCTTAAAACTGCTGAAATCACATTTCCAGAAATTATAATTTATAGACGGCAACGCATTCAATTCTTTGCATGACCCTGTATATATTTTTATATATATTCAACAAACATTTCTTCGTAAATTAAATGTCTACAATTAAATGTTTGATTAAAATCACAAACAGCAAAAAAAAAGGGCTTACATACAATTTAAAAAAATAAATATACCAATTTGAAAAACACTAAATAATTAATATTTATAATTGTACTATTAAACAACAACAAACTACAATAGATGAATTAAATGCATTATTAAATTTAACGATTTCTCAAAAATCTTTCCATATGTTATAAAAAATCCTATTATTTTATAATTTTGGAAAATGTTAAATCTGGAAACACTGGTATGAAAATTTTGGATTTTAAATACTAATTTAAAATATTATTAGCAATGGGGAAAAAATCTTTCAAAAGTTTCACTTTTATAATATGTAAAAACACATTTTCTCAGTATAATGTTAATTTCTAAACTGAAACAGTTTCGTAATATCATAATAATCGAATATCATATTTAACTCCAAAATAATAACTACGATAAATACTGTGTTAGTAATGTTGAAACAGTAAGAAGCCGAAAAATATTTCAAATCACTGTCACAACACATTTTTAATCTCAAGTAACTAGAAATTAACATTTACATTCATTCCACTATGAATGCAAGCATGAATGAGTCTCTGCGTCAGCTTTTTTCCCCTAGCGATAGCAGAATAAGATATTTTACAGTATCGAATCGGAAAATATCGCTTCTAAAAACAATACCAGATCAGTCTCTCACTAATATAACATAAAACTATTTAACTCATAATATACAATTCAGGAATAAAGGATTTAAATTAAATCAGACTTACATTTGCGTTCCATTAATAATATCCGTGTATCCTAAAATGGCGGACGCCATTCTCTTATCTTAAAAAAGTATTGTAGACGTGGGGATGTTCTAAACAGTGAACTCACTTCCCGCGTTTTCTATTATTTATTTTTCTGTGGTAATGGGCAGACGATTTTCAGCAGATGGTTTTTACCGATTATTTGTTTTTGTATACAACAGATTTGGGACTTAAATACGCAATAATTTTATGAGAGAGTCTTTAATTAAAATTTTCTATTTGAAGAATTTTTCAATGCATTTTCTTTTTTCTTTTTATCAGTTCCAAACAATTCAAGTTAAAATGGGTTATAAAGTTTCTTTTCTGTAAATAATAATAATAATAATATTCATAATTAGAGTTTATTAGGTAAAACATTGTTTAAATTTTTAAAATGTGTAAAAATAAATTTAATGGTAATAATGAACCTCTCCCACCCTTTTTTTAAAGTAAAGTTTGTTTCACAAGTAATAAATAATAAATGTCTTCTTAATAAATAAAAAAAGGTTATCGAGGATAAAAAAAAATTTCTTTGTCAATCTGTCATTCATTTCATATTAATTTTCTGTAAAATAAAACAATTTGTAAAATAACTTTTTTTTTAAGTCATATCTCAAAAACACAAATTTGAAATACGAATAATTAATTATATTATGGATTTTGCACAAATTCTGTATATTTCTTTTATTTTTGGAAAATGCTAATTTTATTTAAAAAGTCTGAAAGAAGTAGAATTTTTTAAAAAATAGTTACTTAAAATAGTTGAACACTAACAGGAAATATATGACTTGAATGCAGATTATAAAGCAAGAAATGCATATATGAGTAAACTCTGAAGACTCTTTCTAGGTGCTCATTAAAAGCTGCAGACTTAACTGTAATAGAAACTTTTTAGTTTGAAACCACAGAAGTGTTTCGAATACCGCTGGTCGGCAAAAAAATAAAGAAATTTCCTCCCTGCAAACTAAATATGTAAAGTGTACAGATTTAATATTCCTAATTCTAAATATGTTATCCAAACTGCTCCAGAACGAACAATTTTTCGAGAAACACTTTTATAATAATAACAATCAGTGAAGGATTATTATATTAAATTGCAATGTTAGATAAAATTGAAATCATGAAAAAAAGTATACTTTCACTGACTTAGATATCAAATTGATAAAATATAGCATAAAAATTTAGTTTATTAATGCTTGTATCATGCACTTTATTTATTATGTCCCTCCCCCCCCCCCCCTCTTTCGTGACAGAATTTACCATTTGCTATCCACTAATATATTTTCATTCCTTATGCCGCTGTAACTCCGAACTGTTTAAAATATTTCTCTTCATTTTCAAAGATTTTTGAAGTTCATATTTTTGTCACACTGTGACTTACAATATTGTGGGTTTTTTGTCACATATGTGTCGTGACGTACGTTACGTAGTAGTGACATAACAGTGACGTCACAATTTTTTTTAATATCAAGAAAAATATAATTTTACAGTAAATAACATGTTTTAAAGAATTTTTGTAATTTTTTAAAGTTTTTTAAGAAGTTTACATCTCAGTCACAATGTGACATCACTGAGTGGTGGCATTTTGGTCACAGATGTGACGTGAACACAGTGACTTACAGTGACGTCACAATGACGTCACCGTGAACATGCATGCTATGAGGGTAGTGCTGTTACCATTACAGATTTTGTCGTAAATGTTCCATCTTGTACATTAATATATGCACTGCATAGGCTGTATTCATCTGTACCAACAGCGTAACGTCTCCAATCTTCTACAGATGCTGCAAAAACGCTGTTCTAAAAATCATATAAATCAATCGTTACTTTGTATTAAAAGAAAATTTATGCGATGATGTCACTCCATTTCACCTCTTTGGATTATTGCGATGGTTGCTAAGCCGAGCGACCTAAATCAAATTGCTTAATAGATGGCCATTACCTATCAGATATTGAACATCTCTATTGAAAAAGTTTATTAATATTTACAAACAAAATGGGTAATATTTGAGCAAAAAAGTCAGAAAACAGAAAGAAATTTTTCCTTTACCTCTTAAAGGTGGCGGAAGAATAAAATACCACTTATCAATTTAAGTCGTATTTTATTCTTATTTTTGCAAACGGATTTAACAAAATTGAATAGACAGTATATATTTCATACATTCTAAATTGTAGTACTAAATAGTGTCTGTATCTTTATAAAAATACTTCTTTTGAGCTCGAGAAAATCATTTTCTTTATAAAGATTTTGTTTTAAAACTACAGAATAGTTCATAAATTGTCAAATTAAAAATATAAATTATTCGGAGATTTTTACTTTTAAATTTCCCAAGAAAAAACTAACTAGGCAAAGCTAATTTATATATATATATATATATATATATATATATATATATATATATATTAGAATATATGCCACATTACTTTCTTTAAAACAATAAAAGTTATAAATGTTTTTCTTTCGTGTCTAAAAAAATTATATATATATTTTTTCTTTTAATATCTTTTACATATATGTCGTACTCGCCAAACCATGATATCTGAAACATTCTTATAAAATTAAGTTTTATTTGTTTACTTTTAAAAATGAAAAAAAAAATGTTTCTTTAGAATCAAATAGCACACATTTTTCAAAGGAAAAAATATAAAGAGATAAAAATTTCTTTGTAAGCATTTTTTTTTTTTTTTTAAATTTGAATATATTTCTTTGTTTGAACATATTTCTTTGAATATATTTCTTTGTTTTGCTTAAAAAGTAAGTTAAGCAGAAACTATAAAATCTCAATTTAATTTTTGCGGTACACGTAAAGAAAAATAAAAGAATTAAAAAAATATCTCGAGACGGTTTTTAACTAAAAATATCTGAATGGCAAAATAAAAAGAAAACTATCAACTATTATCAAAAATAAAATTCGAAGCTTTCATTCGGCAATACACATTTGATATTCTTTATGTAAATAAACAAATATATTGTTTTAAAAAAATTAAGAAAATTAAGAAATTTTAAATTAAGAAAAGAAAACAAATATTCGCTGAGAACTTCTTGCGTGTTCAGATTAAAAATTGTATTTTATTTTTCTTTGAACGTAATCGATGAGGAAATTAATATAACAAAAGCAAAATTCTTTTAAAAACAACGAGTAAACCCGCGATATAATTGTGATCGTGACTATGTTGCTATCTATATTATAAAGCACAAACTTTTCCGTCAGTAAAGCTGACGTCATTTTGATGGTGGTAACACCAAACGATTAACATTAACTTTTACTTAAATTTTTTAAACTTAAATATATCGCACATTTCAATAAAAAAGAACATGTTTATATTTTATACCGAATTTTAAATAATTATTAATGCATTAACAACTCCTCTTTTAAAATCATTTAGTATTTTCTAGTAAACCTGAATATTGTAAAAGATTAATATTAGGCCTTCTTTCTATAAACATAACGAAGCCAATTGCCAATACCTTAACATACTTCTTAAATAGCCTGGTAATATAAATGTAAATAATTGCGAGTAGTAAGTCAAAATTACGTCCATTTCTAATCATATCATAATATTAAAATATTTATTTGCTTAAAAGACGTTATAAAAACACATTAAAAGTAAATTAAAAACTCTTTATTTACATTTTTCAACTCATTTTCTGAGTCGTCGTCAGAATGTATAATAGTTCAAATGGTTCAATGGTGTTCCATTTTTCATTATGCATCTGTAATTTTCTATTATGCATTCTGACTACGACTCAGAAAATGAGTTGAAACATATAAATAAAGAATTTTTAATTTACTTTTAATGTGTTTTTATAACGTTTTTTAAGCAAATAAATATTTTAATATTATGATATAACCTGGTAATATTTTGGACTAAGCTGTATATTTTAGAAGATGAATTGATTTTAACTTTTCTTTCTTTAAATTTAAAGTACCAAATCCTACATATACTAAAAAAAAAAAAAAAATCTAAAAATTTTCTACAAACTTTTGACCCACCGTTTGTATAGATTTTTAAAAAGTTCAAGAAAGAACTGTAATAATTTTTTTTTTTAATGTACTTGCTCATAAATAAAAATCTTCCGAAAATATTATTAGAACACACTACGGTATGCTATTTCTTTCTGCCAACTTATTTTGGGTTCTTCAAAAAATAACTTTGCCTTATCGAAGCCAGCCGTAAAACAAAGCAGTACGATTAAATACTCTATAGCAATTTTTTTTTATTTCTAAGCATCGCACATTTTTAATTTTTACACCGTCGTATTAGGGGAAAAAAGTACTTTTAAATGCTATTTTGTTTGAAAACTGCATCTCCATTTATTTTTGAAATATTAATTCTTTTGTAGTTTTTGGAGCCATTTGCTTAATATTGCCAACGGAAGTACTCCGTTACCGTCGAAAGTAAAGGGAAAATAATTGTACAATTTTAATTATATATTTTTGTTGCCATTTTTTCAAAACAACTGACAGAAAATGTAATTAAAATACGTGCTATTTTGAAAAAATATTAACGAATGATTTCTGTTAAAACATGCTATTATAAATTATACTTATACATATATAGTGTATATAAATTAAACACTATATTTAATTTTAAGTATCTTTATTAATGTTACAAACAAATGAAGGCCTATAAATCAATAGCCATTTTTTTTTTTTTTTTTTTTTTTTAGTGGAGTTTCTTTAATGACGGAATCTTTTTGCTGCATTTGTGTATTATTTTGCGATAGTGACGTCCTATGTCTACTTTACTGTAGATGTTTAAAAGTTGATCGTAAATGTAGAATTCTTAACCGGATGCGAATGACGTCAGTTTACATAAAATAAAAGCGTGTGCTCTGTAAGTCTTAAAATTGAAATATGTTTTGTACTGTTTATATATACATATATATTTTTTTGCATCGTGGGCGACACTAAATTCTGAAAAAGCAGAATTCCTGTTTTCTAGTTTTGTAAATTGATTTGTATGTTTTTCTTCACTGACGTATGTTATTTTATTTCATTTTTAACCAAATAAAATTTGTAAACTTTCTGATAAAAGTTTTATTCTACTTAGAGTACTTATTCTGATTACCTTATTTTAGAATTCTTAATTCAATAAATATTTACTTGACATTTTCAGTTGCATTAAGAGAACAAAACAGAAATAGTTTAATAAGTTTAATTATTTAATGATTTCAATACAAGCCTTGAAAACGAGTAAGTTTTTCAAATAATCTTTCTGTAATTGTAGTTAGTTCACTTAACTTGAAAAATATCTTCTGCTACTTTAATTATGTAATGATATTACGATTCTATTAAGTATGCAGAAGGAAATAGGAAACGTTTCTCATTATATTTTAAATACTTGCGAAGAATAAAATGTTTCATAAAATGTTGAAATATATATATATATATAAATTCTTTGATTTATTCCTTCGATGTAATTATATATTCATAAAAAAAGTATCCAATATGGCAATAGGTTAATTTAATAATATGTGCATGATAGGTTTTCTTTAATTAGAAACTAGTATGTTGTGGCCATCACAAAACTTTCTTCTATATAAATCACGTCAATTAATCATTTAAATAGTACAAGAAATAACAACGATTTAGCACCAATTCATATCAAAGTATATCTGAATTTGAAGTTGGATGAAAATTCGTGCATTAGTTCTTGAGATAGAGCTATAGCGGAAATTCAGAAAAAATGTAGCACAGCAGCGCCACCTGTTGAGCGATTTACACCAAAAGTAAACAGCACTAAACGATATCAAGGTATACCTGAATCTGAAGTTTGTTGAAAATCCAAGCAATAGTTCTTGAGATAAAGCTATTGCGGAAATCGCAAAAATACAGAATAGCAGCGCCACCTGTTGAGCGATTTGCACCAAAAATTAAACAGCACTAATTTATACATCAATTCATGTCAAGGACTAACTAAATCTGAAGTTTGATGAAAATCCGTGCAATAGTTCTTGAGATACAGCTCTTGTGGAAATCGTGAAAAATGCAGCACACCAGCGCCACCTGTTGAGCGATTTACACCAAAATTTAAACAGCACTAATTTATACATCAATTCATGTCAAGGACTAACTAAATCTGAAGTTTGATGAAAATCCGTGCAATAGTTCTTGAGATACACCTCTTGTGGAAATCGTGAAAAATGCAGCACAGCAGAGCCACCTGTTGGGCGATTTGCACCAAAAATTAAGCAGCACTAATTTATATCAAGGACTAACTGAATCTGAAGTTTGATGAAAATTCGTGCATTTTTTCTTGAGTTAGATCTATTGCGATAATCATGAACAATGCAGCATACCAGCGCCACCTGTTGGGCGATTTTCACAAAAAAGTAATCAGCACCAAACTATATCCTGGACTAACTGAATCTGAAGTTTTATGAAAATCCGTGCTGTAGTTCTTGAGATACAGCTATTGCAGAAATCATTAAAAATGCCGCATAGCAGCGCCACCTCTTGGGCGATTTTCACCAAAAACTAATCAGTTCCAGTTTATATCAAGGTCTAACTAAATATGAAGTTTTGTGAAATTTCGTGCATTAGTTCTTGAGATAGAGCGCCCACAATATTTGTGTCACATACAGACAGACAGACGGAGAGACAGACGGACAGATTGACAGACAGACGGACAGACAGACAGACAGACAGACAGACAGACAGACTCACAGACAGACATTTTGTAAAAACATGTTTTTTGGAATCTCTGACTCATAAAACGTGTAAATCCGTCGAAAACTGGAATTCGAAAATTTTCATGAAACCAATACTTTCTTCTTGTAAAGATAGAAGAAAGTAAAAATGCAAAATAATCGGAATTAGTGGAATACTTTTTCTTCAGTTTTCTAAAAAAAATGTATGTACCATTTTCCCGAAAATAACACTTACCGTAATTTTTCCATATGCTCGTAAATATGAGACCTAACTGAAAAATATGGGCCAGTCATTATTGCTTCCTACGCAGGTGATCAGGATGAGGATTCCAAATAATGTAAATTTTAAAGCAATGTTCTTAAAATCTCCCCTCCCCCTTTCCTCGCTCTGTTTCTGAACAATTTATGAGTTTAAAATGAAAACCACTTCGTAAATATGTTAGAAAGTAACTGACAAGGAAGGTCTCCATACGGTCATATTCAGGAAAATCTAAAAAAATTACAGAGTGTTCTTCTCATGAGGATATATATGTTTATAAAACATTTTTTGGCGGAACCGCGATAGAACGTTGGTAAAAAAATAATGAAAATTTCGTTTATTTGGCGATTTATCGTCGGTCGGCGATGAAATGAAATTTCAAAAAATACTTTTTTATGCCGAAATTAAGATAAAAATGTTTCATATTGAACTTGTTTAAATAAATTTAATGTAAATAACTTTAGTTTTATCAGTTTTAGTTTGATTTAACTATAGTTTTGTCATGTATATGTAGATTTTTATAATGAGAGTTAAATATTAAATTTTATGAATTAAAAGAAAATTAAAATAAATTAAAATTGTTTCAATATCTCAAAATTAAGTCCAATTGAGCACTGTCGAGTCGATTCAATTTTGTTGCTATGGAAACGACAAATTCTTTGAAATGAGTAACTGGTAAATGAATCTTGCCTATATTTTGGAATACGCTTAAATATATGAAAGTTTTTTTTATACATGAAATTGTTTTTAAAGTAATAAAATTAAACTAGTAAATCTGCAGATCAGGAGCCTCAACGTCAGCTCTACAATTCATTGTGTTTAGCATCCTTTGAGTAATATTAATCTTTCTACAAAAAACGAAATTTAAAGTTTTGAAATTACATAAACATTTATAAAACGAAAAAATATTTCGAAGGTTTCTGACATTAGAAGCCTTAAATTATACCCCTTGTTACTTTCTTCTATCTTTACAAGAAGAAAGTATTGGATTCATGAAAATTTTCGAATTCCGGTTTTCGACGGATTTACACGTTTTAGAGGTCAGAGAACCCGAAAAACATGTTTTTACAAAATGTCTGTCTGTGACTCTGTGAGTCTGTCTGTCTGTCTGTGTGTATGTGACACAAATTTTGTGGGCGCTCTATCTCAAGAACTAATGCACGGAATTTAATAAAAATTGATATTCAGTTAGTCCCTAATACAAATTGATGCTGATTAGTTTTTGGTGCAAATCGCTCAACAGGTGGCGCTGCTATGCTGCATTTTGTATGATTTCCGAAATGGCTCTATCTCAAGAACTAATGCACGGATTTTCATGAAACTTCAGATTCTGTTAGTCCTTGATATGACTTGATGCTGATTACGTGTTGGTGCAAATCGCTCAACAGGTGGCGCTGCTATGCTGCCTGAAGTATGATTTCCGCAATGGCTCTATCTCAAGAACTAAAGCACGGATTTTCATGAAACTTCAGATTCAGTTAGTCCTTGATAAGACTTGATGCTGATTACATGTTGGTGCAAATCGCTCAACAGGTGGCACTGCTATGCTGCATTTTTTACAATTCCCGCAGTGGCTCTATCTCAAGAATTAATGCACGGATTTTCATCAAACTTCAGATTCAGTTAATCCTTGACATGAATTGAAGTTTTGTACAGTTTGGTGTAAATCGCTCAACAGGTGGCGCTGCTATACTGCATTTTTACAATTTCCGCAATAGCTCTATCTCAACAACTAATGCTTGGATTTTCAACAAACTTCAGATTCATGTATACTTTGATATGAATTAGTGCTGTTTGTGTTTTGGTGCAAATCGCTCAACAGGTGGCGCTGCTATGCTGCACTTTTCAGAATTTCCATTATAGCGGTATCTGAAGAACTAGTGCAACAATTTTCACTAAACTTCAGAATCAGTTTAATCCTTGATATGAATTGACATTTCATACATTTTGGTGTAAATCGCTCAACAGATGGCGCTGCTATACAGCATTTTTCACGATTTCTTCAATCGCTGTATCTCAAGAACTAATGGACATATTTTCATCAAACTTCAGATTCAGTTACTCTTTCATATGAAATGATGCTGACTACGTGTTGGTGAATATTGCCCAATAGGTGGCGCTGCTATGCTGCATTTTGCACTATTTCCTCAATAGCTCTATCTCAAGAACTAATGCACGAATTTTCATCAAACTTCAGATTCAAGTACACCTTGATAAATGTTGATACTGATTATGTGGTTGTGTAAATCGCTCAACAGGTGGCGCTGTTATGCTGCATTTGTCATGATTTGCGCAATAGCTCCATCTTAGGATCTAATGCACGGATTTTCCCCAAACTTCATATTCAGTTAGACATTGACACATGTGGATGATAATTAGGGTCTGGTGTAAATCACCCAATAGGTGGCGCTGCTAGGCTGCATTTTGATGGATTTACACGATTTCATGGACAGTAATATCTCAAGAGCTAATGCACGGAATTTCATCTTTTTAGAATCCTCATGATGAGCATAGATGCACTGTGATAATGAATTTTGAACTATTGACAAGTATGAGATAGAAGAAAGTTTTGTGATGGCCACAACATACTAGTTATGTAATGGTATTCTGAAAATCTCATGAGCTACTTATTTTGGTAATTTTTAGATAATAAAGTAGATTTCTTCAGGGGGGCAGAGCCCCCCTGAACCCCTTCGTAGTGTAATTTAATTTACATTTGTAATTATCAATTAATTGTGTTAATGTCCTTTAGTAAATTCTACCAATAGACGGAAACGTACATGAACTCTTTTCTACAGCCCTGTATATTACGTGAAGATTTTTACGCGTCGTCTATAACATTTAAATTTAATGCAGACAAAAAACCCTCTTAAAACTGCTCATATCACATTTCCGGGGATTAGTATGCATAGTGTGCATGTGCACCATATATCCAGTTTCTGCGGAGTCCTGTATATGGTTCTATTTAAATTCTGCAAACATTTGTTAGTATTCTAAATGTAATTGGGCTGGGAAATACATAACTCAAAAAAAAAAAAAAAAAAAAAAACACTGAAGCAATTCGCGCTCATTTTCATTTATACTTACGAATTCATTTGTGTATCCCTGTACATGGTCTATACAATATTTAAGCACTACTTATTAAGCACAAATTTACTTAACGTTAAAACGCACACCATAATCGAAAATGCTCTTCAGCAATCATCCCTAATAGACCAGAACTGTATCCTAAATATTTTATGTGACCCTATAAATGAACGATAAATACGATACAAATCATATTCAAGCTTCTTGTAGTCAACCACAGTAATGTAATTTAATCTCATAATGTTTGAATTAGTGCAACACAATTAACACACTGACAACAGGCAATTTAATTAAATCTGGGTTTAAAAACAGTAGAAGCTCCTCCCTCTTCTGAAAGTGTCTCGGAAATTGGTTTCTGAGATATGTTTTTCATGTTTATGCAGCAGTAAATATCTTTCAATGTACGGATGTAATATATAATGTCTTACAATCTATAAAAAATATGGACAACACAATATAAATGTCTTTTCTGTAAGGTAGAAGTCACTTCCTTAGCCAATGATGTATTCTGAATAAAAACGAGAATTTTCGTTTCCCGTCGCTAATGTGTTAGAATAAGCTGTGAAGAGTTTTTTTCCCCCGTAGACCACATTTTATTCGACCACTTTTGTGTGACCCTGAAAAAAACATATGCTTTGCACCCCATATACTACAAAAATGTTTCAAAAATACATATCAATTTTATTATTTTGTAACAGAGTAACATAATTAAAAAACGCTATAAAAGGATTTTCTTCAAAGATTGTAATATTATGAATACTTTTGAGTTACCTGTACGCATGCTGTAAGTGCTACACATAACATATTTTATAGTAACCAGGTTCTAGTGCACCTTAATAAAGTATATAAATTTCATTACGTTTAAAATTGTGTAACATTATTAAAATACACCGCAGACAATTTTTCCCAAAGACTATAATGTAACGGAATAGTTTTGAGTGCCCCTGTAATTAAGCTATGAATGCTACACTCTTCATTTTTAATACCAAACATACTTTGGCAAACCTCAATAACGTGTATCAATTACATGTAATCCCGACTATATTTACGCGAGTTAGAGCACGTAGAGAAACACGGCAGGCGACAGATAGAAAAACTGAAGTCATAAATACTTTTCATCCATGTTGGAAAGTGTTAAAAAGGATTTACATGCCTTTAATTGTACTTTTTTTTCACTTATAGCATGGTTAAACATTAGTTTAAACATCCTAATCCATGCGATAGCAATAACATATTAAAAGCCCCCCAAAATAGGCATATCTGGAGATCTATAAATCTACTGGAAAATAATTCATTATCGTGCCCACTGTTAATTGCATAAATTGCATCGATTTGGCGCGATAAAATATTTTTTGTGATAGCCTTTTAATAGTACTTGCAACAAAATTAACGTAATTTACTAACTTCATTCATATTTGACGCAATGATAGGCTACTAATAACAGTCGCTAGGCAACGAAGAAAAGGAAAAAAAAGAAATATGTATCATGTAAAACAAGAAAATTAATTTAAAAATTCTTTATATTATTGGAATACATGTATAAATGTCCTCAAAACATTATACACGTAAATAAAAAAATCTTATAGATATATTGATAAAACTTCAATATAATAGGAATAATTTAAAACCTTTATTTGGAATTTTAGTATCCATAATTTGACATTTAAATCTATTAATCAAACGTGCCATTTTCTTTCAACAAATCGAAATTTGAAAATCGTCTGACTTGCCGTAGAAAAGCATTATAAAGAAAAATAAAATCTTCCATATTTTCCGAACGAATGAACCAAATTTAACCAAAAACTATACAGCTACGTCCGGGTATCTCACGAATATGCCCAATTAATTTCAAGCTGATCGGGTGCTTTTTGCGGCAGTTATCGCGGAACAGACGGACAGACAGACAGACAGACAAACGGAAATCAAAACTTTTCGTGTCTCCACAGTAAGCCTTCACTGACGTTTCGGCAATAACAAGCAACATAAATATGTAATACGAAAAAATGTATTTATAAAACTCTCTCATTGTTTAAGTTTAAATTAAATACTATTTACACGCATTCTAAAAACCAATTAATAATCAATTTTCAGGTGCACTAAAATCGGTTGCTTTTGGCGAGAAAAAGTACTGCTCGCCAAATCGCGTGACGCTTTCGTCTTTTCGCGCCAAATACTCGAAAGTATTTTATTTTTTTACAGACTTTCTACTGTAATTCTGCCGCTAAATTTGACTGATCCTTCATTACATACATAAGTAGTTTAATTAGTATTTTTTTCAAACTATTCTGAGTATGTCCAGTATGGAGACCTTCCTTGTGAGTTGAATTTGGAAGTACAGATGAATTAAATGTTCAAAATTTCCCTTAAGTATTTGAGCATTATGTTAAATGCTCTCTTTAAACACTGACATCTTTTTCTCTGGCGCACAGTAGAGTATTTGACCGAAATACCGGCCAAAAATATTTTTCTATGTAAATATAGTCTGATTGCCCTGAAATTCTTAGATGCTATTGGGTATCACTAAGGCATGTTTGGTATTGTAAATGAAGTCTGTAGCATTTACAGTTCATTTACAGAAACACTCAAAAGAATTCCTTTACATTTTGGACTATGGGAAAAAAATCGTTTGCTCTGTATTTTAATGATATCACACTATTTCAAACGTACTGAAAGTTATATACATCACTGAGGTGTATTAAGGCATTTATTGTAGAATAAAGTGTGCATAGAATATATCGTTTATTTACAGGGACACACAAAAGAATTTGCTGAAAAATAAATTTAACTATTTAAGTCTTTGATCAATAATTGCTGGAAGTGCGTTTGTAGTTGTGATATGAGTTTTTAAATTTAACTATTTTTTTTTCAAATATTACTTGGTGTGGATACATTCTATAGATGATATACAGGTCTCCACAAAAGTTCTCAAGTGCATTTCCGTTTACTTACGGAAATGGCTGAATGGAAATTTTTAATTGTGCTATGCGTTTCACAGAACTAATTTTTAGCATAGTATGTAGTATATATACAGATCCGTAGCTTATTTTAATATTTTATATCTTAAAAGCTGCGAAGTGTAAGTAAAATTTTAACACTTCACATAATAATAGGTATACATTTTATAAATATTTTGATAACTAAGAAAAAAAGAGACATCATTTAAGAAGAGCACAAAGAAAAAAGAAGTTAAAACATAAATGAGGACCCCAGAAGCCAAGGGATATAAGTGACAAAATTAAAAAAATTGAGTTAAGTGCACAAGCTATCTGGGAATGTCTATTTGTTTGTAGGTAAAGAGATATAAGTGATTTTTTAATTATGCGCTGCGTTCTAGGGGTCAATTACTTAACCTCTTTCTCGAAACGGTGAAACTCGTGGAGGCCAAGGGATATAAGTGCACTTGTATCCGATGACATTCACATAGCTGAATAGAGACTAACGACATACAAGGCCGGTTCATGGCTGTTAAAACGCCACACGAATTTAATCATCTTTAAACTGCGCAAAAAGACGAAGATGTTTCTAACAAACGGTTGCAGAACATAGTAAACAAAAAGGAAGGAACAGTTTCTGCCGCACTTTCTCGCGATGAAAGAGGAAGGAAAGGACCATCGAATAAAATTCCACAAGACCGTATTGATGTCACCAAAGAACACATAAACAAGTTTCCTCGATACACAAGCCATTACACTAGAGAAAAGACTCCCAACCGTAAATACCTGAATCCAAAACTCAATTTAAAGGACATGTACAAACTCTGTGTTCACATTTACCTAGAAGAAAAGCGCGTACAGCCGGTCAAGGAAAGTTTCTATAGATACATTTTTAACATCTATTTTAATCTCAGTTTTCACCGACCGGAGACAGATATATGTGTTATGTGTGACAAGCTACAATTGAAAATAGACTATGGAAATGCAGATGAGAAACAATAAGCTGAAACTCAAAAGGAACTACATCTCCGCAAAGCAGAAGCTGCTAGATTAGCCAAAGACACATTCAAAAATTTAAAGGATGATTCTAAGGTCGCGATATGCTTTGACTTGAAAAGATCATGCCAATTCCACATGTAACCAATGCTAAAGTTATTACCTACGTCAACTTTGGACGTACAACTTGAACATTCATAACCTTAAAAGCGGAACTGCCCACACATACATGTGGAATGAAGGCCAGGCTTTACGCGGATGTCAAGAGATCGCATTCTGTCTTTTGAAATTTATAAAGACTCTTCCTCTCAAGTCAGGTATATTACAACTTTTAGTAACAATTGTAGAGGACAGAATAAAAGCCACTTGATTGTGCAGTTCTGGCTGTACATCATAAAAAATACACACATAGAAACAGTCGATCACCACTTTTTGATTTCAGGACACTCCTACAATGAATGTGACCAAGACTTTGAGCTTATAGAAATCCGAAAGAAGAGGAATAAAAGGGATCTGTATGTTCCAGAGCGCTGGGCTGAACTTGTAAATGATTCTAGCTAAAATTTCATGAAAGAAGTGCTAAAAGATGAAAATTTTATTAATCGAGTCACGTGCACTATTCTTTATAAATTCAGTGAAACGTATCTCGAAATATACAGTGGCTGCATTTTGAGAAAAAAAACCCTTCACATTTTTCTACAAAGAAACTGCTGGTGGTGAATTAAAACCTTTCCACGAAATAAAGGTGAAGTCCTGCCGTGCCGGAAGAAGCCCTACAGTTCTGCCTGAGCTTCCCATAGCACAAGAAAAGCCGAAAACCAAGTAACTTTATTTTAAAAATCTCATTAAATTATTGCAGTTTGTACCTCGAGTGTACCACTTTTTCTACCAAGATCTTCCTCACCAAGTGGCACCAGGACAGACTGAAACCCCGCATGCTTCTGAAGATCAGGCTGATGAGCCTCTCGTGCTTATAAAGCAGATGAGGATGAGATAATGTAGATGTGTTGTTTCCATGTTATCACTAGAAGAGTATTGTTCCATATTTTAAAACTGTTTCGTGTCTTTTTTTTTATTTTTAGAATTTCTTTCTTATACGTTAAATAAATGCATTTTAACGGTTAAAAAATTTAAAAAATTCAATGTTTCAAAACTTATAATAATTATTTAATTATAAAAAATCTGAGATTAAATAAAGCGGATATTAGGAAATGTATTTAGTGGTAATTGCGAGACGCACTGTTTCAAACGATCATATAATTAATCATAGATTATTCCAACTGAATGCATGCCATTTATTGTGGATGAAAAGGACATTTTAAAAAAATAAGACCTAGAGGAGGTACGGCAAGCCTATGGTACACGTTTCACAGATGGCACGCTTGTCATACGTAGTACGCCAAAGCATTTTGAAAAATATTCCTGCAAGTAATTATTTTCGAAAATGCGCATAATGTAAAACTGGATTAGAAATATTTTATCGAATAACTCCAGTTCAGCTTAGATACACTCTTGAAAATAACTACGGATGAACTTGATATGAATTATTTGACGTCTAAGCTGTCTTTCTATTATTTACATTCTAAAATATAACACAGTATGTTACCCAATTTTTTTCATCCTTAAAACACAATTTCAAGTAATTTTGATTCTTCATTCTTTTCTTACTAACTTTTTTGGTTGTTCGTAAAATATATTTTGGAAGCATTTTGACACGGATGTGAAAAGTTTCGCCATCCTTGACATAGGTCTTCTTTCGAACCAAAAATTAACATTTATTTTCGTGGAAATATGGTAACACAAACAATCCACGTATGCAATATAATGCACAGAGCAAAAAGAAAAAAATTGCTATTTGTCGGCATGCTCGTACCACAGAGATACAGCACACTGAGCTCCGCAATTGTAATAAGGGCCAACTTCCTTTTCTGATACATTGAATCGAGCAGTCCGCTCATGAATAAAATGCCAAAGTATATCCTGAGAAATTTTTTGGCAAAACATAGATTTCCTCCCATAGTTTAGTATCGGATAGATATTTTCAATTTGGATTTTCTATTAAAAATATGACTTAGTTGATGAAATTTTCACTGATACAATTTTTTATTTTAAAAAAAATTATAGATCTTATTTAAATTCATTGCCTATTTTGAAATTTTATTTGTTAAAAATGAAATGTTAGGGAAGTTCAACATAAAAAAAAAAAATAAATGTATTACGTATTGCTTATAAAAATATAAAAAAGGTATAGAAGTAACCAAAATCAATAAAAAGTACGCAGAAGAGTTTTTTTTTAATATCAAGGTAAGTGCAGGATTCCATACTTACGCGCAGTGAATGTGTGATGTGGTCGTGGCAAACAGTGAACCGGTGAGTTAGCTCTCTGTTATATTATGAAGTTCAGTGAGTGGCAGCTGTGACCAATAATGATCAATGAAAAGAAAACAACCGGAAATTTTTATTATAGAAAGACCAGCTTTTAATTGATGCATATAGCCATATCACAGACAAGAGAGAAAGAAATTCACTTAAGTGTATTCTCAAAAAAATATTTTTCCACTGCTCAAAAAACAAGTAAATTCCTTACACATCCAAAGACCCATTTTTAAAGCAAAAAGCATGTAACTTTCAAGCACGGTTATTAAAGTGATCATTAACCCAACAGTGTTTTTCATTTTTCGATAAATGATTTATATCTTGAGTTATAAACGATTGCTGTCTCAAAATAGGAAGATACTTTTATTTGATTTTTTACTTTACATTCCTTTTTTGAAATATGTAAGTTGTGTTTAGTGATAATAGGCACTTAGTTCTATTAAATGTTTATAACAATCGTTAATGCATGGAAATAACCGCGTAAATATTTTGAAAAAAAAGATAAAAAAATCAACCACAATTTGCTGTTAAATGGTTTTATCTTCGTAATGTTTTTTTTTTTTTTTGTAAATGAACGATTGGAAACAACCATAATGAACACTGGATTCCAAAAATGTATTCTATTAACTCTTTGTAAGAAACAAAAATATGTAGCATAGCATTTTATTTTCGTAACTGGAAAAGATCAGCTATTAAATGGAATTTATCCTACAAATGAAACAAATTCAACAAATGCAATCGAGTAGCGTTGCTACAAACTAACACTCACATCCGTGTATCGAAAGTTAAGTTCCAAAATTCCTAAATGATTGAGCAAGTAAATTATTCAGCCTTTTTTTTTTTTTCACACCATTTCTATCTTGAAAATAAAGAGAAAGAAAACTATTTTTCATGAAAATACACTGACTGTGGCTTTCAGAATTCCTTATGTATTGTTTCATTCTGGAGACTATTTAAAGACGTGATAAAGTTCAGAACGTTGCCAAAGATAAGGAAAAACATGTGGGAAAGTGTGTTCACAGATCGTAGAGGGTTTCGTTTCATATTCCTTTCTGCAAAATCTGTTAGTTCCATATTTCGTAACCAGGTGACGCACTTTATTCTGAACAAACCTCTATTCGAACGTAACTGCGTTTTACAACCTATCGGTAGATATTATTAGTCGAGGGAATCGGGCCCATAGCACCCGAGGTGCCCCCTGGTGGTAAAAAGTGGAACTAAATATGTAAGGCTATGGTGCATAATATGAAAGAGTGGTCAGTGGACTGTGCAATGATATGTCACATGAGGGGTGTTGGTAAAAGTTAGAAAAATGTCCCGTGGGTGAAAAGGGGAGAGGTTAGAAAAATTGCTTAAAATACACAAGTTAGAACCCAGAGGGGTAAATAATATAAGACTATTTATAAATTTTATGACTTTTCGTGTGATCGAAATGTGTTTTGCTATAAGTATGAAAATTTTCAAGTCTCCAACTTAATTAGCGGCTGGGTTAGAAAATTTATTTAAAATACACAAGTTAGAGATCGGTCGGGTATATATAAGACTTTTCGAAAATTTTATCATTTGTCGTGTGATATCAAGTTTTCAGCTATAAGTATGTAAAATGTCAAGTCTCCAACTTAATTATGGGCTCAGTTAGAAAAAATTGCTTAAAATACACAAGATAGAGAACAGTTGGGTAAATATAATATTTTCTTTTCAAATTTTCATGATTTGTCGTTTGATGTGAGGTTTTCAGCTATAAGTATGCAAAATTTCAAATCTCCAATAGATATAGTTCCCCAGAACAGGCTCTGTGACAGACAGACAAAGGAGTGAGACGAATAGGGTTTCGTCAGATCAACGGAACCCTAATACATTAACGTTCTGTTTATGAATTCCGGTATCAAACGGAAATTCTGATATAGTAAAAAGAAAAAAATGGTTAATATATTTTTCTGTTTTACTCTTTATTTGAAGTAATTTTCTCTCTATATGCTTTTAAAAAAATATTTCTAGATTAGGTACATTTATTAATGAACCTTACTCACCCATAATTTATGTTACAATGTACGTTAAGGGGCCTTGTAGCTTTTACACGCGATGAAATTTAACGAAAAAATTCAAAGTTTGAATTAGTCTATCTTCAAAATCTTTTTAACTATAAACATGAAATTTTGGATATTGATTAAACAGATTGTGCTTTTAGGTAGCTTTCTTTACAAAAAAGCTACCTATTGCAGCCGTTCGGAGGAAAGCGATTTCAAAAAATTTTGGTATATTTTCATCGATCATGACCCCCAGACCCCGAAACCACCCTCCGTTCAATGATTCCGTTCCATTGATATATATATATATATATATATATATATATATCTATATATATATATATATATATATCTGACCTATGTCACACTGTAACTCCCGTAATTATGAACCGATTTCGATGTAATTCGGTGTGTACATAGTATATACCAATGTCTCGACCGAGTTCGTTGGCCAGCTTCATCCGCCGTTTTGTTTAAAAATGGCGGCCATTTAAAATTTTTAAAAAAATTTAAAACTTGAAATGTGCTACCAAAAAATTAAAAATGGAAAAATATTTTTTTCTTATGTATTTGATCTTTATACAAAGATTCCGGAGCAGTTTTTGTTTCGTCTATATCTTTAAAAATGGCTGAGTTATAGCATTTTGAATTTCTAGAGTGGCTGACATTTTGAAACGTCTTGAATTTCGTCAAGCGATAAAAGGCGTATTTATGAACCGATTTAGATGTAATTCGGTGTGTACATAGTACATACCAATCTCTCGACCGAGTTTGTTGGCCAGCTTCATCCGCCATTTTGTTTCAAAATGGCGGCCATTTAAAATTCTTTTAAAAATTTAAAATTTGAAATGTGGTACCAAAAAATTGAAAATGGAAAAATATTTTTTTCTTATGTATTTGTCCTTTATACAAAGATTTCGGAGCAGTTTTTGTTTCGTCTATATCTTAAAAAATGGCTGAGTTATAGCATTTTGAATTTCTAGCGTGGCTGACATTTTGAAACGTCCTGAATTTTGTCACGCAATAAAAGGCGTATTTATGAACCGATTTGGATGTAACTCCGTTTATACATAGTACATACCAATGTCTCGACCGGGTTCGTTGGCCAGCTTCACCCGCCATCTTGTTTAAAAATGGCGGCCATTTAAATTTTTAAGAAAAAATTAAATTTGAAATGTGGTACCAAAAATTGAAAATTGAAAAAATATTTTCTTCTTATGTGTTTGACCTTGATAAAAAGATTCGGGAGCAGTTTTTGTTTCGTCTATATCTTAAAAAATGGCTGAGTTATAGCATTTTGAATTTCTAGCGTGGCTGACATTTTGAAACGTCCTGAATTTTGTCACGCGATAACAGGCGTATTTATGAACCGACTTGGATGTACCTTGGTGTGTACATAGTACATACAAATATCTCTACCGAGTTCGTTGGCCAGCTTCATCCGCCATCTTGTTTCAAAATGGCGGCCATTTAAAAAAATAAAAAAATTAAAAAATTTAAATGAGATACCAAAAAATTGGAAAATGAAAAAGATTTTTTTTGTATGTGTTTGACCTTAATACAAAGATTCCGGAACAGTTTTTCTTTCATCTATATCTAAAAAAAATGGCTGAGTAATAGCATTTTGAATTTCTCTTGTGGCTGACATTTTAAAACGACCTGATTTTTGTCACGCGATAACAGGCGTATTTATGAACCTATTTGGATGTAACTTGGTCTGTACATAGTACATACCAATGTCTCGACCGAGTTCGTTGGCCAGCTTCATTCGCCATCTTGTTTCAAAAGGGTTGCCATTAAAAAAAAATTAAATTTAAAATTCAAAATGAGGTATTAAAAATTGGAAAATGAAAAAGATTTTTTTTATGTGTTTGGCCTTGATACAAAGATTCCGGAGCAGTTTTTGTTTCTGAAACTTTGTTCTTTTGTTGATATCTTAAAAAATGGTTGATTTATAGCACTTTGAATTTCTAGCATGGCTAACATTTTGAAACGATCTTGTATTTGTCACGCGATAACACACGTATTCGCCTATTTCGATGTAAGAAGGCATGTGGATAGTATACATCAACACCTCGACCAAGTTCGCTGGCCAGATTCATCAGCCATCTTGTTTCAAAATGGCGGCCATTAAATAAAAAAAAAAAAGTATATATATTTAAAGTGAGGTGCAAAAAAATTAGAAATTGAAAAAGGTTTCTTTCTTAAGTATTTGATCTTGATATAAGGATTCAGGAGCATTTTTGTTTGTCTTTACCTTAAAAAATGGCTCAGATATAGCAGTTTCAATTTCTATTGTGGGTGACATTTTGAAAAATCTGATTTTTTGCATGCGACAGCACTCCTATATATTAACCGATTCCGATGTGAGTGAGCATGTGCACAGCAATTACTAAGGTCTCGACCAAGTTCACTGCTTAGCCTCATTCACCATGTTGTCTTAAAATGACAGAGGCACTTTAAGAAATTGCCGAATTTGGCAGCCAAATATAAGTTACTTTAAAGAAAAGCAGCTTGGATAAAGCTGACTAATTTCGCGAAATTCTCATTCATTATATTGATAAAAATTAGTATTGAATCTCCTATATTCGGTTTCCACTAAATTGAGCTTCGTGTGTTTGCATGATATAAGTTGGCTTTTTTTTAAATAAGGATTATGAAAGCTACCTCTTCCTCCCGGCACTGGCCGGAAGGACTTTTTAATATGCTGTCATTAGAAATTTATTAGTCTTTTACAGAATTTGTGTATTGTCGAAATCAAAATAGCTCTTTTTTTTACTCTATAAATCATTGCGCGCATGGTATCTTCAGAAAGTATGTATGGATGTCATGAAATTGATGTCATGAATGGAAAGAATGTAATGAAATTTGGTAAAAATACTTAACATGTATGTGTGTTTAAAATGAACTACTCTTAGGCCAACATTATTTCATTAACTATATAAAAAATATTTTTGTAAAAAAAATCAAAATTTTATATTTTTAATGAATAAAAATAGTCATAACTAAAAATATTACAACTGTAAATACTTTAAAGTAGTTCATTTTAAACACACATATTTGTTTAGTAACTTTACCAAATTTCATGACAATCCATATATACTTTCTGGAGATGTCGCGTGCGCAATGACTTCTGAGTACTGCTATTGATTGAGTGCTGCTTTTGAAAAAAAAACAAAGTTGTGGTTTGTATTAATATGTAGGAGGCCCCCTAAGCAAATTTTATATACATCATTTAAAAAAAGACTTTATTACCAAACGTGTGGTATCAGTAACTTTCTTCTGCGATAATTTTTTGCATAGTTAGTAAGGGGTGCTTACCCCCCCCCCCCCCCCGCGTCTGTACATACTGCGGAGTTTTTTTCCTTTTAAATTTTCCAAGAAAAAATCAACTGCGCAAACTTAACTTATATTTATATATATTAGAAGACATGCTATGTCATTTTTTTCAAAACAATAAAAGTTTAAAATATTTTTCGTTCTTGTCTAAAAAAAAATATATTTCTTTTTTGTTTATCTTTTGCATATATGTCGCACTCACCAAACCATGATATCCGAAATATTTTATAAAACTCCGTTTTATTTATTTTTTACTTTTAAGAGGAAAAAAATACCGTTGCTTTAGATTTAAATATTACACATTTTTCAAAGAATCAAAAAAGATTTTACAAAGCTAAAATTTCTTTGTAAGCATTATTTTTTTAATCTTGAACAAAATATATATATTCTGTTTTTGTTACTGTAGTAAGTGAAGCAGAAACTATAAAATTGTAAAGTAATTTTTGCGGTACACGCAAAGAAAAATAAAATGATGAAAAAAAAAATCTAGAGACGGTTTTTAACTAAATATATTTGAGTGGCAATATTAAAAGAAAAATATCAACTGGTATTAAAAATAAAATTCCAAGCTTTCATTCGGCAATTTACATTTGATATTCTTTATGCTAATTTATAAATATTTTGTTGTAAGAATCTGCCAGAAAATTAGGAAAAAAAAATAAATATTCGCTATGGAAACTTCTTATACGACGTGCATTCAGATTAAAAATTGGAAACTTTTTTTTCCTTTGAACATAACCGATAAGAAAATTAGAAAAACAGAAGAGAAATCCTTTTCGCAACTAATAATTAAAGAATGTAATTGTGATCTATGTTGCTATCTATATTATAAAGGACAAACTTGTCCGTGAGTAAAGCTGACGACATTTTGACTGTGGCAACACCAAACCCTTTACTGCAATTTCTTAAACTTCAAAATATCGTACATTTTCAATTTTTAAACTGCCGAATAGGGAAAAAAATGTTCTTTCAAAGGCAATTTGTAACAAACAAAGGCAACTGTATCAATATTTGTTTGAAAACGGCATCGATATTTACTCAATTTTATTATTTTTTTTAATAATTTCATGCATGATTATTTTTTTTTCAAAAAACTTCACTGTCTTGTTTTCAGACGATCACGAATAATAAACCTGTTGCCACTTAAATAATTATAAAAAGTTCAGCATTTGTTCCATCATATATTCCATAAAAAAATTAAACACTCATCAATCAATAAATAAAAGAATAAAATATAAATAAAACATAAATTTAAAACATGTAATTGAACTAGACATTTAAACGACATTTAAACAAATGAAATTCTCATTATCAAATAACGCTGCTGTAAATAGTGATTTTGGCAGTTAACTGCTGGTGCGATGCCAATACGGAGTGTCACTATTAATAAATTTCAAAATTTTATTTCAACGCATTATTGCTATTTTTCATGTAAATATGATTTATGGTATTGTTAGTAGGCATTCTAAAAAAATATATTAAGTGTAAAAAATATATTGAAGACGTCAATTTGAAAAACAAAATGTTTTTCACCTATATTCTGTAACCCGGGATGTCCGGATATATCTATTTGTTATAGATGAATATCAGTTGCAATTATTTCTACATTCATCTAAATTTATAAGAAGGGAGTATTTGATTATCGAAACATTTAAATTTTATGGCTTTTATGGCTTTCCCTGTTTTTAATTGTCCGTAATACCTTTTCACTATTTCTGGAAAGATAAATGTGTAAGTGTTTTTAAAGTAAGGTCACTGTGCCTAAATGAGACGCGG
Organism: Maratus speciosus; assembly: GCA_963932465.1. Classification (NCBI taxonomy): domain Eukaryota; kingdom Metazoa; phylum Arthropoda; class Arachnida; order Araneae; family Salticidae; genus Maratus; species Maratus speciosus. The sequence goes on from OZ010788.1 coordinate 273,008,126, forward strand.
TTGCTTATAGTTTGTCGCATTCTGTGTAGAATTGGCATTTCATTAAATAAATATACATATTACTAGGGGGCTCTGCCCCCTACGAGCTTCGTTAGCCAACCCCCGTTCAGACTTTAAAATCCGTTAATTTAATCAGCTTAAAAAAGATTACGGAAGATTGAATTATGATTAAAAAACCAGTGGCGGTATCCCTGTAAACGGGTTTCGATTTGTTTTTCTTTTAATGAAGGATTTTATGGCCAAAAAAGCTGCTTTCAATTGCTGATTTCATGTTTGATTAAATAAGATTAGTTAAATCTATGAAAATTAGCTAATGTAAAATGAACTAAGTCAATGGTGTCTTTTCTTCTAGGTATTTTTTAATATATACAGCTATAAGAGAATTATTTTAAATTACACGTTTTAAATCTGACGTAATTTTAACCAAACTTTTCTCTTTTTAATAATCAACTTTAAATATTTCAATTGTTAGAAAGGAAATATATCAGTATACTCTCTGTAAGGCGGACTCTGTGTAAGACGGAAATATGTCTAACGCGGAAAGATTTTCAAGTCCCTGTGAATCCATAGCCAAAGAGTAAAATTTGTCTTAGGCGGAATATTGTCTACTACGGAAAAATTTCTTGGTCCCAATCGATTCCGCCTTAGACAGAATTTACTGTATTTGCGCTGTCTTCGGAAACAATAGTTAAAAAGATCATCTCGAAATATGAAATAAATCTCGCGTGTACGTGTAAATATATTTTTTTTATTTAAACTGTTTGGCAATATTATTTGTCTATTTGAAACAGGACGTAATTCCACCCGCATTTACTGCTTTTAACACATATTAAATAATTAATTGTTTTATACTTTTTTTCTTTTTAAATATTCACGTGTATAAACAATTTTTATGACGTAATTTTTAATATTTTCCTGCTTTTAACACGCAATCATTTAATTCTAATTTCATAGGGGAGTTTTTCTGTTTATAATAGCCACGTGTAAATAACTTTTCAGTTTAAAGGAAATATTATTTGAGAAGTTTTTACAATTTTGACAACAATTTAAAATAATAACCTTTTCTAAAATATGTAAAAATATCTCTGGATATGCTGAAAATTTGAATTTGAAATGGAAATAAACCCTCAAAACATAAATCAAATAAAAAGAAATAAACGCAGTCTGCACACCGGGAGCTTTTAATGTATAAAATGATCTAAAAATTATTAAATTCCTATGTATAGTTTTTGCTCCGATAAAACGTGTTTAATGGAACGATTTTGACCAAATTTAACATTAAAATTCTCTTAAAACAATTCTTCGATTTGAAAACTGTCTGCATCAGCGTGTTTATCAAACATTTGTCTGTAATACCGCCGATTTTCATATTTTTGTATGCAGTAGTTTTCTTAATATTAACGAACAAAGACCCCAGGTTACAAAAAATTCAAAACCGGCGGCGGCGGTGACAGCGCTAGTTACTTTTTTTTTTTTTTTTTTTTTTTTTTTTTTTTTAAGAATAGATAGATTAAGCTTGAAATTGTTGAATACCGTGCTTTTAGTTCAAAACTAGTTTTGTAGAATTGGAATCTTTATCTATAGTTTATACCCACAATATACTATTGTCACATTTAGGCCATTTTTGTCTTATTTACGGCAGTTAAAAACTAAACGAAACGTCCGAACTCCTAAATGTGACATTGCGTTTTATATATGCAAATTCATCTAAAAATATATATTTAACCATTCACTGCTGTGACAGAAATTGTCACATAACAGCTGTGAAGCAACTGCGAGACCACTCAATCAAAAGGTGATTAAAAGGTAGATTAATTCATAGAATACTGTTTCTGCACTAAACTTTTTGTACAGGATTAATTCTAATTAAATTTCATCTACTCAACTATTTCTGACGATCTTACCAGGTCTTCAAACGAGCATTCTAAGAGAGATTAACTGAACGAATACTATACTATTATTTATACTTTATATTATATACATTACATTATATAACGAATACTGTTTATACACTCTAAAATTGGGAGGAGCGAAAAGTTCACTCTTTGAAAGAGTGGCAGACATTTTCATTCTTTTTGGAGTGAATTTTTATAAAAATACACTCCTTAAAGTGTAGAATTTTCCACTAACTAGAATGGAGTGAAATATGTCATTGCTTCTCGAGAGTGAAATATCTCACTGCGTTCTCGAGAATGAAATATCTCACTCCTTTCACGAGAGTGAAAGCCTAGTATTATAGACATAAAAAAAATCCTGATCAACTTTGAACCAATATATGGAGTAACATAATGAAATATGTTACTTCTTAATTTTCAAAAACTCCATTTCATAATGTAACCTTGGAAATTACGCTGATATGGAACTAAAACGCACTCCTTTTCAAGAGTGAATAGTGATTCTAAACAGGAGTAAGTATTGTATGTGTATTACTCATCAGCTAATCAGAACAGCCTTGTCTACGACGCCTTTTAAAGATAAGAGAAATACGTCCGGCATTTTAGAATTAAAATATACGGATATTATTAAAGTGATTATTTATGGAACTTTTTATTTTCATGTAAAATTAAATGTAGTTAATTCATAAAGGATACATAATGATAGAACATTCTTAAAAAGCATTCGAAACATTTTTATGGTTTTAAACTAAAATTTTCCTATTACTGTTAAGTCTGCATTTTTCCCGAGTGCGCAAAAAGTAACTTTAAAGTTGAGTCACACATGCATTGCTTGGAACTCCAGTCTTGAGTCTTTCATGACTGATATTATACACAGTGAAGTTCACAGTATTGAATGAAGAGTAGTGTCCCATTTGAGCCGATGCAGCTCAAATCAACGGGTAATATTGAAAATTTCCGAAGGAAGAAATGAAATTTCTGGAATGTAAATAATTTCAGTCGAGTTTCAATCCGGTATATTTTTTGGCAGCATTTTCACCGAAAACGAATTTTCGGAAATTTTCTCAGATTTTGGAAATCCGAATGTTCTATCGGTCTCTAATAGAATCTATCCGTATTACTCATCAACTAATCAGAACAGCAAGTCTACGATGCTTTTTTAAGATAAAAGAAAGGCATCCGTCATTTCAGAATTAAAATATATGGATATTATTAAAGTGATTATTTATGGAACGGAACGGTAACTCTTATTTAATTTTAATCTGTTATTCCTGTAGCTTTGTATGTTATGATCATGAGTTAAATAGTTTCATGATATATAGAAAAAGGTTGAGCTGGAATTGTTTTCCTTTGGGAATTGTTGAAAATATATTGATATAATGTGCTGCTGGATTTTTTTCGGATTTTTACTGTTTTCTGATTATAAACACTTAACATTATTACTGTTGTTGTTTAATAGTACAATTATAAAATACTAATTATTATTTTTAGTGTTTTTTAAATTGGTATATTTCTTTTTTTTAATTGTATGTAAGCATTTTTCTGCTCTTTATGATTTTAATCAAAGCATTTAATTATAAACATTCTGAATCAGTTATGAAATTTTCTTCAATTGTAAACTCATTTTCTACATTTATGATACATGTCATTATTGGCGCCAAACAATAAAACATGATATTTAAGCATTGAATTAAAGTGTTTTTTATGCCTGATAGGAAGTTTTCAAACAATAAGAACAGTACATATGCAGTAGGGTGGAGCGAAAAAAATTAATTTTTTAAAATCAAAAACTGGTAGGTGCCAAAAGTACATCATCTATGTGCAATATTACCGCTGAAAACAAATGTCTTGAGTCTGCGCTTTTGCCCCAAAAGTCGAAATTTTGGGTAAAATTTGACATTTTTTCAAAAATTAAAAAAAAAATTCTATAGAGATGGTTATTATTTAAACCTTTATTATTAATGAATTAACATATTTAAACGATAAAACGATATCTTTGTTGTGCATAACTGGAACACATCTGACAACTTTTGGTGAAAAAAGGGCGTTTCCACTTTGTTGTGTCATACAACTAATTGTTGTTTAGAATACAGCTCTTACCTAGTTGCTTTCAAATCTACCCAAGAGGTACCATGTGGAGGTGACTGCATTTCATGTCACAACAGTGCATAGCTCGACCACCATACCATCTGATCTCAATGTTTTATTTATACATTGAGTTGTGATTTTTTATCAAAGACTGGCATAAGTTTTCTATGTATCACAACCTGGTACATCTCTTCTTTGGATCCACAGGCTTTGAATGCTGCTGCTGTGTTCTCCTTTACGTATTTTTCTACTGTTTGTGTAAGAGAAGACAAACAGTGTAATGCAGTGCGGGGGATATTAATGTAATCTATTCAGCATTCTATTATCTTCACCAAGATTGCACACGATAAATGCATATTGATTACAGGTTCTGTTACCACAACACTTTTCCAATGAATTAGATTTATATAATTATCCGCTTCAAAGTTGATTGTTGATATTTCAGATTTGCGTATGCCATCATTTACTCTCATCTTCCAACTACTATGTGCTGAGCAGCTAGCTGTTTAATGTGATGGCAATTGTCAGAGAGCATTGATATAAGAATTTCCTCTGCGTATGCAAAGCAACCATTGTCCTAAATAACCTTTTTTTAGTATTTGTTTTATTCCGTTTTGTGTGTTATTTAGTAGCGGAGTTGTTTTTGTGTAGCAAATTTTCCATGAGTTTTTAGATCCCTTCTTTAGCTGTGGATTATATTTGATTGTAAACTATTCTGGGGCCAAACTTGGATAACACAGTACTTTTTGAGTGAACGGAGAGACTCTGATGGCAGTGAGTGCACATTTGAAGGAGGATAATTCTGTTAGTCGTTGTCATTCTGCGAGGGACACGGTTAGAATGAACCATTATAATTGATCATATGCCACCTCCAAGTCCAGTGAATTTCCTCTGCATCATTTATTAGATACGATCGTTTTCAAAAATTAGATTCTAACCCACACGGATGCGCCGGACCAATCGAAAAATCTTTGTCCGCGTGCTTATTCCCTTCTTATTTCAATTTTTGAAGCCATAGAGAGTAATTTTTAAACATTATTTCCTGAAATCGAGAAAAGGGTACTCAGCACATACCAGATATATCTGATAGATATTTGCAAAGTTATTTCATCAAGATATTGCTCAGAAGAACTAACGAATAGGAACCCAAGAAACTTGTCCTACGAAAGATGTCTCACAACGGCACATAAAATTATTCGCCTTTATATAAGCACTGATTGACCATCAGAGTCAGGTTCACTCACAAAGTATGTAATCCAAGTTTATGCCGCAGGATGGTTTACACCAAATAAAATCCACATCTAAACAATTGATCAAAAAACTTATGAGAAATTACTCGACTACTAAACATCACAAAAAACGGCAAAAAACATAAAGTCTAAAAGTAGAAATATTTAATTTTAATAAATAAAAGGTGAAAACAGATGTAAAATATCAGATTTAAGAAATGTGCAAACAAAAATTGGAGACCTCAGCTGCATCATACTTTAATTGTATTCGGCGTTTAATCTACCAAATTTTATAATATCTGTGAAAGTAACTTACTTTATCAAAATAAAATAAAAATAATTTAAGTAATTTTGATCTATATAAGGTTTTTTAAAATTTTCTTCATATAAAAGTATTGCGAATGCGAATCCCGTAATTATGCGTCTGTATTCCTTATCCTGAAATACACAGCTATTCTTAGCCCATTTTTTTTTAAATTAAATATTTTACAGATACGCATTTCTCTATTTTGATGATTTTAAACGCATACTTAAGTAACCAGATAAGGAAAAGTATTATTTGAGGGTTATGCCCGAATTCATAATTTATTAATTCAACATAGCCTAATTTAACACATTATCTGCTCAAAATATAATTTTAATAGAATATATGAAAAATACCATATAACCATGTTTCGTAAATTTCCTGTAAGTCTCTACGTATTTATAGCATTCGCTTCTTCGCAAATGAGTATCTGGAGACCACAAGCCACCGAAATGCGTAGTATATTTTATAACTCTAATTTGAAAACTGGTCGTCTATTCTTAAGTTTATACCTCAGGTAAATGAAACAGACATTGTAGTTCATCATGTCCTTGAGGTTATTTGATCTTCAGACATAAAAAAGAAAGACTATGAGCCACCTTTGGGATTTTTTACTGCATTTAGGGAAGATGGGTGCGCTGTATGATGAACTATGTGTATTTTGATGGGAAATTTTGTTTATTAAAATGTTTTAAATGTAGGAAAATCTTTCGGGTTTTTTACCTTAAGATCACATGCCTCTTTAACAGCAAATATTTACGATTCTTGCATTAAGATTTTAAGTAAAAGAACATTGTCGCATTTAGGGATCATAACTTTTAGGCATAATGACCTTACACTAATTTTGTGGTCACTGTGTCACACGAACTAATGCATAGACTTACATAAAACTTCATAGTTGCATTCTGACACATTTTGTTACTGATTAGATTTTGATGTTTATTGTTTAAAAGGTGCCGCTGTCATGTTGGGTTTTTCGCAATACATATTATAGTGGAAGCAGGACTTTAACTGAAGCCGTCTACATTAAAAGATAGCACGAATAAAGAATTAAAAATAGAAAATCATGTTTAATCGAAATCTGATATGCCAAAATAAGTTTTTTTACTATAGTGTCTTTCTTCATCAGCTTTCTATACAATGCTTCGAAAGCCTTAAATGAAAAAATAATAAACGTTTTTGAGAGCGACGAATTGTACTGGGCCCATTAGCGCTATTAAAATGCAAATCCTGTCCAATTTGGAGTAAATAATACTATGTACTTAAGGAAGATTTGGTCATTTTAATATTTCATTTGTATTTCTTATCCCGAATATATTGTTGTTGTAGGTTTGAGTTTCACTTTAAAAAAAGCTTTTAAATAGAAATCAGAATTAATATATGATTTTAAAACTTCCAGACAATTATTTTCAGAAATTTTTCAAGTGACATGAAGCGCACCAATTTTACTTACTTCAGGGTCCTGTATATGTAGCTAGCCACCGTGTTTATTTATGGTAAAATGAAAAGTAATGTTCAAATCTCTGACAGCTAAATAATTTATATGAAAATTTTACGAATCTACATATAAAAAGGAGTTAAGTCATAATATGTCGGGTTGTTCTGATAAAAGACTGAAAAATTTGATCATGTATCTAAAAAGTTTCTTAATTTTGTGAAATTGTCATTTTTTAACATTTGAATTTAAAATAGCCAACGTGAATTGAGACAAAAGTTTATGAAAGTTTTTAGAGCCATCTGTAAACTTCTTTACTTAGTTAATGAAACCGTAAAATGCGTTCAATAAAGTTTGTTTTGTGTGTTTGTGTCTGTGGTTTTTACAATCGAAATGTTAAAGCTTTATCATATACCAACTTATGCGATCGGCGTTGCCCGGGCCCGTGATAATAACGTTGAAAGCTGGCTTAACCCCTCACTGACAAGCCCGTGTTAATACGTTCACTAAGCTTCAGGTTTCACTGCAATACAAGCAATATTTAAAGTAATGTAATTCTATTGATTTAATGTATTTTTAATACATTGAACAATGATTAATACTTCCAAGGATTGCATTCATATTCGTTATTAAGATTTTTCATAAAATGTTCAAAGAATCATTTTTTTAGCATTTAAAGCAAAATGCAGAAAAAACAACATTACAATTTTGCCCTTTTCCAAGACAGTCGGAGGGTAATACAAAGTACGTTAGTTTCTATTCCAACGAAACTCAGTTATTCAACCTATCTGGAGATATATTAGTTCAGTGAGTGAAGACTGAAATAAGAGAAAAAAAAAACCTCGGGGTAATTAGGGTGAGGGGAAGGCGGAGATGAAATATCTTTTGACAAATAACGAATTAAGAGTACTGTAGTCCTTAGTCAAAAATTTGGACTGATACCTGAACCAGGAACTTAATTTAAAAAATCTGCTGAAATTACTATTCGAAAATAGTTATACCCATTACTCATAAATAAACCTTAAGACTGTGATAGGTGATAATTAAGATAGTAATGTCATTTGGAATTAGTTTGGAAGAGATGTGAGTAATAGAAGTTAAATTATTAAGATAGGGCTCATTTAAGCAAAAATCGAGAAAGATGGAAGGGGAGGGAAAATGCAATTGCTTTTTTGACAAATGACTAATTAAGAGGCCTGTAGTCCTTCGTCAAAAATTTGGACTGGTACCTGAGGCAGGAACTTAATTTAAAAGCTTTGCTGAAATTACTAATAGCGGTAACCACTATTCATAGATTAACTTTAGAACTGTGAGAGGTATTAATGTAATTTGGAATTAGTTCAGAAGAGAAATGAGTTACAGCAGTTGAGATTAAGATAAGGCACACTTAGGCAAAAATCGACGAAGGAAGGGGGTGGAAAGATGCAAGAGCTCTTCGACAAATGACTACTGCAATATTTTGTCAAAAATTCAGACTGGCAGCTGAGCCAAGAACATAATTTAGAGATTTTCAGAAATTGCTATTCGGAAAGTATTGCAGATATATATAATAAATATAATAAAATTTTACATTTTCTCTGCTGTACGGTGCCTTTTGTTTCCATTTAATAAAATGACATTTAGTACATTTTTATCATCGTAATTTTTCGAGGAAGTGGTACTATGTTCTCAAGTTTGCTGATAAATTGAACATTCCTGTGTGCTGTAATATAAACAAAATTGTAAAACTCATCTAGTTTATCACTTCAATTGATATGGGAACATTTTAATAGTAATACTCTGCAAAACAAAAGATAATATTAATGGCAATTATTTACTGTAAAAATTTGACACTTATTGTTATAGTAGAACCATTTCATGTATTATGTAATATATTATATAATTTTTAAAACTTAATTAAAACCTACTTAGTTGTAGACTTTTATGTTTATTATAAATTAAAATGACAAAAAAATCAATCTTTTCACGCATTCACGAAATCTAATATGGTGTTGTATTTTTTAAATTCGCTTAACCAGCTATACTAATGGGACATTTGCGTGCACTAATCTATTTATTTGCAATCATTTCGAAGATATTGAGATGAGGATATTCTGAATAAGATTCCAACAATAATGCTATAACATAAAAAGGAAAACTGTGATCTCATAAATGTAGCTGAACGCAAAAAAGAAGTAATTGGATAGTTTCATACTTTTAACCCTAATTTAGCTTAGCATGCAATGGTAGAAAACACAATCAAAAAAGGTCTATTTTGAAAGACTTACATTATATAACATAGGTAATGGTTGTAGATGGAAAAGAACATGACGCTTAGATCACAAGCTTTTTTTTATAGAAATTAATACAAAGAGTTACCAGTATTTTAATTTAAATGTGTGAAAAACATCTTAAAAAAATTGGAATGTTATCCCTGTTTCTACTCTGTCAAATCTATTTATTCAATATGAAAATCGCATACATTATACACAGTAAGAAAAAAAATCCTTTTATTTATTAAATATGATTTTATTTCGATTCTTTTACCAATTTTCTAACAATTTTGTTTAAATTGATGCTTATTATTTGGTTAAATTTGTGTTTATAACGTTTTCTTGCATTTATGATGAAAACTTTTCTTTTGTAATCCATATCGCTTACTTAACTTTATTTATTGTTATTAACTTATCAGAGGAATGCCTATAATAATCATCTCTGATTTTTGGTTCATATTTTACTTTTTCTTGTAATTACTTATTCTATTTGTGCAATGGTACCATAATAGGCCAGTTCCTTGAATACTTACAGTGTAAGTCACATAGGTGTAAATTGCTATGATTTTTGGCTACCAGTATTTTAGAACGGAAAAATGTTACCTATTTTGTCGGAGATATCTCATTAATTGAATAAGGCGAGGAAACCTTTTCGAAAATAACGGTGGCCAAAAAGCATAGCAGTTATCAGCTATGTGACTTATACTACAAGTATGCATGGAACTAGCCAATAATCTATATAATAAAAGCTGAAGTCATGTGACTGTCATCAACAGTTCCGGGCTACCCGATTCACTTTTTATATGCCAGGTGGCCAATTTGGTACTTTAATGTTAGCCAGGCGCAGGTAATAAGTCGGCAAATATTATATAGATTATTATTGTGAAGCGCAAAGCATTTGGCTGTCATCAACAGTGTGCAATAGGATAAAACGGCATAAAAGTTATACTTTTAGAAAGATGGTATTAAAAAATTAAAATTTTTGCGAGATTAGCTACATTCTATTTATTCTGAGTTAACTTCAGTTAAAATGACATTGATAGCCCAATGTTTGTTTACACTAAAGTAAACGCAAAAGATTCGTTCTTCATTGAGCGAAAAATGTATTATTTTATGGAGGTAATCATTCATACAGCAAGCTTCCCGAAAATGAATCCTTCTATATATAAAAAAAAGTTTTGATTTGGAAATGGACCAATGAAAATCTGCGTAGATATTCCGGGTAGATCCACATCCAATTTGAATGCTTAAGCATGGTTTTTCATCGTTAATATTAAAAAAAACTGTTGCATACAAAAATATGAAAATCGGTGGTATTATAGAGAAATGTTTGATAAACACGCTGATGGAGACAGTTTTCAAATCGAAGAATTATTTTAAGAGATATTTAATGCTAAAGTTGGACAAAATCGTTCCATTAAAAAAGTTTTATTGGAGCAAAAACTATACGTGTGAATTTAATCATTTTTAGATCATTTTATACGTTATGAGTTTCCGGTGTGCAGACTGTATTTATTTTCCTTATTTGACTCATTTTTTCAGGTTTTATTTCAATTATAAATTCAAATTTTCAGCATTTCGAGAGATATTTTTTACAAATTTTAGAAAATGTTATTAATTTAAACTGTTGCCAGTTGTATAAAAAGCGCAAACAATAATGTTTACTTCAAATTAAAAATTTATTTTACACGTGACTATTATAAACAGAAAATATAAAAAGCAGGAACTCATTGAAAATTACGTCATAAAAATTATAATTACACGTGAATTTTAAAAGAGATAGAATATTGTAAAATAATAAATTCATAAACACGCGTTAGAAGTCTTAAATAGGAGAATTTACGTCATATTTACGTCACATTACACTTATTATATAAAATGAACAAAAAATAATATTGCAAAACAGTTTAAATTTAAAAATTGCTCGAGACATTTATTTGATATTTTAAGATGATCATAATATTTCATTTCTAACAAAAGTATTTTTACGTGAATATTAAAAAGAAAAAGAAAAGTTTGGTGAAAATTACGTCAGATTATAATTCTCAGATTCAAATTATAATTCAATCTTCCGAAATCTTTTTAAAGCCAATTAAGTTATCGTGCTGTTAGAGTCTACGGTGTCTGAACGGGGGTTGACGAGCGTAGCTCGTAGGGGGCAGAGCCCCCTAGTTTTGTACAAAAATAATTCACGCCTGTAAGCCAATAAAAGTTGAGCATCTCAATCTTGTAGGTAAACTGTTGTACAATTCAACTTCTTTCACGTTGTTTTCTTTAAAAAAAAACCCAAATCATGTAATAATATTTAATGAATGAAATTTCAAATCGCATCGTCAGTTAATTTGATATTTACGTATTACCCGTGCCAGGAAGATAGATCACCGTAGACGATTGTTAATCGCCAATCATAATTACAATTGTCAACATCGCATTAAAAATAGTGATTTAATATACTTTTATTAAATAATATCACTAAAAATCGTAAATAATATTAAAGCAATCTAAAATAATACAAAATAATAATTTAGTATGCAGTTATTAAACACATAACAAAAATGAATGATCGTGGCGTCACTTTCACTTGACGTCAGATTCGTTCACGTGTTTGTTGCGTCAGGAAGTGATTTTTAATTCGACATTTATTTGTATTTTTAATGATGTTTTACAGATTTATTAGTTTTTATCTAATTAAAACAGCAATTACGTCTTTAATTTGTGACGCCATGATATTAAAAGAGTAAGCATTCAAAAAAAGTGACAATGCATTAGTACAATAGATCGGTTTCAACAACCGTTTTAACTGAAAGTACCTTTTTTTTTTTTTTTTTTTGTTCTTCTAATTTAGCGTTTGGCGATAGCTTTTTTCATACACTGTAAAAAAAAAATCTGTAGTTCTACAGATGTAAAAATACATGCTTACTAAACTTTCACCTGTAACTGTACGAAAAAAGCTGCAAATCTACAAAACTAGTTTCTGTAAAGCTACAAAAATCTGTAACATTCCAAATGAATCTGCTAAAATTTCAGTAATCTTACTAAACTTTTATTTGTAACCCTGGCTGCAGTTACATGAAAAGTTCTCGGAATCCCAGTTTCCAAAAAAATTCTTAGTAACCTTACAGATTTTTTTGATTTTCGGCGCAAAAGTGCGTCTGTTACATGAAATTTTGTTGTTGACGTTACATGAAAAGTTCTAGGAATCCCAGTTTCCTAGAAAAACTTTAGTAACTTCACAGATTTTTTTTTACAGTGTAGGTAGTGATAGACGGGATAATGGAGAAAAACTCTAAAACGATATCATTAACAATATTGTCTTAATGTAAGTGTGGATACCATTAAAGGCTTTTTACAAAAAAATTCCTTGACCAAATCCTATTAGCTAAAATACGCCAATTGGCTAGGGACCCATTTGCGGAAGATTGCTTAATAGGTTTAAAAATCTCCTCATTTGTGAACGTATTGCAATTCATGAGCAAACGAACAAGAAGCATAAATGTCTAAGTGAGCTAAGCGGTTTTTACAGGGAAAAAACGTACAACTCAACTAAAGATATCAAGTAAAATTGCTGCGATGATTGCGAAGTGTTCCTGATTATCAGAATCCTGATTATCAGTGTATCAGAATCTCCCGATTTGGCGAAGAATTAAGCATATAAGTTAAATTATGAATAAAAGTAACATTTAGCAATGCTTAGCATACATTTAAGGGAGACCAACCTGGTCGCCAGAGGCGGCTACTAATAATAATAATAATAAATCAGTGACAGCAGCATTGTGTTAACTGTAATCTAAAGGGCAAATGAATGTTAAAAGTTTAGAAAAAAACATTACACAATGCTAAACAATTATACCTAACAATGGTCCTTCTGTACTATATTTTTTCATTAATTTATATAATAAAAGCCTAAGTCATGTGACTGTCATCAACAGTTCCACGCTGACCGCTTCACTTTTTGTATGCCAAGCGGCGAATTTGGTAATTTAATGTTAGCTGGGAGCAGGTGATAAATCGCCAAATATTGTTCCTTCGCTAAATATTGCAAATATCATGTCATCAGTATTATAACAGTCCATTTCATGTGATTGTCATAAAAAAATTTCCACGTGGTAAATTAAAACAAAACTTTGATGTGGAAATTAGATATCATGGTTTATGGTATTATTTATTACTTTTCTTTTTTTTAAGCAGTAATTGAGAGACATAAAATTTAAATATTTTAGTTTTAAATTAAAGTTATGCATTTAAATAAAATGAGGGAAAATACTATATTTTAAATGAAATACGGAAAAATACGACGGGAACAATGTTTGGCGATTTATCACCTGCGCCCGGCTAACATAAAAATGCCGAGTTCAGGATTTCTGTATCAGTTTCTTCGGATTTGGCGAAGGGTTGAGCAAGTAAATTAAATTATGTATAAAAGTAACGCGATACAATGCTTAGCATATGTTTAAGGGAGACCAAACTGTTCGCCAATGGCGGCTAGTACACAAAATAGTTACTTTGTATCAATATATGACAAATTTGGTGTTCCAAAGATAAAAAAAAATAATTACTGTATATCTATGTGTGACAAATTCGGTTATTCATAGGTAAAAATAAAAATCCTAATCAATATTTTATTTTTTGTGATGGTGTTTAACGTATTATCTAAACCTTTTCTGAATAAATAGTTTATAAATATGTTCACTCTTTATTAAATGAATTAGTTATATTGAGACTATCGAAAAAAAGAAACTAAATGCAAAAAATCACAACGAAATTTATATAGTATGTTACATCAATATCTTCAGTTGTAAGTATATATTCACTTTTTACAATTCAGTATTTCATAATTTAAATACATCTCTTTTTAAATTAATACAGTAACTTTATTCTCAAATCTGTGAACAAAATTTTCATTCACATAACTTCTCTTAAGCTCCAGATATTTTGAGAATTGAAATCTGTACATCCAGAAAATGGAAGTGCTTGGCGATGATTATAATGAAAGCTCCGAGATACCGTTACGTCTTTGAGATTATGTCTACCTGAATGGGAATAACAGGTAGTTTAGGCATTATGTCCAATAATTATGACATATCACGAGACCAAAATAGACGTCCAGCGTCACTTGGTGTATAAAGGAATGATTTTTTTCCAAATGTAAGTGCACAAGTGAAAATAGATATTTAACATTTTAATTAAATGTCTATTCATAACTTCGTCTCTCGCACTTCTTTGGTGTTGTTTGGAATCTTTGGTACTGTCTCCTCTTTTTTAATAGGGATTAGATTTGAAATCAAATGTTGCTCAGGAATTTGTTTCTCTCCTATTAACCAGTATGTTGTCATTTTTCCTTTACCCTACAATTAAAAAGAATATACATAAATATGGTTATTAATTGATATGTTTATTAATGAATAAAATTAATGAGCATTCTTGATATGTTTATTAATGAATAGAATTAATGAGTATTCTGATAAATACTTAGGTTCAACAGTCGAAATATTTAAATGAAACAGAAATTTAATTAGCAAAATATAAATACATGGTTTCTTGTTGTTGTTGTAATTTAGAATTACGTTGTTTTTACGTTTGATCGCATATATTAATTATGTAAAATGTATCTGTAAATGCATTTAGGTAAAATCTGTATAGTTTTAAATCTATTTAATTTAAATTATTTGTATATTAAGGATAAAGAACATATTGGGAAATTTAGGAAAAAGGCGGGCACATTCCATAACAAATACACTTAACAACTATGTTTACTGATTTTGCAGACATTGAAGAATGAACAGTTGACGAAATAACTATATAGAAAGCAGCAATTAATCAATAAATGATGAAAAAGAGATAAAATGTGAAAACGTCTAGTTACACGGTGAAGGCGTCAATTATACAGTATGTTGCAAATTTGTAAACTGTGGATTCATGAAGTAATAATACATACTTTCTATAATAAAAAAATTGAATTTCTTTTAATTTAACTATAAAGATTTACTTGTATGCAGCATGAATACAGATTAATTACTTTTAAAACAACTTAACATCCTAAATTTCATAAGGATATAAATATTGTATTTTTATTTTTGTAACGCATATGCAACATATACAAGTAAATTTTACGAAATAAGTACTTTAAAAAAATTTCATGATTTTTTGTTTTTGTGATAACCGTGTACTCTTGTCAAAATTAGAGTCTTGCCGCGCTAAGGTAAAGCTCTTCCACTACCAATTCTTTTTATTTGAAGTGAATTAGAAACCCGACAAAACCCAATTCACATCAGACAGAAACCAACCCCAAACCCGAAATTAAAGAAAATTTATCCATATTTTGTTTCAATATTCCAAAAATACTCCCTAATTATATCTCTAAGATAAATAATATCGATTATGCAGAAAAAATGAGAAAATATATAGTCATTTATATTAAAGTTCATAACTTGATATTTTGGACCTTGTTTTGAAAAATGGGTTAACAAACCCGAATCGCAAAAGTCAAAATCCAATCTGAAACCAACTCGAACTGGAAAAAAAATTTAGTCAACCCGACCGCAGTAATAATATTAATGATAATAATCTAATCTGATTTCTGAGTTGAATTGGATTCAAGTAAATCCGGGTTACCTTACCTAATAAGAGACTATAATTGGCATTCATGTTAAATCTCATTGTTTCCTAAATCGCTTATTTTGTCGCGCAGTAGACGATGGCGTTATATAAGGTGACCTGGGTGGTCAAGGTATTAAGCGCAAAGTTGTCCGATTACGTTCGCTTCGATCGTCTTTTTAATTTTTACTTTCTTCTGTCTTTACAAGAAGAAAGTATTGGATTCGTGAAATTTCCGATTTTCGACGGATTTACATGTTTTAGGGGTCAGAGATCCTGAAAAATATGTTTTACAAAATGTCTGTCTGTATGTGACACAAATTTGGTGGCAGCTCTATCTCAAGAACTAATGAATGGAATTTAATAAAACATTAGGTTCATTTAGTTCGGGATATAAATTGGCTCTGATTAATTTTTGGTGTAAATCGCCCAGCAGTGGAGCTGCTATGCTGCATTTTTCACGATTTTCCGCAATAGCTATATCGCAAGAACTAATCATGAATTTTCATCAAACATTAGATTCAGTTAGTCCCTGATATAAGTTGATCCTGACAATGTTTTGGTGTAAAATAACCAACAGGTGCCACTACTACGCAGGGCTTTTCACGATTTCCCCAATAGCTCTATCTGAAAAACTATTGCACAGATGTGCATCAAACTTCAAATTCGATTAGAAGTTGACATAAGTTGTTGCTGATTAGATTTATGGTGTAAGTCACCTAACCGTTGTCTCTGTTATGCTTCATTTTTCAGGAAGTAATTACATGTATGAGATAGAAGAATGTTTTGGGATTGCCACATCTGACTAGTTTTAGAATCTTTTATTTTTCCCGTCCTGTCACGTGTCGGAAAGGGTATAGAGAACTCCGACGACCACGTGGAACGCTGCGCTATTCTTTAGTGTGAAAAAGGTATGTAACGTTACTCCATAAAATTGGAGGCAACTTGCTACCTCCATTTTATTGTGTAATTTAACGATATAACTGATGTTACGTTACAATAATGTGTAACATTACACAAGTTATATCACTTTGAATTAAACCATTATATATATTAAATTACTCATAAAATTAGAGCAGCATGTGGCCACCAATTATATTGAGTAACGTTACATACGTTTTTTGCAGTGTGATAATAAAAGAAGATATATCAGATATTCTATGCATAAATGCCATTGGTTTTTTTATATCTCCATTATTTGATGAATTATTAACATTAAAATGTGTCAAACCTTTTATAGGCAAACTGTATTAAAAAGTTTTCGGTGTCTTAGTGCAAATATATATGTATATATATATATACATATAACCGTTAGAAAACCATTACAAATTACCAACAAAAATTTTTAAATTACAAATAGAAATAAATTTATTCATTGACAATAAAATTGTTACCCTTAATATATTCAACATAGATTTTAAAAACATAATAATAATAATAATGAGCAGAAAATTAATAATGGATATCTGTAGAATCTAGACAGATTCATCAGGTCCAAAAGGCCTACAGTTCCACAAATGGTTTCATCTTCATATTAGCCATAACAAAGTTAAAGAATATGAATTTGGTACTACCATACACAAAAAATATTATATACATGTATATACATAAACGATACGATGATATATATTTTTAAAAAAATAAGGTAGTACTCTGTACCGTAGCACCATACTCAAAATACGTGACGATTAGTCAATTGTAAGCAAGTTAAAGCCTTAAAAAAGGGGGGGGGGGACATAAAACTAACAGGCAATACAAGAAAGAAATTTATAAGAAAATGATTTTGGTCGAATGAAGCTGGGGAAATATCTGACATGCAAAAAATCCGTAAAAAAATTTGTATATTTTACTACATCTGTTAAGAGAATTTTCCAAACATAAAAATTTCTGAAAACTCCTTAGAGATTTAATTTACATGAAATGAAACGGCATTACTAATATGTAATTTAGTCTAATTTGGTTCCAAAAATTACAGAGGAATGTGTGATTTTTGGAACGTAATGATTTTAAAAGGGACCATTCATAGAAAGAGACAATCCCAACAACAACACTTTTGGGAAGACTCCACTCGACTTTTCTATTACTAATGCAATTGTCCAGAATGTAAAGAAAAAAAAGGAATTTTTTTATTATTATTGCTGACATTATTTTATAGAAATGTGTAATCGAAGTACAATACCTAAATATGATAAAAAAAACTGTATAATATACATAATATATGCAAAATTCATTATTATGCTTACACTGAACTTTCAACATTAGCAACCATATTTGAGATTTTTGACAACTGTTAAAGACTTATACGTAGTAAGACAAATTATAACAGTTAGCCTAATAAATTCACAAATTTTATAACGTACTTGTACCTTCGCTACATTAAGGGGTCTCAGGACTCTTAAAAGTGGAAAAAATGAAAAAATAAGACCATTTTTAACATTTAATATCTTAAATTGTATTTGATTTTAAGACACAATTTTAATTGGAATAAAATATATAAGTATGTTCTTTCATTTCATGTATTTAAAAAAATTATAAGAAGCAGAATTAGCATTTACAGAGGGCTTCAAACTGTTAGACATTTGACGAACAAAAAATCGGCATAACAGTTTATGCGCACAATTACGAAATAAGTATTGCAACTAGAATGAAAATTTTGGTACCTACTTATACTTCAGATTGTAATAATTACCCTGAACCTAAATAAATTTGTATGTAAAGCTTTTTCATAATTTTAATGCAAAGTTGTATTTAGATAATGCAAAATTAAGAAAATTTCAACAATATAATCATCTAAAAAAATATTGTTTTGAACAATAAAAAGAAAATTTTAGGTTCAGTTTATACAGATTAACATGAAACATATGTTTTGAAAATTTCATGAAAAAATATTCATAAGTTTTTGAGAGATCGTGCGCGTTATGTCCGAAAACGTCATTTGGAGAAAAATGGCTTCAAAGTTTCCGAACCAACGCTTCAGCTATTGAACGTGTATACATGTAGAAGCCATAACTTCTGTTCTAATAGGAATTTCAAGGAAACAATTATATCAAAATGTGCAGAAAAGATAGTAGTTTAACATCTAAAAAAATTAAAATTTCGGAAATTTTAAAGCTTTAAGAGTCTTGAGACCCCTAAACAAAGATATTTATGGACCCTTTTTTTTTTCTTTTTTTGTTCAGACACCTCAACAAATGATAGCTATTATTTAACCAATATTTATAAAAAAAACTCAACAAAATAAGAAAGAAAAAATTTTGCACTATGACTGTTAGAAAAAGAAACAAAATTACATACACTATCCTATATTTTACATAGATAATACTTTCCTTATACCTTTCTTACAATTTTCTTTTAAACTTCCTTATACATTCCTTCTATTTTTCTATGCTTTTCTTCAAATAAATTAGAAATGCTATGCTATACTTGCAAATAAAACAATATATAAAAATATTTTTTATCAAATGTTAACAAAGTCTTTAACGTAGTTTATACAACCTATCATGCTGTGCGTATACTTTACCAAATAGAAATATTTACAAAAACTTCTGTATTCGGAATCTGGAAATCAGGTTTTATCCTGTTGAAAAAATAATTTTGGCAGCCCTTAATCCACAATACCTTACATGATGTTACAGTGTAGGGAGTAAAGATTATTTAATTATATTTTAAAAAATTAGACAGATTTTTTAAAAAAATTCCGGCTTTCATATACTTTTAGATATTTAGGAAGAAGAAATAATATCAATTATATAAACATCAAAAACCTTAACAATTCTAATCAACATGCTTTAAGACAGGCTCTCATACGTGAGAATAATAAATAAATAGTCAGAATAATAATGCATCCAGTATCTAAATGAAATACAATGCTGAATAATAGAATATTGTTTTATTTTCCCGTTTTACCTTACCTTAATTTCTATATCACCCCTGCATTCTAAAACGAATGACTTAAATGTGTCCAGCACTTCTTTTGTCTTTGTGCTCAAATGAATTCGGAGAGCTAAGAAAGAAAGAAATATTAAAATGTTACTAATATTATTTAAAAAAAAAAACAAATTTATGAGAAAATGATTTTGGTCGAGTGAAGCTGGGAAAGTATTTTACATGCAAAAATCAGTAAAAGAATTTGTATGATACTACATGTGTTAAGAGAATTTTCAAAACATAAAAATTTCTGAAAACTCCTTCGAGATTTAATTTACGTGAAATGAAACGACAGTACTAATATGTAATTTAGGATAATTTGGACCTAAAATTGAAAAGTAAAAAGGTTGAAAAGTTCTTCGGTAAATTCAATTTAGCGTTATTTTGTTTATCTTAATAATAGCAACTTAAAATCTTCCGATAAGACGTTTAAAAAAACTTTTCAGAATTTGTCTATACTTTTCTTACTAACATATTTATTAAAATAATATTCACTGCCTATATAAATATTTTTTCATATTATGGTTAGTTATTTAGAAAGGCATATTGTAAAAAGTGCGTTAAAAACGTGTTCCATCATTGATTAAAACCGTATAGTAATATTGTGATAATGGAAAAAGCTCTTTAAACTCGGTGATGGAGTTGTTCGATAAATTATTTTAATACAAACTTCTGTTATTACCATATTGTTGAAATACATTTATAAATCAACATTCTGGTAATTTTCATTTGCAGAATTGTATTTAAAGATGCATGTCAAATAAAGGGGCATGAAGTGTATATTAGGAACAAACAGGGAAAGAATATTTAAATTAATGTTAGTTTTATAAGAAATTTTATGAAAATGTAGGAAAACCCTCAAAACGCTCAGAGGGTTAATACTCTCATACGTAATATTCAGAAAAAATTATTCATAATTAAAATTCATAAAATCCATATTCATAAAATTCATAATTAAATAATTATTCAAAAATCTGCATGGGGATTTGGAACACAACAACCTTAACCGATTTATGTCCGCCAATTTAACCCACCAAGCCGTCCCACTTTCGGACGTTTCGAATTTTAATATTTTTTTTTAAATAATTTTCTTCTTCCTTACAGCAGGAAAATTGTATGTAGGAATTGCCTATAAATGTCTTTATCTATTACCGAGATGAAAGCATAAGATTGATATTTATTCGCTTAATGAAGGCCTTTTTTCGGTGTTTATGGATTATTCATTTTTCAAGATAGCGAAATTTTAAAAGTATGTTTATTTCTATTTTTTGTATCAAGGATCCAAATAAATAAATCATAATCTTAGCTTGTATGTTTCTTCGAAATACGTATTTTTTTTAATTGCGAAATTATATGTTCAAGCCCATGTTTTATGCATGTTTGTAACGTACAAAATATAGGCCGCTAGGAGCAAATGGATACATATTTCTAATAGCTATTTAGGGGACAGTTATTTATGTAAAGTCTTTTTTAAGATGATTTTGAAATAAATTGTTTGTTAGCCTCAAATACGATTATTCTTAATAAAACTTATAATGTTGTTAGTCTCTGTAAAGAAATAAATATATTTTTAATAGTTCATAAAAATACTAATTATAGTACATAATGTACAATTTAAAATCTTAATTTATATAAATTTTGGTAAAACATATAATTATGCAATTTTCGACATATGGATATTCCCATATTTAGTACATTACCATTTTATCAAATAAATACAAAAATATTTTAGCTTTTTTTTTTTTTTTTTTTTTTGTATTTTTCAGTTTATTTTGCAACATTTTAAAGTGATTTTGCCAACAAATTCGAGAAAACAAAAATTCCGGCATAAATGTGTTAAGGTTTGGTTCTTAAAGGGGTTTCGTTCTTTGTTTGGCTCTTAATTCTTTCTAACTGAAATGTGGTTGTAAGCACACGTGGTATCGCTGATTAAATTTCTATTCTTTTCCAGCTTTTCTCATAATGTTACTAAATTAAAAAAAATGCATAAAAATTAATGTTATGTTATAATAAAATTTTATGAAAATCTCAAAAAAAAAAAATGTTTTTGATGTAAAAATATCCCAGCAGGTTAGCTAAAAAAAAGAAATATGTGTATTTTAGTAGGGGCTTTCAAGGAAAAACATCAATAGCATTTTATGCATTCATTTTGAAGTTAAATAAAACAATCGATCATTTTCAATATTTATTTAATGTAATAACATTACTGTAAAATAATAGGAACTTGTTTGAAGTATTAATTGTCTACTTACGAGATTAAATTACGAAATATTATTTTCAACGATTATAACAATTTTATATTTATAGATGGTTTTCTTCAACATCTACAGA
Organism: Maratus speciosus; assembly: GCA_963932465.1. Taxonomy (NCBI): domain Eukaryota; kingdom Metazoa; phylum Arthropoda; class Arachnida; order Araneae; family Salticidae; genus Maratus; species Maratus speciosus. Next base: position 273,030,181 of record OZ010788.1, read on the forward strand.
CTTTTTCAAACATTTTGAGAGGTTTTTATATTTTTTATTATTTTACAATAAAGTTAATTCGGGAGTGTACGATGCGAAATCTGATGAAAAAGTTTCTTCTTCTAACGCTTTTTTTAATGGTATTAAAACTAATTCTAGTTTGAACATGGTATAGTCGGAATATAAAGAGAATGGTAGAGAGTTGTCTAGTTCAGTTTTTGTTTCGTTACATCTATTGTATGAGATCTTGCATTACCCCAGAGAAAATGAACAGTCGTATCTTAATAGAGTTATTCATAATATTTATAGAAATATATTAATTTAAGTTATTTTCTGTTGAAATGAAACCTACTGCTGATTAAACTGATACATCTGTTCATGGCGCTAAGAATCTGTTCATGGCGATATGTTGCTTTAATTTCACACAGATTTAACATTACTGTACGGCTATTTATGTATATCATTCATGAAAAATTTAACCCACAAAATACACCATAAATCCCTAGATCATAAAGTAAGAACTTGGTCATTTTTAGAGTTCCGTAATTAAAAAGTAAAAACGAAACCAATATAAGATCCCTCCTGTGTCTGTCTGTCCGTCTGTCACAGCCATTTTACTCGTAAACTATTAAATGTGGAAAATTCCAATTGTGATAAGTAATAAAGACTATTGACCCACATACTTACAGATTATTAAACATTCACAAATATATTTAGCAAAAAACGGCTAATTATGTTACTTGAAAAAAAAATCTTTTCTTTGTATATCGTGTGGGGTATCATGTAAAAGCTTTCGTAACGTTAAACACAAAAATTCATTTCTTTTAATGTTAGGTATTATATTTTCAGAGATATCGACAAAAATGTAGTGCAAAAATATGTCCCCCCCCCCCCCGTCTATTTCCGAATCTACTAAAACTAAAATTATGAAAACATTAGAGGTAGTAGTCATTAATTTAAACCTATGTTAATTTAAACCTTGCAGAAAAATTATAGCGATTATCCCAGGTCACATAGTTTTGAGAAAATCGCATTTTTTCGTTAAACATAAATTTCGATTTGCAGGCATTTAGCGAAGGTGTTGAGGAGCGATGAAGGTATTCATCGTAGCTGAAGTATAACAGCATTGTTGACAACGGGTTTCGAAAAATATCGTCTGTAGTTAGCCGGGATATGAACCCTCAAAGACATGGACGGTTTAGAGACATACATAATGACAGGGGCGGAGTACTCTATGTACCATCGGCTTTTAAAGCCCAGATAACAACTTTTAATGATATATTTGTGTACCGCAATGCCCAGTAGCAGTATAAAAACAAGAAACGTCAATTGTTAAAAACAGACTAATTTAATTAGAATTAAGCACATAAATACTGTGGTATTCGCGACTAGTTTGCATTGAGCGAACCTCTCAATACGCCTCTCATGTCTTTGAAAGTTAATAAAAACCTATCTGAAAAAACACGGCACGGACCAAGGCGACTTTGAAACTTTGCGACCTCCTTTCGAAGCGCGTTTAGTACAATGCCAAGTTTTAACTTTGAACAAGGGTACGCTGAATTTAGTTTTATGGAATGCCAAATGAAGTTTAAATATCCTCTACTTTTATTGTCAGTGCGAAATTAAGCTCATCAAAAATTATATTAAAAAAAAAGAGTTATTCAGAATAGAATTATTTTATATTATTTACGCTTCATACCTCTTTGAACTTTTATGGTATACTCATTCATACTTTTCTGGTATACACATCTATACCGGAATCTACTACTCATAGTTTTTTACAAAGTCTTATTATTCTTTTAGCAACGATTTTTTAATAATACAGTTAATGATTCATATATTTATTCTATGGAACTTTCTGAGCGCGAGTAATACTCGCACTTGACCGTTTATTTCCTTTCAGTGGAGCAGTTTCAATTTTGAGTGTAGATCCATATTGTAAAGAATTGTTTCTTCAGTCTTTACGTAAATTTTGTAGCAAATTGTGTCGCTTATCTATTTGATATCTAGTTAGACCATAATTTCCGACTTGTACACGCAGTCTGTGCCAAATTTCAAATAGCTTGGACATTTTTTATTGCTGAAAGTTTGATAATTATATTTAGTGGAATAGCACTAGGTTATTTGTGTTAATTCTAGAAACTAATTAAATGATTTTATAAAGAACAAACACCGTTCTAGGCAAGGTTCATTCAGAATTCCATCCCATGGAGGTCTATAAAATGAGTATCAAGATTGTTTGGTAACTAAACTGTTTGGTAGTAAACTTTATCACTTTTAAATGAAAATGTTAACCTTATTGCTAGATATTCATTTCTGTTTTTATACTTAAGTTTCTAGTTAATTGTATGTCTCTAATTATAAACTGAAAAATTTTAAATAAAGGTTTATCATTTTCATTTAAAAGTGATAAGTATTCAAATTTTTATGATTAAAGTTATATGCTCTAAAAGCGCAATCATTTCTTTCATGTTTTAATATTTGTTAGATTAAAAGTTAAATGTACAATTTCTTTTTAATTTAATGAAAATTATGATTTCTTTTAAATTTAATCGTACTTAATTAACATGTGTTAATTATGTGTGAAGATACTAAATATTTAATGATATTAAATTATATATATATTTACAAATATTTATTTTAAATCTCTTAAAGATGTGTTTTTCCGATGATAAAAATTTTATCCTTGTAAAAAATTAAGCAAAAATCATAGTTAAATTAATGCATAGTATTAAGCTTCCCTATATTTCGTAACGTGTTAACTTAGCAAAATTTGAACTAGATCGAAATTAGAACTAGACTAAAAGTTCAAAGTCCACTGCACGAAATGAGTGTCACTTTTCAAAAACCTCTATATATTTATTAAAACTTTCATGTTTACGAGTGAAAATTTACTTATATGTGATGACTCATCAAGGACATGTTTGAAGTATTCTCGCGGTTAATGAATCAGTTAAAAAAGTATCCGTTTTTAAAGGTCTCATTAGAAAATAGTTTTAATTTTATCCAAAAAAAAATGTAACACATGCATAAAATTACTAAATGAATATTCCAATTTTATTTAAAATAAATCTATAAGAAAAAATGACCCCCAATTGGATAAAAATTCTATATTAATAAAATCAATTAAAAAAGTATCCGTTTTTAAAGGTCTCATTAGAAAATAGTTTTAATTTTATCCAAAAGAAATGTCGCACATGCATTAAATTGTTAATATAGTATTACTAAATGAATATTCCAATTTTATTTAAAATAAATCTATAAGAAAAAATGACCCCCAATTGGATAAAAATTTTATATTAATAAAATCATTTAAAAATTGTGACGCAATATTAAATCTAAATTATTCAAAAAATTCGTTTTGTGTGACATAATATTAATTATTCATTCATTAAATTCACAATCAGTGAGATAATAAAAATCTTAAATTAATTATTTGAAAATCTTAATTTGTACCCCACCATTAGTCAATCGAAATTAAAATCTAATATCCTATCACGATAAAAAGGAAAACCCCTAATCTAGATAAAGTGATTCACTTCTGAGTGTTCCCAAAGATAACGCACGATGACCACGATTCAGTATAGTAGACATTTTCCTGCACAAACACGCGTTTTTTTAGGCTCTGAAAGTCATTTGAAGTAAAGTAAGTGTGTTTAATTTATGTATTTAAAAGTTTTATTCTAAAAAGTGTAATATTAGTGTAAATTTGTAAAAAATGCGTTTTTTTCCCAAAATCTTATTAAAAATTCAAAGTGTTTTAATATAAACGTTTAAAAAATCGATTTTCTAGTTTTTAAAAATATGAAACTTTTCGAAAACATGCGTCAATAAAATTTGATGGGACAAATTCAAACGGACCATTGAATAGGTAACCCTGTATTTTACAAATATATATTCATTAAGGGGAAAGGGGGAAAATTTCCTAATATCTTTATGAATACCATTTCATGTTTTTTTTCAAAATAAATTTTCATATAGATTAAACAATACATACCTAAACATTGCATAACAAGCCAAAAAACCGATATCCTTAAAAATATCCTAACAATTTCTATTTATGATTAAATCCGCGAAAATATAACCACCGATCTAACACGTATTCAGAAAAAAAAAATTCTAAAATTTATTAACACTATTTAAAAGGTGGGTTGATTTTGACGGGCGATTATCTACACTATGGATAAAGGGAGGGAGTGCCCTTCGTCAGCGTCTTTCTAAGGGAACCTAACCCGAATTTACGCATGCAAATCCATGACTCAAACAAAACTCCGAACGATTAGGCCGACGGGCGTGATTGATTATCTACACTAGGGATATAGGGGGGAGTGCCCTTTGTCAGCGTCTTTCTAAGGGAACCTAACCCAAATTTACGCATGCAAATCCATGACTCAAACAAAACTCCGAACGATTAGGCCGACGGGCGCGATTGATTATCTACACTAGGGATATAGGGGGGAGTGCCCTTCGTGAAGTTCTTTCTAAGGTAACCTAACCTGAATTTACACATGAAAATCCATGGTTCGAATAAAACTCCGAACGATTAGGCCGACGGGCGCGATTGGGATCGAACCCAACACTTCACGTCTGTTAGCTTCATGAGCATAACCTCTCACCCACAGGTGGGGCAGTACTATTAAAAAATTCGCATACATAAATTCTAACACTAAATAACAAAAATTCACAATCATTCATAATTTTAATTAATACTCAATATTCGAGCACATATGTCACTAAATTGAATCGCGTAAAGTCCCCTCATCCAATTTATGTTTAAAATTCCATTTTTATCTAAAAATCTGCGTTAAAAGATAAAGTCTCCCAATTAAAATGCTTAATGAATGTTTAAAATTCGATTGCCAATGAAAAATCGCGAAAAAAAAATATTTGAAAGTTCCCAAATTAAAAATCGTTGCCAGTAAAAACACCGAAAACTCAAGTGTGCTAAAAAATAAATGTCAGAAAAAAAAAATCTATCTCAAAAATTACTCCCAAAAATTAAAGTCTCCCAATTAAAAATTCTTAATTAATTTTTTAAAAGTACAAATAACCCCTCGTACTGAAGTACGACGAAAAGAATAATCAATTTCCCCGAAAAATTCTATCTTCAAAAATACTCCCAAAAAAGTTAAAGTCCCCCAATTAAAATTTTTTAATTAATTATCATTAATGAAAAAATATCAAACTCAAAAAACCCCTCGTATGACAAAAAAAAAAAATGAATGTCCCAAAACTTTCAAAAAATTACTCCAAAAAAGTTAAAGTGTCTCAATTAAAATTTCTTAATTAATTATCATTGATGAAAAAAATCAAACTCAAAAACCCCTCGTGCGACGAAAAGAAAAATCAATGACCCCTAAAAATTCAAAAATTACCCCGAAAAAAGTTAAAGTCCCCCAATTAAAATTAATTAACATTAGTAAAAAAAAAACAAACTTAAAATTACCCCTTATACTGCAGTACGACGAAAAAATTCAATCTCCCAAAAATTCAATCTTCAAAAATACTCCCAAAAAAGTTAAAGTCCCCCAATTAAAATTAATTATCATTAGTAAAATAATTAAACTCAAAATAACCCCTCGTACGACGAAAAAAAAAAAAAAAAAAATCAATGTCCCAAAAATTTCAAAAAATTACTCCAAAAAATTTAAGTCCCCCAATTAAAATTTCTTAATTAATTATCGTTAATGTATTTTTCAAATGTAAAATTATCCCTAAGTACTGTAGTACGGTGAGAAAAAAAAATCAATCTCCCAAAAATTTCAATCTTCAAAAATTACCCCGAAAAAAGTTAAAGTCCTCCAATTAAAATTAATTATCATTAGTAAAAAAAAATCAAACTTAAAATAACCCCTCGTACTGTAGTACGGTCAGAAAAAAAATCTCACAAAAATTTCTATCTTCAAAAATTACCCCAAAAAAAGTTAAAGTCGCCCAATTAAATTTAATTATCATTAGTAAAATAATTAAACTCAAAATAACCCCTCATACTATAAGATGACGCATCACCTCCTCCATCACATGACCTTGACCCCACCTCCAAGAGTACGACGCATGACCTTGACCTACGCCGCACACCCTTCACAGGCGCACAGAGGTCATTCAAGGTCACGCCGCGTACGCCGCTGACCTAGAACCCCCAATTATTATCTACTCACATCAGGTTTCTACTTTCGAGAAAACAGAGTTGCGCTCTGTAGGCCTTGATTCATAATGGATCGTAATCTTACAGGTTTAGTTTTTTTATAAAGAACTAGAAAACCCCGCGGCTTTGCTCGCGTAATATTTGAAATATGCCAAGTGATATTTGCATGACTATTTTTTATTAGAAGAACACTTTTTGGAATAATTCAAAAAGTACAAATTAAGTCACAATTTGACTAAACTTTATTATAAAAGTGCGATAGACAGATATCAGATTTTAATTAAGAAGAAGAACTAAAACAAATTCCAAATAAATGATAATTTAGAAAATATTTTGAGTCTTTTTTGCTCATTTCATACGCTCTTTTCAGTATTCATTTGAAGTTTTGAATTTTTTAGAAACCATCTCAACACATTCACATCTTAAAGATAACCATCATGTCAAATTCCAAGCTTCTTGTCTAACAGTCTACCACCTCTCTGGTGTTAGTGGCACCAACATAAAATGCCGAAATAGAGTTGAAATAGAATGTCTCGAAAAATGTTGAAACACAGACTGTCACCATTAATTTGCCAACATTTACTTTGAAATCGGTTGGTATTTCCTAATATTCTATAGAAAACGGAATTTAGATGTTTTTAAAGGCTTTCTTGTTGTTCCTGACAACCAGATGGCAGTAAAACCGGCATAAAATATAGCCCGTATAGGATCAAGGACTATCACTCTTGATTCGCAACCAGTAACTTTTGCAATCGGTTTATTAATTCCAGAGATTTCACAGAAATCGTACTTTAGGACTATTTTAGAATGCTTTTCGCTCCTTCCCTTCGCTTCACCCCTTTTTAATTTCGAATTTATTTTCGGCTGCTCTTAGAGGACATTTATATTTTATAAGTAACTATCGTGCTAGATTTAAAGTTTCTAGCCTCTTCAGTACCGCAGAAATGGCAATTTAGAAATTTTTTTGCTCCTGCAACCCTCGAGGGGTTGTGGTACCGACATAAAATACAGGTTATGTTTGAGCAGGTTCTATCACCATCAATTTGCAACCATTATGCTTGAAGTCGTTTTCGTATTTCTTACGATTGCCTAAAAATCGTAATTTAGAACGCTTATAGAATGCTTTTCGCTCACTTCATCCTTTTAAATTTGGAATTTTCTTTCGAAAATTCTTAGAAAGCATTTGCATCTTTGAAGTAATTACCATTCCAAATTTAAAATGTTAGACCCCCTCAATAACACAAAGAACGCAATTTAGAACATTTTTTGCTCCTGTAACCCCCAGGTGGTAGTGACAACAAAGTAAAATATAGGCTATGTTGGAGCGGGGACTGTCACCACAAATTTTAAACCATTACTTCTGAAATCGGTTTATAATTACTGAGACTGCGTACAAATCGCTATTTAGAACATTTTTAGAACGCTTTTCGTTCATTTTCACCCCTTTTAAATTTCAAATTTATAAGGAACTCTTCTCAGACAGCATTTACATCTCATAAGTAATTACCATGTCAAATTTCAAGTTCCTATCCCCTTCAGTATCCCAAAAATCACAATTTACATCATTTTTTAAAATGCAACCGCAAGGTGGTAGTGACGCCGATATGAAATAGATCCTATACTGGAGCAATATGTCATCATCAATTTGCAACCATTACTTTTGAAATTGGTTGGGTACTTTCTGAGACTGCATAGAAATCGCAATTTAGAACGTTTTTTAGAACGTTTTCAGTCACTTTTCACCCCTTTTAAATTTCGAATTATTTAAGAAATGTTCTTAGAGATCATTTATATCTTATAAGTAACTACCATGCCTAGTTTCAAGTTGCTAGCTCCTACAGTATTACAAAAAACACAATTTAGATCATTTTTGCTCTGTCACCCCCTTTGGGTAGTGGCACTGACATGAAATACAGCCTATGTTGGAGCGAGGGCTGTCATCTTCGTTTTCACACCATTATTTTTTAAATCAGTTCGGCACTTCCTGATATTCCGTAGAAATCGCAATTCAGAAAGTTTTTTAGAACGCTTTTCGCTCATTTTCACCCTTTAAAATTTCGATTTTTTCGGAAATGTCCTTAGAGATCATTTGTATCTGTCCTGTTTAATTTTAGGATTATATGCCCTTCAGTAACACAAAAATCGCAATTTAGAACGCTTTTTGCTTCTGCAACTCCAAAGTGGTAATGACGCCGACATGAAATAAGGCCTATGTTGGAGCAAGGATTGTCATCATCAATTTCCTACCTTTACTTTTCAAATATGTTGGGTACTTTCTGAGATTGCATAAAAATAGCCATTTAGAACGTTTTTAGAACTCTTTTAGCGCATTTTCAACCCTTTTAAATTTCGAATTTTTTAAGAAATGTTCTTAGAGATAATTTATATCTAATAAATAACTAACATGCCAAATTCCATGTATGTGGGCCCTTCAGTAACACAAAAATAAAATTCTCGAACGTATTTTTGCTCTTGCGCCCCCTTTGGGGCAATGACACCGACATGAAACATAGCCTATGTTGGAGCAAGGGTTGTCACCATCATTTTGACACCATTATATTTTAAATCGGTTCGGTAATTTTCTGGATTGCGTAAAAATCGGCATTTAGAACAATTTTTAGAACGCTTTCGGCTCATTTTCACCCCCCCCCCCTTTTAATTTTCGATTTTTTTAAGGAATGTTCTTGGAAATAATTTATAGCTAATAAGTAACTACCATGCCAAATTCCATGTATCTGGGCACTTCAGTAACACAAAAATCGCAATTTCGAACGATTTTTGCTCCCCCTTTTGCGACCCCCTTTTGGGGTAGTTGCGCTGATATAAAATGTAGTCTGTGGGTGAGCAAGAGTTGTTACCATCACTTTGACACCATTATTTTTTATATCGGCTTGGTACTTCTTGAGATTGCGTAAAAATCGCCATTTAGAACGTTTTTAGAACGCTTTTGCGCATTTTCACCCCTTATTAATATCGAATTTTTTAAGAAATGTTCTTAGAGATAATTTATATCTAATAAATAACTAACATGCCAAATTCCATGTATGTGGGCCCTTCAGTAACACAAAAATCGCAATTTCGAACGTTTTTTAGCTCTTGCACCCCCTTTAGGGGTAGTGGCACCGACATAAAATGTAGCCTATGTTGGAGAAAGTGTTGTCACCATCATTTTGACACCATTATTTTTGAAATCGGTTTGGTACTTCTCTTGATTGCGTAAAAATCGCCATTTAGAACGTTTTTTAGAACGCTTTTTGCTCATTTTCACCACTTTTAAATTTCCTTTTTTTTAAAGAAATGTTCTTGGAAATCATTTATACGTAATAAGTAAGTGCCATTCCAAATCCCATGTATCTGGGCACTTCAGTGACACAAAAATCTCAATTTCGAACGTTTATTTTTGTTCCTGCACCTCCTTTAGGGTTAGTGGCGCCGACATAAAATGTTGCTTATTTTGGAGCAAGGGTTGTCACCATCATTTTGACACCATTATTTTTTATATCGGTTTGGTACTTCTTGAGATTGCGTAAAAATCGCCATTTAGAATGTTTTTAGAACGCTTTTTGCGCATTTTCACCCCTTTTTTATTTCGATTTTTTAAATAAATGTCCTTAGGGAACATTAGTATCTTATAAGTAACTATCATTCCAAATTTCATGTTTCTAGGCTCTTCAGTAACACAAACATTGCATTTTTAGAACGTTTTTTGCTCCTTCACCCCTTTTTGCCCAATGGCACGGACATAAGATATAGCCTATGTTCTAAGTTGGACTAACACCATCATTTTGATACCATAACTTTTAGAATCTGTTCGGTAGTTCCGGAGATTACCTCCTACAAATAAACAATTTTTACCTCTTTATAATAGTAGTATAGATAAAACGATGAAAAACGAATTTTATACCGTAAACAATTTATAATGATTACCAGAAAACAAGTGTAAAAAGTATAAATTATAGTGCAACTCTTACAATGCTTTTAAAAAATATATCCTATCTATTTGATTTATCTTTGTGCAAATTTTATGCAAGCGAAAATAAAAAATATTTCAATAAATTTTCTATATTATGTTATCATAAAAAAAGACTGAACTTTAATCAATTACTTTAAATGGGAACATCTGTTGTTGTCTTTTTGATAAAACAAAGTAACATAGTTCGAAAATATTCATTAATTAAATACTAAAAAATTCTTGTGCTGGAAAAAAAATATGTAAAATACAATTTACAGAAAAGCACGCCGTTAATGTGGTATTACGTGACAATAAATGCTTATTCATTGAACAGAAAGAACTCATAAAAAATGTTCTTCTAACTAACCAAGTAATACCATGGAACGAATGTGTACTGTTGAATTCGGAAATCCAAAAAATTGCATATTTTCGAAACTTTAAGATTGTTCGAACAAAGTAAAATTTGTTCGAAACTTTAAAACGCTTTTCATTTCAAAATTTATTTAAGTGTAAATAACTTTGTTATGTTCTATCTTTAAAAACTATCTTTTAAATGTTATTTATATTAGAATTTTCTATGCCACAAGATCCAACAAAACGAATTATGTGAATTAAATTTGTGCTTTTAAACTGCTATATTATCTTTAATCAGTCATCCAGAAAAGAAAGTTTTCAGTGGTTAATTTAATATTTAAATTCCTTTTTTCAGGGCATAATTAATTTTTCAGTAATTCAAGTAACAAATACAGTTTATAAAAAAATATACATTTTATTATAGCTTCATCCAACAAACCTATCCTTGAAAACACCAATAGAAAGATGATGCGTAGTTACAATAGCAGGCTAAAAACTCTAAATCTATATTTCGTTTTAATATAACAATAAAGACAAAAAGGGATAAAAATCAGCAACTAATTTTTCAGTATAATCAAATTATCGTGATCTAGTAGATTGAAAGACCTTATGCTTTTCAAGATTTCTTGTCAAGTAATACTTAAAATAAGAATTTGCAATGTTAAAAAAAATGATGGGTTATATAACTTAATGTTGCAGTTTTCTGATGCGTGAAAGCTTTATTAATTTTTCATCTTAATTATTTTGTAAAATATGCAGTGTGTCCACGTATAACCTGACCGACCTTTATTTTCGCAACCGTTGGTCCTAGATGCGTACTTCCACTTACAAAAGTGGTTAAAATTAGGTGCAGAGTTAAGATAAAAACAGTTTGAAGCGAAAAAACAATTTAGCGAAGAATTACAGAATCTAAATTTTTATACGGTCCCCCGGTCCTATAAGTTATATTTAGGAAAAGTTTCCCGTTACACTGACAAATAAGGCAAAAAAGTCCCGTTATTCTACGATTAAAATTGACCAAATAATAGCTGTTGAAAGTTGGAGCATATTTTTTGCTGCAAATTAGAGGTCATTCACAAATTTAGTAGAAATATAATTTCGTCAGATATATTACAGAAATGGTTGAGAGTAAAATTAGCATTTGAATATAAATTTGAAATCTTTAATCATTCTGACATATTACTGCAAAATATACAATTTGTACTGAACATATAAGACGATAAAAAATAACAGAGTTTTTGTTAAGTAAAAGGATGAAAAACAACAACCACAATTCATTACAAAAATGATACATATTTTAAAATGCCGTTAGATTACACCGACTTTCAAATTTTGTGTTGTGCCACGCTTTTTAGCTTTTGAAAATTGATTCACATGTATTTTTTAGCGCTGAATCTGAAAATGACCTTCATTTTAAACCATCACGCCAGGATTTTTCTCAAATCGCAAATTTCAAAGTTAAAAAGCTCAAAATTAAAATTGATCCCCCTCCCCTCCCAACCTCGTCGGAACCCTGAGCTGTTTAGCTGTAAGAGACCAAGGATAAGCCACAAAATTGAATTACTTATTGAATTAAATAAAATTAAACGGAATAAAAAATGTTTTACATCTATTTTATAGTATGAGATTTTTCGCTATTTTTTAACCTTGAAATTTACTATTTACGAAAAATCCTGACATGATGATTACAAATGAAGGTAATTTTTGTATTTGGCGTTAACAAATATATAAAGCGTAATTATAAAAGTTAAAAAACACAGCCATCGCAGGTTTATGTTATCTAATCTAAAACCATTTCTTAAACATGTTGACGGTAATCTATCCGAATGTTTTTTGTTATCCTCTAATATAAGTATGTATAACATGCTAAGCGTCGAAAATCATAATAATATTGCATTGTAATCGGATTTAAGTCAGTATGTAAAATTTTAACTTTGATCGGACATTTGAAAGTCAGTTAAAGTTCGCGTATAAATTTTAAACTGGAAAGATGATAGTTGCAAGTTAAATAAAACCTTATGAAAATAACATAATTTTTGTTAAAAGATATCATAGCCTCAAATCCTTACAAAATACAACATATGTTAAAGTACAATTATTTTAACTAATAAAGTTAACTCAATCGTAATAGTTGTACGATTTCTTTCAAACCGCAGATACCTTGAAATAAGTTTAAGTATTTTATATACGACTCCTGAAAGCATGGTCGAAATCATCTGTTTTGATATTCAAAAAAGGAGTATAAGTCATGCATTTCAAAGTTTCATAACTCGGTCAATTTTAATGTTAGATGAATGGGACTTTTTCTGTCTTACTTGTTAGTAGTCACAGTAAATTTTTACTAAATATCACATATAGGACCCGGGGACAGTAAAAAAATTTAAATTTCGTAATTTTTAGGGTTCCGTACTTAAAAAGTAAAAACGGAACCGTTATAAGATCACTCCTGTGTCTGTCCGTCCGTCTGTCTGCCTGTCACAGCCATTTTACTCGTAAACTATGGAACATGGAAAGTTCAAATTCCGAGAAGTAATAAAGACCATTGACCCACATATTTTCAGATTAATAAACATTCAAAAATATATTTAGTAAAAAAGTAGAGAGGCTAATTATGCTACTTGAAAAAAAAATTCTTTGTATATCATATGGGGTATCCTGTGAGAAGCTTTTGTAACGCTGAATTCAAAAATACATTCCTTTTAATTTTAGGTATTATATTTTGAAAGATATTGTTGAAAATGTTGCGCAAAAATATGTTCCCCCTCCCCATCTAATTCCGAATCTACTGAAGCTATAATTATGAAAAAATTAGAGGTAGTAGACGTTAATATAAACCTTGCCGGAAAATTATAGAGATTACCCTAGGTCACATAGTTTTTGCGTAATTAGCATTTCTCTGTTATACACAAATTCCGATTTACGGGCATTCAGAAAAATTGTTGAGCATCGCTGAATATACCTATCGTTGCAGAAGAATAAAAGCATTGTTGATAATGATTTTCGAAAAAACCCATCGGTAATTAGCCGAGATATTAACCCTTAAATGAACGGTTAGTTTGGACATTCACAAGGACAGGGGCGGCGTACTCTATGCCTAGTTAACAACTTTTAATGGTATATATGTGTAATGTAATGTACAGTAACAGTATAAAAGCAACAAACGTCAAATTGTTAAAAAAAATACTAATTTAAGGGTTCTCGGGTCTCTAAAATGTGGAAAAAATGAAAAAAAGACCATTTTCAAGATTTAATGTCTTAAAATGTATATGATTTTAAAACACAATTTTAATTGGGATGAAAGATATAAGTATGTTCTTTCGTTTCATGTGTTTAAAAAATTGCAAGATACAGAATTAGTATTTATAGGGCGCTCGAAACTGTTAGACATTTGTCGAACAAAAAATCGGCATAACAGTTTAAGCGCAGGATTACAAAATAAATATTGCAACTAAAATGAAAATTTTGGTGCTTACTTTTACTTCAGATTGTAATAATTTCCCTAAAGTTAAATAAATTTGTATTTAAAGCATTTTTATATTTTTAATGCTATGATGCATTTAGCTAATACAAAATTTTGAAAATTTTAACAGTAAAATCACCTAAAAAAATATTTTTTTGAACAATAAAAAGGAAATTTCAGGTTCAGTTTATATAGATAACATGAAATATATGTTTTCAAAATTTCATGAAAATATATTCAGAAGTTTTTGAGGTATCGTGCGCGTTATTCCCCAAAAACGCCATTTGGAAAATAATGACTTTAATGTTTTGGAAACGCCGCTTCAGCTATTGAGCGGATATAATTCTAAAAGCCAAAACTTCTGTTCTAATGGGAATTTCAAGGAAACAATTATATCAAAATATTCAGAAAACATAGGAGTTTAACGTCTAAAAAAATTAAAATTTCTTTAACTTTGAAGCTTTAAGAGTCCTGCGACCACTTAATCCTTTTCGGCACGGAGTAATTCTATTTATAAACTTATGAAATTATGAACTGACACCAGAATTTAAAAACGAATTTATTAGAAAATGCGAACTTGCTTATTTTCACGTACGTGATAAAAGGAAAATTTTAATTAAATATTATTGGTGCCGTTTGTCTGCTTTGTAATTAAAATTAGGTGTCCGTTATTTAAGGGCATCGCCCTCGAAAGATTTAATTAGAATGAATCGCATAAATACTGTGGGATTCGCGATAGTTGCATTGATTGTATCTCTCAATGCGCCTCGAGTGACTTTAAAAGTTAATTAAACACCTATCTGGAAAAACGCGGCACTGACCAAGGCGGCGTTGCAACTTTGAGACCTCAATTCAAAGCGCGCTTAGCACAATGCCAAATTTAAACTTTTAACAAAGGTTTTGTTTTAGCTACACTGTAGAAATAAAGGTTATTACTACGCTGAATTTAGTTTCATGAAATTCCAAATGAAGTTTAACCATGCACTGCTTTTATTGCCAGTACCAAATTAAGTTCATCATAAACAGATTAGGATAATATTTAAAAAAGAGTTATACCAATAGCTATATTTGATATTATTTAGGTTCCATATCTCTTTGAACTTTCATAACTTTCATGGTATACCCGATTACACTTTTCTAATATATACAGTTATGCCCAACCCTTCGTTGTATAGTTTTTTACAAAGTCTTAGTATTCTTTTAGCAACGTTTTATTTTTTTTTATATATATAATACAATTTCAAATTCATATATTTATTCTACGGAACCCTCTGTGCGCGAGTAATGCTCGCATTTGACCGTTTATTTAATAAATGTTTTTCTTGACACAAATCGCTTTAAAAACAATTCTTTACCTTATTTAAACCATTTTTGTAATTGGAAGTAAGCATCTAGGACCAACGGTTGCGAAAATAAGGTCTGTCAGGTTATACGTGGACACACTGTATATTTATATATTATATGTACATGTTCTTAATGTATGATGGGTATCTTCAATAACTGGCTGAATAGGGATAAAATGCATGTATTACGTTATAATAAACCAAGTTTTTTTTAGGTTGTAAGTAGAGCGTCCACAATGTTAGAACAAACAAAAAGCGAAATATCACACTTTAATTTTGAATATTACTATATTGGTATACTTATTTTAGCCTTATTTAATTGTTAAATTTCTGCAATTGAATAATAATTAAGGTGAATATTACTATACAAAAACAGCGGTATTAAAAAATTCAACTGTGGTACTTCCTTGGCAATGCTGGTTAGAACACATATAGGCAAGCACAACCAGACAATGAAGCTCTGAAGTGTTAGGCGACGCTTTAAAATTGTACTAAAATGTTTGTTCGCGTCAAAAATTTTATAAAAGAATTGCTGATTTTTTTTTTTTTTTTTTTTTTTTTTTTTTTTTTTTTTTTTTTTTTTAATTATTAATATTATACTGTTGGAAAAAAAACTAAATCGAAAAAAAAATATGATCACAATAAGCAGTTAGTTTAACGCCGAAAATCTTTCAACAATTTTATTCAAAATTGAGATTTCATATTAATATTTCTTGGAAGTTTGATATGCTTTTCAGACATATTAATTTGAAGGTAAAATGCTACAACCGATCAACGATTAATTTATCCCCATCCTGTTATTGAGTGTAGTTGAACGTGAAATACCTTACTTTGCTATTTTATCATTTCAACTTGTATCTGTGACTTCTTTTAATATTCAGTTTTGCTACAATGAATGAACACTATGAGCAATCATTTACCAAATATACTGTAACAAGCAAACCTTTCTACATAATCAATAAAAAAGAAAAGTGCCCAGCTAAACTGCTGGCATTGAGCTCACAGGCTATTCACACTAATTGTATATCATACTCTTATTTTAAAGAATAATGCCCCTCAAAAAAATAAGTGAAGGGGAATTAGTCCCCGTTTCCCCCTTTATACTTAACCAGTGAACCTCCAAATCTAATCAGGGAAGCTCCTTATCATAATAAACCGGTATACCAAATTTGGAGCAAATCGAATAATCCTGCAAAAAAAAACCATTTATCTAAATTAAGGGGGTGGGCTAGCCCCTCCCCCCCCCCACCACCTTTATCCTTAACCAATGAATCCCCAAAACGAATCAGGGAAGCTCCTTAACATAATATACTGGTATACCAAATTTGGAGCAAAGCTAATAATTCTGCATGAAAAACCCGTTTATATAAATTAAGGGGGTGGACTAGCCCCCCTTCCCCCTTTATCCTTAACCAATGAACCCCCAAAACTAATCAGGGAAGTTCCTTAACATAATAAACCGGTATACCAACTTCGGAGCAAATCGAATCATTCTGCATGATAAACCCATTTATCTAATTTAAGAGGGGCGGGCTAACCTCCCTTTCCCCCCTTTATCCTTAACCAATGAACCCTCAAAACTAATCAGGTAAGTTCCTTAACATAATAAACCGGTATATAAAATTTGGAGCAAATCGAATGATTCTGCATGAAAAACCCATTTATCTGAATTAAGGGGGTGGACTAACCACCCTTCCCCCCTCCTTTATCCTTAACAAATGAACCCCCAAAACTAAT
This sequence comes from Maratus speciosus, assembly GCA_963932465.1. Taxonomy (NCBI): domain Eukaryota; kingdom Metazoa; phylum Arthropoda; class Arachnida; order Araneae; family Salticidae; genus Maratus; species Maratus speciosus. The sequence goes on from OZ010788.1 coordinate 273,047,151, forward strand.
CAGGGAAGTTCCTTAACATAATAAATCGGTATACCAAATACGGAGCAAATCGAATGATTCTGCATGAAAAACCCATTTATCTGAATTAAGGGGGGTGGACTAACCCCGTTCCCCCCCCCCTTTATCCTTAACCAATGAACCTCCAAAACTAATCAGGCAAGTTCCTTAACATAATAAACCGGTATACCAAATTCGGAGCAAATCGAATCATTCTGCATGAAAAACCCATTTATCTGAATTAAAAGGGGTGGACTAATCTCCCTTTTCCCCCTTTATCCTTAACCAATGAACCCCCAAAACTAATCAGGGAAGTTCCTTAACATAATAAACCGGTATACCAAATTCGGAGCAAATCGAATGATTCTGCATGATAAACCCATTTATCTGAATTAAGGGGGGTGGACTAACACCGTTTTTCCCCCCTCTATCCTTAACCAATGAACCCCCAAAACTAATCAGGGAAGTTCCTTAACACAATAAACCGGTATATCAAATTCGGAGCAAATCGAATGATTCTGCATGAAAAACCCATTTATCTGAATTAAGGGGTTGGACTAAGCCCGTTTTCCCCCCTTTATCCTTAACCAATGAACTCCCAAAACTAATCAGGGAAGCGCCTTATCACAATGAACCTAGAAAAATTTTTTGAAGCAAATCGGATGTTTCTATCAAGAGTTATCGCGTTACGTACATACATACATACATAGGCTTTGATAGCCTGTGAGCTAAAAAGCGCCTTCTAACGGTCCAACCCTCTAGTTAAGGCCATGAAAAGCATAGCCATTAGTGTTTATCTATTTGTGTCCTATCTATTCGTAATATTTGAAGCAAGAGTTTTAAAAATCTTTGTATTTATCATTTATATCTATATTTAAAACTATTTAAAGCCATGTGTAAATTTAAAATGAAACGACTATGTGAAGGTAATAACCAAACTAACTGTTCGAATTTGAAGAGAACATTCATGTACTCAAACAGAATTTTCCCCCTTTAAATTCAATGTCTTATGCTTTCAATCTTTTATAGTTGTACATAAGTTTCCAGAATGCGACAATTTTAGTGACAAACTTATAGCATATTCATTTGACATAAATATAGTATAAATATTGCAATGTGCAAAAGCTTTAATTTTGTTACCTATAATTTTTAATACGAGACTAATGGGAGCTCAAAAAGAGTTATGTACTTTTCTAAACATTCATTTAAGAACTAGAAACAGATGAGTACATTTTTTACTGTATTTATTGTTAGTTTATGCACGTTTCTAATTTTCAATTCATTAAGCTGAACTACCATGACTTAAAATTTAAATTCAATACAAGAAGAAAATATATTGACACTTACGTAAACCTGTAGATTCCATTCGGGACGCAGTGTTTACTGTATCACCAAACAAACAATACCTAGGCATCTTAAGTCCTACCACCCCTGCAGCACATGGACCTACAAAAATGTTTATAGTTAGTTTGATAGTAGGAAACAATGTGTGTGCAAATAAATCTCTTTGAAAAATATTATACTTCAAAAATCTAAGTATATAAAACCAATATATTTCACGTTATATGAGCATTTATTAATATGTAAAAATCATGTTTCACATTTTTTATACTAATTAGAAGCATTTAAAAAATATGTTAATTAAAAAAAAAGATAAAGTTTTTAAATACGATAGAAGCTAGGTTTATTCGATTTTTTGTACAGATTTATGCATGGTGATATTCTCATTGTCTAAAAGAATAATATAATTAAATTTTCTGTTTGGAAAACATTCGTTGATATTGTTTGACAACGATGTTTCGGAATTCTATTTTCCTCGCAGTACTGAATTTTACTATGCTAACTAAAATATTTCTCTTCTACTTCCAAACTAACCCTTCCCTTATTTATATGTATTTTCATTAAACACAACAAGGTATAAAATATTCTGCCAAAATTAGTAAATTTATAAATATCTAGATCAGTGGTTCTCAAACCTTTTGATTCGTTGAGACTTTTCTAGAGTTAATTTCTATTCCAGAGCACCTTTAACGTATCATAAACTATTTTATACAAGTTCATGGCATTTAGATGTATTTGCAACGGAATTGATGAAAAGGTATAGACAGACGTTTTAACAAATGTGCATTGTCTCTGCAATGAAATGCTATAGTGAAATGTTTACCATGGTAATGAATTTATTCTCAATTACTTCTAATACACAAGATTATTTTCACAGATCGGCAATACATAGCAATACACTAAAACTGAACACATCGAAACATTTGTATTACGATTGATTTTACGTTATTAATGAGAAGAAGAACGTATAATCATTTAATGTGAAACCCGTGTTTGTATAGTTTTGCGCAGTTTTTCGATTTTGTTTTCAATTGAATTGCTGATAATTTCAGTTGAATGTTTGTTACGAAATTTGGAAAGCTTCTATTTATTTTGGTGTTTATTAGCGCAGAAGATTAGGCAATTTTATTATTCTAAATTTCTAACACGTTTTCCGGGTACATAATTTTCAATTTAATTTTAGTTATTAAATATAGCGAATATTACTAATCTGAAATAATAGAATATATTTCAAACAAAACCTTTCCCAACTTAGTTAGAATGGTGACTGTGTAAGTTGAGTATTCTAATTGACACTGATATGTCATTGAGAAGGGCAGCAAAACTAATTTTGCTTTCACAGACAAAATTGAATGCTACTGACAAATGGCAGAAACTCTGTAACACTTGGAATTTTAGTGATGGGGTTCTGTGATATGTCGTTGAACACATTCAGTAGCCACTTAAAGTCAACCAGCCATTTCACTTTATCATTTGGAATAATGTTCTGATGAGTCTTTCAAAACTCTGAGCTCCCCATCTCTCGAGTACTTTTCTGTATTTTCTTAAGAAGATGTGTGTTATTTTGATTCAAAAACCTTGTTACAGGAAGAAAGCCATCAATATGTTCCTTTCCTATACACTCCAGCAAATATATAAATATGCTCTAAAAAATAAAATCCTTTGCAGTTTGCATCAAAACTGTGACAGTTTTTCTCGAATGGTAGATTCATTTCGTTGATTTTTCGAAACATGTCCTCCAAGTACGTCATTTTGCATACAATCTCTTATAAATCTTTCCCCGTTAAGCATACCGATCTACCAAAAATGCTGCTAAGAAAGGATAACAAAATAAACCTTTCTTAAAATAAGGTGTTCAGTCTTACTCAAGTATGGAACAACAGAGAGTGATGGTGCATCCCATACATTCATACAATAGTTAGAAAAGTCTGTTTTCAAGAGTCTGTAATTATATACACTATATTGCCATTAATGACCGGCAATTTTCTATTTTAGACATTTTGCCGAATATTTAGAAATATACTTGTCAGATTCTTCTGGAATTTCAGGATTAAAAAGAAGAGGTATGAACTCATATTTAGCAATGTCGATTTGATAAGGAGGGCAATTAGGGGCCAACAAAAAATCAAACAAAAAAAATAATACTTGGGATCACCCTGTAAAATGAAATGCACGAAATGATCTATCGCTACCGAATATAAATAAACAGACATTGTACAATATGTGTATTCTTTTGTGTAAGAATAGCACTTTTATTAATACATATATAACGATTTATTTAAAAAAATTAAAATATTCTTGCATGTTTTTTGGTTATAAAATACAGGGTTTTCAACCAAATTTAACGCCGATTTCAAAAAATTGACAAAATATAGTAGAAACAATATAGTGCAATTGGAATATAAATATACTAAATATTTTAAGAAATATGAGCAGTTGTATAAAATAATTTTTATCTGCGCATGCGCGAACGATAACAAGGATCATTTTGCATAATTTAATAGTCAACTCTATGGAGCAACTTATAAAAAAAATCTAGTCCAATATCGTAAAAATTCAGAAAGATATCGGCGTTAGAGTGAGCAAATTTTTAGTTGTTCTCTAAAAGCAGTTGAATGATAAGGGATTTTACACAAATTGTCATTTTTTATTAACTGACTTTCAGAAAAAAGTTAGTGTTTAGTGACTATCAACGAGTAGATTTGGAAAAAATGCTTCTATTTTGATACTTCTTTTGATCATGGTGTAGGCTCGTTCTGGTGATTATCAGAGAAGAACTAAAGCATCAATAAAAAAGGAAAAAAAAAATTAATTAAAAATGACAATTTGAGTAAAATCCCTTATCATTCAGCTGCTTTTAGAGAACTACTAAAAATTTGCTCACTCTAACGCCGATAACTTTCTGAATTTTTACGATATTTGGCTAGATTTTTTTAATAAGTTGCTCCATAGATTTGACTATTAAATTATGTAAAATGATCCTTGTTATCGTTCGCGCATGCGCAGATAAAAATTATTTTATACAACTGCTCATATTTCTTAAAATATTAAGTATATTTATATTCCAATTGCACTATATTGTTTCTTCTATATTTTGACAATTTTTCTGAAATCGGTGTTAAATTTGATTGAAAACCCTGTATGATATAAGCAAAAAATATACAAGAATTTTTTTAATTTTTTTAAATAAATCGCTATATCTCTATTAATGTACGTGCTATTCTTACACAAAAGAATACACATATCGCACAATGTCTGTTTATTTATATTCGGTAGCGATAGATCATTTCGTGCATTTTATTTTACAAGGTGATCCCAAGTATTATTTTTTTCTTTGATTTTTTGTTGGCCCCCTAATTGCCCCCCTTATCAAATCGACATTGCTAAATATGAGGTCATACCTGTTCTTTTTAATCCTGAAATTCCAGAAGAATCTGACAAGTATATTTCTAAATATTCGACAAAATGGCTAAAATTGAAAATTGCCGGTCATTAATGGCAATATAGTGTACATTTTATTACTTTGATAGCGGTATTACTTCACTATCAAAAGGTCAGAAAACATTTTTTTTCAATGCTATAGCATGTCCATGAACAACGTAATGACTGCTGCTACAATTTTTGCATTATTTTTCATTTAGGAAATTGCTCCGAAATTGTGACACATCATTGCCTTTGCATTAGCTGTTCATTTATCTACACAATTTCCCAATGGTTTCATTTTATGGCTAGAATTCATCCAATAAATTTTAATATTTCACATATTTATGTTGTAATAAATAGACTTTTCAGTTACCTGTGTGTAAGCCAATCCTTAACTTTAACTTTTCGTGAGGTCTGTGACGTATGGTGAAGCTTTTGACAGCATTCAACAGAGCCAGGGACATACGAGCAATTTCTCGCGCGTGTAAATTGCTGTTCCGAACTGGAAGTCCAGATACCACCATGTATGCGTCACCTATTGTTTCAACCTGTGTGAGATAATAAATTACATAAAGTTAGGAAATCTTAAACAGATTAGAAGTCATATAGCTGCAAACAAAAATGTACTGTTTCTAAAATGAAAATTTTTAATGTTTTCTTTTTCAGTAATTTGAAGTTATATATTAAACTTCTACTTTTTTTATTCAGTCTCGCGAACAATTTCTTAAAAAACATATTTCGTGAAAGTTAAATCTAAGTCAATTCCAATATAAATAACAACAACAACAACAAAAAAAATGTGATTAAAAAAATTCCAAACGTAGATCTGAAATTTAATTCACTATTTTTTTTTTTTTATTTCATATTACTAACAAGGCGTAAAACCAACAGAGTTAAAAATACCCCGGCGAGAGTTCGAACGTGGGTTATTGGATCAGCGCACCAATGCTCTGCCAGCTGAGCTACCAGCAATAGAGCGTTGTTGCTCTGAACAAATGAACCAGGTTCGAAACCGCCTAGGTAATTTTTCACTCTGTTGGTTCTACGCCTTGTCAGCAATATCAGTTTAATAAAAATCACGAATTAAATTTCAGATTTACTATTTCTCGGGCGTAATTCATATTTTAAAAATTGTAATATATATATATATATATATGCAATTGCAAATGTGTTTACAAATATTGCGATACTATTTTACACTAAGTTTTCTTAAGAGCTTTGTAAGTAAATGATCAGGAAAAGTACAGTATTTGTTTTTCAAAAACGTTTTAAAATGAAATTTTTTAATATGTTTTTAGAGTAATTTGAAGTTACATAAAATGTTTCTATTGTTTTTTTTTCATATATCGAATAATGATTTTTTAATGCATTTTTTCATTTATATATCAATCTAATAACAATCAAATACAAAATTTGGCTTAAAAAAATATAGAAAACTTTCTTAAAAATAATAATTCTCTTAGAAATTTCTTTATGATTTCTGTAAGTAAATTTTGAGGGGAGAAATGGAGTGCATAGTTGTTGTTTTTTCACAAAGATTTTAAATATCACGCTATACTAACTCTTATTAAAAAATACTTTTGTCAATCTTAAAAATGCCTCTTAATTTTGAGATGCATTTAATTAGACTATTTGTGTATCTTTGAAAAAACAGTAAAATGTAGTTAAATAACAGGCACTTTACATAAAGTAAAAGCTCTAGTACCCAGCAAACACAGAGCTATCGGTAAGCAATCGGCCGACAGCCGCTTGCCACTACCGGTGGTATTGGCATGACACCGGTTGCTGCTAACGGTTCCGTATCTTTTTTGATACGCCGCGCAAATGTGGCCCGATTCATGAGGTACGCAGCCGGTCCGGTATCAGCAGAACACTATGCCGACAGCACGCCGATAGCTATCCATGCGAATGCCTGCCACAGCCCGCCACCAGCATAAATTGAAAAAAAAAATCTGTTTTGATGGCGCCATCTATTAGCCATCGTGGGATGTATATTTGAAAGGAACGTGTTCGGCGATGGAAGAGGCGGTGTTTGATCCGACGAACCCAAGGACAGGAAGTAGACGCCTTAGTCACAGAGACTTGATCAGGGGAGGACATATCGATAAGTAATTGTATGTCATTGAAGGTAAATGGTAGATGGGAAAATTAGAATATAAAGTGTTTTTACTTTATTTTTTTTATTTATTTATTTGTAATCGTCTTACGCGCGTGCATTTAAAAGTTAATTTAATATTTAAATGAATGAAATAAATATTTTAGCGAATTCGTTAAAGCAAATGAATTGTTTTTTCTTATAAATTTAAGAATAATTAAGTATAAAAAATATTTTTGGAGGTTTTGTTTGGTTAATCTAATTTTCTTATTAGGAATTATAATGTAATTACACGCCTTGCGTTAATTTATAAAATATATATTTTTAACATGGAAAAATGTATTTTAATATATAAAAAGTTGGTAATCATAACTTTAAATTAGAATAAGAATCCATTTTATGTCGTTTTAAGGATTTAAAGTAGAATATATATTTAATGATTATGTTGTAATATTAATTTGTTACTTATTAATATTTTTTATTTAAAAATATAATGAAAATATTAATTTACATTTTTTTTTCTTTTGGAAGATAATTTTTAAATGGGTATATTTCTGAATTTTTCTGATAAATTTAAGAATGCTTATTAAATAAAATAAGTGAATTTCAGAGGTTTTTCTGTTAATACAATTTTCTCTTTAGGAATTATAATTTAATTAAATCTGTTAATTCAAGAAATATGTATTTGTAACATAGGAAAACTAATTTTAATAAAAAAATAAGTTGGTAATTAATCCCTTTTAATTAGAATAAGAGTTCATTTTTGTTAGTGGATGATTTAATGTAGAATATATTTTTTGTGATTATGTAGCAATAATGATTCTTTTACTTGTCAACATTTTTTAATCATCAAATAAAATAGAAAGATTAATTTATCTTTTTTTTTTTTTTTTTTTTTTTTGTTAATAATTTTTTAGAAGTGGGAGATTTCTGAATCCTTCTTTTAAATTTAAATGCTAAAAAGTTGGGTAATTTGTTTTTTTATATAGCTGGTAAAATAATTTAAAACACTTTTTAATAATTTGATTTTTATATAAAATAAGAAACATGGCTACTTTTTTTTTTCTACGATTAAGTTTATAATGAATAATAATTTTAAGGAGCGATTTAAAAAATTCTTTTGATGATTGAAATAATTGTAAGTCCTTTTTAAAATGAATTCAATAACAACTTTTTTAAAATAAATAAATGTAGGCTATTTTTGACATTTTTTTTGTTTATCACTGTTAAAATTTTATATGAAATACATGAAATATACATATGTTATCAAAACTGAAACTCAAATAAAATTAAGAAAAATAAAATAAAATGTCAGCTACGACTAAAAATTCCGAATTCGGACCGATGTTGGCAAATCTTATCGGGCCACTATCAGAAATCACATATCGGTCCTACGTTCACTTGCCGGTGTAAGTCACTTGCCGATATATAACCATAAGGGGACCAATTACGGTAATCTACAGTCAAAAAAGCAGATTCTTGAGTTTCAGTTGCCGACATGCTGCCGAAACTTCACCGACACCACTGTTTCCATGCCGACACATAACCGACACTGCCGGATGCGATCCGATCGTGTACCGAAAGGTATGTGTTTGCTGGGTATATACATAAAAAAATTGTAGAATTTTTCAAATCCCACTTGATTATAATATTTTTCGTTATCTAATATGGAATTTTGTTACTGTAATATGTTCCAGAAGTCTATAAAATTTATGAATGCTCTTATCAATGCTACATTCTGACTAGCATATATTTCTTCCTATAAATAAATTCAGTATTACTTTCCCTGAAAACATTATCAGGGCTCGCAGCGTTCCTAAAATTTTCGCACTTTGCTACCACTAAATTAAAACGATAATCTTTTTTGTACAGCTCTATAATAGATGTTAAAGGAATCTACCACGAAGAATTCTTATTTAAAATGCTGGTAGCAAAGTGCGAAAATTTTAGGAACGGTGCGAGCCATGCATTATGGTAGCATCAATGGTATTTTTATTAAATGGTAATTTTTATTTTAATTATGTACTGCTCATAAAAAAAAAAACTCTAGGAAAGTTCTCTATAAAACAATTTGGTTGAAGTCGTTCTCTGCTAGCAGATTGGTAAAAAAACTTTCTTTAAAATCTGTGGTAAAAAAACTTTCTTTAAAATCTGTTCGAGTATTTTAAAATTGTTGTATAACGAATGGCAAGGATGCATAAATTTCAAGCTAGTTTCTACATAAATTATGCTGGTAAACTAAGAAAAAAATGCGTAAAGTGTTAATCACACTGTTAAAAATATTTCTGTAAAACAACAGAAAATTTCTGGCAGCAAAAAGTTGCCAGAAAATATCTGTTCTCAGAAAATATCTGTTCTCAGAAAATATCTGTTCTCAGAAAATATCTGTTAACGAAAGAATGCGTCATCAGACGACAGAAATATGTAGTCTTACAGGCACTCCGTGTTGACAATTGACGCTTTTCCCAACAGTCAAAGTCTGTAGGTCGATTCCTGTTGGCAAGGGTGTGTGTGTGTGTGGGGGGGGGGGGGGTGCGTTCTATTTAACAGAAGAGTCGCGTATTATAGGTTAGGTACACGGGAAATTTCTATTTACCGATCGATTTGTTTATATTAATAATAATAAATATTTATAGGAATTTCTCCTCCAAAATTTTACAAAATTAATTTAAATAGCGTATTCGCAATAAAATATTTAAGCAGTTGAATTTATATAGATTTGTGAATTAAGTACATTAAAGATTGGAATAAGTGAAAGAAGTTATCTTAATCCCCCCCCCCCCCCGTGGAATAATAAAAAAAATATATATACGATATAAGGTAACTCCCCTTTCCCCCATAAAAATATTTATTAATAAAATAAATATATGTATTGAATGTGATTTGTAATTAAAACAACTTTAATCATGCAATTTATTCATGCAATATTTCTAATAATTGATTAGGTTAAAATAGTGATGTTGGTTAATTATGTAAATAATACTTGCCAATTTTTATAATTTTTTCGAATAGAAAGCTTTGTATATATAAATGTGTAAAAGTTGACAGGTATGAGCAAAGGTGAGAAATGAAAAGAAGAGTCACTAAAATCTATATAAACATCACCATAAAAAAATATTTCTTTTCAGCTAAAGTGATAAAATGAGTTTTCATCCTTATTAACAATTTACAATGTTTTTCCGTATATAGTAAATGATTATCAATTAAATAAGAAAAAAATATTACAATATAATTTAAATTAAAATGTTAACCAAAATTAAACTTGCTGATTCAATAAAATGAATGGTTTAAGCTTAAATAGGAATTATTTTCAAAATAATTCGTACAGTTGTAGCTCAAAATTTATTTCATTAAATGGAGTGAATAAAATTTACAAATTTTAACTTAACCACCACAGTTAACTCCAAGATTGTACTAAAAAAAACATTTCTTCAGAATCAGCATATTGAACGATTAATCAAAATATCAATTACTCCATTTTAAGCAACATAGGAAATAGTAGAAAATGTGATAAATTTATACAATAAAAATATATGAACTGCGTCAGATCAAATAAATATTATTCTGGTTAATGTTAAACAAAAATATCAGTTATCTATAACTATAATAATTAATGCAGATACTCCTTGTTTATTATTAAAACTATCACTCCAAAACTAATCACGTATGTCAATTGATGACAAAATTAATTTAAAATCTCAATCAAAATTTCTAGAACTAATATATATGAAGTAAAATTAAACTCTTAATCATAAAAAAGTTAAATATAAAAAATAATCATTCTACAGCTATGTAAAATTTCAAGATTTGTAAGCTAATCATAAACTTAAGATTATAAATTTAACTTAAAATAAACAACTGATCAAAATATAATCTCCAGTTATTAACAGAATTAGATCAACTAAGTTACTAATGTGCATAAATAATGAAGTATAAAATACTACTAATAATTTAAGTTAATCATAAATTATATAAAAAATAATAATAAATAGTATTGCTTAATTAAGATTTTTAGAAAATTGGAAATTTCTTTCATTTTGTTACGTTTCGGAAAACTTTGTTAGATATTTAAAAGAAGGATGAAAACATACCTTGCTATGTTTGTTTTCTAATATGAAAACTACTCCATTAATGTGGTTCTGGTGTCAAAGGTGTGTGTCGCCGGTTCCAATGGTTGTGAAATTTCTTTTAAAAAATATTTATATATTATTATTTTTCAATTAGATGGACTTTATTGAACGGCCTGCCATTTTAAACAGTACACAAGAGACAACACACAACAAATATTTCAAGTTAGACGAGAAGCATAGCGTGGGTGGAATGATAACCAATGCAAACTGGTCATACTAAATGACCTCAAAGAATTTATTCTGCTATTGAACAGATTATTCTGTCGCAATGAAAACTAAAGGCAAAGAAAAGCATTTTTCGTTGTTTCACATGAAAATAAGCGATATGAGGTTGGAGTGACATAAGAATTCTGTTAACGTAATTTTTACTGTCGGAATTCGAAGATTATTTTCTGTAATTTTAAGATTTTTTTTGCAGTGCACCTAGTTCACATATGTGGACATTTAATATTGCTTTATAAGAATAAATGTTTGATTTTTTGAACTTTTAATGGCATATCTTTACATATATGTATAGCTGTAAGTTTTGCTTTTAAAAGATACAAATAAAGGCCAACGTCGATGATTATTTCACTTTATAAAGTGCTCGGATGTAAAAAAAAGGGGTAACTTAAAAAATAAAAGTTTTAAGATATTCAAAATATAGGTTTGCTTTAAAATATCTTCAAGAAGCATTATCATGCTTGCTTCCTCTAAACCACAGATAGTGTGGTGTTGTTCCTTTTTAACGATATTCTTCAGGTTCGGTGAAGAATTTTAAAATGGATTTTTTATGTCCGGTTCAAATTCTAATCGGTTTATATATGCAATATTTTAAATCTTCAGGTTCAGAGAAAATGTTTCTATTTGATTTTCTAAGTTTCACTCGAATTTTAGTCGGTTTATATATATTATTTTAAGAATACTAGAATGGAAAAACGTGTCTTATAATCATACTTTATTTCATCGGGGACCGTTTCGGAAGCATTCTTCCAAACAAAATTTCTGATCAAGTATACATGACATCCCACACAGAGCCGACAGCAGTATATTTGCTCTAGAAGGTCATCCTCTCAATACATTGACTACCATGGTACACAAATATCTGTGCCAGAAATATTTTCCGGGGCACCATACCACACATATGCCATCAATATTTTCAGTGGATATAATTTATTGCTATGAAACGGGATTATTGATTTTTTTTTTTTTTTTTTTTACAATTCATCTAATTACAGTTATCTCCCAAGGCATGTTTAATGATATCAGCTTACTGTTAAACGTGAAAAAATAAATAAAATTAGATATTTTTAATTGAAATTGTATAAAAAATATATTTCTTTAATTAACAATCACTGCCACGATTGCGAATTGTGAACCGACTCAATAAATACTGAAAACAGCTTTGTAAATGTCTTCCAAAAAAGCCACTTCTTCGCGATCTGTGACGGTCAACGCGTTAAGTACTGGCCACGATCGATGCCGTTAAGATCGATGTTCGCTTCGGTTTTTGGGCGGCGATTAATACTACGTTGCATGTAATAATGTTAGCATAAGTTAAGTTAGGTACATCCAAATTGAATTCGAATGGTTGAACAAACATTTTTCTTTCACTTAAATATTTATTCATATAGTAAATTAATTGTAACACCTAGATTGAACTATTATTTTATAAATGATTTTACAGTGTGTACGAAAAAATAAAAAATACAGAAAAACGGAACGCGGTAGAAATGCACCATTTGCTGCATTCTACTTGGGAAATAACTAAATTTTCAGTCACACAGAATTTAATTAAGAAGTTCGCCAACAGATGACGATGTATCTAGCTAGCAAGTTGAGAACCTACTTTTCTCTAGATACAGGCAAACACACCCCGTCGAATCTCCATTCTGGACTTCATCGTCCTGATATTAGTGTATGGTACTCAGAAGTTGCAAGTTGCTCTGCAGATATGGCTTATTCAAACACATATTTCTTGAAATGGAATTTGACCATCTAGTCTGCAGTATTGTTGAAAATAAGCGCAGTTTTCAGAGGATGTCTAATGACACAAAAGGACCAAAAAAGGATGCAATAATAGATCGGGTTGGAATTTTTTTTTAACGGACTGTGAATTTTAATGATGATCGTGTTGTTAACTTTGACGCCCATGTGCGGCACTTACAGAGTCGAATGTTGAAATCTTTCAGACAGTGATCCACCACAGACCTTTGGATTTCATTCCTCGTGTTGCAGTTTAGGCCTGAATATGTCACATGTCTACGGAACGTAACATGCACTATAACCTTAACCAGTTTTATTACAGGATTCAGAGAAGTCTACCACTTAGTTTTTCAACTATTAATGCATTCTAGAGGATAGCGAACACTATGTTGCATCAGCTGCATGCTAGAGAAATCAATGTGGGAATATTTGGTTCGTTCATGAAGCGAATTTTGCCCTGAATAACTTCATCAGTAAGCAGAACTGGTACATTTGTGGAACACAAAATCATCATGTTTCTGTATCCTCAAACGTACTTCTCCATATCATCCCCAAAATTCCCGGTTTCGTAGACCATTTCTACCAGAGGCATCATTGGACCATTTTTGGGCATAAAATAATATTACTCTCTCTATCTGGTATTCTGCATGAATTTATGGGGTACAAACTGTCTCGGAGAAAATTGTGAACATCTTGTGGTTCATGCTAGACGGTGCCCGTCAACACCGAATGGATGAAGTGTTTCATTATCTCAGGGAACATGTTGAGGATGCAGTTGTTGCCGTTGATTATTTCAATCATACAGGAAGTTGCATGTATTGACCTTCCTATTCACCAGTTTTCAATCCTTGAGACCTTTCTCTGTGGAGAATACATAAAAGTCGTTGTGATCGACCATTTACTACAAGAACCGCTGAACTAAAACAATCCATTTGTTTTGCATGTGAGAATATTCCGTGTAATGTCATAACGGGTTTCGCGCTAATTTTACATTCAGGCTAAGCCTTGCTGCTACTAAAAGAGGTCGATATATTGGAAATACCATTATTAAGTTTTCAGACTTATTCGTAATACATTCATATAGTTTTTGTTTAAGTTCTCCTTCTTAAAAATTTCATCTGTTGGCAAACTTCAAAGCTAAATTTTAAATTCTGTAAGGCTGAAAATTTGCTATTTTTCCAATTGTAAATTGCAGCAAACTGTGCATTTCTATCACTTTCTGGTTTTCGCCATTTAATTTTTCAAATTCACACGTCATTTTTAGGGCAACCCTTAATTGCTGTTGAAAACATATATAGCTAAGTTAAAGTAAAATATTTTATAAAATACTAAATTATCTTCGCAAATGGCCTACTGCGATAAGTGAGTTTGACCGACCGTATTTAACATATGTTTAACTATACATACAAACTTTTAGAGTACCACAAATACACGCACGTGCGAATTCTTTTACTAATACACAAACGTACAGCATTTTAAGAATAATAATCTGAACTATTGTCATAACTACCTACCTAAAAGTCATATAATAAAATACTTTGTACCAAAATCTCTTGTAAATAACTTTATGAGCTCTCATAAGTGAAATTTTCCTTAGAGACACATACATGCATATTTTTGAACGAACTTTAAAATGTTCAATAGGGGCTAGTTTATTCCTTTATTACATACGATTACTAATGCCAAATATCCTCACATACACACTTTCTCTTCATTATTGAGGATAACTCAATATGGATTAAAATATCCTCGGGGATTGAATAGTGAGATGCGTATTATAAAAATTAAGTTTTATTGCATAGGAATGTGATAAAATAATATTGTAACACAAATTTGCTATGGAAAATAACCATACTGATCGGAAAATCCCATGGTGGAATGACGACTCAACTTTATTCTTTATAACTCCATGGGAAATCCATATATCGTTTATTTGTCATATTGAGTATCATAGATTATATGAAATGATTTGAATTTTAATCTTGAGTATGGCTACTTATAGTGGCTGACAGCATAACAATTAATGAAGTCTTGACTAATGTCAGAAGTGAAAGAAAACTTGTCCTGGGGGTATTTTGACAATAGTAGTTATGCTAATAACGTCTTGAAAAGTACACGCTTCCGTTTATTAACTTTTAGGACAGCATGATTAATTAATAATTTAACTTTCAAAATCTTTTTAACCTCAAATATGCATGCACGTTATCTTCGGACATTTAAACATAGCGTTTAGTTAAAAAAAGAAGTAAAATGAGTTAATTAATACTATTGTTAAGTCTACATAACGAGTGTATATCGTACAATAATAGATTAGTTCATTATTCAGTAATTTATAGCTCACTAACTTATCATTAATAATTGTTGAAAATAGTTCCACGTTTTTTGACATACAGAACTAAAAAATGCTAAACAAAATTTTATACTTATTTACTTTTAAAAAGTTGGGATAAAATTTATCATAATAACCGTTACGAGAAAAAAATAACTACAAAGAAAGATTATATCAACTCCAATGCTACATTTCATTTTTCTTCAATTAATTAGTACGGAAGTTATAGCCGTTGTTCTTTCTTTTTTTCGATATATTTTACGAAATGCAAATATTTAAAAGTTTAACCATTAGCAGTTGTCTCAAATAATAACTGTTTCGATTTTTTCTAATTATTTATTTAAGAAAAGAAATTTTCTTGTCCTAAAAAATATATTATATGGAGAAAACAAAGTTGTCTTCTATTTTTTTATGAATTTAGAGTAGAAATAATTTCGTTGAATGTATCATTGATAAATATAATATACAGTAGCTTGACGGAAATAATTTCCCATTAAAGATATATTTGCAGTGAAGTATTTTTTTAAGAATAAAAATGTAACAAATATAAAAATACCTGCAATGTTTGGGCAGTTACAATAAAAAACAAAAATATGGTTTAATTCAAAAACAATGTAAAAATAATATCTACTGGCCACCAGTTTCATAATTATCAAACAAATTCTTCTTCCGATGAAAAATACAGAATATTTATTTAACTTTTAGCAGCTCAAATACCTATGTGATTTATGGAGAAATACGTGGTTATGTCTAAATTATCTTAGGGCCATTAACCCGGGAGAACTCGCTAGTGAGAATACCCAATTGCTTTTCTTTTACTTTACATTCATATAATATCAACTTTTTTCGGTTGGCTTGGTACTTTTATTCACAAAATAGGTAAAATAATTGTAAAACATTTTCAAATTTTAATTAAAATGAAAAATGATTTAAATAAGAGTCTTAAAAAAGTACGACTGTGAGAGAAAATCTCATAGAGCGAGTTCTCACGGGTTAAAACATATGTTTATCAAAATTAGTATATAAGATGTCAGTTCCATCCATTTGGCATAACAATTTTCAACTGACGTTTTATTTTGTTTCATTCACCGCTGTGTACTGAAAAGTATTTTAATCATTGATATCAATAAAATACTGTTAAGGCAAATGTGAAATCCGCCTGTAAATTAACATCAATAATTAACGTAATTTATAATGAAATATACAAAAAAAAATAGTGATAAGGTAAAAAGTATAATTGCATAAAGTCAAAAGAAAAAAGACTGAGAATAAGATGACAAAAAACTGTGCAAAAAAAAATACTAAAATAAATTTAGGTATAAATAGTGAGAAAATACACATCGAAAATCAAAACATGGGTACAAAAGTGGGCGATACTACATACCTGTTGTAAGGAACATCAGCCAAATAAAAAGATAAAGGAAAAGATTCTAGACAACCGAACCTAGATCTAATCATTAATGAATGCATAACTCAAAAATATTTATTTATTTAAAAAAGAAAACGGGCGAATTCTAAAAAGTAAAAATTCAAAGACGAAAGTAAACAATATTTGTTTTGCCAAGTTAATAAAAATATTTGCCAGTTATTACCAAAATACACGTAGCATTATGTCTTTTAATGTGCTACTGCTCATGCACAAGGCATCAAAGTTGCCACAAAGTACGGACAACTCAATGTTAACATATCGCTTTAAAAAAGTTGCTCGACAAGCAAGAAACTTTTTAGTGTCGGAGCAATTTTGTCACCTGTGAGAGACTGAGAGCAGAGCTTTGTCACCCGGAACAGCCAATCAAATGCTTCGAAAACGGACAAGGGAAAAGCTTTTTCCGAAGAACCACTGAAATGCTTGGAAAACTCACGAGTCTCAGCCAATTGTTTTCGCTAACAATTTCCCATGTAATAAAACTTTTAATTAGAACTTCAAAAACGTACTATGTCCAGTAATTAAAAATAATGTAACTTGATCCAAATTGAAAAAAATCCTAGCTTTTTTAAGGTTTAACTTTTATTTCAGTAGCCAATGTTTTGAATTATCACAATATTATATGAATTTTATAACAGGTATAACATTAGTTCTTAGTACCATGTTATTGGAACGTTTTGGTGAATATTATAATACCATGTTTTTGCTGCAAAATGTAACAAGATCCATTTTCTATAAGATTTATATGAACTGTTGTATAAATTGATCAAAATAATATCATTTGTTTTAGTATTTTATAGAAATGTCATTCTGCATCATACATTAAGTTTCTGAAGCTAATAATCAATAAATATTAGGATGTTTAACATTAAATAAGAATTAAAACTTATCATTTGCACTTGCTTATTTTATTAACTATTACATCTTTTGATTTTCGAATTTGTTCTATCAGTTAAATAATGTTCTTACTTACTATACAATACAGAAACTTTATATATTTATATTCTCACTTATTGACTCCTTTTTTCTTCTTACCTTATAAACATCAAAGTTTTCAATGATTGAATCAAAGCATGTATATAAATCGTTTAGAAGATCCACTACCTATAAGAATGAAATACATAAAGTTTAATGTTATATTCATTTTGAATAAAACAATAATTTAAGTGAAATTTCCAATTAATATAAAATATTTATCTATTTTGTTTTACTTTTTTGAATCATTTATAATAGAAAGGTCATTGAAGAGAAGTAAACTTATATAAATAACGTTTTAGATATGTACTTGTAAATTGCTTGGTATAAAAATAAATTTAGAACAATATTAAAAATTTGCTGTTTTAAATATAAACCATAGGCATCTATTTTAGAAACATAATATAAATTTGCGCAACCCTACATATTATATTGGAATGCATGTTTATAAAATAAATACACCATATCTCACACTAAAATAAAGATAAAAAAATTCCTGGGAAAGAGAAATGTACTAAATTTAGAACTATATTTAAATTATGCTATTTTAAATGTAAACTACACGCATTTATTTTAGAAATATAATACAAATGCGCACAATACTGCATAGTTTATTAGAAGGTACAAGTTTATTAAAAAAAAATAAGCTGTATCTCACACTAAAAGTAAAAACATTAAGAATTTCCTTTGAAAGAGAAATGTATTAAATTTACAAAAGGAATGATTTAATTTTATATTGTATTTAAATATAAACATTAAAGTATGTATTTTTTATGAACGTACCAGAACACTATGAGACAAGAAAAACCTCTCAAAAATACGATTAATTTAAATTAACAAACAAAAACTTTTAAAATATTAATATTCCTCTTTTTAAATTTGTAAAATATAATAAATTTATTCGACTTAAGTTTATATACCGGTTGTCCAATAAATTCGTTAATACTTTAAAAATTCATAAAAAGTTGAAATGTTGGTTTATTTGAATGCGGTTTGCGACAAAATTACTCTCTTGTGGCGGGATTTTATTTATTTATTTATTTTTGGTAAAGAAAAAAATAGTGAAATGTATAGTCAATAGATGGCACTTCGCGCATTTCAATTACAAAAAATATGCTAATTAGATTTCTATACAGTGCATGTTTAACAGCTTATTTAAATTTCCCCAATACTAACGCATATGTACTTTTTTCCACGTGATAATGATGTTGGTGGATAAGTCATTGTTGTTGGAGCTGTTTTATCTTACTCAGGAATCGCTGATCCAGGCTTTACGACGGTTTCGGATACGGAAAAGAACGAGAAAGGGAAAAGGACAATAACTCCCTTTAGACTGCTTTCCCTCGTTCAACATTTCATAAAACGGGAAGTATGCCTGATCGATATCGCAGCGGTGCGCCACGTTTATCAGAAGACCTTACCTCTGCTGTAGCTTCGGAAATTGACACTTTTAGTAAACAGTCAACGAGTGGCATACCAAATAACTGGCAAACCAAAAACATCGGTATTCCGTATCCTTCCATAATAAGCGTAATTTTCCATTTTGGGTTTTGATGTTAAAGTGCTCTCTAGTGACAAAACATTTCAGTAACTTTTCTCTCCTTTCAAAATAAATAAATAAATAAATAAATAAATAAAAAATCCCTTGCATGAAAATAATTTTGCCGTAAACATCATTAAAATAAATCAATTTTTCAACTGTGTATGGATTTTTAAAGCATTAAAGAATATATAGGACATCCGATACATAACAACTCCAGGATATAATTTATATCATAAAACTTTAATAAGAGTAATGTTTGTTTAATTTTTTCTCTTAAAGTCTTTCACATAGAAAATTTTAAATGAAATGAAAGCTTGAAAAAAACTCTCAAATCAAATGTTAAGTTCGATCACATCTATGGATGTTACTAATGTTTAAATCCTCCATAGAATTTCATGTATAACTAAAAAGAGGAATATTATTTTGAGTGTAAATATCTTTCTTTGCTCTTTAGATCCAGCATGTATCCCCAATAAAACGATAATTATTCTGTGATGCTTATTTTTCTGATGTCTTTTGCTATACTTAAGTTATTTCCGTTTCGATGAATATGTGTTAACATTCCATGTACCATAATAAGAAAAAAACACATATGAAAAGTTCTTCCGGCAAGTGCCTAGCGGATTAGGTACCTTTCATATTTGTTATTTTTAAAAAGTGTCTTATATTATTCAAACACAGAAGCTCAAATTAGTGGAACCCGAATATAGAAGATTTAGTACTAATTTTTGTCAATACTGAATATGAATGAGAATTTCGCGAAATTAGCCATTTTTATCCAAGCTAGTTTTATTTAAAGTGATATATATTTGGCCGCCAAATTCGGCGATATCTTGAAGTGCCCCATATTTTAAAAGGTGAAGCTAACAAATGAGCTTGGTCGAGACCTTTGTAGCTCCTGTTCGCATGCTCACTCGCAACGGAATCAGTTGATATATACTAGTGCTGTAGTAGGCATGAAATCGGATTTTTCAATATTAACTGCTATATCTCAGCCCTTGTTAAGATAAAGACAAAGCAAAAAATTCTACGGAATCCTTGTATCAAGGTCTAACACTTTTTCTTTTCAACTGCAACTTTCAAACAAAGAAATTTTTTCAATTTCTAATATTTTTGTACCTCATTTTAATTAATTAATTATTTTCTTTTTTTAATGACCGCGATTTTTAAAAAAGATTGCAGCCGTTCTTTTTGTAATGAAAAATACCTATAAAAAGTATTGATTTCTTACAAAGTAAAATAATCGTAAAATCGAAATTTTATAAATAAGAAGAAATAAAACATATGACAATTATTTTTACTAATTAATTATTACTTTTAAGTTTAAAATTTGTAAAAAGTTATGATGTCTGGAATGTTATTCATTAAAAATCCTTATGAACAAAAATTTTAATTTCAGCTAGCAGTCAAATTTACATGATTATTTCTTTTTCCTGAGAACACTTCCATGATTTTTAATAACATAAGACTTTATTTTAAAAGTTATCTAAAGATTATCTGGATTAATAAAGAAAGCGTCTGTGTGCTATGTCCAATCTAGCAGGTTTAGATATCTTGCATTGTTTTCTAGTAGGAGATAGAAACATGATCCCATGTACACATCGATGCTTTATTTTTGTATTTTGTATTTTTTTTTAATTATCCTACTCTAAATTATTACTCTATCATGTTTTTCGACAATGTAGAAAAAGTAAGAAAAATGTCCGATTTCAATCTTCAAAAAAATATGTAGTATATATTTTCCATCTTTCAGTAAGCTTTACTAATAGTCATAAAGTCATTTTTTATTTTTTAAAATGTTTTTTAACTTATCCGAGCAGAAAAAAAAAAAAAAAAAAAAAAAAAAAAAAAAAAAAAAAAAAACTCACGACTTTAAAAACGAATTTTTTATACGACATTATGCTTTCGCCACGCTTAAAAAAATATTCATTAGGGGATTTTTTCATGATTTTATTTTAATCCATCACAAAGAAATTTTCCAAAAGAAAGTGAAACAATATTTCAAACTTCTTTGACATGAAAGAAACAACTTCTCCCAGTGACGTCATTCCACCTTTTGACGTCATGCAAGTCAGAAATTTTTATTTGTTATGATTTTTCTTTAAATTCCTTCTGCTCAATAACCCTATGCATAGATATATACACTATTATACACTGTAAAAAAAGTAGAAACGATTCTTGATATTGATTAAAATTTTGTGAAAATTTATTGAATGTCGAAACTACCACATATTACAAAGCGGGGGGGGGGGGGATATATATTTAGAGGCCAATTCGAGACAGAACAATCATACAATCATACAATCATACAATCATACAATCTAAAAAATATTAGGTTCCCAATATACGATTTTAATTAAACTTACAGTCAATAAGGGTACCATTATATTTCAGACAAAATACCCTTAAAACTCAGAAGCAAACTTTTTGCGGTAGTTTATATTTAGCCCCCTCCTTTACTTTTAAATGATTCTGAAACTTTTGCGAACGTATCAAGAAACTTCTCTGCAATTTTTTAGTGTGTCAATCTAATTCTAATTGTTAATCAAAAGTGTATTTATTTTAGTATGTACATTTGTACAAATTATGTCATTACAATTTCCGTTAGTATCTCAAGTGTATTATTCAAAATACAATTATTGAAATTTATTGATTAAAATCAAGGTACTTCATATTTCTCACCTCCATGGGCGTACTTTCAGCAGACATTTCTGTGAATCCAACAATATCACTGAAATAAATGGTGACGCCGTCAAAGGCTTCCGCCGTCACTGATTCCCCACGAATGAGTTGACTCGCTACAGACCTAAAAGAATGAAATAATGAAATGGATAAATAAAGACACAATCTTGCTTAATGGCACACAAAACAAGAACTTTCATAAGCTAAAAGTTAATTTCTACCTTTCGAGCGGTTTCTACAGCCTATCTCTTGCACAGGAAGCTTTCGTCTCTGAACTTTGAGCCTTTTTACCATCATATTTTCCTGAAGACGGCGGTAGAAACAGCTCGAAACGTAGAAATTAACTTTTAGCTTATTAAAGTTCGTGTTTTGTGTACCATTAAGCAAGATTGTGTCTTTATTTATTATATTTTATGGTGCAATTGTCCAGTATGTGTTAATGAAATGGATGTTTTAGTTTGCATTCTAAGTGTTATGCAGAAGATATATATCTCATATGGCATATAGCAAAAACTTTATCTAAAGCATCTCATAAAATAAATTATTCGTTAATTTATTAGAGAAAATTTTCTTACGACAAAAAATCACTAAAAGTTAAATAAATACTAATATTATTATAATTTTACTAAGCGACAAAGCTTCTAATTTTTTTTTAATCATCAGAGAAATTATTTATAATGAAGTCTCTTCGATTATGCAAAGAACCCATTCATTTAGCGATTTTGTGTTTAAAAATTCAGATTATGGAAGATTTCGCAATAGTCACTATTCGTCTACTAACCATTAATGAAGAAAAGTTGTTATACGCTAATCCCTATCATGGAAAATGGATTATAACCTTTATTTTAACTTCAACTGAACGCATTTTAAAAGTACTTGAACTGCTATTTACACAATTTTGCGAATAGAATTTTAATACTTATATGGTGTTTTGTTATACAATTAAAAAATATATATTGGGAAAATCATAGAATAATCATACAATTAAAACGCATCAGTAACTGATGGCATACGAATGCACAAAGACAACCACCAATATTAATAGGTGATATATATTATATTATAATTAAGGGAAAATATACCATATGTAAAGTAGGTACACGAACAAAGGAATTTAAAATAATATTTAAAAGAAATTCAATTTAATCAGAATCATTAAAAATTAATTTTTATCTTAACTTTTCTGGCACAAAAGTAAAATCTTAACATTTAGGATATAGGTACCTTTTGCAAGTTAGATACCCATAACAGAAGATTTTTAAAAGGAATATTTAAAGGAAAAGCAATTTAATAATAAAAATGAAGTTTCAATTTTACAACTCGAAGATAAAATCACCTTTTCATCAAAACGTACCTTTTGTAACGTAGGTATCCACAAAAGAAAAAATTGAAAAGAATATTTATATAAAAAAAGCAATGTAATAATTAAAAATGTACTATTTTACTTTATTTTTTCTTATGCGTAAACAAAATCTACTCATAACGCATTTTCTTTTCATTCTTTGAATATAAAAGTAATTCATTCTTTGCATAAACTGAATCTTAAACGTTCGATAAGTAGAAAGCAAACTTTTCCACTATCTATTACTTTTTGCCTTTAAAATTTCAGACATAAAAAAAAAAAAAAAAAAAAAACATATAAAAAATTCTTTCGGTCGCTTTTTCAAGTACCATACGGAGGAAATTAATATATATATATATATATATATATATATATATCTTTTGGCTACAAAAATATTTTTAAAACGCTTAAATTTTGAATATAAGCATATATACAGACATATGTATATATAATATAATTATAGTATAATGTTTCCATTTTACATTGTGAAATTTCCTGAAAGTGGCGTTAAATATGATTGAATAAGGCACTTTCAGTGACAAATAAATGCATTACATTACATTTGATGTACCTGTAAAATTCTTTTAATATGTAAAGCTATAGTATCTACAAGCTCAACGTTCGATAAACAATCAAAGTGCAAATAACGAACATTACATTGGCGTGGATGAACTATTTAAGGTTCAGGACGAAACAACTTTAATGGTTTTCATTAATATGTTAATTTTGAAGGGAACTCTTAAGTTATACCAAAAATAGCCGAATAAAAATTAATGTAAAATTAACGTAATGTATGAGCATTGCACTTAAAATGGTAATTGTATTTTTCTTACACATAAATTTGCAGTAAAAAATATTATCTTGTATAATCCGACAAAATCATTTGCATTTATATAAATATTTATGAATTAAACATTTATTCTCCAGTAGTACTAAAATTTTATGTGGCATATATTTAATCCCATAAAAATATTTTAGATTTAAAATAAAAGACTTCTTGAAATGAAAACATCATCATTCCCACTCCCCAACGCACCCCCCAACCACAGACACACACACAATAAGGAAAAAAAACATAGCTGTGATGCTGTAGTATTTTTTTTAGCACTCACTGGCTTTTTATTATATACATAATTAAGTGGCACAAAGATAGGTCGCTTACGATGTGACCAAGCGGTTATTCAATTACATTTTAACAACAAAAGGTACTTTAACTCAAATTCTAGTCAGCTTTTAATCAATTCCTGTATTTAAATTAAATCAGTAAGTAGATTCACATTATTAAAAAAGGCTGTTAGACTGGCAGGTGAAATAGTATATATACACACATACACATATATATATATACACATAAGAATTGTTTATGTGATTAATGTAACTTTTAAATCAAAAGATAATCCACGCAAAGTAAATTAACCAATATTTAGAAAATCATAGAATATATATATTAAAATAGAACGTGGAAAAAAAATCCAAGAAACAGAAGGTAATAACATTAAAAGAAGAAAATGGACGTTGTGAAACACTTATTGAAAGGCAATATTCCACAACATACACTATATGGCCAAAGATGACAGGTAACTTGCGATTTTAGACGTTTTCTTAAATATCTAGAAAAATATATGAGGAATTATCCTGAAACTTCGGGTGTGTAGACATAATAGTACAGGTCATGTATTTATGTGAACATTTTTACCCGAAATCCCATAGGGTACCGGCAACAAATTGAAAAAGAACGAATAGCTTTTGGATAACCCTGTCAAAACTAATGCTGTAAAAGCGTTCAAACTAAAGATTATGATTAAGTGGCTTATTATAATAATTTATGCTCATTTTAATGAGAATAATATGTATACTCGAAGAGAAATTGATGTTTTGATAAAAACAATCTCAAATTTTGCCAAGTTTTTGCTTATAATTCGCAGAGTTCTTAATGTTAAAAAGAAAAGTTATTTTCAGAAAATATGATAAACAACATAGTACACAATAACCTGCAATCAGAATTAAAATATAGTAAAAATAGTATGAAAAATGAGCAGGTTTGCTAAATGATGTTTCACTGCGCATGCCCGAATGCAATCAAAATATAATGTGTATAATGTGTTAGCTAAATGTATAGAGCAACTTTTGAAAAGTCTCAAAAACATAGGTTGAAAATTCTGAAAATTATCGTTGATAGAATAAGCTTAAAATCCGTTGTTCCCAAAATGAAGCAAAAAAGATGAAGGGCTGCATCCATATATCCATTGATTAGTGACAATATAGCATACACAATATTGCACGTAATGCTGCATTTGGATACAGCTCATCATCTTTTTGCTTTCTTTTGGGAATAACGGATTTTGAGCTTTTTCTATCAACGGTAATTTTCAGACTTTTCAAACTATGTTTTTCAGACTTTCACAAAAGCTGTTCTATACATTTAGCTAACACATTATGGAAATTATATTTTGATTACATTCGGGCATGCGCAGTGCATAATTATTTAGTAAACCGGCTCATTTTTCATACAATTTTTATTATTTTTTAATTCTAATTGCAGTGCATTGTGTATGTTGTTTGTCATATTTTCTGAAAAGAACTTTTTTATATATTAAGAACTCTATAAATTATAAGCAAAAAACTTGGCAAAATTTTGGACTCTTTTTATAAACCTTTAATTTCTCTACGAGTATACACGCTATTCTCATAAAAATGAACACAGTTTATAATAATAAAGCACTTAATCATAGTCTAAAGTTTGAACGCTTTTGATACATTAGCTTTTACAGGGTTATCTAAAAGATACTCGTTCTCTTTCATTTTTTTGACATTCCCCTATGAGATTTCGGGAAAACAATCTTCACGGAAATATATGGCCTGTATTATTCTGTTTACAAACCTGGAATTTCAGGATAATTTCTCATGCATTTTTCTAGATATTAAAGAAAACGTCTAAAATCGCAAGTTACCGGTCATCTTTGGCAATATAGTATATATACACCGGGCATTTGATAAGTTCGGTGCGAAAATAAAACGCTATGAAAAAAGATCTATGGGTCGGAGAGACATGTGATTTGCAGACAAATATTCAGCGTGGTATGCGATTTTGTATGACACAAAGAAAAAATTAGTTCAAAATCTGAACTTTAGAGGGCGTTACTGCAGGTAAATGCATGTAATAATTCCATATTGCTCACACAACACAAGTTTTGGATTCAAAAAATGTGTATATGCAGTATTCTCTAATGCTTTTTTATCCAATTCTTGCGTTGTGTGAACAATATGGAATTATTCAATTGAATTACACAGACCTGCAAAAAAATACTTTTTGAAAATTGCATTAATTTTGATAACTAATTTTTATGTTTTTTTTTTATTGCTGATTCCGAAAATGAAATCCATTTTTTTCTATCACGTAAGGAATTTTCACAAAATGCTAGCATATTTTTAAAGAAAAAGCTGAAATCACGAAATTTTGACATTTCATTTAAATTTCATTTATTTACAAATCCATATAAATTACTTTTATATCTGAGTTCAAGTAATAGCTAAGTATATGTAGAAGGTTACATTTCCTTAGAGTAATGTTTTCCTTTACATCAAAAGTCTTTTTGTCACTTTTCCTATTGTGAACTCTGCAGGGATTGTTTCTTTGTAGCATCCAGCAGCAGTCGGCTATCATGCTGGCGTTCCATTTGCCTTGATATCGCCTCTTCATTTCCTTTTTATCTTGGTGAAATCTTTCATCTTGTTCCTCACTAACTGCACCTAAATTTTCAAGAAAATAGTCTAGGTGTGAATCGAAAAAGTGAACTTTTAAGCTCATATTACACCCTAAAATCTTGAAAATTTTTACCATCTCTTCTACAATAGATTTGTAGTTTGGGTCCTTTTTACTGCCATGATAGCTAGTAATAACTAGTTTAAAAGATTTCCAGGCTTTTCTTTCGTTTGCTTTCATTTTATTCTCAAATTTTTCATGTTTCATCATTTTCCTGATGTCTGGTCCTACAAACACACCTTCCTTCAGTTTTCCTTCGAATAAAACCGGGAACTGCTCACAAAGGTATTTGAAACATTCACATTCTTTTGGTAAAGCCTTGACAAATTGTTTCATAAGACCTCATTTTATATGATGCGGTGGAATTAACACTTTTTTGGATCAACAAGATTTTTCCTTTACTAGGTCCATGAGGCACATAACGTACGGCAGACGGAATGCCAGGATAAAATATTTCCTTCTTGTTCTTTAAATTGAAGCCTTTCCCATTACAAATACAAAAATAGCAATCATCACTGTGATTTTTTGGCTCTCTCCAAACTATTGGTATACCAAACAGAAAAGATTGCTTTTAGGTAGCTTTCTTTACAAAAAGCTACCTATTGCAGCCGTTCGGAGGAAAGCGATTTCAAAAAATTTTGGTATATTTTCATCGATCATGACCCCCAGACCCCGAAACCACTCTCCGTTCAAAATTGATATATATATATATATATATATATATATCAATATATATATATATATATATATATATATATATATATATATATATCAATATATATATATATATATATATATATATATATCTGACCTATGTCACACTGTAACTCTCGTATTTATGAACCGATTTGGATGTAATTCGGTGTGTAGATAGTACATACCAATGTCTCGACCGAGTTCGTTGGCCAGCTTCATCCGCCATTTTGTTTCAAAATGGCGGCCATTTAAAATTTTTTTAAAAATTTAAAATGTGGTACCATAAAATTGAAAATGGAAAAATATTTTTTTTTATGTATTTGACTTTTATACAAAGACTCCGTAGCAGTTTTTGTTTCGTCTATATCTT